>CM034233.1:28629539-29247039 GCA_019916065.1 Vitellaria paradoxa | reverse complement strand
TGCTTCACATGGAGATGTTAGATTTAGGAGTCTGTTTCATATGGAGATGAAAACTTAGAATTTCATCTATATCCAGCTTTATGTACTAATTTTTTATTATAAAATTATTTTATCATTTTTAAATCAACAATTTAAGGTTTTGAACATCCAAAAACTGTTAGAATCAATCATATTCTCTATAATAACTATATGATTCTAACAAAATTAAACTTTTCTTAAAAATCAAATACCAAACTTGATTTTATTGAAATTGTTCACTAGTTCGACTTCTTCCCATCACTTAATCCTCAAAGTGGTTATGTGATTGAGAAAAATTAACATAAATATATGGTATGGATAAATTTTAGTTTGGATTCGAAATTAAAGCAGATAACTATTTTATTTTTTCATGAATACCTTATTAATTTAAGATTTAATTTTTAATTATTTTTAAATTTCTTTAATCTTCAATTAAATTATTATTTAAATTGTAATAAGTCCTAAAATTTAGGATAAAATTATTTTTTCAATTTAATTCAGTTTGTTCCCTGTGGATACGATCCTAAACTCACCAGGTAAAACTATACTGCACATCCTTATACTTGGAGGTTATTATAACTGCAATTTTAGAATGTAGTCATGTAGGCAATCTCTTGATCAAGCGATGTAGCATACACTTCGATGGTTGAAGTATCAGGCACAGCGTTGGGTAGATGATAGAACGGGTGATTGTCTTCTCACATTTGTAAGGCTTAGATTACATGATCATTATCATTCCCTCTTAGTGTTTTAAAACAAATACAACTAATATTGCAAGAGACTGGTACATCTTAACACATCTCATACTACCACGAGAGTCTAGTGCCTTAATAAAGAATGTCTTCCCCAAGTCCAACCATAGGTACTACTGGCAAATCCTGGCTTATAACATGAGGAGGATGACCCCTCCTAGTAGCAAATGACTAAGTAACTCGATCATCATCACAAGCTATAAATAATATGGTTATCCAATCATCAAAAGACTAGTACAAAGCATCTACACTAGAATACCTGCTAAGACTCATGATGACACCTGAGACCACCAAATCACCATAGTAATTTAGTTGTACACAAACATAGACTAATTCAGATACCCAGTATAATCCACTTATGTTGATATAGTTAAGAATAGTAGATCTAAAGTATGTTGATCTAATCTCTTTCAAGGTACATAGATAGCTTTGGGTTCCCCAAGTTCGGTCGCTAGGCTTTTTAGGATATCATATCATCTATTCATGCTTTTATAAGGACCAAATATGTCCAATTTCCCAATCTATCTTTTAGACAAAAATTTAAATGTGACCCTCATCCCTAGTGAAGCTTATCTTTTATAGAGAGTATCCCTAGTAGAACACTTGAAGTCAATTTCGCCTTTAGTTGCATTTAGTCTTTAACCGGTACATAGAAACCCCAAGAAAATTTGACTGCCACTAAAAATATCTCATAACATTTGCACACATAAACTACGATTAGTGTGATTCACGATAAGATACGTAGGCAACCCCCACAAGGCTTAATCGCCTCTCATTATAAGCATCATCTGCATTTTATTATTTTTGGGGTTATATTATATTTGATCATTATAAATCAGATATAATTTTGTGGGACTGTGATTCTAAAAATTGGAAAGGGACTTTATAGGCATCCAAATATGAAGGTTTTTGTGAGTAGCCAAACTATTAGACCCATTATCTCTAATTATCCATATCAGTATGCAATCACTAAAAGGGCCATTTGTCATAATTTTTAAAATATAACAAAAATACTTTTAAGCTAAAGAGTAAAATATGGGTTTCTTAACACATTTATTTTTTAAATTGTTAGATGACGACTTCAAACATTAGCATCATGGCCTTATTCAAACTAAAACTCATATTTTTATAAAAAGTGAGTGATCAAGGACATTTCATGATGCAATTGAAGAATTATCCATGCCACACACAAGATCAAAAAGAATAGGTCAAAACCTAATTATTGTTGGTTAACTTATGTGCCTTAGAAAATTGTTGCGCAAAAATGAACTAAACTAGTAAGAAGCCCTACAATTCCATCAATTCTTCTCCCCCAAAGAAATGCGAAGTCAGTCACTTTACCATTTTGTCACATAAGAACTTCCATAAGACCCATAGGCTGACCACTAGAATAGTGAACTATTGAGTACGCTAGTGTTGGCAATTTTGGTATGCATACCAAGTCTACCTTTTGAATGAGAATTTGATATGAACATTGAGACAACTTGCAAAATAGGAATCTAGAAATTTTGAATTAACAGTTTTATTTAGGAACATTCATTGGTTATTCTTTTGAGGTTGTATAATTATTTGAATTGAAATATAAATCCCTATAATCATTTAATTTTCTCCTAGTAAAATGTGTAAAAACCTTTATGTAGATTTGAATTTGTAGGATTCTTAGTATTAGAGGTAGGATAGGATATCAATGAGATAGATGGTGCCCCAAGGTAAAAAAAGAAGTTGTGCAGCATTCATTTCAAGTCCTTGATTGATTGGGCAATATTTTAAATGTTCAATATCAAACATTTCATGGCCAATTACCAGGCTAAAATATTAATGTGCAACTTAATGATTCTAAATGAACAACTTAGAATGTAAAAATATTTTGAGGTATTTTTTATAAATCTTTAGAGTTTTTTTAGTTGAATCAATGGTCTCTACTATCATCTAATCTTCATTCTCGTAAAAAAGGTCAAAATGCTAATCGAGTGTGTAAATCGTAAGACTTTCCAAATTGAGATTAAGTTGTTGAATGTATATGTTTTATATTTTAAGATGGTGGGTCAAACTATTTTAAGTTATTGTTTATAAACCTTTAGTGTTGTTGTAGTTGAATCAATGGCCTCTACCATCATTTGATCTTCATTTTGGTAAAAAAAAAAAAAAAATAAATAAATAAAGTCAAAATGCTTATTGCAAGCCTGAATCGTAAGACTTTCCAGGTTAGGATTAACATAAGTTGTTGAAGGTGCATGTTTTATGTTTATGTTTTAAGACGGTGGGTTATTCTGTTCTATCATTATGTCAATTTTCTGGTTTGAAATTACAGTTTTGGATAAGAAAGGCAAAATTTGGTGTTTATAACTAATTTTATCCCTTAAATATTAAACTCATGTTGTTAGAGAAATTTATATCTCATTCATATTTTTTGTACTTACTATGATAATGAATGATTAATTTATTCAATTAATCGCTTAAGCCTAATCTTTTTAAATGTGAAGTTTGATTTAGACAAGGGCAAAAGCGTACTTTGCATTTTAGGGTTTTTTTTTTTTTAATTTATGTGTACTAGGGTTCCTTACAACTACAAGAGGAACACCTAAGGTTGCCTCTATTGTAACTTTGTAACCTTGAAACCTTTTCTTGTACTTCATCATAGTGAAATACTTATTCCAGCACCCCATAGATCTACGATTAAACAATTAGCTTAAGTCGAAACCACAAAAATTTCTATGTCTCATTTTCTTTTTGTTTGTGATTATTTTCTATTCTTGTTTGTCTTCGATTTTGGGCGTTTGTTTATGGTTTTGAGCATACAAATCCCTAATAATTGGTATTAGAGCTCCAGGTTAGGATGTCAAGGTTTTACACAATGGCTGAAGACAAATACAAGATCAAGAAGTTCAATGTTACGAACTACGCTTTTTGAAAGATGTAGGTGTAAGATATACTGTATTAGAAGGATTTATATCTTCTAATCAGCGGGAAGAAGCTAGAAAGCATAACACAACGAGAATGGAATATTTTGGATTCTAAAGGTTTGGGAACTATGTGATTGACCCTCGTGTTACCGATTATGCCAAATATTGCCAAAGAAAAGACTACAACAGATTTGCTCAAAGCCTTAGAAAGATGTACAAGAAACCTTCTACGGAGAATAAGTTATATCTTATAAAAAAGTTGTTTAACTTAAAGATACTTGAAAACTCTATTGTTACTGAACATCTAAATGAATTTAATATGGTTATGAATCAATTAGAACTATGAGTATTAATTTTGATGATGAAATTAGAGCTCTCGTTCTATTATCGAGTTTGCCAGAAAGTTAGAATGGACTTGTCATGGCTGTTGGTAATTCCTCTGAATCTATAAAAATAAAATTAGAGCATGTTACTGGGTTGATTTTAAGAGAAGAGGCTAGGAGGAGAGCATCGGGTAAAGATGTTACCTCGGGTTTAGCACTATAAAATCTGAGGGTTGTTAGAACTGTGGTCAGATGGGGCACTTGAAGCTAGACTTTAGAGCATCGTAAAAAAAAAATAGCAAAACAGGAATAATCAGGGGGAAAGAACACCGTCAATGTTATAGACGAGTCAGATAATGAAGCCTTGATTTGTTCATTGGATTCTCATAATGAGTATTAGATTATAGACTCGGGAGCCTCATTCCCTACTACTCCATGCATAGATGTGTTACAAAATTATGTATAAGGAAATTTTAAAAAAGTCTACTTGGGTGATGATATGGCTTATAACATAGTTGGGAAAGAAGATGTGCAGATTACTTAGACAGATGGGATAGTATTGAAATTGAAGGATGTTAGACATGTGCCTAGTCTAATAAGAAATCTTATTTTGGTGGGTTAGTTGTCAGGGGGTGGACATCGTTTACATCAGATGCTTGGAAGATAAGCAAATGGGCTTTGGTTGTGGATCGTGATAAAAAAAGAAGGAACCCTGTATATATCTTTGAGTACTTATAGTAGAATCACAATAGCAACATCAGCGATTGATTGTACTATGTGGCATCGTAGGCCAGGTTATATGAGCGAAAAAAGGGATGGATGTAATGTTGTCGAAGGGTAAATTGTCAGGTTGTAAATCACTAAATTTGGACTTCTGTGAGAATTGTATATTCAGGAAACAGGAAAAAGTCAGCTTTACAAAGGTGGCAAGGACCTTAAAATCAGAGAAGTTGGAGCTGGTTCATATAGACGTGTGGGCCCATCTCAGGTATCTTCTCTTAGTGGCTCACGTTATTTTGTTACTTTCATTGATGATGCTACTAGAAAATTATGAGTTTATTTTTTAAAGCATAAATCTGATGTGTTTGGTGTTTTCAAGAATTGGAAAGCATTAGTTAAGAATGAAACAAGAAAGAAACTAAAGTGTTTGAAATCTGATAATGGCGGCGAGGACTGTGATGGTGAGTTTAAGGCTTACTGTGTTACGAATGGGATTCGGAGGTTGAAAATAATCCCAAATAAGCCAAGGTAGAATGGAGTTACTGAGCACATGAATAGGACGATCCTAGAGCATGCAAGGAACAAGAAGTTATATGCTGGGTTACCTAAGTAATTCTGGACTGAAGTAGTAAATACAGTAGCGTATTTGATTAACAAGGGACCTTCGGCTCTTTTGAATAATGGAATGTCAGAGGAGGCTTGGTCAAGTAAAGAGGCAAATTTATCCTATTTATAGGTCTTTGGTTGCATGGCCTATATGCATACTGATTTGAGTAATAGGGGTAAACTTGACACTAAATCTCAAAAGTGCGTGTTTGTAGGCTATTGTACTAATAACTATGGGTATAAGCTATATGATTTTGAAAATCAAAAAACACGTAAGAGTATGGATGTGATATTTAATGAGTCTATTTTGTATAAAAATAGAAAAAATCAACCTGAGGAGACTAATGAAAATTCAGATATTGTAGAGTTTGAGGGGATCCCTAACAAGAATGTTTTATAGTCTCAGCATATTAACACACGATCTACTCCATAGGCAGATTTACAGACTCCTCCTCCTAGGAGGTCTAATCGTATTATTAAACCCCTAATGCATTATTCTCATTCTTTATACTATTTGTTGCTAACTGATAGTGGTGAACTAGAATGTTTTGAGGAAGTATTACAAGTGGAGACCAGGGAGGAGTAGGAGCATGGCATGGATGATAAGATGGATTTTCTCTTATCAAACTAAACTTGGGACTTGGTTAAGTTACCGAAGGGGAAGAGAGCTTTGCACAATAAATAGGTATACAGGCTTAAGGAAGAACCTGATGGGAGCAAATGGTACAAGGTAATGTTAGTAATGCAGGATTTTGAGCAGAAACAAGGTATTGACTACACCAAAATCCTTTCTCATATTGTGAAGATTTCTACTATCAAATGTGTCCTTAATATTGTGGCAATTAAGAACTTCCACTTAGAGCATTTAAAAGTAAAATTGCATTCCTTCATGGGGATTTTGGAGGAAGACACTTACATGTATTAGCCAGAGGGTTATGTTGTCAAAGGAAAGGAGGATCAGGTATGTAAGCTTCGTAGGAGTCTATATGGGTTCAAACAGATGCTTAGATAGTGGTATAAAAAGTTTGACACTTTCATAATAGATACGAGGTTTAATAAATGTCATGGGGACCACTATTGCTATTTTAAGAAGCTTGATAAATCGTATCTCATACTTTTATTATATGTAAACGATATGCTTATTCCAGGTTCAAGCATGGATGAGATTACTAATCTCAAAGAATGTTTATCTAAGGAGTTTGCAATGAAGGATTTGGGTTCTGTGAAGAAAATCCTTCAGATGCAAATTAGGAGGGACAGGGTGAACCGAAAGTTAGAGTTATCACAGGAGAAATATGTTAAAAAGGTGCTCAAAGGTCCAACACGAAAGGTGCTAAGCTTGTTAGCACACCGTTGGCAAGTCACTTCAAGCTTTCAAAGGAAAAATGAGCAGTAACTGATGAAGAGAAGAACTATGTAGCCAAAGTAGCTTGATGTATGCTATGGTTAACATGAGGCCAAACATTACTCATGTAGTAGGAGTTGTTAGCAGGTTTATGGCAAATCTAGGTAAGGAGCATTGGGAGGCAGTTTAGTGGATTTTGTGATATCTGAAAGGCACTTCTAATTAGGCTTTATGTTTTAGGGATTCTGATATTTGTTTGCAAGAATTTGTGGATTTAAACTTAGTAGAGGAAATTAATACCAGAAAGAGCACTACCAAGTATGTGTTTAATTTGGTGAGGGCAGCAGTTAGCCGGGTCTCGCGACTATAGAAAATAATATATTTTATTCCCATTTTCAAAAACTAAGTGTATTGACATAAAATATTATTTTATTTGCTCTTTGTTAGAAAATAGGTAGTTCATTTTGGATAAACTTCACACAAGGGAAGATCCGACAGACATGTTCATGAAAGTGGTTATTATGGAGACGCTAAAGGCTTGTTCAGTTTCTGTGGGTCTCCAAGCTTGAGTGGGAGGTTGGGTGCTGGTGGTTATTGGTGATTGTTGGTGATAGTTGATCACTGTTGGCATTTGAAGGGTTGTTTTGAATCGGTCTTCAAGTGGGAGATTATCAAGTGTGAAGTCTGATTTAAATAAGGGCAAAAATGTAGTTTTGCGTTTCAGGGTTTTTTTATTTATGTGTACTAGGGTTCTTTGCAACTATAAAAGTAACACCTATAATTGCCTCCACTGTAACTTTGTAACCTTGTAATCGTTTCTTATACTTTATCATAGTAAAACATCCCAGCATCCCGTGAATGTATGATTAAGTAATTAGCTTAAGTCAGAATAACGTAAATTTCTATGTCTCATTCTCTTCTTTTTTTTTTTTTTTTGTAATTATTTTCTGTTCTTGTTTGTCTTCAATTGTGTGCATTTGCTTGTAGGTTTAAGCGTACAAATCCCCAACAAATCTTAGTTAAGCAAACCTTATTTTCACAACCTCTAGGGTCATATATCATTAGCTCAACATCATTTCATTATATTAGATGTTGTTTATCTTATCATTATCCTAAAAATAGCACCTATAAATGTTAAGTTTTTTTTTTTTTTTCTAAGAATTAGTTGTGAATGGAAACTTGTGCAATCTAGTAGGTATGTCCTTCAAAAAATAACCAAGAATTATTGACACTTAACTTTGGACTTCATTAATAACTTTGCATATAGATACATGAGCTAAGAGCTTTAAACTAAATGATTTATATACCTTGGGAATTTACAAAGGAATGTAGGACTTATGGCCATGCTAATATGTAATGCCCTAAAACTAAAAAAGTTTAACTCTAATCTTTGTTCGCATAAGAGATATAATTGTTACCGTACTTATAATTGTTATTAGTCAACATTCTAGATATGATCGCTAGAGTCACACTTGCTAGACTTGGATTATTATTGCATCCATATCTACCATCTCATCCAGTCTTCGATGGCCACCTTATGTTGAGTTTCAGATAACTCATCCTTTATTTTTCTTTGGATAGCCATCATACATATAATCCTGGATGACTCATATTCATTCGATTTTGGATAGCCACCTTACATATAGCTTTGGATGACTCGCCTTTCACCTGACCTTAGATGGCCCCCTTACGTAGAGTCTTGAATGAATTACTCTTCATTCAGCTTCAGATAGGCAACTTGTTTAAAATCTAGAGATTTTCTTCTCACTTGGCCTTGGAAAGACACCTTACATAGAGTCTTGGATGCCTTTCCATCTCATTCAGCCTCATAGGCTACCTTATATGAAGTCTCTGATGACTTACTATTTCATTCGACCTTGAATAGTCACCATGTATAGAGTCTCAAATGACTTGCCATCTCATTGATTCTCAGATGGCTACCTCACATAGAGTCCTACTCCTAGATAACTCACCATTTCATTTGGGCCTGAATGGCCACCTTGCAAAGAGTCTCAAACGACTCACCATCTTCTTAAGATTCGGATGGCCAATTTTTATCATGTAGATCATCTTGTACTTAGTCACATGACTTGCATAAATTGAAGATGATGAAGCAAATATTTGAAAGTGAAGAGGAAAAAGAAACTCTAAATATCCCTGGCGTCTAGTTGAATAGAATGCCTAACTCATTCTTTATTCATAGTTGAACCTCGAAATTGAATATCTTTCATTGCACATGATTAGTAAGGACTCACTAAAAGAAAGCGTCATCTATATCCTTTCAAAGAAATCTCAAATCCAAGTTTTAATATTTTGAATACCTTTTTCAAAATTTCAAACATGTCCATATTATGAAAAATTCCATATTATTCATTACTAGCCCATCCACATTTATTATACTGATCCATATCATCATATTTGAGCACATGCCCACATCACCTCATGTCTACACACTAGAGCTGATTATGATGGCAGACGCCTGCTTGGCCCAACCAACTTAGCCTTATTTTTTATGGGTTCAAAAAATAAAAAAATTCTCTATGGTTCAAACTTGAATATAAATTTAGACCCGAATGTTTTTTGAACCGGCCTTATGTTTATGTGTAAATGTCAAAACCCGATGTAGCTCGACAAATCTTTAATAAATAAATAATACAATTTATAATTTATATTATTTCAATTATATATTATCTATTATGTATACAACACAATATATATATATATATATATATATATTTAAGTTGGTTTGCAAACGGGTTGGACTTACATAAAAAGGTTGGAAATATTGGATTGGGCTGGGATTAATAGATCATATAGTTCTAGTAGCCATATATAAAATCAAGCCTAGCCCAACCTCGTCCTGTTTGATCACCTCTACTCCACACGCAGTTCCCCCTCCGAAGGCGATAATTACTTACATATTTACTCAAGAAGAGAGCTTATTTACTTTCCACAATTGAATTATTGGACTCTAATTTATTTTTTCTTAAATAAAATTATACAACTACTATCTTTCTTCTCATCAAATAATAAATTATGAAAAACATCTGATATAAAGAATAATGAGTGATTGTGTAATTTAAAAAAATAAAACAAAATAGATTGCAAGAATCTAATTATAACGAATTTAATTATAAAGTACAAGACCTAATCCTAGCAAAATTTCAAAAGCTATAATCAAAATAAATAACCAGGAATTGGAGTTACACCTATCTTTACACCGAAAGAGCACTAAACTTTATGTGAACCAAGCCCAAAAATTTCAGCTGAGAGAGGTCACACTGGCTGATTCAAGACCCATCAGTCCATTAACCCCTCTGTCATGGTGGAAAAACCAAAGAAAAAAATACGAACCTTGGAGAACCCAAACTTCGATTAATCAAATGTTCATGACAGGCATAAACAACGAATAAGAAGCTCATCGTCCTAGAATCATCACAACCCACAAATCTCTTCAATCCTTTTGGTCACCCCCACCATCAATGGCCGCCTGTCAGGGTGTCGAGAAGTGCAGAAAATCCCAAGCCGTAACAGCTGGAACATCTCCTGCTCTCTATCCTGGCTCTGGTGCCTAAGCAGCTCTGGATCGAACACATCAATTGTCCACTTTTCCTGAACCCCTGACTGAACCCAGCTCGGCAAGTCCAACCCATCATCCTCGTCCGAACCACGGCTCATCGGATCCTTGGCCGTCAGAAGCTCCAAAACCAGCACCCCAAAGCTATAAACGTCGGCCTTCTGGGAAATTTTGCGTGAATCTATGAGCTCCGGTGCACAATAGCCATTCGAGTCGAGAGCGGAGGTTGAGGTTGAAGAAACGAGTTGGTTAATGGCGTAGTCGGAGACAAATGCCTCGTAGTAATCGGTGAGGAGAATGTTAGATGACTTTATGTTGCCGTGGGAGAAATTGGGTCCTAAAGAGTGAAAATACTCGATCCCTCGGGCAGCACCTAAAGCAATTTTAATCCTTATCTCCCATGTCAATGGTGCCCTGTCTGCTCCCCTGTTTCCTGTACATTCAAAATTTGACATTACCGTTAATAAATAAGCAACTGAACAAAGAGCAAAACAGAGCATGCATTAAGGATGCCTTTAGAGTAGCAAAATGTCAGTATAAATTGATAGAAGTTGCAGTCCCAAAATTCATCTAATGCATAACAAATTGTAATTTTATCAAGATTTATGGAGTTCTATTATTGTGCTCCAAAGGGAGCCTAAAATGTGTGGTGTGTTTGGTTACTGATTAAAGCCGAGAGAAGAAAAGGGTGAAAAAAAGGGGAATAAAGGAATTTTTATTTATTTTTTTTTTTTTAAGTTAAAGGGATGAGTCGAAAAGAAAGGGAAAGCTACTCCAAATGGGAAGGGAAGATAAGAGAGAAAATTTGGATGGGAGTTTCACTTTTTTTAATGATTTTTTAAATGAAATTTGAATTATAATATTTTTATACACACACAAATATATATATATATATATGCATAATGGCACCTAAGGTACCATTTGGTATACTTGTTTTAAACTCAATTTTTATTTTGTGTTTTGGAAAGAAAACAAAAAATTAATTTATACATAAAATGTAAAATGATCACAAGTCATTTTGAGCATTTTTAATTTAAAATAACGAAAACCTCAAAACACATAAAATAAAAAATATTCAATCAAGTACGTTTTTAGTATTCTTAAAACATGAACCTCAAAACAAAAAATAGAAAACAAAAAACATAAAATAAAAATACAAACCAAATACTGCCTTAACATCTCATTTTCTCCATCACAGTTTTCCATCCTTGTAACTAAATATTCCAGTTTTTCATCATTGTAACCAAATAATTCATTAGAATAATGCAAGTTGTATTATTAGAAAAATCTACAAGAATAATGTGTCTCTTTCATATGCAAGTGATAATTAATTTAATCGAAAGAGCCTATTAAAATACACTTTACAATATAATAATATAATTACCATTGTTGCATCACCCTTTGCAAGAAAATTATTTCCCTAGAACATAATTAAAGGTAATGTAGTGTTGATTGATAAAACAGTACTCACCGTGCAAGAGAGCAGATAGGCTTCCCATGAGCATGGAATCAGAGACAAGTAGCTTCTCCTCTCTGCCATAATAGTAAGCTTTGATAGGCATCAAATTCTCATGAGCCAAACCCCCCAATCCTTCAACAATGTGTCTGAACTTTCTCTCGGGGACACAAACATTCTTCAACCTCTTCACCACCACCTCATTCCCACCCACCAAATACGCTTTGTAGGTTGTCCCAAATGGGCCTCTTCCCAATACCTCTGCCGAAGCTCTCAGCAACTCTTCCAGGCTAAAGAAAGCGACCCCATCGCCAAAAAACACCAACCCATCATCATTCTCATGGCTTCGTACAGAGCTCACAGCCTCCTGAGCTGGACCCCCATGTCTCAATTCACTATTATTGTCTCTGAATAAAATGGGCTGGGGGCTCCATGATTCCAAATCCGGTGGCTTAGCCTCCGGTGACGATGAAATCCCGACCTGCGGGCTTGTTTGGGTACCACCGTATGTTCTCCACAAAAAGAATGAAGCTAGAAGAATCATAATGAATCCGATAACCGACCCAATTACGATTCCGGCTATTGCTCCATCGGATAACTTATTTCCATCGCTTGAACAAGCTCTGAGCGGTGAACCGCATAGAGAAGTGTTCAGAAATGAATTAATAGAAAACTTGTTGAAAGGTGATGGAATTGAACCGTTTAAATATTGATTGTAAGAAAGGTTGAGCTGTCGAAGGCCTGAGAGACTCTTCAGCTCCGGGATTGACCCGGTGAGGTTGTTGTTTTCCAAGTTTAGAGCTTTCAGTTTGGAGAGACTCTTCATCTCCGGCGATATATCGCCGGAGAAGTTGTTGTTTGCCAGGTTTAGGCGAACGAGGTTCTTCACGGCGAACAGGGTCAGCGGAATTTCGCCGGAGAAGCTGTTTTCTTGGATGAAGAGTTTCTGCAGTTCGGTCCAAGAGCTTACGTCCGACGGAAGCCGCCCGGAGAGAGCGTTTCGTCGGAGGCTAAGGTTTCGGATTTGGTTCAGGTTTCCGATAGTGTTCACGGGGATTTGACCGGAGAGGCCGGCGCCGGGTAAACGGAGCCCGGTGACGCGTCCGTTGTCGCAGCTGACGCCAGTCCAGTTACATGGCGATTGGTCGGAGAGGTTCCACTGGCGGGTGCGGCCACCGACGGCGTTGCGGAATTTGATCAGAGCAGTCCGGTCGGATTCTGGGTCGGAGTTGGCGGCAGGTACGAGAAAGATTAGGAATGGCAACAGGGTGAACAGACGACGAAGATGAAATGGAGAGATCATTTGAATCTATTTCGCTTATCTTTTCTTGGATATAGAATCTGGTCTGAATGGGGTTGTTTCTTACTTCTCAGGATGGGAGCGTTATAGAGAGAAAGAGAGAGCGACTCAGTCATCGTCTCTCCCTCTCTCTCTCTCTCTCTCTCTCTCCTATTTCTTCAGCGTAGCCTCCACGGTGCATGTTTCCACTTCAACTTCGTTGACTTGTAGAAGTCAAAAATAATACATCATTTTCTTCAATGCAATAGCCTAATAATTTAGTAGCTATTCAGATTGTATTTTTTTTTTTCCGTTTTTTGTTTTTATTTTATATTTTTTATTTTATGTACTTTATGTTTTAAAAATTTTAAAATAAGAAAAATAAAAAATACATTTGGTTTAATATTTTTTATTTTTCGTATTTTAAAATTTCCTTATCTTAGATTGAAAACATTCAAAATGACTTTTTGTAACTTTACATTTTATATGTAAACTCATTTTCTGTTTTTTAAAACAAATTTTAAGAATATGAGTAATAAAATATCTTTTAAACTGTTTTTTTTTATTTTTAAAATTACAAGATGAAAAACAAGTTCAAAATAAGTATACCAAATGACACCTTAATTTTTAAGAATTCATTTTGTGATATGTGAAAATGATTTTTTTTTTTGGTTTAGTTTTTAATCTTTAAAACTAAAAAATAACCAAAAAATAGATTTCCTTTTTTTTGGTGATGCTAATTCATGTGACAAAGAAAAAAAAAAAAAAAAGAGAAAAAGCAAAGTGATCTCATTCAGAAATTATTTTGTAAAAATACTATTGATCACTAATTTTTATTTTAATAATTAATAATTTCTTTTTGGCAAATTATTTTGATGATTTGTTGTTAGAATAAAATCGGGAATTGATTTTTCTCAATTCTTTTTTTTTTTTTTTTTTGGCAATTGGATTTGTCTCAATTCTCTGGCCATTAATAAGCTAAAAGTTTTCAAGGTTATGTGAATTCTAATATTCTCTCTGTCTAGAATTTGCTTTCAACTAATACGTGGGATAATTAATAATTTTATACAATATTAAACCTATTTCAATACTAACTTTTCTATCGTGGACTTGTTAATAAATATAAAATTTCTTAGAAATAAAAAATAAATAGATATAAAATTGCTGATACATATTATTACCGAATATGTGGTCAATTTCTCCTTTTTAACTCAAATATTATTTTAGAAAAGAAAATATTAGCCATTTTTGTTGATTTTTTTTCTTTTTTCATCTGAAAATTGAAAAGAAATATAATGTACAACTTCTTTAGTATGAAAAGGAGTAATTTATGTTGTTGCATGCACAATTTAGATGCATGGAACGTGATGAATAATTAAATAATCATTTAAATTGATTAGTTTTTATTGTACATGCGTAAACCCATCGAGCATAAATTAATTACATCTTGAGTTCCCTAATCTTGAAATTCTTGTCAACCGTAAAATTTTAATTAACGGGGTATTTGGTGCGATTAAAAATAACAAAAAAAATGTGATTTGGATAATTTTTTTTTACGTTTAGCACACAGTTACTAAGTTACGTTTTTCAGATATGAATAAGGAAACTTTTTGGATAGAAAAACCGTCAGAACAATTTTTTTGGGATCCGTCGAAACAAATTTATGTCAGAATTTATTGAAAGATGTGAAACTTTTTTATATTTGTTTTTATATTTGTAGAAAAGTTATTGGAGTTTGTAAAATGTTATTGGAGTTTTGTAAAAAATTTATTGGAGTTCGTAAAAAGTTGTTAGGACATGTAAATATATATAAATTTATAGTTGTTTCAAGATGTACGAAGAGCACAAAATGTGTTAGAGAATTTTAAAGGTTTTCAAAAGTTTTCAGGGATCTTCAGCACTTTCAATGATTTTTATCGCACCAAGCGGGCGAGTAAATTACACCTATTTCCTCTCAATATTTGGTTAATTATAATACTCCTCAATATTTAAAAATTATTTTAGCTCATTTATTTTAAAATATTGTTAACATTAACTCTTTCTATTAAATCAATCGTTAAAATTTAATAAAAAAGTCAAAATAAACAAAATTTTAGATGTTATTTTATTTTACCACTACTTTGCTCAGATGATCTTCATCAGTTTTCTTTACAAAAATTTTTAAGACATTTTTATTTTTACTTGTTTTTTATTTGTTTTTCGGGATTTATGTAAAGATATGAGCGAGGAAGTGGTATAATAAAAAAAACAACTAAAATTTTAGTTATTTCAGTATTTTCTATTAAATTTTGATAGTTGATTCAACGAAATAAGGTTAAATAATAATATTTTAAAATAAGATAGATAAATATAATTTTTAAATATTGAGTGATGTAAGAATATAATTACCCAAATAATAAATGAAAATAAATGTAATTTACCCTTTAATTAATTGAATACAAGTTTGAACAAATAACTCGGCTCATAGAAAAACTCTTAGATGAAATTAGAAGACTCATGGTGACATTTTTAATTATTAAGGACCACAATAATTAAGGTACTTATCAAGAGAATCTATTTTGGTAAATTTTAATTAATTTATTTAAATATGTCAATATTCATCCACCTCTAGTTGATTTAGTGGAGCGTGAGTCAAATCTAAGACTTGGGTAATATATCTAAATTATAAGTTCGATTCTTATTTGGAGCGGCCAAAATTTAAGTAGAAGCCGTAACAATGGGTTGCTGGCCTAGTTCTCCCGAGAGTTTGCTGTCTTAGGAACGGATTAGAGGTATCGCGTTGATGACCATTCCTCCCGAAAGCAACCCTTGAATTTGACAAAAAGAAACATTTGAATTTTTCTCGACGTGTACAAGTCAATTCGATGTGCGAGAATGATTCAACGGCCTAATTTGGGCTTTTTTTTTTCTTCTTTTTTTTTTCAATTATTTACTAAAGAACTACTAAAGAAATATATTTTTTTTGTTTTAAAAAGAAAAAAAAATTAACTTTTTAGTAATTAACTTTTTAAATTTTTATTAATTTAATATTTTTGTCTTTTATGATTTAAAAAAATAAAATTAAATATAAGATTTTAATTTTGATCACTTAAAAAAAGTCAAAAAATTGAGTAACAAGAACCTAACTTTTAGCTAGTGTTGCGAAACTAAAGCTACATCTATGCAGTAATATATTTTACTAATTAAATAATATATAGAGGATATTTTATTTTAAAGTGATTTTTATGACTCATTAATACTATTATGTACAATATTTGTATGTATATATAATTATTCTTAAATATTTTTCCGAGCCCAAATACCATCGAGCATGTAATTTTATGCTCTATTTGATTAAATATAATTTAAGTAAATTTGATTTAAACATTATAAAATATAAGAAAGTTAAGACAGTATAAGTAGATTGAAAGGCTAGGCATGATATAGCCAATGTAAAAGAAAATTAGTTTAAGTATTAATTAAAAAAAATCACATAATTACCTTTAGATCTGTCGTGTTAATACCATCAAATTCAAGTTAAAATTAATTATTACAAAAAATAACATTATAAATCTACAAATATAAATATTTTTATACCAATTATTTTTCGCTAAAGTTACAGTCTACCCACTAACATGTGCGAAGGAAATTACAAGAAAAAATAATGCGAAAGTCTATCTAGCTTGAAGCATAAAATATTAAATTGGACTTCTTTGAAAAATGATCTCAACTTTGGTTACGGAAACCAGCACTTCCAATGCCCAACTTTGTCAATGCGTCAAAACCTAACACTTCCGATCCCCTAATCTTTTCAGCCTGAAATTGGCCCCCCGTTTCAACTAGGTCCATCCCCCATTTGATCACAACGTGGTCACAAGACTCCGTTTGACAAGGAGTAGCTACCAACTATTAATTTTTTAACTTTTTTAAAAATAATTAAATTTATTCTCTTATATTTTAATTTTTTTAAGCCTTTAAGGATAAAAATGTTAAATAACAAAAAAGTAAAAAGCTAACTTTTTATTTTTTAAGCCTTTAAGGATAAAAATGTTAAATAACAAAAAAGTAAAAAGCTAACTATTAAAAAGTTAACTTTTTTCTCTTTTTAAACACAAAAAAAATCTAACTTTTTAGTAGTTAATTAAAAAAAATTAACTTTTTTACTTTTCAAACCAAGTCTCAATCATCACAAAAATGTACCAAATTAAAGGAAAGTTGCACATAGGTTAAACTAGAAAATTTCCTATCTTCCAAAAAAAAAAAAAAAAAACTATTACATTAAAGGATGTGTAAGTGCTATACTTTGAAATAAGAGCAAATGGAATATAAATCACCTTTCAAAGAAAAAAAAAGAAATATAAATCACACAAACATCATTGCATGATTTTGCTGAACATTTGATCAAGTAAGATTACGTTAGAACTAATATAAATGGACGAGTGAGAATGCACTAATGTAATTATCATTAAGTAGAATTATATTAGAATCTATACAGATGGATGAGTGAGAACACACTATTGGGAAAGTCACAACTGTACGTAGTATTGGTATTAAAATAAGCATAGTCCCATGTTTCACTTTATCTCCTCTTACATTACAAATTACTCCTTAAGTATGATGAAGGGGTATAATATATAACAGTGTTAACAATGACGTCGAATGTCATTATTACCCTCCACTTGAGCTGGTGAAGTACCATTTCTTGTTGAATAGTCCAACCTAACATACCAACCAGATGAGAATTAGAAAGAAAGTAGGATTTCAACTTCGATAGCAAACGTACGAGGCAAAAATTTAGAGACGATGCCAAGGTTAGAAGGGTAAGCTTTTAGTACCGCTCCAAGGGGGTTATTGCACTAATCAAAATTTGATTTGTTTTTTCACCGATCAAGAATAGAAGAGTAAGCTTTTATTTGTTCTTTTATTTAGTTTATCTCTATTTTTGGGTAATTCATTTTTTTCTGTAAAAGTAATGCTAGGTTTTTGTTGTTATTTTCTCTCTCTCTCTCTCTCTCTCTCTTTTAGGTTTTAGGATCGTTTTTTATTTTGGTAAAACTAGGATTTATATACAATGTATAATGATGGTTGAAAAATGGGATTTATTTTTTTTTTAAAGAGTTTTCTACATAGAAACGTGGTTTATTGCTAAGTGTTAGATAAAATTGTAAAGTTCGTTTTGCTAGTGATTGGGCTATTTTTCAATTAAGGTAAGTAGTCCACTGGTGAACCCATGTTTTTATGTTTCCATACCAAAAAAATCAAGTCATCCCTTATTTTTTGGTACTATTTTTTAACAATAATTATTTCATTTTTATCCATATGTGAATGATGGAGCGCATTTATATGTTTAAAAAATATAACAAACCAATTTTTGTTTTGTGTTGGATGTTGTTATGCATATAAAATGGGAAAAAGGTTTACGTTCGAGATTAAGTAGGGGGTAGATTTGAGGGAAATTCATTCTTAAGTTATGTGAATGATATGGTCACCAATTGTAGAGTTTATCCAGACTATCGTTCCACATTGAGACAATAAACAGTTTAAAATAGATTAGATGTCTTAAAGAGTCAACAATATATTGTATAAGTATAGATGACAATATTGAACAAGAGTTCATAGCCTTATTATCTGACAAGATATTCTCCAAATGTTTTCTATATATGTTTGGAAGGAAACAATTCTACTATTTATGGATCGAAGCTCAATTTGATGGGGCAGTGTATTCGAAAATGACCCCACTATGGTTGACGATGGTCTAAATCAAGGCAGTGAAAGGATTGATAGTAATACAACTAGAGGAAAAGTACATAAAATAGGTTTTGGAAGGGGTAATCTGGATAAAGGAGGCATTTGAGCTGGTGAAGAATTTAACTTTAATGGCCTAGAGTCTAATCTTAAGTGGGAAGTAGAAGATCGGGAATATTATAATAATTCTAGTGGGTTACAACTCTTAAGTGATGAGGATGTGGGTGAGCTATTTGAGACAGAGAAGCAAAATATATTGCAATAAAGGGTGGGTATAGGAAGTTAAACTAGGAGCAATCTAGGCCTATTGATGGTGATTAGATGGAAGGGTTGGATTATGGTGATGATGACAGTGTAAGTTAATCACCCCAGCAAATCTGATGGTGAGAATAAAATTCACTTCCCAAAATTTAACGAAAAAAAAAAAGATATGCAAAATCCAAAGTTAATTCTTAGATGATTTTTTAATCTATAGCAATCTCTGCAAAATTACTAAGAGAGTTTCACTTAAGAAGATATTACGCACCCTATTTGCATAAATATTAGGATATTTAAATTCTTTTCGCTCTCTTCGCAATCTAATCTTACTAAATCATCTCTATGCTAATCATGATATAAACTTACTGTAATCTAAGCAATGAATTTAGTTTGAATATGTGAAAATTTATTTAATGTAGATAAAATGATGATGCAATTGGTTATAAATGTGATTAAACCACAATAAGTATGTCACGCTCCAAATTTTTATAACCCGAAGACTCGGGTGACTTGAAAATTCAGTAAAATATAATAAAAGAGAATTTTTATAAAAATCTTGACAACTATCGATGTAAGGGCCAAACAAAAATATCAATTTAAAAGAAAATTAATTCATATAAAATGGAGCATGACTCTAATGTTTGCAAACCTTATATTCTTAAAATTTTGACTTCAAAGACTGTAAATTTCATGTTTTAGACTTTTTAAAATTTCAACGTTTAAATGATCAAAAACATCCTAGAATTTGGTTTTTCAAAAAATCTAGTTTAATATGCATTCAGTATTTTGGGCATAATTTTTCAAAAATTAGATTGAGTTGAAGATCTTCTCGTGTTGGGAAAAAGAAAAAAGAAAAAGTTAAAGGACGATAACTTTTATACTTTGGATGAAGCCTAAATCCTTTGTTTTGTGGATTAAAATCGCATTGAAAGTTAAAAACAGTGAGCTGTTAGCTTTTTGGGGTACAATAGATTGAAGCCTCACCTCGTTTGCCCCTACACTACAGCTTGCTTGTGCTTAGGCTACATGCCATTCTATCCTTTGACCTCCCATCATCCAGTTTCTCAAATTTTCTAGTTTTCAGTTGTTGTGTTCTATGAATTTCTAATCACTGTTTTGGGTTCTTGAGTTTCCATACTATCATTATGAATATATATTAACATTTACTAACCAGGAATACATATTAAAAAAATATAAATATCAATTTATTCTCACAAATTATGAAGATAATTAACCATAAACTCAAACATTATCAACTATCACACTTCAAAGCAAGAAAATGCTTCAACTTCAAATTAATTCTACACATCATCAATCAAATTCAAAATGAAGACATAGAACACATTTTAAGAGATTCCTCACCTTACCTCAATAAAGATTTTGGTGACTTGCTCCAAGTTAAAAAAAAAAAAAAATGATCTCTAAAAATCACCATAACCGAATAGTTTTACGGTTTTCTTTCTTTTCTTCTTCCCCCAATCACCACAAATTTTCTAGCCAACACTTAAAATTTAGAGAACACACTAACCTCACAACTCTCTAAATGTCTTAGAATTATTTTAATCAATTAAAAGAGCATTATATAGGAAGTTGTTAGGTTATATTTGTAATTAACAAATCAGTGAATAAAACAACGACTTTAAACTTATACTTTTAGAAATTTGGCTAAGGTGTCAAAGGTATAGAGAAAAAGAAAGAGCGACTCGGTCATCGTCTCTCCTTCTCTCTCTCTCTCTCGTATTTATTTAGCGTAGCCTCCACGGTGCATGTTCCCACTTCAACTTCGTTGACTTGTAGAAGTCAAAAATAACACATCATTTTCTTCAATACAATAGCCTAATAATTTAGTAGCTATTTAGATTGTATTTTTTTTCTTTTTTTGTTTTTATTTTATATTTCTTATTTTATGTATTTTATGTTTTGAAAATTTTAAAATAAAAAAAAAATAAAAAATACATTTGGTTTAATACTTTTTATTTTTCGTATTTTAAAATTTTTTTAATCTTGGGTTGAAAACGTTCAAAATGACTTTTCGTAATTTTACATTTTATGTGTAAACTCATTTTCTGTTTTTTAAAACAAAATTTAAAAATATGAGTTACAAAATGTCTTTTGAACTGTTTTTCTTATTTTCAAAATTACAAAATGAAAAACGAGTTCAAAATGAGTATACCAAATGACACCTTAATTTTTATGAATTCATTTTGTACTATGTGAAAATGATTTTTCTTTTGGTTTAGTTTTTAATCTTTAAAACAAAAAAAAAAACCAAAAAATAGATTTTTTTTTTTGTGATGCTAATTCACGTGACAAAGAAAAAAAAAAAAAAAGAAAAAGCAAAGTGATCTCATTCAGAAATTATTTTGTAAAAATACTATTGATCACTAATTTTTATTTTAATAATTTCTTTTTGGTAAATTATTTTGATGATTTGTTGTTAGAATAAAATGGGGAATTGAATTTTCTTCAATTCTCTGGCCATTAATAAGCTAAAACTTTTCAAGGTTATGTGAATATATATCTCGATTTTATTGTTTTGTTAATTTCAAAATTCTTGTAATTTTTTTATTACAGTATTAAAGTTACGACCATTGGTCAGTCTACCCTCTTGGTGTCTTTAACTTTAATTTAAATAATATTAATATTTTAAAAAATAATTTTATTTTTTGAATAAATTCTAATATTCTCTGTCTAGAATTTGCTTTCAACTAATACGCGGGATAATTAATAACTTTATACAATATTAAACCTATTTCAATACTAACTTTTCTATCGTGGACTTGTTAATAAATATAAAATTTCTTAGAAATAAAAATAAATAGATATAAAATTGCTTATACATATTATTACCGAATATGTGGTCAATTTCTCCTTTTTAACTCAAATATTATTTTAGAAAAGAAAATATTAGCCATTTTTGTTGATTTTTTTTCTTTTTTCATCTGAAAATTGAAAAGAAATATAATGTAGAACTTCTTTAGTATGAAAAGGAATAATTTATGTTGTTGCATGCACAATTTAGATGCATGGAACGTGATGAATAATTAAATAATCATTTAAATTGATTCGTTTTTATTGTACATGCGTAAACCCATGGAGCATAAATTAATTACATCATGAGTTCCCTAATCTTGAAATTCTTGTCAACCTTAAAATTTTAATTAATGGGGTATTTGGTGCGATTAAAAATAACGAAAAAAATGTGATTTGGATAATTTTTTAGCGTTTGGCATGCAGTCACCAAATCACGTTTTCCAGATATGAATAATGAAACTTTTTGACTTTTAAATTAGTTTTTTGGCGAGAAAAACCGTCGGAACAATTTTTTTGGGTCCATTGGAACGAATTTATGTCAGAATTTATTGAAAGATGTAAAAATTTTTTTATATTTGTAGAAAAATTATTAGGGTTTGTGGAATTTATTGGGGTTTGTAAAAAATTTATTAGAGTTTGTAAAAAGTTGTTAGGATATATAAATATATATAAATTTATAGTTGTGTCACGATGTACGAAGAGTACAAAATATGTTAGAGAATTTTAGAAGTTTTTAAAAGTTGTTAGAGATCTTCAGCATTTTTCATTGATTTTCATTGCACCAAGGAGGCGAGTAAATTACACCTATTTTCTCTCAACATTTGGTTAATTATAATACTCCTCAATATTTAAAAATTATTTTTAGCTCCTTTATTTTAAAATATTGTTAACATTAACTCCTTCTATTAAATTAATCGTTAAAATTTAAGAAAAAAGTTAAAATAAACAAAATTTTAGATGTTCTTTTATTTTACCACAACTTTGCTCAGATGATCTTCATCAGTTTTCTTTATAAAAATTTTTAAAACATTTTTATTTTTACTTGTTTTTCTATTTGTTTTTTGGAGTTTATATAAAGATGTGAGAGCGGGAGTAGTATAATAGGAAAAACAACTAAAATTTTAGTTATTTCGGTATTTTCTATTAAATTTTAATGGTTGATTCAATGGAATGAAGTTAATATTAATAATATTTTAAAATAAAAGAGATAAATATAATTTTTAAATATTAAATGATGTAAGTATATATAATTACCCAAATAATAAACAAAAATAAATGTAATTTACCCTTTAATTAATTGAATACAAGTTTTGAGCAAATAACTCGGCTTATAGAAAAACTCTTAAATGAAATTAGAAGACTCATGGTGACATTTTTAATTATTAAAGACCACAATAATTAAGGTACTTGTCAAGAGAATCTATTTTGTTAAACATTAATTAATTTATTCAAACATGTCAATATTCGTAGGAACGGATTAGGGATATCGCGTTGATGACCATTCCTCCGAAAGCAACCCTTGAATTTGACAAAAAGAAACATTTGAATTTTTCTCGACGTGTACAAGTCAATTCGATGTGCGAGAATGATTCAACGGCCTAATTTGGGCTTTTTTTTTTCTTTTTTTTTTCAATTATCTACTAAAGAACTACTAAAGATATATATTTTTTTGTTTTAAAAAGAAAAAAAAATTAACTTTTTAGTAATTAATTTTTTAAATTTTTATTAATTTAATATTTTTATCTTTTATGATTTAAAAAAATAAAATTAAATATAAGATATTAATTTTGATCACTTAAAAAAAGCCAAAAAATTGAGTGACGAGAACCTAGCTTTTAGCTAGTGTTGCGAAACTAAAGCTACATCTATGAGTAATATATTTCACTAATTAAATAATATATAAAGGATATTTTATTTTAAAGTGATTTTTATGTGTTGAAATAAAAGAAGAAATAAAATATTGAAAAGAAAAAAATTGTATTGATGTGTGTCTTGAATACAATAGAATAGCAATCCTATTTATAGAGGAGCCAAAATAGAATCAGAATAGAAATAGGAAACTAAATTAAAATAGGAATAGGAAACAATAAGAAAACCTATAATGAAAAGGAAAAGGATTTCCTAATTATAATTTCTAAGTTTCTATATTTTATATATGTTAACATTATGACTCATTAATACTATTATGTACAATGTTTGTATGCATATATAATTATTCTTAAATATTTTCCGAGCCCAAATACCATCGAGCATGTAATTTTATGCTCTATTTGATTAAATATAATTTAAGTAAATTTGATTTAAACCTTATAAAATATAAGAAAGTTAGACAGTATAAGTAGATTGAACGGCTAGGCATGATATAGCCAATATAAAAGAAAATTAGTTTAAGTATTAATTAAAAAGAATCACATAATCACCTTTAAATATGTCATGTTAATACCCTCAAATTCAAGTTAAAATTAATTATTACAAAAAATAACATTATAAATCTATAAATACAAATATTTTTATAGCAATTATTTTTCGCTACAGTTACAGTCTACCCACTAACATGTGCGAAGGAAATAACAAGAAAAAATAATGTGAAAGTCTATCTATATTAAAGCATAAAATATAAAATTGGACTTCTTTGAAATATGATCTCAACTTTGGTTACGGAAACCAGTCACTTCCAATGCCCAACTTTGTCAATGCGTCGAGGCCTAACACTTCCGATCCCCTAATCTTTTCAGACTGAAATTGGCCCCCCGTTTCAACTAGGTCCATCCCCCATTTGATCACAATGTGGTCACGAGACTCCGTTTGACAAGAAGTAACTACCAACTATTAATTTTTTAATTTTTTTTAAAATGATTAAATTTACTCTCTTATATTTTAATTTTCTTTTAAGCCTTTAAAGATAAAAATGTTAAATAACAAAACAGTAAAAAGCTAACTATTAAAAAGTTAGCTTTTTTTTCTTTCCAAACAAAAAAAGAATCTAACCTTTTAGTAGTTAATTAAAAAAAATTAACTTTTTTACATTCAAAACCAAGTCTCAATCATTACAAAAATGTACCAAATTAAAGGAAAGTTGCACATAGATTAAACTGGAAAATTTCATATCTTCCAAAAAAAAAAAAAAACTATTACATTAAAGGATGTGTAAGTACTATACTTTGAAATAAGAGCAAATGAAATATAAATCACCTTTCCAAGAAAAAAAAAAGAAATATAAATCACACAAACATCATTGCATGATTTTGCTGAACATTTGATCAAGTAAGATTACGTTAGAACTAATATAAATGGACAAGTGAGAATGCACTAATGTAATTATCATCAGGTAGAATTATGTTAGAATCGATACAGATGGATGAGTGAGAACACACTATTGGGAAAGTCACAACTGTACGTAGTATTGGTATTAAAATAAGCATATTCCCATGTATCACTTTATCCCCTATTCCAAGAGACATTACAAATTACCCCTTAAGTATGATGAAAGGGTATAATATATAACAGTGTTAACAGTGACGTCGAAATGTCATTATTGCCCTCCACTTGAGCTGGTGAAGTACCATTTCTTGTTGAATAGTCCAACCTAACATACCAACCTGATGAGCATTAGAAAGAAAGTAGGATTTCAATTTCGATAGCAAACGTACGAGGCAAAAATCCAGAGATGACGCCAAGGTTAGAAGGGTAAGCTTTTTAGTACCGCTCAAGGGGGCTCTTGCACTAATCAAAATTTGATTTGTTTTTTCACCGATCAAGAATAGAAGAGTAAGTTTTTATCTGTTCTTTATTTGGATTATCTCTATTTTTGAGTAATTCATTTTTTTCTGTAAAAGTGATGCTAGGTTTTTGTTGCTTCCCCCCCTTCTCTTTCAAGTTTTAGGGTCGTTTTTGATTTTGGTAAAATTAGGATTCTTTTACAAAGTATGATGTTGAAAATGGGATTTCTATTTTTTTTAAGAGTTTTCTACATAGATACATGATTTATTGCAAAGTGTTAGATAAAATTGTAAAGTTAGTTTTCCTTAGTAATTAGGTCATTTTTCAATTATGGTAAGTAGTCCGCTGAGGGACCCATATTTTTATGTTTCCATACCCAAAAAATCAAGTCATCCCCCATTTTTTTGTGCTATTTGTTGACAATAATTATTTCATTTTTATCCATATGTGAATGATGGAGTACATATATATGTTTAAAACATATGACAAACTAATTATTGTTTTGTGTTGGATTTTATTATGCATATAAAATGGGAAATGAAAGTTTATGTTCGAGATTAAGTAGGAGGTAGATTTGAGGGAAATCTGTTCTTAAGATATGTGGATGATATGGTCACCAATTGTAGAATTTATCCAGACTATATGTCCCACATTGAGACAATAAACATTTTAAAATAGATTAGATGTCTTAAAGAGTCAACAATATATTGTATAAGTATAGATGACAATATTGAACAAGAGTTCATAGCCTTATTATCTAACAAGATATTCTCCAAATGTTTTCTATTTATGCTGGGAAGGAAACAATTCCACTATTTATGGATGCTCAATTTGATGGGGTAGTATATTAAAAAATGAGCCCACTATGGTTGACACTGGTCTAAATCAAGGTTGTGAAGGGTTTGATAGTAATACAAGTAGAAGAAAAGTACATAAAAGAGTTTTTGGAGGGGTTAACCTAGATAGAGGAGGCATTTGAGCTGGTGAAAAATTTAACTTTAATGGCCTAGAGTCTAATCTTAAGTGGGAAGCAGAAGATTGAGAATATTATAATAATTCTAGTGGGTTAGAACTCTCGAGTGATGAGGACGTGGGTGCACTGTTTGAGACAGAGAAGCAAAATATATTGCAAGGAGGGGTGGGTATAGGAAGTTAAACTAGGAGCAATCTAGGCCTATTGATGGTGATCACATGAAATGGTTGGATTATGGTGATGATGACAGTGTCAGTTAATCACTCCAACAAATCTGATGGTGAGAATGAAATTCACTTCCCAGAATTTAATGAAAAAGAAAAAGAAATGAGACATATCTTGAGCTTCCAGGATCCAATTAAGGTGATTTAAAAGCCCAAAATCAAGTATGCATTCTAAGGTACAACTTTCATGAAGAACCCATGTCCAAAAGAGGTCTATATCTGCCCCCGAAATCAGCTTGCAAAGTTTCACAATTCGAAATTATTCAGATGGTTTAACATGACACCCTATCAGTGTTTTGGCCATAACTTTTACTCTCAACTCGGATTGATGCAATTTTGTTTGTCTTGGAAAGAAGACTTGAAGGGTTACAATATAGTGGTGGAGCTTAACATTATTCTCTGGCGTCCCGACAATGTCGGGACGACAAACACTGGTAGCTCCTGACTCTCCTCACTGTTTTTTGGCATCCCAACGGCGTCGGAACGTGGAGACCTCGATGATTTAGATTTTAGGGTTTGTTTGCATTCTTTTATAAATACAAATGTTGTATCAGACTTTAGGTGGTCGTTCATACGTGTTAAGGTTATTTTTCTAATAGTTTTCTTTTAGTTTTAGAGAGTTTTCATTACATTTGATTTGAAGATTTGGATTCAAGCATTTGGTTTAGTTGAAGTTTCCTAAGGTGTTCGATTTTCTTTCTCTTATGGTTTACGCATGTAAGTTACTTCTTATTTAATTATTTCAATTTCATGCTTTAAGTTCAGATTTATTTCATATTTCTTTTCATTTCTTTTTAATATTTTCTTTTGTTTTCACTTTTTGTTTTACATTAATGGATGGTTTGCAAGTATATTTTCCTCTTCCAAGATCAAGCATGTTAGGCTAGGGCCTATTCTTGGCTTCAAGCCATTGAAGGTGGTGCGGTAGTTTGGTGAACTCAAACGTAAAAGAATATTTTTTTTATAAAATATCTTTTTGATTTCTAATTAGAATCTCATAGTAAGTTAGGATTCTTTCAAAATCAAATCACCCGTGTTATAATCATAGCTTGGTTACGATTGGCCACTCGTGCATACCAAATGTTTGATTTAATGGTCCAGTAATTTGGAACTTATTTTCGTAAAACTATAACATGAGGTTTTCTTATGAAATCGATTCACCCATGTTACAATCGAAGCCTGGTTACGAGTTAATACTCGTGCACACTAGATGTTCGATTCAATGTCTTGGTGAGTCCGAAACCAATTTCAAAAGCCTCCGTTAACCTTGAGTTTCATAAATTAGGTTTTAATGAAATATCTTCCGACTTAGCAATGCATGTACATTTGCTAGGTTGAGTTACAAATGCATTTGAGGAAACCACTACTATCCCACTACCAGAATTGGTTCAAAACCAAGATTATCTTAGTTATTTTATTTTTAATATCTTCATTTTAATTTAATATCATAATTCTTTCACTTCATCATTCTCAACCCAACCATACTCAAGTATCTTATAAATCCAAAGTTAGTTTAAGGTAACTTAGGTTCACTTAGTAATTAAGAGAACAAAGTCTAGTGCTTTTAATAAAACCCTCCCTATGGAGATGACCGTGGTTCTCACCGAGTAAAACTATGATCATCCTCTTACACTTGATAGGTAGAAGCCAAACACATTTTAGGGTCAGTCACCTTCTACTTTCTCTAACCGCTTTCAAATTTTAGGGCATCCCTATTTCCTCTTCGTTTTATTTTATTTTTTTACAAATTCTTGAATTAAATATTCTCTCTCCCCCCTCTCTTATAATTTTTGGTTTAGTCTAATAATTCACAAAAAATAACACAGATTTGCTAAATAAAAAACTTTCTCTAATATTTTTTTTATTAATCAAAATCTAACACATTATAAAACCTTACAACGTATTAAATAGAAAAGTTCAAACTCAAACTAGGAAACATGATAACCACGTACCAAAATCGAAAAATCACTAACTTCACTACCAAGTTAAATATAGTATTCCGAAAAGTTATTTAGAAATATAATAGATATTCTAAAACTAATTCTAAAAAAATAAATAAATATTTATCAAATAATATTTTTTGACAAATACCCAAAACCAAGATAGGAAATAAATTTAAAGAAAACATATTTGTGATTGGACTCTAGTTTGCATATGACTTTGTTTGAAAGAATTTATGCTAATACGAAAGTCTAATCCTACTCAGATTTCGTAATCATGAACTATAAATGTAACAGGAATACTAAAATTCTCTTTCAATTTTTTCTTTTTATAATCTTCTTTCTCATTAGTCATAATTTAGAGTTTTCGAGGAAAGGTATGTTTTCTCATCTATTATAGTTCATTCCTACTTATTAATTAGTAGTTGCAATTCTTTTATGTAAAAATTGTTGTTCTTTTTTGAAGTATATGAGCTTTGCATATTTAGTTTTAAATTTAGTTATTAAAAAGTCACTACTCCTATAGGTCATAAAAAGTTTTGTTTTTATTATGGACAACAATTGAATCACTACTCCTGTAGTTCATAGTATTCGGTACTGTCATTACTTATATATATACATCAAGACTACACTTGACACATGCATATATGAAAGCGAATAGAAGAGTGTGCGAGATCAGGGAATAAGGAAATGAAGCAAGGGTTAACGGGGTTGAACTGCAAAAAGCACTTAAGCAGTTGAAGAGTTGTATATTAGATTTTTCTTTAAATGATTTAAGTCTTAATTTAATTTAATTAAAACTTAATTTGAAAAGAAAAAGTTTTTAGCTTGCACCGCCCATCTCGCCCACACCTGGCCTGGCTCTTCTTTTCGGAATCGTCAGTGGTGTCTGACAGTACCTGCCCGACCAACTTCTCTAACAAAGACTTACCATCTAGCGTACTTTCCAATTCTACTTTTTTCTTTTTCCTTTTTTCCTACTTTTTTAGGATTTGTAGATAAAGTTTTCAATTCCTATTTGGATTTGGATTTTGGACACAAAATCCTATAAATACAGAATACAAAAGCAAACAAATCCATCATTTTTTTTTTTTGTGCATGTGAGTTGAAAGAGAATCTGGCTGGGGATGTTTCCAATAGTGGAGAAGGTCGCTAGAGCTCACGACATGGCAGCAATCGCTTTGAAAGGCTAGTTGAAAGAAAATCTAGCTGAGGACTTTCTGCCGATAAAGATGGCTACTAGAGCTCACGATGTGGAGGCAATCGCTTTAAGAGGTTGATTGGTTTGTCTCAATTTCTAATCTAGCTTGGATTTTTTATCTTTAGTTTGGTTAGATTAAATTTAAATTAAAAAATATTTTTAATTAAGTTAAATTATGACCATTTGATCATTTAAAGAAAAATCTAGCAGTTAATATGCAACACTTCAACTGTTGAATTTTTTTTTTCTACACTTCATCCCATTTAACCCAATGAAGCAAAAAGAAAGTAAGACGAAAATGTGAAAATCCATAAGAAAAATGCATGCCCTACTGCAAATCTCCTCGTTCTTCAATGTATGAACATGGGAAAAATAAAGGGGTTGGTTTGACAATTGTACCTAGGGTTTGGAATTTATCTAGGCTAAATAAAGGATTTAAGGATAAAACAGGCTGGGTTACAAAATTTTAAGTTCAAACTAAGGTTTAAAAGCAAATGGACAAGGTTAAAAAAATTTAGTGTCACACCCCTATTTTAGGACACATAGTTAATCCCTTAAGTAGTTGGGACACAACCATAATCAGCCAGTAATCACATCTCATAATTAACCTTACAATAAAATAAAGTACCACCCAAAAAAAAAAAATTAAAGTACCACCCGCTAGATCTGTATGTATTCATTAGCAAACTAATTAAAATCACACACACAAACACTTAAATATGTTCAAAACCATAATTTCTAATATATTAAGTCAACCCTTAGTCTGGTACAGTTAAAACTCTAGGTTTATTTATACAAACTTCCAATTACTAATATGAGGTTAAAGCATGGGAACAGTCAACCCAAAGTTCACTCCCATTACCCTGCAGCCACCTGTAGACTCAGCCTAAAATGTGTGAATTTTAGGTGTAAGTGTCACACACTTAGTAGAAGTATTAAACTTAAAATAAAAGACGATAAATATAAACCGGAGATAATCTTCAATGATTATATAGATGATCAACGCATCACCAAAGCATAATCAATTTAAAAGTATCGTAACTAACAGTAGTACAAATATCTCAACTCATAGTTCATCACCGTTTTTCATTTAATAATCGTTATCATTATCACTAGGCCTCAACTAGTTATCTCATGATATGCTCATATGATAAATGATTTATAGTAATGCAACACACATTTGGCCCCATCTGGCCTATGAATTGAGCGCTCAACTGGAGACAATGGTTTTAATTTAGCATGTCCTGTTAGCCCCATCTGGCCTTATTATTGGTCCCATCTGACCTGGTCTGATCTGGCCCCTTTGATTATTTTTTTTTTTTTGCTCTTTCTTGGCCCCATCTGGCCTCTTTATTTTCTTTTCCTTCTCTAGCCCCATCTGGCCTGGTCTCATCTAACCATAATGCAAGTGGAATGCACACAATTCATATTGGTATACAACAATATTTTTTTTTCAAGTAAAATATTATTTCTCAATTTATCATTGCACAAACAACCACGCGTCTCAATTAACACAACAAATCTATAAATACTCAGCACTTTATCTCAGAATAAACAATTAATAACAATCACAATTTAATATAATTTATCAATTTATATTAACACCTTTTACCTTTAAGTTTAACACACCCACATGAGTAAGAAATATTCTGAAAAAATCAAATTACTGGGGTGGTTGCTGTTGGTTGTCCTCAGGTCCTAGTTTAACCCATACAAATTATACAAATCAGAAATTCAACAAGTAAAGTATAACCCAAATCAATTAATAATGTAAATTTAATAAATAAAGCACAACCGTTATATGTTTAATATATTTAATTTGTTTAACCCTATTTAGTATTAATTTCAAACTAACAGAGTAAAATAACTTACCTTCACCATTTGAATAAAATCCCTAATTTTTCTTCATCGTTTCTTCTTCAGTCACACGGTTTTTTTTTTCCTTACGGTCTCCCGTTTCTTATTGCTTTAACATGTATATATATAACAATGCACCCCTTGGCTAGTAAGTAACTACCTTACTTTTCCTTCATTTCTTTTTCTTTTCTTTTTTTTTTAAGCCTTCTACGTTAAGCCTTCATGCCACTTCCAACGCCACCCATCAACCCTGTAGCCTCCAGAGGAACACTTTATATAAGTCCATACCTTTATTACTTCCAATTAATTACACTAAGAACATTACTGGCTTCTAATAACTTAACTTAATCAATTAATTAATTTAAATTATAACTAATTAAATTTTGAAATAATATTAACATAATTTAAATTTCCAAGCATTAAATAAAAATTAAATTGCTAATGCATTGAAAAATAATAATAAAAAATTAGGATGTCACAACCCTCTTCCCCTTAATGAATTTCGTCCTCTAAATTCTTACCTGGTGGAAATAGGTAGGGGTATTGTTTTTGCATATTTTCCTCACTTTCCCAGGTGGCTTCCTCTACAGTATGGCTTCTCCACAGCACCTTTACTAAAGGTATTGTCTTATTCTACAAAACTTGGTCCCTTCTATCCAAAATCTGCACTGGCTCCTCCACAAAAGACAAATCTTCTTTCAGTTCAACTGGTTGGGAAGTCAACACATGAGATGAGTCTGGAATATACTTGCGCAACATTGACACGTGGAACACATCATGGAGCCTTGATAATTCCGAAGGTAGAGCCAACCTGTATGCAGTTTTCCCCAATCCTCTGTATAATCTCATATGGTCCAATATAACGAGGACTTAACTTTCTTTTTTTACTAAATCTCAATATACCTTTCTAAGGAGAAACCTTTAAGAATACTTTATCACCCGCAAAAAATTTCAATTCTCATCTGTGATTATCTGCATAACTTTTCTACCTGCTCTTAGCTATCTTTAATCTGTCCTTTATCATCTTTACTTTGTTCATTTTGTCTTACACTAACTCTGGCCCAAGTAATTTTCTTTCTCCCACTTCATCCCAACAAACTGCAGTTCTACATTTACGGTCATACAGAGCTTCAAATGGTGCTATGCCAATACTAGAATGAAAACTGTTATTATAGGCAAATTCCATCAATGGCAACAAATCATCCCAATTTCCTTTAAAATCCAACACACAAGCTCGTAGCATATCTTCTAAAGTCTGAATTGTTCTTTCAGATTGTTCATCTGTTTGAGGATGAAAGGCAGTGCTAAATTTTAAAGTTGCTCCCATAGCTTGTTGTAGACTAGGCTGGGATCTGGATGTAAACTTCGGATCCTTATCAGCCACAATAGAGACAGGTGTGCCATGCAATCTCACAATCTCCTTAACATACAGGGCAGCATACTTGTCAGTCGTGTAGTTGGACTTCATAGGTAGAAAATGAGCTAATTTGGTTAACTTATCAACAATCACCCAAATGGAATCAAAACCTTTCTGAGTACGTGGTAACCCAACAACCAAGTCCATAGTGATATGTTCCCATTTCCATTCTGGAATAGGAAGTGACTGGAGTAACCCTACTTGACTCTGATGTTCTGCTTTTACCTGCTAACAAGTCAGACATCTAGCTACAAACTATGCAATGTCCCATTTCATACCAACCCACCAGAAATGCCCTTGCAGATTTTGATACATCTTTATACTGCCTGGATGCATAGCATAAGGACAATGGTGTGCTTCTTCTAAATTTTCCCTCTTTAATTCAGAATTTTCTGGGACACAAATTCTGTCACCATAACAAAGTAACCCATCACCCCTAACCACAAAATCGGTTCGCCTATTATCTGCTATTTGCTTGGAAATTCTCTGCAGTTGGACATCTTCTAACTGTAACTCTCTGATACGATCAAGTAATAATGGCCTTACCCGCAGCTAAGCAATCAAAGCATCTATTTTGGTTACCGCCAACTCTGCACCCATACATGTTAAATCATTAAGTGCCTGAATTCTCCAACACTGATTACAAGCTAATATGCCTATAGACTTGCAACTCAGGACATCTGCCACTACATTTGCTTTACCTGGGTGATAGTGTATATTGCAATCATAGTCCTTCAGTAGCTCTAACCACCTCATCTGTCTCAAATTCAGCTCTTTCTGAGTAAACAAATACTTCAAACTCTAATGATCTGTGTAAATATCAACAGCCTTACCACATAGATAGTGCCTCCATAACTTTAAAGCAAACACATCCGCGGCTAACTCCAGATCATGGGTTGGATAATTCTGTTCATGAGATCTTAACTATCTTGAAGCGTATGCAATCACCTTCCCATTTTGTATCAAAACACATCCTAACCCTTGTCTTGAAGTATCACTATAAATCACAAATCCATCATTACCTGAGAGGAGTACTAGTACTAGAGCTGTAGTCAACCTGGCCTTCAATTCTTGAAAACTTTTCTCACAGTTGTCATTCTATTCAAATTTTACTCCCTTGTGAGTTAATCGGGTCATGGGCAATGCAATGGAAGAAAAATTCTGAATGAAACGACGATAATACCCTGCCAATCCAAGAAAGGTACGCACCTCCGTTACACTAGTTGGACGCTCCCAATTCAAAACTACCTCAACTTTCTTAGGATCAATACTGATGCCATCCTCTGAAATCACATGCCCCAAGAATGCTACCCGATCCAGCCAAAACTCACATTTACTGAGCGTTGCAAATAACTGTTTCTTTCGCAGAGTCTGTAACACTATTCTAAGTTGCTATGCATGTTCTTCTTTACTTTTGGAGTATATCAGAATATCATCAATGAAAACAATCACAAAAGCATCAAGGTATGATCTGAAAACTCTATTCATCAAGTCCATAAATATAGTTGGAGCATTAGTCAGTCCAAAAGGCATAACAAGAAACTCAATATACCCATATCTGGTTCTAAAGGTTGTCTTAAGCACATCACAATCCCATACTTTAATTTGATAATACCTAGATTTCAAATCAATTTTAGAAAACACCGCCGCCCCTTGTAATTGATCAAATAAATCATCAATTCTTGGTAGTGGATACTTTTTTTTTACTGTTACCCGATTTAGTTGGCGATAATCAATACAGAACCTCATAGTACCATCCTTCTTCTTTACAAACAATACTGGTGCCCCCCATGGTGAAACATTAGGTTGAATGAAACCTTTGTCTAATAGATCTTATAACTGAACTTTCAATTCTACAGGTGCCATTCTGTAAGGTACAATTGAGATTGGTGTAGTTCCTGGCAACAACTCAAGAGTGAATTCAACCTCCCTATCTAGGACCACCCCTGGCAGCTTATTTAGAAAAACATCTGGGTACTTGCACACCACAAGTAAGTCATTAAGTTGAGTCTCTGGTGTTTTAACATCAGCCACATAAGCAATATAGCCCTGACATCCCTTACTCAACAGCTCCCTGGCTTTTAATACAGATATCAAATAGTTAGGCACAATCCTACGATCACGATGGAATACTAGATCTGGCCCTCTTGGAATCCGAAATGTCACCTCCCTGGTAAAACAATCAATAGAGACATGATATGCTGATAACCAATCCATACCCAAAATAATGTCAAAATCATGTATCTCTAGAGGTATCAAATCAACAACCAAATCCTTGCCAGTAATCTGCACCATACAATCTCTATATACGCCTTTTGCTAACATTATATCACCGGTAAGATTAGCCACAGCCAACATAGAGTCTAACTGAGAGAGTGGGTGGTCTAAATGCATGCAAAGTGCTCGAGATATAAAAAAATGGGTTGAGCCAGAATCTATCAATGCACGAGCGAGTCTACCAGTAAAAGGAAGTATACTTGTAATAACATTAGGGGATGCCTGTGCGTCCTAGTGAGTCGTGACATAAACTCGAGCCTATGAGTGAGACCCCCTGGTTGCTCCCCAACCTCTCTTTGTAGTCCCTGGAGAGGCTATGTTGCCACTGGCTGCACTAGCTACGGATGTTGCTAGAGCAGGTAAGGTAGGACAATTTTTGAAGATATGCCCCTCTTGGCCACTTCAAAAACAAATAAAAACCCACTGGGCTGTGCACTCATTGGCATAATGTCCTGTGGCTCCATATCTGAAACACACCACATTCTTTACTCTTTCCCTAGTATCAACTCCTCGTGACGCAAGCGGTGTCTGTCTCGAACTTTGTCCTTGGGTCCTGTTATAACTTATGCCTCTACTCCCCCAGGATTGGCCTGCACCTCTATAACTCCAGAAGTCTTGGCTCCTTTGCCGAGAGGATTCACCTTCTGCCCTTCAGAAAGTTGGGAAGTCAAATCTGGTTTTCTTAGTTTGCTCCCACCTTCCAACTACCTTCCAAACATCTTTCTCTACAATTTTAGCTTTGTTTACAAGTTCCCCATAACTCCTCATTTCAAAGGCAGAAATTCTGGATCTGATGGAAAACTCTAATCCCTGCTAGAATCTTCAACACTTTGCATCTTCTGTTTGCACCAATTCTAAAGCAAATCTGGATAATGCAGTAAATTGGGCTTCATACTCTAAAACAGACATCCTCCATTGCTTCAAGGTAATAAACTCTTATTCCCTTTCATATCTATATGACTGAGGAAAGTACTTATCATTGAAGGCATCAATGAATTGGATCCAAGTCATTTTAGTGGCTAATAGCCTTTTTGTGGCTTCCCACCAAAGCCTAGCTTGATCCCTCAACATAAATGTGGCTAGAAGAATCTTGTCTTCATCAGAAACCCTCATTACCTCAAAGATTGCTTCCATGTTCTTCAACCAATCTTTAGCTTCTAGAGGATTAATAATACCAGAGAATGATGATGGTCCTAGCTTAAGAAATTGCTCATATATGGTGCCGTGTGCCTCTGGCTTGTACCTCTGATCTGTCTGCAAATCCATTAATCTGGCCACAACCTCAATTGCTCTTTCTACTGGGTCCCGTTGGTGTTGAACTGGGGGCTAATCTTCCTGTCCTTCCTACTGTCCTGAACCCTGTAACATTTGTGGGATTTGTCCAACTGAGCCCTCTTCCTCTACTAGCTCAGGAATGTGTCTACTATCCATTTCTTTTATCTGACATCAAACTCAAGGTGAGATATAAAATATAGTTTCACAATATTTTATAATTTCAAGATTCCTAGTATCCATAGAAATAGACATCACATCAAAATCACCTAACTCCAGAATACTTTCCTATAATTGGCTGTAATTACCAGACACCGACAAGTCTACTGGATCTTCTAACCTAGACTCTGATACCAAACTGTTACACCCCTATTTTAGGACACATATTTAATCCCTTAAGTAGAGGGAACACAACCATAATCAGTCAGTAATCACATCTCATAATTAACCTTACAATAAAATAAAGTACCACCCGCTAGATCTGTATGTATTCATTAGCAAAATAATTAAAATCACACACACAAACACTTAAATCTATATAAAACCATACTTTCTAATATATTAAGTCAACCCCTAGTCTGGTACGGTTAAAACTCTAGGTTTATTTATACAAACTTCCAATTACTAACATGAGGTTAAAGTAGGGGAACAGTCAACCCAAAGTCCTCTCCCAATACCTGAAGCCACCTCTAGACTTAACATGAAATGTGTAAATTTTTGGTGTGAGTGTCACACACTCAATGGAAGTATTAAACTTAAAATAAAATATGATAAATATAAACTGGAGATAATCTTCAATGATTATATAGACGATCAACCCATCACCAAAACATAATCAATTTAAAAGCATCATAACTGATAGTAGAACAGAGATCTCAACTCATAGTTCATCACCGCTTTTCATTTAATAACCATTATCATAATCACTAGGCCCCAACTGGCCTTCTCATGATATGCTCATATGATAAATGATTTAAATAGTAATCAACACACATTTGGCCCCATCTGGCTTATGAGTTGAGCGCTCAACTGTAGACAGTGGCTTTAATTTAGCATGTCCTGTTAGCCCCATCTGGCCTCATTATTGGTCTCATCTGACCTGGCCCGATCTGGCCTATTTTATTTTTTTTTCTCTTTCCTAGCCCCATCTGGCCTCTTTATTTTCTTTTCCTTCTCTGACCCCATCTAATCTAGTCTCATCTGACCATAATGTAGGTGGAATGCACACGATTCATGTTGGTATGCAACAATATTTTCTTTTCGAAGTAAAATATTATTTCTCAATTTATCATTGCACAAACAACCATGCATCTCAATTAACACAACAAATCTATAAATACTCAGCATTTCATCTCAGAACAAACAATTAATAACAACGACAATTTAATATAATTTATCAATTTATATTAACACATTTTACCTTTAAGTTTAACACACCCACCTGAGTAGAAAATATTTTGGAAAAATCAAATTACTAGAGTGGTTGCTATTGGTTGTCCTCAGGTCTAGTTTAACCCATACAAATTATACAAATCAGAAATTAAACAAGTATAATCCAAATCAATTAATAATGTAAATTTAATAAATAAAGCACAATCGTTATATATTTAACATATTTAATTTGTTTAACCCTCTTTAGTATTAATTTCAAACTAACAGAGTAAAATAACTTACCTTTACAATCTGACTAAAATTCCTAATTTTTCTTCCTTGTTTCTTCTTCTATCGCACGATTTCTTTTTTCCTTACGGTCTCCCTTTTCTTATTGCTCTAACATGTATATATATAACAGTGCACCCCCCGACTAGTAAGTCACTGCCTTACTTGTCCTTCATTTTTTTTTAAACCTTCCACGTTAAGCCTTCATGCCACTTCTAACGCCACCCATCAACCATGTGGCCTCCGAAGGAACACTTTAGCCTCAGCCCATGTAAGGCATAAGTGTATATATATATATATATAAGTCCACACCTTTATTACTTCCAATTAATTACACTAAGAACATTACTGGCTACTAATAACTTTAACTTAATTAATTAATTAATTTAAATTATAACTAATTAAATTTTGAATAATATTAACATAATTTAAATTTCCAAGCCTTAAATAAAAATTAAATTACTAAAGCATCGAAAAATAATAATAAAAAATTAGGATGTCACATTTAGGGTCAACTAAGTTTTAAAGAAATATATTTTTCAATTAAAAAAAATTTGGACTAGGCTAACTGAGCTACAACCCGGGACAACCTATATATTGGTCCACGCCTTTTATTATTTGTTTGTTTGGCTATCGAGAAAGAAAAATTGCATTTATTTAATTGAAGAGAGAAAATTCTACCTAATAGTAAAGAACACGCAAACAGGTTTCTTGTTGGATATTTTTAATAATTTGTAGGATATGAATTGCCACATCTAGATATGATACTGTATTTGAATTTAAAGAGATGTATTTAAATGAAAGTTTGCAAATGATAAGTATCTTCATGAGACATATATTCATCTGAATATGTATTCTGTGCATTTTTGAATAACTCACACAGTGATTGTATCTGGGTAACTTATAGTGATAGATATTATGTGATAATAATAATAACAATAATTTATTTAATTATTATCTGTTATGATTATTATTTAAATAAGTATAATTACTCCATATTTATCCAAAGGACATGTCTATTTATCACAGCGGATTATCCAACAGATGCATCTATTCCAACATATACATTTGTTCTGCTACTTATCTAATACTTACAACTATTCCAACAGAATACAATTGTATATGGCATCCATTCTATCGAGCAGATACAACTCTCTATCATATCTATTCAATTTTAGATAGATACAACTCTCCATCGTGGAAACAAATATATAAATCAACGCTGATTTTGTTTTACCATAGAAAAACAAATTCCTTTTTTCACTTACAATTTTGTAACAATATGAACACTATTCTGTCTTAATTTCAAAAGTGCAAAGTGTAATCAAGGGTCTCATTTTACCTCAAATAAGAGGAAGAATCAATCCCATGAAAAATCACAAAATAAAAGGCAGAAGAAAAGACAAATGTTTTTTTTTTTTTGTCATAAGGAAGGGCACTACAAATTTAAATGCTTCTTTCTTAAAAGGAGGAAAGATAAGCCTAGATCCTCAAGTGAAGCAAGTAAAGAAGAAATGCAAGGATCCTTAAGTAAAGCAAATAAAAATCTTGTTGCAATGATTTTTGAAATCAATTTGCTTAAGGATGAAAATCCTTGGTGGGTTGATTCTAGTGCTATTTGACATGTTTGCAAAGATAAGAATTTCTTCAAAACCATGAAACCTGTTGATGATGGTACATTTTACTTTTGGGTAATTCAACCACTGCTACTGTTCTTAAAGTTAGAGATGTGAAACTGAAGTCTACTTCTAACACTATTTTAACTCTTACAAATGTATTTTATGTACGAGAAGTTAGAAAGAATTTGGTTTTCGGGTAGTTTGTTAAACAAGTTTGCATTCAAACTTGCATTTGAGGATAATAAGTTTGTACTATCAAAAGGTGGTATATTTATGGGAAAGAGTTATCTTTATGATGGTATGTTTAAACTGTTTGTCAATAATAATATTACTATTTCTGTTTACGTGGTTAAGCCCTCTTTTCTTTGGCATCATAGATTAGGGCATGTAGATTTTAAAAAGATGCATGATATGATTAAAATGAACTTAATACTATATTTTGAAAAAATAAAAAAAAAATGTACAACATGTATGTTAACAAAAATAACCAGAATTCCTTTTCCTGAAGTTGATAGAACATTTAATAAGCTTGATCTTATTCATAGTGATGTGTGTGACATGCATTCTACTACAACGTTGGTGGAAAGAAATACCTTATCACTTTTATAGATGATTGCATAAGATTTTGTTATGTCTACTTATTGCATAATAAAGATGAAATTATAGAAAAATTCAAGATTTATAAAGCTAAAGTAGAATTGCATTGTGAATCTTTTATTAAATGTCTACGATCAGATACGGGAGGAGAATATTATGATTCTACATACTTTAAATCTAATGGAATCATTCATAAGATGGCAGTTCCTTACACACTACAACAAATTGGTATGGCCCAATGAAAGAATCGTGTGTTAACTAAAATGGTTAATGCCATGATATCAAATTCTAGTTTAAGCTAGGAATTTTGGGGTGAGGCATTACTTACAACATGCCATATTTTAAATAGAGTTTCTAACAAAGGGAGCAAAACTACCTCTTACGAATTCGAGAATAAAAGAAAACCTAACCTAAACTATTTGAAAGTTTGGGGTTAGGGCAATTGTCAAAGTTCCCAAACCAAAACAAAAGAAATTGGGTGAAAGGGGTTTTAAGTGCATTTTCTTAGGATATGCACACAATAACAAAGCTTATAAGTTTATGGTCATAGAACCTAATAACTCAATTTCAGTCAATATTATAATTGAGTCAGGAGATGCTATTTTGAGGAAAATAAATTTAAATCTATTCCTAAAATAAATGATAAAATTCCAGAACAAGAACAAGTTCATAATAAAATAAAGGGTTAATTGTTTTTACACCCTCTGTATTTAGGCCCATTTGTAATTTACCCCTAACTTCAAAAACTAGCACTAATACCCTCTGTACTGTGCACAACAGTGCAACAATAAGCGCTGCTACATTAAGTGTTGAAAAGGTCATTTTTGCCTTTTTTTAAATAAATGAAAAAACCTTTGAAGCTTTCGAAACTCTCCCAAAAAAACATTTTTCCTTCGACGACGGTCCCCCAAAAAAAGCTATAGTTGGTGGATGATTTGATCAGTAAATCGATACCGAGCACAAAACCAGAGCACGATTCAACAATCGACGATCTTCAACCCTAATAGCGCCACTCTCAAACTCCAAAGCACTCCAACAGTGACTGAGCACGATCGTGACTGAAAAAAGAGAAGAGGTATGTATGTATTTATATCTATTGCTGTATCACATGTAACAAAAAAATAGTGTATAATATTCCTTTGTGTGTGTGTTGTTTGTCTTTAAATGAGAAATGGGTCCATTAAGGCTTTCTTGTGGAAGACATATGACCAACAAATGGGCCCCTGTGGGTGTCAAAATTGTCTTGTATAGTAATTACTTTATTATAGAATTGATAATTTGATTTTGTGAGACTAAAATTACTTTTTTGCTGGTATTTGTTTTGTTGTGTGTAAGATGGCTAATTTGAAGATATTTTGAGCTACATCATGGTGGGTTCTTTTAGGAGACTTTACAAGGGACCATTTATAGAGGGGGCGTAGTAGAGTATTTAGAGAGGTTTGATCCAAATCTTTTGAGTTTTATTGATTTACAGTCTTTGTTTTTGGATAGAAGATATCCACGTATTAGTGGGATGTATTATAGGATACCTAGAATGGAATTGATTGAGGGCTTAAGAAAGGTTTCCTCTGACAGGGATATTTTAGCAAAGTGTAGTTGCTATCATGCTTTAACTGTTATGGTAATTTAAAATGTAGAGCATCCTGAGCCATTACATGTTGTGTTGTGGGAAGGTGCAACCTTGAAAGGGTTGGCACCCTTAGCTATAGAAGGGCCGAGGCTAGCTATTGAGAGTGAAATAAAAAGTGAAGTGGAGACTGTGGGAAGTCATATAGCTAAGGAGATTTCTCCAGCTGATGGAAGTGGTGTAAATGAGGGGCAACTTTTAATGATGAGAACTATGAACCTACTAAAGGGGTTGGTGATGATGGTGAGTCAACTAAGAGTTACAACCTTAGTTAGTTGAGAGAAGACTTAGAAATTGTTGTTGATGATGACGTTTTTGTGAGAAGAATAAAGAAATTGTTGTTGATGATGACGTTTTTTGTGAGAAGAATAATGATACTCCTACTCAACTAGGACCACAGCAGCAGACTGAGAAGCGTCTTGGACAAGAAGAAAAGTGGTTCTCTGACCCTGGCACAGACAACAAATTAAACTCCGTCAGGGCCTTAGATAGTAAGGAAGATAGAGTCCATTTCTTAGAGTTCAATGAGGACGTTGACATACCCAATCCAGACATAAAGGTTGGTATGAGATTTAAAACTATTTATGTGTTTAGGAAGGCATTGAGAGAATGGCAGGTCAGACAAGGCTATAACCTAAAGTTTGTGAAAAATGAAGTTGTGAGAGTGACAATGATTTGCAAGATGGAGTGTGGGTTTCGTATCCATGCTTCACCTATACAAGGTGAGAGAACATTTCAAACTAAGTCACTATAGCCAAAACACAATTGTAGGAGGTCCTACAATAACCATCTTGTAAACTCTAGGTATCTTTCCAATAAGTATTTGGAGAAGCTTAGGAATAATCCTATAATCAGAATTGAGACTTTTAAGAATGAGGTTAAGAGAGATTTGGCAGTTGATGTAAGTAAATATCAAGTATACAAAGCTAAGAAAAAGGTGAAAGAGACAATCGAGGGGGACATTAAGCAATAGTATGCTAGGCTCAAAGATTATACAACCACTGTTAGGCTGCATAATCCACGTACATGGATTAAGATCATGACTGAGAGACCAAGTGTTGAGTTACCTTCCACTTTTTCTAGGATTTATGTTAGATACCATACCTAATTGATGGGTTCTTGAATGGGTGCAGGCCTCTGATTAGGCTGGATGGATGCTTTTTAAAAGGGGATTATGGGGGCAGCTACTTAGTGCAGTTGGTAAAGATGGAAATGAGTACATGTTCCCAATTGCAATTGCTGTTATTAAGGCCAAGAATAAAGAGTCATGGAGTTGGTTTTTAGAATTACTTCTTAATGATATTGGTGGTGTTAAGAATATGGGCTGGTGCTTTATATCAGATAGACAGAAGGGACTGAAAGCCATATTCGTGGAGTCGATGCCCAATACTGAGCATAGGTTTTATTTAAGGCATATATATGCAAATTTTTCAAAAAAATTCAAAGGCAGGGAGTTAAAAGATTATCTTTGGAAGGCAGCATCTACAGAAACTGTGAGTGAGTTTCAGAGGCACATGAAGGTGGTAGCTACCATGGATAAAAAGGCATGTGAGTGGTTGCGAAAGATTGATGCCAAACTATGGATTAGGTCCCATTTTAACACAAGGTGCAAGTCCGACATCCTTGTCAACAATATGAATGAGTCGTTCAATAGCTATAACTTAGATGATACGGAGCATTATCAGTGTGCTGAAATAGATTAGGAGAAAGTTGATGAGCAGGTTTCAAGTTAAGAGACAAGGGATGGAAAAATATAATAGGGATCTATGTCCTCGGATTCAAGAGAAATTGGAGAGAAATAAGGTGGCTGCGAGAAACTGTTTCCCATCCTTTTCTAGTGAATTAAAATTTGAAGTTGATTGCATGAGCACAACGTACACTGTTGATTTGGGCAGAAGAACATGTGGATATAGAATGTGGTATAGTGGAAGACATATTTGAGAATATGACGTGAATTCAATTGTAGATCATTTCTAAGTAATGAAAGTACATCGAGCAGAACTTATGAAGCTAAATTTTAATATGGATGTAATTAAAATTACTTTTTTAGGACATAAAGTTTCGTAAATATATATGCCATACATTTTGATTACTTGTAATTGTAAATGTCAAATTATATTTATGGAATGGATGTATTTTAATGTATGTTTTCTACAATTCCAATTGTATTTACGTTGATTTTTTTTAGTTAGATTTTTCAAAAACAAGTATATAATTTGCTTTTCTAAAGGGGTGTTAGGAATTAAAAAAAAAAAATTGCCAACTTTTTTATTGTTGAATCTTTAGTGTGTTTCTAAAAAAAAAATTGAAAAAAGTTGAAAAAATTTAGAAAAAGTTAGAAGAAGCTAGTAAAAATTAAAGAAAACTAAAAAAAAGTTTATGAAATTGAAAAAATTAAAAAAATTAGAGTTTTGGTGATAGTTTTGGTGATTTTTAGTGTAAAGTTGGTGTTGATGCCCCCATTTTTTAAGACAAGTATCATATTTATAAGTTAATAAAATATAGAGCAGTTCATGTATAAAATAGACATGGATAATAAAATGAACTGGCTGATTGTAATTTTAGCACACTAGATTAGAATAAATATGAAAGTTGAAGGGCCGAAACAAAGAATTTACGAGTACGATGGTTAAGAAAAAAAGGCAAAGTTGAAGGGATAAATTAGGCTTCGTTTGCAAGGATGAAGTCAAGATTTTGAGTTTGAAGGCAAAAAAAATTATAACTAATATTATAAATTATATTTAATAGATAAAAAATAAATATATACATATATGTATAAATAATACAATCAGTTAGTCCTCTAATTTTTAGATTATATGTAACAATTAAGAAAAAATAATTAAATTTTAAAAACATAAATCTATTTATTCAAAAATTTATATATATTACTGGTGGTGTTTTCTTAAATGAGATCAAACATTTTTTAAAATTTTAAGTTAGAGCCAAACTATAGTATAAATTTTTAATAAAAAAAATTTTATATACGAATGGCATTTTTAAAGCTTGAAAGGCCGGCATGCCCACCCCTAGCCTCCCTAATTTCGTCTTAGTCAGTTTGGAGAATCAAATTTCACAAAAAAAAAAAAAAAATTAAATTATTTTAATTTTTTAAATTTTTTCTCTTATTACACGAACTATGAGACTATAATTTTTATCAATTTTTATTACTTTTTACTACTCCAAATGCAATTAGAATGCTTATCCTACTTGAAAAAGAAACACTTTCATTCTATAAAATTATTAAATTACAAAAAAATTAGTTTGAAAAAAAAAAAAAACATAAATAGTCCTATCAAATGAATAATGAAATTTGGCAAACTCATTTTCTGCATTGGGTTACAATAATATTAGATGCCCGCACAATCATGGAGACAAAAAGTACAAGAAGGAAAAGTTAAAAAAAAAATATTGACTCTCTTTTATAATTTTTCTTTACTTTTTCTTCCCAACAAAAAAAATATATATTTTCTTTCTACTCCTCTCCACTTGCTTTCAGCCCAAATCAAACAAGTTCAGGAGTTTGGAGATACCAAAAAAAAAAAAAAAACTTAAAGTTAGTATAGAAATTACGCGCGACAAAATTTAATTAGGAGAAATTAAAAATTTTTAAAATTTTTTAAAGTTTTTCGAAAAATATAAACCTCCAAACGAAGTATTAAGAGAACTTAGCCGTATCACGGATTGAGAGTTTTTGAAATTAAAATATAATTTTAGAAGTTGAAATTACATTTTTAATTTTTAGATTCTTATAAAAGTTCATTCAATGAATGAAAATATTTTAACTTTAATTGCTGGATGAATTCTCACATAAATTTAAGGGTCCAAATTTAATGTCAAATTTTTAAAATCTATACAATAAAGAAATTCAAGAATTTGAATTTAGAATATTTTTAATTTTTGAATTTGTTTAATAATCAAAATTACTTTTTTTCTTTACTTTAACTGTCTTTTCGATCAGTTCATATGAAAACATTCTTTCACTTTTTCCATATTTCTTTGAATACTTTTTTATAAAAATTTTTAAATTAATATTTTAAAAAATAAGAAAATATCTGTAATAAATAATAATTTTTTACACATTTATTTGTAATAAATAGTAATATCTATATGGATATCAATTAGACAAAATCAACTAAGATTTTTTTATTAAAAAAAGCGATATTTAGATTTTAATTTTTTTTAAAATTTTCTTAAAAATAAATATTTAGATTAAAAATATAATTTTATTGTACGTAAAACTTAACATTTTAAATGCATACACTTTTATACTCTTTATGTCATCTATCTAATAATGGAACTCAAAAATTTGAATTTAAGATATTTTCAAACTTTAAATTTATTCATTTCATTGTATAATTTTATTAATACTATTTTTTAAATTTAAAATATTTTTAACCTTTAGATTTATTATAAATATGAAATATTTTTAACCATTAAATTTAAAATATTTTTACTACTTTTCATGTAGATTTTATTTTAGTAAAAGTGCGTTTGGATTATACTTACATTATTCTTAATTTTTTGTTATTAATTTTTATTTGTACATATTATTTTTATAATTTTTATGTAAATTTATTTTACAAATTTATATTTTTTGAGGCTTTTTTTTTTTTTAACACCAAATTGTATAGATGCACGAACAGTTTCTAGTTAGAAACTTAAATAAAATTTCAGAATGACGCAGACCCTCACGTCCTCTATTGTACAAAAAGAACACTAGAAAATATATACATATATATATATATAATAAAATCCAAAACTCCCTCCGCTTCATTTCCACCTTTTGACAGCGTCTCTCTCTCTTTCCCCTTCATTTCTTCCTCAAAGGCTTCCCCTCTCTAGATTTTCTGTATGGGGTCAGTGGTTCTGTATAATTTTGTAAGATTGAAGCTTAATTTGGAGTCCAAATCAATGGGTATGTTGCTACTTCTTCTTCTAGCAGTCTCTGCTGCTTCGGCAGCTGATGAAGGTGAAACTCTTTATTTGCTTATATATATATATATATATATTTAGGCTCTGATCCTGTCACTTCTGGTTATTGCTTTATTATTTCTTTATTCTCTTCTCATTGATGGGAAGGTGTTATATGTAATGACTAGCGACATTCTATATATTGATTTGTTCTTTGTGGAGCATCTCTGCTGGTTTCCCTTGCATTGCATGTGCTTATCACTTCTTGCTTTCTGGTTTTTTTTTTTTTTTTTTTTCTCTTTTAATCTTTCCTCCTGGCTCTTTCATATCTTTGTTAAAACGGGCCTCTTCTTTGGACTTCAGTTTAGATTTCAACGAAATTCAATTTAAAAATTTCCAACAAATTTGGTTCTCAGTTTGTTTTATTGATTTCATCCAGACAAAATCTCCCTTCTCTGAACCTTTGCTGAGTGGTTTTTAAGCCAAAAGAATATCTCTGGCAACGCAGCGTAAAAGTTTGAAGGAAGGTAAGCTAAGTTTTCTTTGGCGAACACTGTGTTTACACCGTGCGTGTGTGAAAGAGAGACTCTTTTTCTTTCATCTCCTTGGTAATCCCGCCACCTCGCCAAAGGAGTCCGTGTTGGAAATTCTTTCCCCTTTGTTGAAATTCTCAAATCTGCTCTCGACTCTGTCCCACTCAACCCCATTGCATCCCAGCTCATTTGGCTCTCCTTTGCATGAAACATAAATCAATATTAAAAATATGTACTGGGTGGACTTTGTTACTCCTTTGGGTCCAACCAAATAAAAAGGTATTTTTTTTTTTTTTTGTCATTTTGCTTCATCCAAAGAAATCAAAGTCGAAATTTTTTTTTGAATTTTAAAAATTTACTTTTACACCGTTTTATTTTGTGGTAAAGTGAAAATATTAAAATAAAATTCTTCATTTAGGGGCCACTGGTTAGTAAAGTTTTGCAACTTTGCACACCAATTTGACGTAGTAAAAATTTTAAAAAGTTTAAGATAGTTTGTAAAAGTTGTTTTTGTATTTGATAGAGAAAGTTAGAAAGAAATTGGTAAATTTTGGTAAACCAAACACCCCTTAATAATTTTAAAAATATATTTATATCTAATGTAGTTCATATTTATTGCATTTACATTCTCTGATTCTATTTTATCTTTCAGTAGGTATTTTTGTTTTTCGTTTAAAAATTTAACATCATTTGTGATTTTATTTTAATGTCAAGTACAAGAAATATGAAAGTAACTTTTTAAAGTGCACAAGTGTTAGTGATTTTCACCTTTTTAGCACAAGAATATAAACGCAATTAACCCTGAAAACCTACCAGAAGAAAAAATAAAAAAATAAAAATTAACCCTAGAACAAATTAACATGCTGGCTTGTTTGCAGGACTATTATTTGTTTTAGTCTTATCATTTATCAGGTTTGACAATGTTTTAGATCTAGCTGTGTCAATGTGTGTTCAACTATAAACCAAATGATCTATAAGTAATAGTTATTGTAATGACTAATAAGAGATAAGCTACTCACAATTCCTGTGACTCTGCTTAGCAGCGTGCTTTTACAGGATTGTTGTCCTCAATATATGTTTATATTTATGAAATATTAAAAAAAAAACAGCATGGTGGACCCATTGGTTCCGGAAAAGGCCCTCAAGTATGACTTATATTTCTTGTAAGTTACTTTTAACATATATTTGCTACGTCAAAAGGGCGTTGTGGGCCACTGTGGAAGGAATCATTTTACTTATTTTTGAGGAGTGTCCCCCTTCTACCATTCGTCTGTATTTGTATATGGTTGCTTCTGTTTTTTCTCTATCCCCACATAGGAAAAAGATATTCTTCGAAATGGAAAAGGCCACCCGAAAATGAAGATGACGCCAGTCATAATTGATGGAGTTGTAGTTGATGCCAGGTACCAAATCTAGAGACTAGGACTCCGTTTGCATAGAGCCAAATTATGAGCTTTTTTGAGTAAAAAGCCTGTGCCAATGATTTAAAATATTGAACCATTCAATTTAATTTGAGCATCTTAATATTTTGTTGATCACCTAATGTTATTTTCAACCAATACCCTTTAAAAAAAAAAATGAATTGTGTCACCAATTGAGTTGATATTTGTAGAAGACCAATTATGTGAAATTCTCTGTCGATTTTTAAATTTATTTTTATCTCTCTCTCTCTCTCTCTCTCTCTCTCTCTCTCTGAGATCTTGTAATTTGAGTGATGAATTGTTCTATTTTTCTTTTTTGGCAATTCTAATACGTGGATATGCTATATGTTCTATGTGATTGAATGTTTTTTGGGTTAAAATTTCTGTTCCTTCGCCATTTTGTTGTGACAATTGCTCATCACAGCTGTTTGCTTGTATCATTTTCTCTGTTTTTGATAGAAAACAAATATGAAAATGCAGTCCAGCTTGTAAGAAATATGACTTTGTTGACCTCCATGAGACAGTTCAAAAAAGACACAGAAGTGTCATATGAAGAACTCCTTCCCTCCCGCCCCCGGGGGGGGGGGGGGGAATGTGTAGCATATGAAGAACTACTACGAAATAAAGACAGAAAATGATGTATGAAATTTGTACCCCTTTGACTTCTGTCATTTGATAAATATGTCTATTAATTTTGATTCCCTTAGCTAGGTCAACATTTTTTTTTTCTTGCATTGTGATACTTCGCATCTAGAAGAAGCCTACTTGGGCTTGTAACATGGTGGTTCTTATAAATTCCCGTCTAGTAGTTTTTCTGCCTCTATATGGAGCTTATCTTCTCAATCTTATGTAGTTCAACAAAAATCGGTCTATTAGAGACTTGAGTTTCTGTTTCTCGCCAAAGTTCCTGCTATGAGACGACTAGAGTGCTGAGATTGCTATGGTGGGGATTAAGTTACTCTCAGTCTACACATAAGCTTGGTTGAAATTTTTATTTTGCTTTTGATTGTTAAAAACATATTTTCTATTAAAACAAAGAACATCACTGCACTTTTTGATGGATCTTCTAGTGATCGATGTGAACCATTAGGTGAATCAGACTTACCTCTGTTACTAGCTAGACTGCTCAAGCAACCCAACATATATTACCATTGAAGTACTGATCACCAAGTCGTCTACAAGCATCACAAGTGCTTATAGATAGGGCTAAACTTTGCCCTATTTGGTTTACCAAAATCTACCAAATTTTATCAAACTTTTTCAATTTATTCTAATCAAATTTCGTCACATATCACTTTTATATCAACTTTTTGTACTTTTTTTTGTGCTTTTTTGTCATTCAAACACTACCTATTTGTATCCCTGATAGTCCCCTCAAGTGTAGACGGGCTTTTATCCATGAGAATGTGAATGTTATAATTATTAGGTAGACGACAAGGTTCAAATATAGGATATCTAGTGCCTATTATACCAAGTTAAATTTTTTTAACACCAACTTATTGAAAAACTCAAGTTAATTCTTTATTTTTTTTATTTAATTTTCCTTTTTATTTGACCTTCCACTTGTACTCTTCTCTGTAGATGCTTTTATTGGCGTGAACATAGGCACGGATCTCTCCAACATGCCAAGCCCAACTCAGGTTATAGCCCTCCTCAAGGCTCAGAATATCAAATACGTCAGGCTCTATGATGCTGACAAATCCATGCTTCTTGCACTTGCGAACACAGGAATACGCGTGACTGTTTCTGTTCCCAATGACGAACTAATCGCCATTGGTCAATCCTATCCAACAGCTGCCAAGTGGGTTGCTCACAATGTTCGAGCCCATGTCCCTGCCACCAAAATCACAGCCATTGCCGTTGGATCCGAAGTCCTTACCACACTCCCAAATGCAGCTCCCATCCTAGTCTCTGCCATGAAATTCATCCAATCTGCCCTTGCTGCTTCCGGTCTTGGTTCCCAAATCAAAGTCTCCACTCCACACTCTTCTTCGATTATTGCTGATTCGTTCCCACCTTCCCAAGCCTTTTTTAATACTTCTTGGGACATCATGGTTCCTTTGCTAAAATTTTTGCAGTCCACAGGGTCATACCTCATGCTAAATGTGTACCCATATTACGCTTACATGCAAGCTCATCATCCGTTTCCTTTGGACTATGGACTTTTCCGTCCTCTCCCTCAAAATAAGGAAGCTGCGGATGCTAACACGCTTCTGCTCTACACTAACGTCTTTGATGCAATCATTGACGCAGCTTATTTTGCAATGTCCTATTTAAACTTTACTAATATCCCCATCGTAGTTACTGAGTCGGGATGGCCTTCAAAGGGTGACTCGTCGGAGCCAGATGCAACCCTGGACAATGCAAACACTTACAATAGCAACCTAATTAGGCATGTGCTTAACAACACAGGGACTCCTAAACACCCTGGTACCGCAGTTAGTACTTACATTTACGAGCTTTACAATGAAGATTTGAGAAGTGGGCCTGTTTCGGAGAAGAACTGGGGGCTTTTTGATGCCAATGGGGTTCCCGTTTATATCCTTCGCTTGACAGGTTCTGGTACAGTGTTGGCAAATGACACTACTAACCAAACCTTTTGTGTAGCAAGGAATGGCGCTGACCCGAAAATGCTACAAGCAGCCTTGGATTGGGCTTGTGGACCAGGGAAGGTGGATTGCTCTCCCTTGTTGAAGGGGCAACCTTGTTATGAACCAGATAATGTGATTGCTCATGCAACATATGCTTTCAATGCATATTATCATCAGAAGGTCATGGCTGATGGCACTTGTAACTTCAATGGGGTTGCTACTACCACTACCACTGACCCAAGTAAGGACTTATGTCATATTTCTTTCGAGAAGTTTGAACTTTTTGCTAAAATTTGGCGTTAAGATTTCTTGTTTATTTATTTATTTATTTATTTATTTTTAGGTGTTGGTATCCTTATTGATGTTAATTTCCATTTATGCAGGTCATGGTTCCTGTAGGTTTCCAGGAAGGTATGAACCCTATCTATCTATTGTACATTTGAACTATCTACATACTTACATATTGCTTACTTGTGTTCTTAACTTGTCTCATTTTTCTTTATCTAATTACTTTAACTAGTATTCATTAGCTCAAACTAATAATTCTTAACAGTTATCAATTATAAGAGGCATGCATCGTCAGCTGAATCTATAGTTTGCATTTTTATTTTCTTTTTTTTTTTTTTTTTTTCATGTAGTGTTGGGAGAAAGGGCACGTTTGTAAATGGCACTTCGCTAGCTCCATCTTCAAATTCAACTGCTTCAGGCTGCCCTTCACAATATTTCTACAGTAGTGATTCTTTCATGAGATTTATGGTTATCAGTTCCTTGCTTGGTGCAGTGTTCTTGTAAAATGACACGGTATTTTTGCAAAAATTTTAGGCAGTGTCTATGGAAACATTTTGTTTCACCTCTTGGATAACTTTGAGGATACCCAAATCTGTTCCTCCCCGGAAGGAGAAAAGGGATTGCACAGCATTTCAATGTAAGCCAGCTAGTAGATGAGAAGTGGGTGGTCCATTTAATTTGTATACAACTGGACCAAGTGATTATTGGTGTAACTATATGAAATATATGAAATTTTGCTAGTGATCCCAAACAATCAAATAAACAAACTAACATGCGGAAAAGTAAAGAGACAATGCACAAGAATTTGATAAGTAAAACCTTTAAATGGAAGGGAAAACCTCAAGGTCTAAATGGAGGACTAAAATTTTCCCCTATGTAATTCTAGTTAAGAGAACTTTTCTATAATAAACGACTCCACGATTCTACTACACGAACCCTTGGTTTAATTCCACGGCTCAATGACTTCAAATGGAAGAACTACCGAGCTCCATCAACGCTAATCTTTCAGAAAGATGTGTTTTGTGGGTAGGTTTTCAGAGAAGACTTTATGAAGCACGTTCAATGAAGATTCTATGAAGCATTCAATGTTTAATATCATTTGGTTTGCATCTCTATTTTTTCATTTTCTGTTTAATTTTTTTATTTTCTGTTTTATGTGTTTTATGTTTTGAAAATTTCAAAATAAGAAAAATAAAACGCACATTTTGTTTGATATTTTTCTGTTTTTCGTGTTTTGAGATTTTTTTATTTTGGATTGAAAACTCTCAAAATAACTTTTTATCATTTTACATTTCATATGTAAACTCATTTTTTATTTTTTAAAAGAAATTTTAAAAATACAAGTGACCAATACGTTTTGAATAATTTTTTTTATTTTTAAAATTATAAAATAAAAAATGAGCTCAAAACAAATATAACAAATAACAAGTTATTGTTTCCATTTTCTGTGAACCTTAGGAATCTCTTTAGATATGTTTTAGCATGTTTCCAACAGTTCACGGAAAGTTTCCAGTTTTGAATAAGACATTATTGCCTTAAAATGCTGAAAACATTTGAATAGGACATTGAAACGTTGTAATACGCTGAAATTTTTTGCCGCTAGAATGGGACAACCAACTCGCTCCTGAATGTCCCTGTCTGAATTTGCTTTTTCCGTTGCGGGGTTTTGAGAATTTGTCTTTCCCAGCTTGTCGCAGCGAGGTATATGATTAATGCAATGCCAAAACTGGAACGAATTATAGCCAAAAAAAAGAAAATCCTTCAATCGCAACTCATTGCTAGCTTGTTCGCACGAGCTGCCAACGACCTCCCAAATTCTATACTATGCTTCGTTCTGCCATAGTTTGTTGTCTACTCCTTTTCTCTGCTAAGCGTATAAATTCCAATCAGACCTATAGACTTTGAGATTCTAGCTAAGGTGGCAAAGGATACAAGTTTAAATCTATTGTTTTTGTTCACAAATTGCCAATTACGACTTCGTTTGGAGTGACAAAAAACTCTAAAAAACAGTAAGAAGTACTAAAAAATTCTAAAAGTTATTTACTTTTTATCTCATTACAAGTATTACGAATACACAACTTATCTCATTTTATCTCACTTGTTATTACTCCAAACGCACCCGGTTAGTCTAACATTATGGTTCCAATTAGTAACATTTTTGCTTATTGTTTTTCTATTTATGTTTATAATTCTTTTGAAAATTGACAATAAAAATGTGTTTGGAAATTCCTTTTTATTTCTTTGTTGCCAAAAAAAGTAAAATTTAGGTCCAAAATGTAAATAGTCATATTTTCACTCTTTTTTTCCCCCTTTCATGAACAGTCTGTCAATTTTAGGCCCTAAACAAAGCCATCATATTAAAATGATTTATTCCATTCAAATAATTTACTAAATTAAAAATTATTTTAAAGATATTTATTATTATAATAAATAAAATAATAGTTCATTATTCAAATGATTTATTTTACTAAGTTAAATTATTTTTGATAAATAATTAATATTAAATTAAGTTATTCTATCAAAATTAGTTATAATTAAATTAATAAATTATTATTAACATTAGATGAAATTATTTTTACGCATTAAAATACTTTATTACCAAAATTAAAATTAAAATTAATTGCTATTAGAATGGTCTATTTCATTAAATTAATGCAAAAGATATAGAATATTCGTATAGTGACAATCTTGTAAGATTCTGTGACAAGATTTGGTGTTATTAAATATATCGATTAGTAATGAGTTTAGTCGTCACAAAAAGCAAGCTTCCTTTTTTTTTGTTTATGTCATGTGCTTGTCACTGAAAGATAGCTTTTAGTGACTGTAATAAATTATCCCCATATTAGGTTTCAATAACGGGACTATTAGCAACAACATGCATTCGTCATGAATGTCATTACTAAAAGTTTTCTATGACAAAGGTCATACTTCCACTAATAACCATTGTCGTCACTAAAAGCGTTTTTTCTTATAGTGAAGCCGCGACAATAAGTTTTGTATAAATACCCATCTTAGGGTTCTAGCTGGTAGATTCTACATTTTTGAACAAGGAAGGGAGAGCTTCAAGCTACTTCACCTCTCTTCTCTTCTTCATTTCTTTCATTTTCTTTATAGCTTTAATGTAGTCAAAGTATTTTTTTGTGGGCAAAAGACAATGGGCTTATATGAAAGTTATCTATCAATGATTTTGAGGTAATACAAGTATGAATGATTTTAAGGTAATTCAAGTTCTTAAATTTTTCTCACATAACATTCTTAGATATTTCGTGGTTAATTTACTTAAAAACTCTAGTTTTTTTTTTTTGTTGGTTCTTGAATTCTCATTGGTTGAATGTATGTTTTTTAATTTGTTTGGGGTTTAATGGAAAATGGGGACATGGGTGTATTGGGTTTCTATACATTTTGGATTTCTTTGATTCTTGACTTTAATTGGAAATTAAGGAGATATAGAATCATTTAGTTTTCCAACATTGAACTTGATTTCCTAAAATTAATCTAAAATTCCAACAGGGAATGGGGACTTTTTGTCTAGTGACTTTTGACATTGGTTGGGCAATGTTATGATCATGTGTCCATATTGGTGAATTCAAGTTTCAATGTCTGTCCATTTGAATGAATTCTTTCAACTTGTTTTTGAAATCAAATCTAGTAGTGTCATGATTTTGGTTCAGTAATTAGACTAGAGGTTCGATGTCTTGCTCAACTACAAATTATTTTCCCTCAATTCTAGCTAATCCCCATTTTCATGGTCATTGTCTTGGTCCCTTCGAACCTAGTTAGGCAACATTATAGTTAAAAGATTGTGGATACTTTGTGGTTCGGTGTATCACCATCTAGAACTTAAAATCTATATGAATTCAGTTTAGTAATATTAGTTTATTTTACTTTATTTTATAGTTATGCTATTCTTAATCCTACCATTCTTAGCAACCCCTATATTCCAAACTAGTTTAATTTAGTTTAATTCATAAGGATTGCCTGCTAGTTTAAAAAGCGAGTTGAGTGTCACTGAATCCTTCATTGGGGAAGGACGAGTACTTCACCAAAATTATAAATTTAAATTGCTACACACTTGTGCACTTGTGGTCATTAAGAAATCACTGAGGATTATCCTTCCTTATACTTAAGGTAATAATTGTCCTCACCTTTTGGCACCATGTTGGCAGTATAATAGCAAAACAATTCTAAGACTCCTAAATTTGTACCAAGTAACCTATTGATGAGTGCTACGGATGTAGGACAAAATGAAAATAAGTAAGGTTAAGATTGAAAAGAAGAATAAGAAAAAAAAAAAAAAAAAAAAAGAAGAAGAAGAAGAAAAGAACAGAGGAAGAAAGAACGCAGTAGCCGCAACGGGCAGAATTTTATCAATAATCATTCAATAATAATATCTCTATTAACTATAATTAGAGTTTAAATAATAAAACTCATAGGCTAAAATATAAAGGCCTATAATAAAATAAACTTAATAGTAATAAAACTTAAAACAACTGAGTCCAAATAGACTCTAATAAAATAAACTCAATATTAATAAAGCCTCAAAACAAATGGGTTCAAATAATAAATAAAACAATAATAAAAAGAAATAAATATGTAGACCGATGTTCTTATCAACTCTCCCAGGCTGGGAAGAACTCAACTCTATCGAGTTTAAAACCTGTGCACTAATATCTGGTCATATTTTTCACTTGAAAAAACATCTTCGGAATTAAAGGAAAATGAGATCCTTAATATTGAATATAGATAGACACCGCTGAAGAGGTGGGAGAACAAGAATTAGCATGAAAACATTGCCATAACTGATAAACAATATTTGAGGTCCAAAGATACCTTGATAAGGTAACAAGTTCTTCACATTGCAATTTACAATAAAACTCATATCACATAAAAAAGTGAAAAAAAAAATTGCATTGGGATTAGGATCATGAAAGATATAGAACAGCTTAACATCTTCGGTATGCAAATTTTGGCAACATGATATAAGGTAGTAAGTAGGTAATGCACAAGTCATCATTGAGTTACATTTGTTAAAATATTTATTCCAATCAATAACATAAGTAGGAAACCGAACTCATCAAAATAGAATTCCTTAAAGAAAATTTAATGAAAGAAAACTCAATGATATTAACAGAATGATGGTAAGAGATGCCAAACACTACTTATAAGAAAAATTGTTCAATGTATGCAAGGACGTTTTTGTTATACACTAAAATGAGGAGGACTCATGCAACTAACTAATCTTATAGAAGAATAACTTAGACATAGACTCAAGGAATTCCCAACTGATAAGGTCACTAAATAAAGCTTTTGAAATATTAATGTTTAAATAATATCCCTTAAACAAGTAACAATCGCTAATGATAAAACTTATGCAATCCCGATAGTCATTATTCATGATAACCTTAAATAAACCAACAAAATCAAGACAAGATGATGGTAGAACCAATTCAACCACTTCAAACACATTTAAGGATTTGGTGACTTGTCATGATCAAATGTCAAAAGGGGATAACTAATAGGAGAATACATATGTCAACAAAAACAATAGGGATGCTAAGTTTAGGGGACAGACGTTGTAACTCAATGGTTTGTATAGAGCACTTTGACTCTAACATAAACTCATAGGACTCAAATTCATAATATTTTTTAATCTCTAAGGCTTTGGAGTAAGCTTCATTTAAGGTCTTATAAGTGTATCGCTGACCCTTTTCAAGGATGCAAGGCCTTACCCAAGGACAAATCTGCTAATGGTACAAAACTCATTTCGAAAGTTAAACCGCTTCCTAAGAGTTTTAAATTGATCAGAATACTCATCAATAGAAGAATGCTCTTGTTTAAGATGCATTAACTAAAACCATGCCTTATCTATAAAACTTTTAGGAATAAATCAATCACTTAAAATTTGTTTCTTCATGACCCATATATGGAGTAATAGGTCTATGGTATAACTCGACTGTTTACCAATACTCTCTAATATAATTGGTCTATTTTGTTTTGGCTAAATGAATACATTGGCTATTAGACATGTCGTGATAGTTAAAAATATATTCAATATAATCTACCTAGTTAAGAAACTTAAGGATCGATAGTGCCAAAAATAAAGAGGATCTTGGACATAAGTTTGAGGAATAGAATAAAGTCCTACCTTATTACTCCAATATGATTGATTTTCAAAATTCATGGTAAAGGATAGAAACAATTTTTTTTTCAAATGCTAATATTAAGGAAAACTAAAAAAGAGAGTAATAAATACACAAAATCGTAATATGCTTAAAATAGGAATGACAAATCTAATAAAGGAAACTTAACAAATAATTTAGGCAAGTAATGGTTGATTGATTTTTTCTTTTTCTTTTTTTTAAAGATGAGCAACGATTAACTAATTCAAAGAGAACTAGAAACTAGAAAAAATGAAATAAATGGGCAAGGTTTAAGTTCAAATTATGCAATTCACATTGTCATATGATATAAGCATTTATCATAATTAACAATGAGAGAATGTACCTTAATCTAAACTTTTACTCCAAACTATATGAAATACCCATTTTTGAAACTATAAAATTCATTTTTATTTTAAATTAGAACATTGTTAGACCACTAACAAGTGGGCTGAGGGGTTCTGAACAGATTCTGGAGGTTGCCGGAGGGTCACCAAAAAGTTGCTAGTCGGTTGCCAAAGCTTGTCAAAGCTCTAGTTCAGTTCGCTAGAGGGAGGCAACACCCGTGGTGGTGTCCACTGGAGTTAGGTGTCACTAAAAATTCATGAAAATGGATTTACTAAGTTGTTATTGACGTTGCACGAAGGGTTAGGGTTTTAGACTACGATGGTGGCTAAGCTTTTTTGGACTATGAAAACGATTAGGGTTTGGAACTCTCAACAGTGAATAAAATTCTAATTTAAGGAAGGTTTAGTGATCAAGGTTTTACTTTGATACCAAAGTTGATATAGGATAACATGAAAGCAAGTTAGGTTAAGATTGAGAAGAAGAAGAAGAAGAAGAGAAAGAAATAATGTAGTAGCAATAGCGTGTAGAATTTTATCAATAATCATTTAATAATAATATCTCTGTTAACCATAATTATTGTTTAAATAATAAAACTCATGGGTCAAAATATAATAGCCTACAATAAAATAAACTTAATACTAATAAGGTTCAAAACAAATTGGTCCAAATAATCTCTAATAAAATAAACTTAATATTAATAAAGCCCTAAAATAAATGGGCTCCTCATCAGCTATCGTACCCATTATCACATATTAAAATTAAGCATAAAATAGGTAGGATGAAAGTGATTATAGCATAGAGTTTCAGTAACTAGAAAGTGGATTGGAAACCTAAGTCCACCATTAGCGATTATGACAGTAGAGAATTCTATCTAGCCATTGTACCTAAAATTTTCAAGGTGATCTACATGAGAGAGTTAAATCTAACATCCTTGGTACACTATACCTAATCCTCACGCATTCCAAACCCCTCTTTACTTAATTCAGAAGTCCACTTACCCATTAAATGAAAAAATGAAGTATATGAAAATGAAATAGACAATAAAGGAAATGATAAAATTGGAGTCAGTGGACTCACAAAAGAGGTGTAGACTTATAGAGGTAGAAAAAATAGGTTAGGTAAATGAGAATGCTAATCTTCAAATGAAACACTAGCATGACAAACAATTGAGTTTTTATAGAATTATATAAGTGGAATGGAGTGCCTTATATATAAGGCAAGGTTTAGATTGCTTCCTAAGCCATGAAATGAGAGGTTGGGCATCCAAAACATCTTCATTATTGAAATTATTGGCGTTGTGGTGCTTCAGAGAACGTATGACAATATAATTATAATTGTGTACAGTGTAATTACGAACATGTTAGGACGTGTACTGACATTATTAAAAAGTCAATGATTATATCACCAATTAGAAGGATGACACGTGCACTTGTTAGAGCACTATTGCCCTAATCTGAGCATGTACCCTTAGAATGTGGAGGAGCACCATCCAATTAGAATGACCTAACACGAATCAACACCAAGAAAATTTATATAAATTTCTACTAAGTGTACAAATTACGAGATTATAACTGTTACAAATTTATACTAACTTTTACAACTCCAAACATCTCCATAACTTAAGGTGAAAGAGCAAAGAGTTGCATTAGGTATAACCTAGTGAGCAAGACAGGAGTATACTTCGATAAAGTGAGTGAACCATTACCAACCACATCAGAGTCGGAATAGTTTGGAGAAAGATAAAGTGACAAAATGACATATGGCATCCCCCTATACAAATAAAATGGAAGTGGGGACTGCTATGATATGAATTCAAAAGAGGATGCAAAGGAAAGAATATTGGATAATCTTATCACATCTTGCAAGACTTGATGAAGGAACAACCACTAATAGATTAGCACAATAAGCAAGAATAGAAATCACCATGAAGCCTTTGCGCTATGTAAAACTGGATATAATCCAACTAAGGTATGCTTTTGATAACTCTTGATAACTCTAGAATTATCTTCTCAGCCCATTCTAGAGTTGCCTCGTTGGCTTGATTGTTAGATCATCTCCAGTTGGCAACTGCACGCCAATTTGTATATTTTAAGCTAGTTTCTTTTGTATTATTTTTTGGAGTATGAGAGGAAAAATGTTCTGCAGTTGTGTGGGTGACTAACTTTCTTTCCATGCTAAGCCTTAATTTAGGGTAAAAAAATTAATTTTTTTGTGTTTAGGAAGAGGGAAAAATTAACTTTATAAAAGTTAGCTTTTTAACCTTTTGTTAATCTGACATTTTTACCCTTCATACTTTAGAAAAGTTTAAAAAGAAAACTGGTAATTTTGATCATTTCAAAAAAAAAAAATTAATAAGTCGAATGGTCAAAATCTAACTTTTAACTATAAGTTACTAAGCCCTAGCCTATCTAAGTTCTAACCTAATCCAACTTAGCACAAATTAAGTTCATTCAAGCTCAACATAAACATGATTTTGATGCGCACTTTATATTTGAGTCAAGTTGTAACAAACTCCCACGGAGTTTTATCTTTCCCTTGGCTATAGTGGCTAAGAAGGAGAAAAACACTTCAACAATGGTGTTTCAAGGATACCAATACCTCTTGGACAGAGAGAATTTTTCAAGAATTTCTTCCACATCTCATTCACAGCCTTACGAAGCTTTTTTATACAAGCCTGAATGTAACTAATTTCTAATCGTGGTTAATATTCAACCATGGTATAACAGTTGTAATGTAAACTATATTAGCTAACCAGTGGACTGTTAGCTAACATAGCAGTTCCAATTGATTTATTAACCTAAGAAGAATAGTTTGGACCCTATGATGACTTCAACTTGGTATTGAATTAATGGACTGGAATGCCACATTCAGCAACTCTTTTGGCCCATGACCTGTGACATGGCCTTATAACCACTAGGCCTTCTTTCTAATGTACCAACTTAGCACTTATGCATATAACCTATACACATATAGATTCACCATTTCAAATGCCTGTCTTAATCTAGAAGCTTCTATACTTTGCCAACTTGATTAACCTTGCCATTAAGAACCTCTAGAACTGTTGGATTAAAGTCCAATGATCCAAATTTATTCAAATGTTTTTAAGATTAAAAATATATGAATAAATTTGGATCATTAAATTTTAATCCAACGATCCAAAATTAATGTTTGCAGTTGAAATCGAAGGATGATGTCAGCTCCCCCGAGTCCTACCATTAATACCTTTCACTTTCTCCCACCTACCATCTGATCCACCCTTGATCTAAACTGTTGCTAATGACCGCGTGCCAAGCTAAGATTAAGATGACTTGAGGCACCACCCTAATCGTTCAGCTATGTTGACTATTGGTTGATCCGAGGACATCTCCATACTATCTCCTTCATTTGATTTCTCCATAATGGTTTCATCTACTTTACATAGCTCCATTTCTCCTTCTCTATCATGTACTGACTTGGCTTCATCTCTTTGTAAACCTTCTAATGGTGATGACAGATCTGCTGAGTAATTTTCCCCCTTTCTCCATTTTCTTATTCCCCCTTTTCTTGTTCTTTATTTCTCTGTTATAAATTAGTGCCGTAGCAAAAGTTTAAATAATTAGATAAATCATCCACAAAAACAAAAAATAGAAGTTCCTAACTCTAATATTGTTTGTTACACAACACAATTCAAATGACATGAAATTCATTATCATAGCTCCCATATAAATGCTGATACAGTTCCATTCAACATTAATTCCACGTGACGTTATTAGCATTGATTCCTACATTAAAAACTATGGTAAGTTGTAAGAAAAGAGGAGGCTTAGATACTTTTACTATGTCAACCGTGACATTAATTTTTAAATTATTAAGTTTAAAATTCAATAATTTAAATGCATTCACACAAGATGTATTTATATTATTTTAATTCAAAAATATATAAATATATTTAAATCATTAAATTTGAATCTAGTGATATTTATTGCAAAGAAACACGCATGGAATGTTCTTTTATGATCTTTAGTACGCAAAGCCTCCTTGTCCAACAGATCTTCCACTTTATCTCCTCATCCCTTCATCAACCACTGGAGGTAGCATCATTGCCATTGCCGCTATACGATGTTGTTTCTCCACATTCCCATGCCATCCTAGACAATGTTAGATCGACCAAAAACCCATCAAACAAAACTAGTTTGATAATAACAGATTTCGATGCTCTCTATTTTAAACTTAGAATGGAAAGTTTTATTCAATTTTTACAAACGTGTAAGAAGTAAACTGATAGAAAAGATATTTAGGTAAAATAATTAATAAAAAATTTCTAAACAAAAAAAAATGAATATTTGTCATGTTCTTGTTGAATATTGAATCTTTTCCAAAATGTATATTATTATTATTTTTTTAATTTTATTTTTTCAATCGGAGTGCACATCTTGGTTAATTCTTAAAATTTTAAAATTAATGACAAAGTAAACTTTTGCTAACCATGCGAGGACTCAAATGGACAGCCATTGAAAAGCAAACTAAAACCGAATTATTTGGCACCTTGTGCCCGCATTTGACACGTATACGTAATATATGCAATGGCTATCTCCCGAATAAAGTAAATAGAAATCAGATATAACACATAAATATATACATAAGTATATTTTGAGAGAGAGAGAGACTTACCAATGGACATATCAAAGCCCTGGTTCTTGAGCTCACGGTACTCTTGACACAAGGCGCATGACTCGCAGCAGCAGTGAACCAAGCAATCGGAACAAGGGCTTTCATGCAACCCGTATTGCTGCCTTAATTTGGAACGATAAAAGCAAGAATATATAAATGGACACCCTATCACAAACGCTATTAGCGTGTAGATGCCCCCGCTTGCTCCACAGGCTGCACACCCAACATCACGATAATGAATTACTATACACCTCCTACCCTACTGTATATATATATACTTACAGGTTGATCCTTTGTCAACAATCTCAGCAATCTGTCCGAAAGTAATGCACGGACACCAACACGTTATGCAACCTGTAAAAGAATTTAAGGTACTAGTAACAACATTGTTAATTGGATCAGAAATGATCCAAAAATATTTTGTAGCACAAAAAATATTAAAGCATATTTTAGTACATTATTATGGGTGGACTAGGGTTAAAGTATGTCTGAATTGAATAAAAGGTTTAAAAATAAAGTAAGGTGAATTATAAAAATTTAAATAAAATAAAAAAGTCTAAACACAGAATAAGTTGAGTTACGAAAATTTAGAATATGTTAAGAGAGTTCTTGAAAGACAAAAGGTGAAAAAAGTGTCGTAAATCACTTTTTGGTGCTTCAAAAATCAACTAAAATTTTCTGACACAATCCTTTCTAACCGGGTCGATGCACCTGTTAGAATGGTTTTGATCAGAAAAGTTGTTAAAAAGTTAACAGAATTTGGTAAAAATTTGAAAAAATTAATATTTTAGAACAAATGCACGAAAAATAAAAATGACCAAAAGTTTGTAAAGTTTCATAACTTTTTTTTTTTGGGTAAAATTTGGCCATTATTTTGGCCATTCGGACGGCTCCTAAATTTAAAAATCAAAAATTTTGAAAGAAATTTTTTTTTTTTTTTTTTAACTAGATTATCCGAGCTATTGTCAGGTCCGCCCTATAGGTTATATTGCATTTCTAGTGCATTTTCATATATACTTGACAAATATTTAAAAATGAAAACTTCTCATCGGTCTATGGAAAAAAAAATTTAGACCAGAACAAATGTAAATTTCATCGGAATAATCTTTAGCATACAGTTGGGAATGTCGTTGAAGCAGTCGCAGAGGCCAGTAGACCAAGGACCGTTAGCTTTGGGTGGATGAGGTTGAAATAGCTGATGTTGAGCTGTGAAACCAACGGGAATACCACTTGCAAGTGCACCGTAGGGTGGTTCAACGACCTGTGCCATTGGTGGGGCTGACGGAGGAGTAGCCATGGATTTTGGATCATAAGTGGAGCTTGACGAGTACATGATTTTGGCAATGGAGCTGTGCATAGAAATATATATATATATATATATATGTATATGGTGAAATAGAGGCTTGGTTGGTGAAAAATGCTTAAATATTATCGTAGGTAATCGATATTAACGAAGAGCAAAATTGGAGAGAGCTAAAGGATAAGACAAATTGCCATTGTGGTTTTCACACAAGAGGTTACAATCTAAATGAAAATGAAAAATATTATTCATTTACGTTAGAAATTCTCTTACATCGATTGATGATCAAAATTATTTCTCACCTCTTAGATGAATTTTTCTTATTTTATAACATAATTCTTTTCTTGATTACTGTGAGATTTTTAGACTTTGTATTAAAATAAGTTTGTAACTAACTCATTAAAAAAAATTATTTTTTTTATATAAGAGATGAGCTACTCTCACATCTCTTCTTAATTATTGTTACGCTTCTTAAAAATTTACAACTTTTATTAAATAAATAATATTAAAATAATATGACAATAAAAATTTCTTTTACAATGCAATGAATATTTTATATTAAAAGAGAAACCGAAATTTATGCCACACATCGTTGTGATCGTTTTTTTGGGGGGGGAGGGGGGGAGGGGGGTTAAAGTTTATGTTAATATAACAATTTGGGAAGTTTCAAACTTTCGTAGATGTTATATATATATATATATATATTCTCTTTCAACGACAAAGTCTCAAAATACAAATACAGGTTAACCTAGTGGTTATAATTATATTTTATAAATTTAAAATGAAAATATTAAAATGTTCATATGAATAAAGAGGCAAATTAATGATTAAATTAATCAATATATATCTCTTTAAATTTGAGATAAGTATCAGCAATGCAATTCACATTTGTGTCTAGATTATAGTTCTAAGATATTTTCCTAATTTAGTGCTATTTTTTTTTTTTTTTTGGGAAATATCATACAAATTTTGAGTATACTAAAAATTTATTTAGTTGTCAAAATCATTACATTGTAGTTCGACCCCTGAAAAAAAGTTTACGGTCATAGTTCGACGAATGTCATAATTATGATATTGATTGCCCGTCGCATAAATTTGTAGATATTTAGATTATGATGAAATTTATTACTCTATGATAGTTATATAGGATAATTTTTTCCATTACAAGAACTAAATATCAATTAATTATTCTATGGTTGGATGAATCTCATAGTTACTCTATGATAGTTTTTCATTACATGAATTGTTTGTTTAATGTGTCAAATTTTGACAAAAATATAATAAAAAGTAAGTAAAAATTTAGTTAGTCAAAAAGTGTGAAAAAATTAAAAAAAAAACTAAAAATTTAGAGATTTTAGGATTAAAAAAGTAAAAAAATAAATTGAAAAAATTAGAAAAAATTAAAAATTTTTTGTTAAATTTAAAACTCGAAACACACTAAATATCTAGTAATGAACATTGATAGAATTATTGGGTACAATTTCTTTAAGTTGCTTCGACAAACAAGTTAGATCGATGGGTTTTGATAACTCTCTCACAAAATAATATATATATTAACTAAGCCAAATTTAAGAATTTTTTTTTTCAAACATTAAAAATTTATCACTAGCATGGAAAGGAGGAATTATTTGTCCCCATATTAATTTGGACTTAAAATTATAAGGGTTAACATCAAAAACCAAATTTGAATTTAAGAGTTCTAGAAACTCCCCCATTCACTTAATTAAGAAAGTAAATAGATATTTATGAAAAAATAATTTTCACTTAATTAAGGATAAAAAATAATATGAACTAATAATATAATCGTGCCTTTCCCTTTTTTTTTTTTTTTTTATTTAATTTTCTTCCTTTACAAATCGATGTTCCAAATTGTGGGCAGCTCGTGCATTTATTTGAAAAACTATGAACGCACAACTGCTGCGAGAAATTGTTATTGGAGGAAGAATCACTTTTATTTCTATTGCACTTCAGTTGATGATTAACTTTAAGAATGCGTGACCGAGCACTTTAAACTCGTGATTGGAAATCTGCCTGTGGCTTAAAATTTTGGAAAGTATGCAAAGGATAATTTGAAATCACGAGTGAGTTTTTATAAATATACAGCAAAATCTCTTTAAATTAATTATCTTTGGCAGCATCTAAATTCTATTAGTTTAACAAGATATCAATTTATTGATAAACTAATAATTATTAATTTATATGCAACGATATTTTTAATTTTTTTGACTTAGCAGTACGTATATTATATTTATTCACTTATCAAGGTTCGATAAATATGATTTATTACATTAACTAATCAAGTTAAAATTCAAAATATTATCTTTATATTTTAATAACTAAGAGTTCATTGAATTATAATCAGCATAGAGACCCAATTATTCAACTTATTTGGAATAAGTGCAGACAATGTATATTAAAACAAAGAAAAAAATATTATTAAAAGCGTCATTAAGTATAGTTTATAATTACATAAATTGTATCTCATTTTGAATTCTATAGAAAATTCCATGGTTATTTTTCATAAAGCATAATATTTTTATTAGTTGGACCACGAGTTGATTAAAAACACTTAATTAATTAACTCATTTTTCTTTGGATAGTTAATTTGGATTATTTATTTAATTTAATATCTTTCCAAGTATCAAACCCACATGTCGAGCGAAGAGAATCAAGATGTACTTATTCAGTAGTAGAAATGTTGTTATATCACAAAGAGAAATTATTTAAGAAGTGGTTGAGCAGTTGTTGAAAATTATTATATTTTGCTTTTAAAATGCATGGAGAATGAATTAGGTAAAAACCCCTCCAATTCATCCACACACTTGGGCATTATTTTTTTGTAATTAGGATTAGTTCTAACTTGGCTTAGTGATTGTGTTCTTTAGGTTTACTCGCAATGATCAATATCTTTTTGAAAATAATGAGTGTAATTTGTTTTATTTTTATTTGTCTTTGATTTCGGTATGCTTATAAAGGATCATATACTTTATTTATTTTATTGTCCTGAAAACCGATAAACTTGATTTGTTTACTTGTGTTGATCTATCGATCTCCACTTAATGAAGATTATCAAGTCTGATCTAATTTATTTTATTTCATTTTGTTCAATGCGATGTCTAACGAAATTAATTCTAAAATACAACATTTAAATTACACACACAATCCCTTGATCCATTGTATCCAACCAACCATATGAGACCCGATCTTGAATCGAATAAGAGGATCACTCTTGGAACGCACCAATTGGTCCTATGCTAAATTTTTGCAATAGTAGGAAATTTTGATGTAATAGCAAACACCTCATATCCTTTTTCAGTTGTCCACCCAACTTTGCTTTGCTTCGATTTTGATTTATTTATTTCAATTTAATTGTTTTGGGCGGGGTGATTACGGCGCATTAATGGAATTAAGCAATATAAGAAGCACCATACAAGTCCCTAACTGTAATTAATATTCAGCATTCCATCTTGGAAGCTCCTCTTAACACTACACAGTACTGCAGGAAATGAAATAAAAAAAATCAAATTATTAATTTATATAATTTATTTATATTTAATCGAGTTAAAATTAAACTTTATTGATAAATATTTATTTAATTTAGTCTATTTTTACTTTAATCAAAAAATAAATTTAATTTGACTTTTTCACTATATTGACATTCTTATGTATTGTTTTCATTCATTTTTCCTTTTCTCCAACAAATTCATGTTCCAAATATAATATAATAGTTGCAATGTTTTGATTAATAGAATTTATTTTCTCTTCAATGACCTAAAGCCTAAATATGAGCCACAAAGTGATTGAATTAATATGATTGAATTAATGTTCTAACTGCCCCAGTTAATTCCAGATTTTAATAGCTAAGGTTGCATTTGGTTTCAATTTTATTTTTTTTTTTTCTTTTTCTATATTTTGTTTTCAGTTTTGAAATTCATGTTTCAAAAATACTAAAATATATTTGGCTTGATATTTTTCTGTTTTTAATGTTTTGAGATTCTCTTTATTTTAGGTTAAAAATGTTCAAAATGACTTAATTTTGGCTATTTAAATTTTATATGTAAATTTATTTTTTATTACATTTGTTTTTTATTTTTTAAAATAAATTTTAAAAATACGAGTAACTAATATATTTTAAGCTGTTTTTTTTTTAAATGCAAAAAAAAAAAAAAGAAGAAGATAAATATGGACTCAAAATATATAAAGCAAATGTACACTAAGTTATTCAAATTTCAAAGAACACGCTGCCATCTTATTGCGAGAACAAAGCATATTCAAAAACGACCCATGTCATGGAACTAATCACAAAGATTAGCAAACTTAGACAACCGTTGCAACAATACCAATTCCACATTGCAAATACACAAATATTAAAGATATGTGTCCATATATGTGTATATATATATATATATGTGTGCGCGCGCGCGCGCTTAATTATTAATTCAGAGCATAACAGTGAACAAGTTGATAGAACTAGCTAGCTTCGCTGCCCACCGTTTATCTGCTCATCCCTCCTTGAACTGCTGGCGCCATTGTCACACCACGATTCTGTTTCTCCACATTCAAATTCCATCCTAACACAGTTTGTATGAAATCAGCAAAGCATCGTTTACAATAGAAATATCATAAGTGCGTTTGATTTATTAAAAATTATTTACGTTTTATTTTATTATACGAATTATGAACTCATAAATTATCTCATTTTTTCTTATTTTATAATTCATTTTTTGTCACTCGAAACTTACCCTCTGTATATATAATATATCTTTATATACACCTAAAGATCAACTGAAAGAGAAAGAGAAGGTACTGAGATATTACCGCTAGACACGTCGAATCCACGGTTCTGGAGTTCGCGGTACTCTTGGCACAAAGCGCATGGCTCGCAACACAAATGAACCAACCAATCCGCACAAGGGCTTTCCTGCAACATGAATTGCTTCCTCATCTTTGTACGGTAGAAGCAAGAGTAGCAGCATGTAAAACCAACCATGGCCATTAAACCGTATAGAGCTCCACTTGTACCATTAGCTGCACTCAAATATTAAGACACAAATTTAACTTCTAGTACTTCTAAACATCTATATGGATTTTTATGAAATCTGAGCAAATTATATTTTGAACTCTTATCTTTTGCACTAACTTTTATTTTGTTTATTGTACTTTCAATTATAAAAATTAAGGTCGTATGTATAATTAACTCCTTGTAATGATCAACTTTAAATTTGATTCTTTTATTAACAACGGTTCAAAAAAACAATAAGAAAAACGTAAAATATGCATCATAAATGATCGACATATAGTATTTTTTATGTGTGTGTATATGTAGGGACAATTTTAAAAGTTGTAATTAGCGGAGACAAAATAATATTTTTAAAGTAAATAAGGACAAAAATATAAAGACAATGGAGACAAATTTTAATAATAATGAGACAAAAATAAAATTTACAAGTAAATGAGAACAAAATTAGGGCATGTTTGGCCACACCAGATCTCATCAAAAATAATTAATTTTAACTAATTTTTGTACTTTTTTCTAATCAAAATTTTTCACCTATCACCTTTATGTCACATCTTTTCATTTTTATTGTACTTTTTCCTTCACTTTTTGTCTACCAAACGGTCCCTTAATAATTTTTGTATAATTTTTCAAATAAGTGAGGACTGCTGAGCTTTACTTTATCTGCCCATATATATATATATGTATAAATGCTAAATGTAATTCACGTTAATATTTTTAAACATTTTAAACAAGATGGTTTGAAAAATATGTTAATGAAATAGGTTACTTTTATAATGCTCAAAACACAATATACCGAAGGATGAATTTTCATCCTCACTACTAATACTAATACATACATGTTGATCCTTTGTCTACAATCTCCGCGATCTGTCCGAAAGTAATGCACGGACACCAGCATGTTAGGCAACCTGCATGTACATAAAATAGGTTTAATTACCATGCCCGGGTTTAACTTGTTAATTTTACTCAAAGGTCTTCTTAGATTGCCAAAGAAACAACTGGCTTTGCTTAAATGAACGAATTAATTGAAACAATTGATCATGAACTTACAGTTGGAGACATCATCGAAGCAGTCGTAGAGGCCGGTGGACCATGGCATCTCCTGTGTTGGTTGAATTGGTGCATTTGGAGCGTAGAATTGGTTCTGGTTGGTCGAACCAACTGGAGTTCCACTTACGGGTTCACCATGAGCTGGTGGGGTGCATGAGAATTTTTGATACTCAGTTGGGTTTGAGGATTGCATGGTGATTCAGCAATGGATTTGTGGAATGAATTGAATGAAACCTTGAGAGAAATATGCGTGTGTATATATATATATATATATATCTATAGAGCCTGGATATGTTTGTTAATTTGAACAATTTGATTCTTACAACATAACCTATATATAAGCGTTCAATGTAGAGAGAGAGAGAGAGAAAGGGCAAATTAGTTGATTAATTCAGATGGTCAACGCTAGAGAACTCTTTCTCATTTACATTTTTGTTAAAGAAAATTTAGACTTATTTAAAGTTTTTTGAAGTCTTTTGAAAAATTTTAAAATTCTAAACACCCCTAATCAATTCTTGATTTGCGTGATTTGAGAAAAAAAAATAAATAAATAATGAAATATTGACAGGACACGGTAAGATAACGGAAGTTCAAGCATATGTATGTGTCGTTAGTGTAAAAAAAATAAGAAATAAAATAATTAACTTTGTATTTACAATTCATTTTAATGGTTGGTTAAATGTCTGTTAAAAATTTATAAAAATTAAACAAAAGAAAAAAATTTAGTAAAAGTTGAATAAAATTAATAAAAAATGTAAATGCATGTGTTTGATAAAGGAAGTTAGAAAAAATGAGAAATTTTGGTAAAATTTAATCTTTATTAATTTATTTATTTATTTTCATTTTATTTATTATTATTATTATTATCATCATTTGTGCAACGCCTCATAATTTTCAGAGTAAACACCGCGTTTGGCTGTCCATTGCTTATGAAGCGGGAGTTCATTATTGACTGGCAAATCTACAATATGTATGACGTGTTCAATAACACGAAACTTCATAAATAATAATAGTCAAATGAGTTAGTCAACCGGAAGATAAGGGGTGAAACTCATCATCCAATAACATAATTACACGTTACTTCTATTCAACATTCTTCTTTGGACTCCTGAACGTGATTTGTAAGTATTAGAGGAGCAGTCAGAATCGTCTTGAAAGGCTGCTTTGGTTTATGTATATTTTGTTAGTTTTTATAATGCAGGGTTGAGAAAAATATTTCGAATGAAATGATGAACTCTTTAAAATTTTTTTGATGTGCAACGAAAGCACTTTTTTTTTCAGCGATTCAGCTTTCCAAACTATTCTCAATTCTCTCTCTAGATGGATGTGTGTGGTCACTCTTTCAGATCACCTGGCTTATTAATATATAAAAGATATTTATAGAGAGTGAGATACAGAGTTTGTTTCAGAGATTAGAAGATCTCTAACTCTAGAGATAATCTCTTATCCACTCTCACATATATCTTATCTATATTTATTATACTAATATATATTTAGAAGATATGGTATCTTGAGAAAATCTCCCAACCATATCATCTTATCTAAATATATATTAATTATCTATAATTTATTTCATAAATAAATTATAAATAATTAGCCAACTAGACCTGACCCATCAAGATAAAATTGTGTTAGCTTGGGGATTGAAGGCCAATGGATTCCTAGCTCCAACTTAAAAGATATTTGGACCTTATCATCTCATGACAACCCATTATCTTTTAAATTAACCTAGGGCTATTCCACTAAAAGGCTTGAACTGCACTGTAATAGTCCATATTAAAATTCATTTAATTAAAACAACTTTTAATAAAATAAATTTTGATCTTAGACCAATAATATCCACTTAATTAACCCTCTAATATAAGTTCGTAATTAAGTTAGGCTAAATGTCAAGCCCTTAATTACATATTTAACCCTAAGTCATTATTTATCTATATTTTGATCATTCTTAATATTTTCATATTTGTAAACAATTTACAAATAAATATTATTATTCAATAAACAATTTATTGAATAAACTGTGGCCACAGATTTAATGATCAAAAAGATAAATAACTTAGGTGAGTATATCAAAATGGATTCCATCTTGTAAGTATATATTCCCACGATTCATGAAATTAAATCTCCAAGTTATCGAGGTTTTGACCATTAATAAGATATCACTCCGTAATAATTCAAATAGACTTAATTTATGAATTTGAGTCCATTACGAACTAATGATTAAGGTTTATTAAGTTTATTAAAACTTAAGTAAATTATGATTAATGACATTTATTAACCAAATCATAATTTACAACAGTCCATTCAATATGTATATCACATGCAGTCCATTCAATATGTATATCACATGTACATACTAACTTTCCTACTCAAAGTCACCACTTTAGTGATCAAGATAAATCACCCAATTAAGAAGTAGAAAATTTAAAGCTTTAACATAATGAAATGCCCGTTTCATTAATTAGCTGTGAATTTACTTTAATTTATAAAAACTTGTGATTTAAATTTTTCTGTATTGGCATCTTATGCCCAATACTTAAATCCCATACTTTATAAATGAGGGATATTAATGTATGCTTAAATAAATAAATATTTTACTATATCCAAAAAAATAAACTAAAATAAAATGTCATTACATAAAACATGATTTCAAGGGCACCAAAGAGATATAAATCTAAAATATCTACCATCGGGGGAACAATCATAATCATCGTTCGGTAGGGTCGTTTATCTAATTTTAGTCTTCGAAGTCATTTCATATTTTATAAGGGATTTTGTGGGTGATGAACTAAGGCTGCTTTAGAGAAACAGAAAGTGAGATAAAATGAAATAAGTTATGTAATTTGTAATTCGTGCAGTAAAATAAAAAATAAATTATTTTTTAGAATTTTTTATGATTTTTTAAGATTTTTTGTCATTTCAAACAGAATTTAAATATATTTTAGTACCGATCATGTTGCTTATTTCTGTGTTGACCTTACAAGATTTGACTACTTAAGGATTGAGGGAATGAATCCATTCATTTAAAAAAAAAAAAAAAAGTGGATTAAAAATTAACTGTGGATTTCAAAAAAATATCAATTTGAAAAAGATAATTGTGGATTTCAAACTAATTTTTATAAAAATTATAATATATATAGCTAACTTGTTGAAGAAAGCATAAATAATTTTCTTATGTTTATTTTATTAGAATTGACAATCCATAATCAAAGTAAAATTCTAATACATGATTTATTTTTTAAGACATAGGTTAAGTATTAGATTTTAGACTTGTAAACACCCTAATTTTGCTCTCTTATTTAAACTTTATAATATTTTAAACTTTTAGTTGAATGGTGATATATTAATTAAGATCTCTTAATTGTAGAATATGCCAAAAGTGCTACAATTTAACAAAAAGAAAGCATCCAGCGAAATGATGATCAAGTCCCTAGAAAATAGAGAAATCAAGGTGAAAGCTAAGATCCAAGCGAAATGTCAGCCAACTGCATAAACGTGTCCAAGATACCAAACAAAGAACTGCTACATCAATAAAATAGTAAGAATCCGAAATTAAGAGTTAATTTGGTTCAGAAATCAAAAATGACCTCTACCGACGCACACAAAGGACGATGTATACACAAAACACTCCAAAACATACTAAATGATATAAAACAAAACTTAGAATAACCAAAATACTTCTCTAGAGATCATTTGGACCCTACCGACACAAAATGTTTCCTAACAATGAAAAGGAAGCTACCAGTGCACCAAATACAAATTGAGCCTCTAAATCAAGTCAAAAAGGCTCTAAAATTCACATGCTAAGGATACAATTCTCGAAGTAACCTTCTAACTGAGCCAGACCAAATCAAATATTGGGAGGCGCCTTGGGAACCAAACCCGATAAAGTCACTAACGCCCCCAAACCACCAGAAAAGCTTGGAGGTCAATATGACATCACTTATACCCTAAAAACGGTAACAAGATTCATCTTGATGATGCCCATAGGATGAAAGAATCAAATGGCCCTGACTGCCTCTAGAAATTACGGTGTAAATTTTTTCAAAGTGCAGAAATGTGCGATGTAATTTTACTCAGTGAGCCCAAAGTTGAGGCCACAAGGAATCTAGAACTTGATACCAAGGGTTCTTGTAAATTCAATTACTTATTGTATTTTGAAGAAAAGCAATAAAAAATGTTTGGAAGTTTTGAGTTTTGCGAGTTTGAACGGATGAATTGACACTAAGTATATAAAATTAAACTAAATCAATTGAAACAAATTAACTAAAAGCATGATTAATAAAATAAAATTTAAATTAACCTAATTAATGAATCCTAACAATAAAACGTAATCTAAGACAAGATCAACAAAATAAATATAAAAATAGTGAGCAAATTTTTGGGGTTAAGATAATAATATTAAATATCTTAATTCAACATACAGATCTGGGTGGATTCCTTTATTCGATTAATTAGATGTGATATTAAAACTCAGTTTAAACTTCATGTTAGGAAAAATAAAGTGAAAATAACTTTGTGAAAGCCAATTAAAAGTCCAAAACACAATTTTTAAATCTCATTTAGGATTAGAAAATAAAAAAATAATCATTATTCTATCTTTCGTATAAATTAGATTTCTTTGATTCAATTTCTTTTTTAAAGTTCTTATCAATTAATATCATTAGAGATTTTAAGGAAATATAATTGATATCAATTGTTTTCAAAAGTATTAAAAGCACGTCATGCCCCCCTAACTTAATTGTTCGGGACGGATGACATAAGAATATGGGAACTAATTAAAATTAATAAAAACCTATTCCAAAGTCAAATTATAATATAATAATGACAACCAGAGCATTTAACATTGTTTCTCACTCCCATATAAAATGATAAGAGGAACATCATAATAATAAAAGTTAACGTTACACCCCGATGACAAAATCCAAGGCTACACAAGCAGAATAACATAATTATAATACAATCTCAAATATAAACAAGTTTGGAACCCACACCTCAAATCACATAAATAGAAATACAATAATTTAAAGGATAAGATAAAATCTAAATCTAAGTCAAATCCATCAATCTCAACTCAGCTCCAGTGGCTACTGCTCTGCCTTGACGGATCACCTGAAATATGGATGAGATGAGCAAACTTACCCAGTATATAGGACGTGCTAGTGTGCACGAGTGAACAATAATTGAACATATAATATAACTCACAATAATCTCCACAAAAATATAATATAACGATGTAAGGGCACGATTGGATGGTGCTAAAATTTTAGGGGGATAAGTTTTAGAGGGGGTATAAGATAAGAGGGGGTATTATTTTTAGAGGGTTGGCCCACATTGATGTGATGTTTATGGAGGGGGATAACTTTTGACTTGATTTGGATGTTTTATAAATAAGAGGGGGCGAAGGATGAAAAATCAATTAAATGACTCTTTTGCCCTTGTGGTGTCCTAAACTTAGTTACTTATTAAATTAAATATTAAATTGCAAAACCCACTCTATTTAATTATTTTTGGACAATTTGAAGTTATATTATTTATTTCATTGAAAATTTAATTTTTAATAAATTTATTTAAAAATTTTTTTTAAATATGTACTTTTGAATAGTTGGTTATTATCCAATTTTTTTAATTATGTTTATTTTGACTTGTTGGCATATCTATTTTTTTATTAGCATTATATTTATTTTAATGAAGTTAACAATACCATTAACGAAGGTTAAAAATGTCAAAAATTTATCCACTTGAAGGAGGATAATTTTTAGCTAGCCCAAACCCTAGCTAAAAATTATCCCCCTGCGGGGGCTAAATTTAATACCGCGCAAAATCAAAACCGGGGAAGATTCGGCTGCCAAACCAAGTAAAAAATACGGGGCCCACGGGCAAAATTTATGCCCCCGTGCTTTAGCTGCATCCAATCGGGCTGTAAGTGTAATGAAATGCAATGATCAATACATTCTCTAATCTCTATCTACCCCAACCTTATCTTGAGATGGGTGACGTTTAACAAAATACACGAGATCACCAATTGCACCGTTTAATGCTCACGTCAAACAGTAATCTCAATATATAATCACAAGTAGGGAACTATGTTACACCTCCACCGGTGTAAAACTCAGAAGAACCATGTTACACCCCTTGCTCTTCTATTAGGAAACCGTGTTATACCCCTAGTTAAGCATCTGCTTAGCTCAAACACGGTCCGATTATAGTTCGAAGAAAATCTCACAATCATATCTCATAATTAACGTCCCAACTCTAAATGACTAAGCTCTAGTCATATATATCTACTGTGTATCATCCAGTGTTTTCAAAATCTCATTTTATCATTTTTCTCAAAATCATTGATCCCGTCTATATACATGACCCGTCTTTTAACATGTAAATAATATCTATATGGCACTCTTGGCCAATTAATAATCACAACATATATCCAGATGATACCACTCCAACCTATGCACATGATATGCTCAATCATGTATAATTAATATTAATATCTCAGCATTAAAATAAAAGTATGCTATACTCAAGCATCAATTAAATTCTGTATAATTCAAAAAATTTTTATCTTAACATGTTCTACATACATATATACGTAAATCCAAGAAAAATGATGTCAAAATAGCCCAAACAAAAAAATCCAGAAAGGGTCGCAACTTGCTCACAGGGAGCACGCAGCTTCAGGTTGATCTTGCATCCTGCCCGATGGATACTTGTGACTTTGAGCTAGGGCAAAATACCTCACACCCTGCCCAATGGAAGCATGGACCTTCGGGCCTTCATCCAAACCAGAGTTTTGGCCTGCAACTTATCTTCTATGACCATCCTCAGCCAATATTTGAAGGCCTCAAACTCAACAATAACTCATTTATAAACCTCCAAACATCTCAATAACATGATTTTATAACATCAATAATTCAAATAAATACAAAATCTAAATATATATGCATTTATATATATACACATTCATATATACATGTATATATCAACCCGAATCCTTAAATATTCATCCAAATAAGCATATAACATATCAAAATACTCCTAACAATGTCTAGAACACAAATATAAGTCCCACCTACATCGAATCCGAAGAGAAAGAAGAAATTAGAAGATTTAGGTTTTGGCTTCTGAACTTTCAACATCGATTTCTCCTATCTCAAGCCTAATCACAGAAAACGGACACCATTATATTGTTCACAGCGTCAAATACTACTCCAATCTGTCGATCTTCTTTCCTAAAACACACTTTCTATCTCTACTTTCTCTCTCCTCTCATTTCTCTCTCTTTCTCTCTCTCTCCCCTCTCTATTTTCTAGGAACCATTAGAAAAGAAAGAGAAGAAAAAAGAAAAAGAAAAACAAATGAAGGAAAAAGAAAAGAATGGCTAGGCCCTTGGCCCAGTTGTCCAACCCAATATCACTTTAAGCCAAACTCAGCCCCAGGAAAAATAAAATAAATACAATTAAATAGACTCAATTTCAGTCTAAATATTTTATTGGCTCAAAATAATGTATAAATGAGCCAAAATAAATACCGAGTGTTACATTCTTCCCCTTTATAAAAATTTCATCCTTGAAATTTACATAATATATCTTAATCAGAAAACAGGGATGATACTTCAACCACGTCACCGACTCACGCTCCCAAGTGGATTCCTTGACTCCATGATGTTTCTACAACACATAAACTAAAGGAATGGTTTTGCAACGTAAAACCTACTCACGCCTATCCTCAATCTGAATTGACAAATTCTCAAAGGTAGCACCATCCTCAATATCCAATTCTTCCTAGTTAATCACATGAGAATGATTCGATATATACTTCCGGAGCATTAATACGTGGAACACATTATGAACTTGAGTTAACTATAAAGGAAATGCTAATTTGTCTGCCACCTCACCAATTTTCTAATAATCTCAAAGGGTCCAATATATCTCGGTGAAAGCTTTTCACGTTTCCCAAACCAAACAATACCCTATCTCGGCAAAACTTTTAAAATACAAAATCACTGACCTACAACTCCAACGGCCGTCTCTGCTTATCAACATAACTTTTCTGTTTACTCTGAGTTATCAAAAGTCTCTATCAAATCACTTGAATTTTTTCTGATGCCTGTCTCACCAAATCAGAGCCAACCGTCACATGTTCTCCAATTTCAGCCCAACACAAAGGAGATTTGCATGGTCATCCACACAAAGCCCTCATATGGAGCCATACCAATACTCACCTAATAACTATTATTATACACGAACACAATCAATGGCAAATGACTTTCCCAGTTTCCTCCTAGGGTCAACACACAAGACTTGAGTATATTCTTTAAAATCTGAGTAGTCTGGTCTAACTGCCCGTTTGTCTGTGGATGAAACACTATACTAAACACAACTGAGTCCCCAATGCCTCTTGTAAACTCTACCAAAACTGTGCGGTAAATACTAGGTCGATCTGACACAACTGACAAAGGTATACCATATAATCAAATAATTTCACGAATATAGAGTTGACACTACTTCTCTATAAAATCTTTACTCCAAATAGGTAGAAAATGAGTTCATTTAGTCAACCAATCCACAATTACCCAAATAGTATTATGCTTCTTACAAGTCTGTGGCAAACCTATCATAAAATCTATAGTCACCTGATCCTACTTCTACTATGCCACTAGTAATGGCTGCAATTAACCAATTGGCCTCTGGTGCTTAGCCTTCATTTATTGACAAGTTAGGTAATGAGACCCAAATTCTATTGTATCACGCTTCATGCCACTTCACTAATACTGACGTCCTAAGTATTTGTACATTTTAATCCCTCCAAAATGTACTGCAAATCTCGAGTAATGAAACTCCCAAAGTACCACTTCTCGAAGCGACATCAAGCACAAAAATCTTATCTTTAAACTTCAAATGTCCTTCCACGGATAAACTCCAATGTTCGGCTTCCTGTCTTGAAGACAAATAATACTTCATGTTCTGACAATACTGATCATTCTATTAAGCCTCAATGACACTTATCAAAAACATAGGTACCACTTGTAAACAATTCAAACTAGAGTATGTCCTGTCATCCTTATCGTCATTATCCCACAAAAATTTAGAATCACCAACATCATTCCTGGAGATGCTATTGGGAATGAACCATCACCGACGCCAAACTCTACAACTTCCTACTTAAAGCATCAGTCACTATATTGGCCTTTTCCCGAATGATACCAAAGATAAAAATCCTAATATTTTAGGTATTCCATCCAAGTTTTCTATCACATATTCAAATCAAGCTGGGTAAACAAATACTTCAAATTCTTGTGATTTGAATAAATATCAAACCTCTCACTATACAAATAGTACTACCAAGACTTCAACGGAAAAACCACTGTGGCCAACTCTAAATCACACATAAGGTAATTCTTTTTATGTGACTTTAACTACCTTGACCTATACGCCACCATTTGATCATTCTGTGTCAAAACACAACCTAAACCCTCATGTAAAGCATCACAATACACCAAATATCCCACTCCACTTTCAAGTATAATCAAAACTGGAGCCTTAGTCAATCTATGCTTCAATTCATTGAAAGCATTCTTATAAGTATCATTCCATTCAAGTTTAACTACTTTCTCAATTAACTAAGTTAACGGACTTGCCAACCGAGAAAAATCTTAAATGAAATGATGGTAATAACCAGCTAACTCCAAGAAATTACGGATCTCAAAAATATACCTTGATCGTGCCCAATCTAACACAGCCAAAACCTGAGAAAAATCCACTACAATGCCTTATTTAGACACTACATGATCCAAAACTTCACCTCGGACAACCGAAACTCACATTTACTAGCTTTATCGTATAGTTTATGGTCTTAGAGTGTTTGTAAAACTATCCTCAAATGTTGTTTGTACTCATACTCGTCACGAGAATAAATCAAAATATCATCAATGAATACCATCAAAAACCAATCCAGGTAAAGTCAAAAAATCCTATTCACCAAATCTATAAATACTGTTGGAATGTTTGTTAACACAAATAGGATAACTACAAACTCAAAATGACCATATCGAGTATAAAATGCAGTCTTAGGAACATTTTGCTCCCAAATTCTCAACTGATGATAATCTGATCGAAGATTAATTTTAGAAAAGCATGCTGAACCTTGCAACTAATCAAATAAATCATCTATTCATGGCAATGGATACTTATTCTTAATAGTCACCAAATTCAACAATTGTAATCCACACAAAGCCTTAAAGTCTCATCTTTCTTTTTCGCAAAAACTGTGGATGCTCGACATGATGATATACTAGGTTGAATAAAACTTCAAGCATAAAAATCATTCAATTGAATTTTCAATTCTTTCAACTCCGTTGATGCCATGCGGTACAAAGCTACAAAAATAGAAGAAACCTCTGGTACAAGATCCAAGCAAAAGTCAATATCTCTTCAAGGGGGTGACTCCCACAACTCTTGAGGAAATACATCTTCATACTCATAAACAACTTTCGGAAGAAATTATTTGAAGTTTTTCTCATTTAACATCAAACTAACCAACAAGCTAGAAAATTTCCTAACACACCTAATGTTAAGTAATGAAGAAGGTAAAACATCTCTTGCCTCACCCTGAATTCTAACCACTGTGCTATCAGGTAAAATAACCGTCACCAACTTATGATAACAATCTATTGTTACCCAATAAGTAAACAGCCAATCCATTCCCAAAATTACATCAAATTCTTTCATCTTCAACATTCTCAGGTCAATCCACAATTTGACCTCACCCAACTGTAAAACACAATCCCCACAAATCTAATTCACAAATGAACTGCTACCCATCTAAGAATCCACAAACATAGGCTCTTCAAGCCTCTCGAGTGTCAAACTCAAAGTCTTCACATAAGTATGCAAGATAAATGAATTTGATGCACTAGTATCAAATAAAATATGCACGCAAGTGCTAAAACAAAAGAAATATATTGCATATCATAAAAACATCTGGAGTATTCCCCCCTATACAAGTGCGTAGATATGCCCCTAAATCCTCTGAATCCTAGAGCTATCATTACCTATACATTTTTCCTTGTTGGCCACTGCCACCACCGCCGCTACCACGTGGCTACTAGAATTGTTGGATCTATTGCATAGGTTATTGCTGCATAGGTGGTGTAACCCTCACTAGGTACTACTGAGTCTGATAAGAACTAACCTGTTGAGCAACTGGCTCAACACTTCCTTGTGACATCTCTCCAAGTGGACAATTAGCAGTCATATGTTTGGGTTAATTGCATTTGAAACATAGCCTCTGCCCATATTGATCTTGACAATCTCCCTTTGGTGGGGACTAAATCATTATCATCTTGGACCACTTGATAGACCTGAACCAGATCTCGAACAAGAGCTAATTTCTTTTTTTTTTTTTTTTTTGGGTAAGGATATTGTTGTTGTTGTTGTTAAAACCTTCTTCCAAAACGACCCACTTTTTCTTTACCCTTTTTCTATCGTGAATTGGAACCAACTCCATGCCCCGTACTTTGCCTTGAACCTTATCACTGCCTTTAGTCTCAACGAGCCCTGGACATGAAATCAACTGCATCCCTCTCAACTTGTAACGACCTGCATCCATATAGTACAATATTGTTCATTTTGAGCTTGGTAAGCTGCTTCTCAGGAGGTCACCCATCCTAGTACTACCCCTACAGGAGCACACTTAATCCTGGAGTTCCCACTGAATCCAGTGCCCTCACAGCTTTAAAATGTGTTGTTCTATATGGATATCAAATATTACATATATGCCACTTCCTTCCTCTACCCAGGCGATGTGGGATCGAAGGTATTACTTCTCTACTTCACTTCCAGTTTCACTCTCCTGCAAGCTAAGTCTTTCACGGGCAGGTCCCTCACAGTCCCTCACAATCCTCTCCCCTTACAGGGCACGCGTCCCCGCGTGGCCCTCTGCTTCACTCTCCCGTAGGCAGTCCTTCACAAGCAGGTCCCCCTACACGCGGGCCCACACGTGGTCCCACACTTTCAGCTGGGTATTGGCTCTGATACCATTTGTAACGACCCACATCTATATAGACAATATTGTCCGTTTTGGGCTTAGTAAGCTACTTCCCAAGCAGGTTAACCATCCTAGTACTACCCCCACTAGAGTACACTTAATCTTGAATTCCCACTGAATCCAGTGCCCTCACGGCTTTAAAACGCGTTGTTCTTTATGGATATCAAATATTACATATATGCTACTTCCTTCCTCTACCTAGGCGATGTGGGATCAAAGGCATTGCTTCTCTGCTTCACCTCCAGTTTCACTCTCTCGCAGGCAAAGTCTTTCACGAGCATAGTCCTTCACGGGCAGGTCCCTTACAGTCTCTCACACAACTGCCAAAGCTATTGCCACCACACAGGAATAACTTTGGTGTCTCGACCCAATGATCTGTCTCGGATATACGAACTCAACCCCCATTCAAATTTTCTTACTTTAGCTACCTTATCTAGTACAATCTATGGTGTAAACCTTACTAATTTCATAAACTTTCTCTCATAGTCTTGAACTGGTAAACTTTCTTGCGCCAAAGAAAATGAACTCATGAGCTTTCATCTCTCTCATTACCATAAGGAAAAACCTCTCAAGAAATGCTTCCTTAAAAGCTTCCCAAGTCAAGGTACATATATTAATAATGTCTCTATAGGATCTCCACCAATGACCAGCACTTCCTTAAAACTAATGTGCTGCAATCTTAATCTTAACCTCGTCACCTTCTGCTTCTAAAGTTTCATTATTTTAGTTATCTCTTCCAACCATCTTTTAGCCTCAACGGATCTCCTTCTTCATTAAACTGAGAGGGATCATGCTTCTTGAACTGATTAATAATTACCATTATAGGTGTGTCTTCTAGTACAGGTGCTATTGCTTGGGCTAGCACAGGAGCTGCAGTTGCAGATGCTACTGCTTGGGCTAGCACAGGAGCTATAGTTGGTCCACCTAGTACTTGTATTCAAGCCTATTGAGCCACCATAAATTGCATCATTTGTTCATAAGTCAGCTGTAGAAAGGCACTATCAGCCAACGGAACTTTGTGGAACACTCTTTGTCCCCGACCAATAGCATCACTACCTCTTTGGTTTCCTCCCTAATTACCACCTTCATTTTCACCTTCTTCCACATCCCACCATTCAACAAAAGATTGTAATCATTAATCTCCAAAATTATCAAAATAATACAAATAGTTGATAATTCACAATAGAAATGGTAAGGCCTTAGAGTTCTAATACCATTCAGTCACGCTCTTAACATAATTGTTAGGAACAGACAATATGAGAATATGGGAATTAATTAAAATAAATTAAAACATGTTCTAAAATCTAGTCATAATATAATAATGACAACCAAAGCATGTAACATCATCCCTCATTACCATATAAAACAATAAGAATAACGTCATAATAATAAAATCTAACGTTAAACCCCAGTAACGAAATCCAAGATTACACAGCTAGAAAAACATAATCATAAAACAATCTCAAATGTAAACAAATCTTGGACCCATACCCGAGTTACACAAATAGAAATAATATAATTTAAAGGGTAAGATAAAATATAGATCTAAGTCAAATCCATCAGTCTTAACTCAGCTCCAAGTAGCTACTTCTTAACCTCACTGGATCACTTGAAATATAGATGAAATAAGCAAACTTGCCCAGCAAGTAGGATGTGCTAATGTGCACGAGTGAATGATAATCAAACTTTATAATATAACTCACAACAATCTTCATAAAATATAATATAACGGTGCAAGTTTAATGAAATGCAACAATCAATATATTCTCAAATCTTCATCTACCCCAACCTTATCTTGGGATAGGTGACGCTTAACACAGCACGCGAGGTCACCAATCGCACCGTTTAACACTTACGACGAATGATAATCTCAATATATAACCACAGGTGGAGAACTATGTTACACCTCCACCAGTATAAGACTTAGGAAAACCATGTTACACCCCCTAGCTTTTTTATTAGGAAACCGTGTTACACCCTAGTCAAGCATCTATTGCTTAAACAAGGTCTGGCTGTAGTCTAGAAAATATCCCATAATCATATCTCATAATTAAGGTCCTAATTCCAAATGACTAAACTTTAGTCATATATATTGACTGGGGATTATCTGGTGTTTTCAAATCCTCATTTTATCATTTTTCTCAAAATCATATATCCTGTCCATATACATAACCTGTGTCTCAGCACATATATAATATCAATATGGTACTCTCGATCAATCAATAATCACAACATATATTCAGATGATACCATCCCAGCCCCATGCATATGATATGCTCAGTCATGTATAATCAACATTAATATCTTAACATTAAAATAAAAGCCTATAGTTAAGCATCAATTAAATCCCATATAATTTACATAAATTTTATCTTAACATGTTCCACATACATATATACATATATATATATATATATATATGAGAAAAATGAGGTCAAAATAGTCTAATAATAAAAATTATTCAGAAGGGGTTGTAGCTTGCTTGCAGGGAGCGCGTAGTTTCAAGCCTCATATCCTGCCCAATGGATGCTCGCAGCTTCAAGCTAAGGCAGAATACCTTACACCTTGCCTGATGGGAGCGTGCACATTTGGTTTGCAACTCATCTTCTTCGGCTATCCTTGGCTAATGTTTGGCCTTCCCAGGCCTCAAACTCAACAATAAATCATTTATAAACCTCCAAACATCTCAATAACATGATTTTATAACATCAATTCCAACAATAATTCAAATAAATTCAAAATCTCAACATATAGGTGCATATATATACACACATTCATATATGCATGTATATATCAACCTAAATCCTTAAAATTTCTTCCAAAATAAGCATATAATATAACAAAATTCTCTTAACAACATCTATAACTCAAATCTAAGTTCCACCTACCTTAAACCCAGAGAAAAAAGAAAAAATGAGAAGATTTGGGTTTTGGCTCCCGAATTTTCGACGTCGATTTCTCTTCCCTCGAGCAAAACCACGAAAAATGAACACCGCCACGATGTTTACGGCGTTGAATATTACTCTGATCCGTCGGTCTTCTTTCTTGGAGCACACTTTTTCTTTTTACTCTTTCTCTTCTCTCTCTCTCTCTCCCCCTTTTCTTTTTTTTAAAGAAACCACAAGAAAAAAAAGGAAAAAGAAAGAAAAAGAAAAGAAATGAAGGAAAGAGAAATGAATGGTTGGGCTCTTGGCCAAGTTGTCCAACCCAAAATCACTTTGGGCCAAACTCAGCCCAAGAAAAATAAAATAAACACAATCAAATAGACCCAATTTCAATCTAAATATTTTGTTAACCCAAAATAACACATAAATAGTCAAAAATAAATATTGGGTGTTACAAAGCAAAGAAAATCAGATTTAAGAAATTAATATCAAAAGATTTGATGTTGCATGTATATGCTTGATCACTTTCAAACAATAAATAAGGTACCACCCATCTTTGATGTGTTAAATTAGGAAAAACAATCTAGTCTAGCATTGTAAAAATATAATAGCAACAAGTAAAAATGAGAAAGAAAAAACAAACTTCATTGGTGAACAATCTTGAACAACAAACATAGTCTTCAATAAAACTTCTTGAATATCCAAACTTGAATCAAACAAATATTAAAAATGCTCCCAAACTAATCTAAAACTCTTTAGAAAATAACCTTAGAAATATAAACTGACGATTCTCTAGTAATTGTACTTTTTTTCTATTTATAGAGTCCTAAAATAAAAATAAAAACCTAAAACAGTGTAAGAGTACATCGTAGTATCTACTTGGAAAAGCTCTTGTTCGGACAGTAGAGAAAAATATACATTATTACTTTAGAAAATCAGCTAAGTGAAAATCAGCTAAGTGTTATTGGCCTCCCTTTCTATTGTCCGGATAAGAATCTTGGTGTGTGGACGGCACAAGCAACTCTGACTGCTTTTTAACTAACTATTCTACCTATCTTCCACAACAACTTGCACAAATAAGAAAACTAACATTAGTAACTAGAATTATGCTAAAAACATAATATAATGACATAAATTATTTAAACAAAAAATGAAAATCAGAGTCCATGATTTTAATTTTCAAGCATAATTAGCCCCTTATCGTTCTAGCCCATTTTAGAGTAACAATCTTTAGATAGCTAGAACTAGGTAATATAGAATCCATTTTGACCTAATTAGGCTTTAAAAAAATGCTATTTTGCTCTCCAAGATGACCAAAAATCTTCCGGCACTCTCGAAACCTATACAAAACATCTAAAAATGAATATGTTATAACAGTACCTAAATCTAGCCTAACATGACTCAAGCTGTGAACTGTAGGCCAAAATGGCCTTTTGGAGCATGCCTCTTAGATTCTTGCCACACATTGTTGGCAGATATTTTTGCCCGCGAAGATGGGCGAAATTCACTGCCTATGAAGCTAGGCATAATTTTTCACCCACAAAACTAGCTTAGATTATTCACCTACAAAGCTAGGCAAAAATTTTCACCCGCAAACACATGCAAACTTTTTGATCGATATGGGTTCAAGCCTAGAAATAGGAGGTCCCCCTACTTTAATTCTCATATTCAAACATACGTGGAACTCTCAAGGTAAGGCCAACACCAAAGACTTTCTTTATTTAGAAAAAGCCCGCATTAGTAAAAATTCTCTCTTTTGAAAAATTTTATTTTATTTTTAATAAAATTTAGGGGGCATTTGGAGTTTCTAAAAAGTTCAAAAAATCAAAAGTTAATGTGATGTAAAAGTGACACATGAAGAAATTTGATTGAAGGAATTTAAAAACTTTTGAAGTTTTTTGAAATTTAAAAAAAAAATTGGGGATGCAAACAACCTTTTATTTGCATAATTAGAATAAAATAATTCTAATTACGTAAATAAAAAATCATCTATCAATAAAAGCTATCTAGATCATAAGTCAAGTCTGAATTAAGCCTAATGTATGATATTAACCGGATTTACCTGAGACAACTTAAAAAAATTTCAGACATCAAATATTCAGATGCTGCCATGAAATGTCATACCATAATATCATGATACATTACCATACTATATCATGCCATTACCATGCAATACTAAACAACCATACCAAATTATCATGCTGTGCCATGCTATAATGTTTAATTATTACCATATATCATGATATAATATGCTAAGACAACACCTATCACGCTAACCCATGCCATTCCATGCCATCCACTATGACTTGACTTGCTAGGGCACCACTATGCATGCAAAAACACACCCACTTGGGTTAACACAGACTTAGAAATCAAAAGCTTATCAATCCAGAGGATTCACATGAGTGCGCAAGTCTTTAGAGATTGAGAATGACTTAGGGTTGGCTAAACCGATAATTTTTTAGACATAACTCCCTTAGATATATCTAACATACATTCTTCAACTCTCATCCATGATAGGGATAAATGTTAGAATATAACCTGTCATCATATTTAACGTGTCTATGGCACATCAACCACATCACTCACATTACGCTTCGCTCATAAGCCATTTCACATATACTTGATTATCACCACCAGGAGTTAAGCTCCTCATCAAAGCTAAACTCTTTTCCTAAATGATAAACATTTACTCATCAGTACAAGGTACACTCAAATGACATAAGGCTCTCTTCCTCAATTATGCTTGAGGTGTTAACTGCCATTTTTCCATAGATTGAAACTCTTTTCTCCAGCTATAAGCGAGACACTAATTGTCTTTTCTCGTCTGAAGCAAAGCTTACCTTCTCAAATTATGCTCGAGGTGCTAACTTTCCGTTTAGATCTTAGAAGCAAGGATCCTTCACAATAATCCTCTAACCGGTCTTATCGATTGTTCACTTACCTACTTATATACTAAAACTACAATGGCCAATGATGATGTTTGAGGCCACCAGTTTGCTGCCATGGCATTCTGGATTTTAGACTAGCTTAATACATCAAATATCACATTAGCATAAGGTGCTAACTTAAAGCGATGCTCTTATATCCTTCCATTATAGCATAAATACATAAACATATGGTTTAGACCATCTTAGGTCTAAACTACGTTGACCAAATCCTTTCATAGGGTACATATGCAGCTTGAGCAGATAACGTGAGTCTGGTCACCTCAGTTTTTATAGACTATCTTTCAATACCCACTTCATTCCCAACATACATACTCATACATAGAGACTATATAGGTCCACATATCTAATTCTATACAACTTCCTAGTGCAAGTCTCATCCTTAGCGGAATTCATCCTTTACAAAGCATTCCCAATGGGCACTAGAAGTAAACTTAGACTTTAATTTGCATTTATAGTCAAGCAACATATAGAATCTCCTAGGGTGCATCGTTACCACATAAACAGATATTACATACTCTTGTACAAACAAGTTGGGTTTGGTCACCTCACATTCTATACATTATATCATTTTTTGGGTTATATACAATGATTATTATAAACTGAAATATTATACTATGAGATTATTACTACAAAGAGTAGAATAGACTATAGATATCCCTAAGTATCCAGGTGTAATGGTTTCCATGTATAACCGAACCCCCAAAGTAGTCAAGAGTCATTAAAAGGGCATTTTTAGCCACATTTTGAAAAACATAACTAAATCATTTTAATTCAAAATAAAAACATGGGTTTCTCAATACACTCCTTTGAAAAGTATTGGCTAGATTTTCAATCTCTATATTCAAGTCCTATTTTCAAAATTAAAATATTTTTTTTATCATTTGGGTGACCTCAAATGCACTATATCACAATAAATACACAATTCGTGCCCATCGACCCGGTGCATGGATCTAGTCGTGACGGGGCATAAAATTGACTATTTTTTTAGTCTCAAGAAATATTTACAACTCAACTTCACAGACAGCTTGTAGGAAGCCTGCTAAATATTATAGGAAAATACTGAGAGCTAAAAAGTTACAAACAACCTTTGGGGAATGCTATAGGGATGTCATATGATCTGGCTTAAACTTTGCAAGAAGGTTGCTATTTCGAGCATCAATTTGGTAGCTTTTAAACTACGTTCAGAAGTCCTATACCTCTTGAATCTCATGCCATGTATATTCTAAGATATCTCTAAGGTTTTTAGAAGAAAGAAATAGTTTCAGAGAACAAAAAAAATTTAAGAGATTAAGATTTCTCCCATTCCATGGTCTACAAAATCTTATACCATATGTGTTTATGGTTTGAAAGAGTTTCGAATCTTGTATGTTGTGGATTCAACAAGTTACCAAAGATACAATTCATCTTCAAGAATTTAAAGAAAATGCCATTCGCTTGGATTAGTGCATCAAAAAATTGAGTAAAAAATTAACAAAATAAATTCATAGATTTGAAGCTACTAAGAAGTTGAGTCTTTATAAGTAATAATATGAAGATAGAAAAAAATAAAGAGATAAGTTTTAAGGAGGAAAAACCAAACCGAGAAAAATGCCTTACTAGATTGTAAATGGGTTACAAAGTCTCAACCTCTCAATACACTCCACTCCAGAAACTTATATTGTTGATGCCTTTTGCTCGAGTCCTCAATGCACACAAGCACTAGCAAAAGACACCCTCTTTGAATCCAACAAAACAAACCAAATCCATAGTTGCACAATGAATCCACAACCAATTAAATCCATTGTATGCAATTCGAATACCTTCTCATTACTAAGTGAAAATCTAAAAATGCTATGGAGAATAATTACAACCAACCACGATGAGAAAGAACACACGATCTTAATGAGGTAAAACCTAAAACCATTTCTAAGTAAAACCTCGAGTCTATAAGGATTAACTCAAAAATCAATCTACTATAAAATCAAAAGAGTATAAGAGATTCGCCGAATACAAAGTAGAAGTTGACCCTGTCCTAACTCTTTTATTCTCTTTCTTGCTTGAACCTATGATGAAATAAACCTGTAGATTGACTCCGTTCTTGAACTCGAATGACACTTCCTAGAATCCAAATATGTTCTTTTTCATCAAGATGAAAAGTTGAATCGTTGTTCTTTTTAAAACCAACTTGTTAATCTCTTCAATTTGGATGTTAGCGATTTGGATATTAGGATTTGCTCAATGGAATGGGAGAGATACGTAAAACTGTTAAAAAAGGCTCCTTTTTTATATTCTGATGAAATTAGGGTAATAAATTTTCATCAGTCCGCTCGAATGCCCTTCAAGTTGGTCTTGAATGCTCGAACTCACGTCAAGCAAATTTTAGAGAATCTTAAGTGCTCAAACCTGGTTTCGCGCCCTTTTTTGCAATATGGCTTAAACACCTTTGGAGAGGATTTTCCAAACTGTTATGTGCTTAAACTGTATTTGAGCTCCCTACTTATTGGATAAAATGTTTGAAGTGATATCTTTCTTGAACTGAGGAATAACTCGACCAACTAGACTCGATTTATGACACTCCAAAATCTTTACAAAACTTAAATTTTGATGCACAATTGTCATTAATAAAAATAATTAACCTAACATCAAGGCACAAAGAATGAATGAATTGTTACCAGCTAAAAGTGAGAGAAAACTTAAAACTCTCGAACACCTTACTTTCTGAATATATTTCTCTCTACTAAAAATCCAAAACACATCTCAGAATATACAAGACATGAAATCCTAGATGAATAAGGCTTTCAAAAAGTAGTTTAAAAAATAATCAAGCCAATGCTTATAGGTGCGGCCATCTAACAAGTTCCCGTGACTTTCCCACAACCTTCTTACGTTCTTCCTGTATAACCAAAACTCTGAAGAAAGTCTTTTTGCATTTTCCCATGATTGAGATCGATATTCCCATGCTTTTCCACGATGTCATGAAGTTCAAAATTTTTTTAAGGCTAAATGATTCATTATAAAACCTAAACTCCAAGTCTTAACCTATATCTTAGTTTATAAAGTTTAGAACTATATCTTGAACATGAATTGCCAATTCATCATAATACCTAACATTAATAAACATCTATTTATTTCCACCTATTAATATCCAATCTATCTTTGCTCAAAACTATTTTCTTGATGGAAGTACTTCAATCTCTTCTTAGTTCATCTATTAAGAAAATTTAGATTCATGAAGTCCATAAAAATGCTTAAATTTCATACACATTACCACGAGTTCCTCTATCATAAGCTTCTCAAATCTTACTATTGTTTTCATTAATTGGTAATACTTTAGTTTAATTTTTTTATTTTCAGTTAATAACGTTTTACTTTTTAGCTTATTTATCTTTTTCTATTATACAGGAGCTATGATAGTTTATAAATTGGCAACACTTGTGCCGTACATAGTTTTGTCTTTGGTTCTACTAAATGTAAAGGTGGAAATTATAAAAGATCACTTTTTTTAGAACCATACAAAGGATTATATAGTTAATTGAGCATGGAATATTACATCAATATAAGACTTTTTTTTTTATTTTGTTGGTTTAAAACATCTATAACTAAAAATGGGTTCAAGTACGATTTTTTTTTGGGTACATTTTTTCATTCATTTAGTTATTATTTGTTGAATGCCCTAACAGAAAATATATTTTCACTATAACATCCTTGACAATTAAATCTTCTATCTCTAATGAAAAACTAAATGGCATTTCTAACAAATGCAACATGATTTATTTTGATCATTTAGACCTCCACAATGATCAGTCGTTAGTATTCTTTTTTTTTATATAGTTCTAACCTTAACCATGAACTCACCTTCTCTATCATCAAATAGGAATATAAGTGACTGTAAAAAATTAATAGTGTCATATATACAATATGTGATGTGATGTATAAAAATGAACTAAAATGCTTTAAATTTTTTCTGCTTTGAACTCATATTCTCTTGTAGTGGAGTTCTTTTTTCTAAGATCTTGGAGCATGAACAATAATGAATTAATTGTTACACTATAACATTAATACAAGAAATTCAAGTTCATGTATTTCTTTGGTTAAGTCTTGTAGAATTAAAATTAAGAATAAGTTTTAAAATATTAATGTCAGTTAAAGAGACATCATTTGAGTAATGTAATATGGCTATAGTTTAACTATTAAACTGCTCAGATAACATCTACATCTACACTTACTAGTTTTGACCTGCACAATGCAAAAAATTGTATAATGTTTTCTATGAATTTATTATAAAATATTTCAATAAAATTGCATTATTTCATAAATAGTTAAGGATTTATTTTTTATATTTATATTTTTTTTGTCTATCAATATTAGTGAACCGATAGAGTTAATCAAAGTCGAGTTTCCATATGAATATTTAAAATTTATATTTTACAAATTTCGATTTGACCAATCCTAAAAATTAAAATTTGCTCTAAAATATATATTAAATCACAAACTTTAACTAATCAATATGATTCATTTTTTTATTTTATAATATTTGTTAATTTTAATATAAGTTTTTATTTTTTAATTTATGACTTATTTTGTAAAATTATATTGAACTAGAAATATTATAATTAATTTTAATTGTGTTAAAATAGTTTTCAAAAGACTTTATAAAGATAACTCAATAACTAATTTATAAAACTATACAACTTTATTAAAATATTTATAATATATTTGGAAAATATATTTTATTTATAAAAAACATTATACAATTTTGTACATTACACGAATTAATACTAATATTTATCTATATTAATATAAAAAATCTGAATCTGTGAAAAAACTTTTGTTAGAAACTTAACCTTATAATTTTACGTAAATCCAATTGTACCCCCTTTTGTCACAAAACTTCTCTAATTAATGGTAAGACCTCTCATCTTTCTAATTGTAATTTATTGAAATCTTTACTTCTAGCATCAGTCTCTCCGTTTTACTCTCTTCAGTTCATGCTTTTCACCTTTAAAATCATCTCTTTCTTCTCCTAAATCACCCATCTCATAATCCAAGAAGAAAAGAAAAGTACTCTATCTATCCGTGCTCTCTAGGCCCAATTCACACACGCCTCATTGCGAACTTCAATCTCATTTCAATCCTACAATACGCTTACCAAGTTTTTTGATTTTTTGTCTGAGTGAATTTTATTCTTGCTTGGTTCTTTATAAAAGTAATAAATGCTGATACATGATACTCTTTTAGGCAATATACAATCAAAATTGAAGAAGAAGAAGAGCAATGTTGAGGAAGAATAAGCGAAGGCTCACATTTTTCTAATAATTGTTGACCATTTCTCAACATCACTGTGTTTTTGGTTCGATACATATCATGCCTCTTTCTTTTTCTAATTGCGATTGGTTCATATGTACTTAGTGAAGCTCTTTGTTTGGCTAGTGGAAAATTATAAAAAGAATCTTTTTTTTTAATTGTTGCCATAGCCTAAAAAAACCAAAATTATTAGAGGTTTCACAATTTTGATGTATTGTATAATATAATGTGTAAAATTTCTCTTTAAGTTGTATTAGGAATTTTTCTCCATTTGAGGGTGGGAAAGATTAAGCAAACTTGTCTAAAAGATCATGTGCCTATCTAGCATGGGTATCAATAAATATGGCAAAACAATATTAGAAGCAGACTATAGTCTAGAAATACCTTCGATGTGAATTTCGCTAATAATATTTTGTACACACGGTTAGATATCCAAAAACAGTGTAGCCTTCTAATGCACTTTCAATGGTTATTGAATTACTTAATCCACATACTGAGATTTGATTACGTTGATTGCTTTTTTTTTTTCCTCCTTTTCTTTGTTAATCTTTTGGCATTTCTTAACAACATTTTAGAATTTTTTTTTCCAACCACATGTACATGAGTTTGTGGATATTCTATTATTCTTGATGGAATCTTATTGAAGTTCTATGTGTAAGGTTTTTTCTTTCTTTTTTTTTTTTAGTGGCAAATCCATATAAAATCTTAAATTAAATATGACAGATTTGAATATTTCCTAAATTAGAGAAGGAGAAGATTTGTATGTTTTCTAAATAGAAGATCTTCCAAATTAGCAAGTTCTAAAGAAGGAGACTGCATAGATTAGGAAACACACATGTAAAATTCTAGGATGCATCGCAAGCAGTACATAAGGAGCATGCGGCTACGCCACATTGGTACTGGTAGCTCGTAGAATGTGCAAGGGTTTGCTCATGTTGATTTTTGGCTCCAGAATGAATTTCAGTAGACCTCATAATTTGGCCAATGGGAGCGCGATGATTCAAGCGAATTATTATATAAAAGATTCTATTTCTGTTTAGGAAATTTGTTTATATATTTGAGTCCTAATTGGAATATGATTTTGTCAAGTCTATATATATACACCCAAGCTTAATGTACAAGGTGAATTAAGAGAAGAATTAAAGGGGCATATCATAGAGTCTTTTGAGAGAGATTTTTTTTTTTTTTTTTTTTTGGTGAGCCTATAAGTCTCTTTCTCTTATTTTTCTTCGCATTCTTTCTTTACTTTCTATATGAGACAGAAAGTCTACTTGTAGGGTTTGTCGAGTAAATCGAGCAAAAGTGACAAAATGATTCATGCAAGTGAGTTGTAAAAAATCTGAGTAGAGTCTTGTAACCCATTGATAGTAGAATCTAAATTGAGGTTTTTCTCCCTGTGAAAGGGTTTACTCGTTATTCTTTGGTGTTATTATATTGCATTATGCATGATTGATTGGTTTAGAAAATTTTCAATTGGTATCAGAGTAGGTCACTCTATGTCATTGAGTGAAGATCTTAATCCGAACAATGGATCCACCATGCGAAGAAAGTTTAAGCACCAGACCCCCATGGTTTGATGGCAAAAATTACTCCTATTGGAAGGTATGGATAGAAGCTCATCTTTTGTCAATGAATTATAAAGTTTGGACTTCTGTTGTTCATGAATAGGAAAAACCAACATACGAAGTTGACGGTCGTGTTGAGACAAAGCCAATTCTAATATGGACAAAAGCCGAACAAGAAAGCTCAAAATGGAATTTTAAGGCCTTGAGTGCTATATTTGCAGTAGTTTGTCCAAATGAGTTTTGGCAAATTTTAAGCTATACAAGTGAATTAAAAGCTTGATTAATTCTGGAGAACCTATCCCCGAATCTAAAGTGGTACGTAAAATCTTATGATCTCTTTCCTGTACTTTTGATTCTAAAGTTACTGCAATTGAAGAAATTAGGGATGTGAATTCTATGAAAATCGAGATCTCATGGGATTATTACAAACTTATGTGGCAAACATGCTCAAAACCCAAAATTCTTCAAAAGGAATTGCTTTCAAAATAATGAAAGAATCAGATGAAAAGATAGCTGAGATGGCTAAGAAGTTTATCAAATTTTTTTAGAAGGCCAAAAACTCAAAGTTCAATAGCATCAACAAGAAGAATCAAAGTTTCTTTAAAAAAGCAAGAAATTCAGGAAGGCTGACAAAGAAAGTGTTAAGAAGAAGTCAAAGCAGATCCAGTGTTATGAATGTCAAGGTTGTGGCTATGTTGCACAACATTGTGGTAACAAGAAGAAGATAAAAAAAAGTCAAAGTGATGAATACTACATTTGACGATGATTCTGATTCTAACGAATTCTCTACATCAGCCTTTTCTGATAACGAAGGTAATTTTGTTGCTTTTGTGGCTTCCTACACTTCATCTGTAGGAACACCTTCTGCATCTTTGAAAGGCACCGAGATATCAAATCATGAAAATGATGACTCTGATGAAGAATTTGATGACATTCAAGAAGCCTACGAAGAACTTTTCAAGGAATGCTATAGGTTAAAGAAACAAAGAAAAGCCCGACATCAATGAAACAATATGCTAAAGAATGAGAAAGATGCTTTGAAGATTGAGAATGAAAAACTCATAAGTAAATTATCTTTGTTGGAATCTGATAAAAATTCTCAATCTCAAAGTGTAGAAAAGATGAAAACAAAGCTTGATGAGAAGAATAAAATGTTGGGAGAAAAAGACAAAAAGTTTGAAGAAAATGAGAAAGCCATTAAGGAACAACACGCAAAAAATCAAAGAACTAGAAGAAAAGATAAAACATGATGGTAACGTAATTAAAAAATATGAACTCTTATTCAAATAGGTTTGACAAAATTTGGAATAAGCAGAGGCCGCATGGAGATAAATGTGGCCTAGGATACACTGACGAGAAGACCACATCAGCAGCATCTTCATCGTCTCCAAAAGTTTAAAAGATTTCTCAAAATATACAGCATCACCAAAGAGGAGATCTCCAAAGTTTATACCACAATCATTCCCCCTCCAAAGGTGAAAGGTACAAAATTTTCTAAACCTCAACCCTTTGTACTTGTGTGTCACTATTATTGAATTAAAGGTCATACTCACCCCAATTGTCATAAACTCAATGGCCTTCCTCTAAACTATGTGAAAAATTTTTCAAAAATTCAAAATTCTAGAGTTCATATGGAAAATTGGTTTCAAACTCTTTCTAATTTTTCTGAAAATAATTTTAAAACTTCATGTCAATTTAAAAAATCTAAAAATCTACATTTTTCAAAATTTAAACATGAGAAGTTTTCAAAGAAAAATAATTCAAATTTTAATAAAAAGTAAAGACATGAGAAAAACACAGTCAAGATCATCTTTCCAAAAACTAAGGATGTTTGGGTTCGAAAATCTGATCTTTTTGCTAAACCCTTGGACAACTTTCGCTTTGGACCTCTTAGGAAGTCTTTGAATATTTGTGCACATTCCTAATTTTCTAAAAATAAAAAAGAGAGGAGTCCATTATTTGTTTTAAAGATATTTTATAACTTCTATCTCTTTATATGTGTGTCAATCATTTAATTAAATAAATTTGTAATGAATTAAAAATTTGTACTTTCATCTAAATTGAAAAGAAGTGTTTTGGTGAACTTTGCCATAATTTTGATGTGCTTCTTTAAACACTGGACTAATGTTACATATATCTTTTCCTACGTAGATCTTAAATTACTGTTTGATGCATTTAAAAAATGTTGAAAAGCAAAAAAAAAAAAAAAAAATCCTGTCTTTAAAAGGGCTACCAGTGAGATCAGTAAGGACCTCTTTAATATCTTGTTGCTTGTTAAGGAAAAGCTACTTACCCATAAACATGTGAAAGCAGTCATGACCTCAAAAGGGATATACATGAAGATTTGTGGTTGGACAAAAAAAAAATTGTGGTTGTATAAAAAAAAATGTAGCCGAAAAAAATAAAAAATAAAAGTTTTGCTCTCAATTTATTTGGTGTATCAAATGTAATATCTTGATCTATTGATTATCTAAGGGAAGCATATGAGTTTGATTAGTCATAATCTTACACGTGCACAAGCATTTTCTTTTGATTTTATGGCTTAATTCATCTCATGATACAGACTTGAAGATTAATTTGGAAAGATAAATTTTAGTTCATTTAAATTTATAAAGATTGAAGGATTGATTTACATATTTGGACATAGGTAAATTAAAATTTCTTTGATCTATTTTGTGAACTTTTCCATCAACTTTTAGTATTTTTTTTATAAATATATTCAAATATTTTTGTGCACAAAATTGGCCCTATAAGAATTTTCAGAGAGTTTCGTATGGAAGTTTTTGGCTATCTATTTTTGATCCATTTTATTTTGTCCTTTATTATTTTGAGAGCTTGTCAATTCATATAAAAAAGGGGAGTAAAAAATTTCAAAATCTATGATTTTATTTTGTGGATATTTTGTGGTCTTGTTCTTTTGTGAATTTGGAACTTAAACATGGAATTTGAACTTGAATGTTATTTTAAAATTTTTGCCATATGATGCCTTGATATGTTTGTTCAAGTGTTGCAAATTTATTTTGAAATTTAATTTACATTTTGATATGGAATGCCAAGGGGGAGAGTGTAAGTTTTTTTTTAGTGGCAAATCCATACAAAATCTTAAATTAGATATAGCATCTTTGAATATTTCCCAAGTTGAAAAAAGGAGAAGATTTGTATGTTTTGTAAATTGAAGATCTTCCAAATTAGGAAGTTTTTTAAAGAAGGAGACTCCACAAATTAGAAAACACACATGCAAAATTCCAGTACTTATCACAAGCGACACGCAGCTATGCCACATTAGCGCTGGTAGCTCGCAGGATGCGCGAGGATTCACCCATGTTGATTTTTAACTTCAGAATAAATTCTAGTAAACCTTGCAGCTTGGCCGATGGGAGCGCGATGGTTCGAGTGAATTATTATATAAAAGATTCAGTTTCCGTTTAGGAAATCTATTTATATATTTGAGTCATAATTGGAATAGGATTTTGTCGAGTCTATATATATGCACCCAAGCTTAATGTACAAGATGAATTAAGAAAAAAATTAAAGGGGCATATTATAGAGTCTTTTAAGAGAGAGATTTTTTTTTTTTGTGAGCTTATGGGTCTCTTTCTCTTATTTTTCTTTGCATTCTTTCTCTACTTTTTGTATGAGACAGAAAGTCCATTTTTTTTTTTTTAAGCTTATAGGTCTCTTTCTCTTATTTTTCTTTGTATTCTTTCTTTACTCTCTGTGTAAGATAGAAAGTCTACTTATGGGTTTGTTGAGTGAATCGAGCAAGAGTGACGAAAAGATTCGTGTGAGTAAATCGTAAAGAGTCTGAGTAGAGTCTTATAACCTGTTGATAGTAAAATTCAAATTAAAGTTTTTCTCCCTATAAAAGGATTTCCTCGTTATTATCTGGTGTTATTATTTTGCACTGTGTATGATTGATTGGTTCAGAAAATTTTCACTATGGATAATCAACTTGAATTTAATTGATTATTCAGTATATTTCTTAATATACATACATATATATGGACTAGTTTCCCTACTATTTTTCTTTCTCCTCTTTTTCTGCTCTTTTTAAATCTAAATCATTCAGTTTATCTTAGAGCTAAAAATACATCCTTTATGTGGTTTTCATTTTATTGGCTTTTTTAGTTTTTCTCTTATTTTTTTGATAACATTTTCTTATTAATTGACACTGATCACTTTCTCATCACTTATTCTAAATTTAAATATTTTTTATTCCACATATTTTAAAAAAATTAACCTAATTTTTTTAAAAAATAAAAAAATTTCCCTATTTTGAATATTTAAGGTTATTATAAATCATAAAATTAATATATTAATATCAACTAAGAACTAACTCCTTTGTTTTTTTTTTTTTTAAGGAATAAAGTTAATTCTCTTTTCTTTTTTTTTGGTAGGTAATATAGTTGAATTCTTTTTTCTTGTCTTTCTACTTTCTTCTATGAAAATTTTATTTGTTTAAAAAAAAAGAGGTTAAGTTTGAGATTTAAAGAGTAAGAAAAGAGGAGTATATGGACATATTTAGCAAGGTTCTAAATTGCAATCTCTCACACTGGATTAGAAGAGCCTAAAGTGCAAAATTAGACATTAGCACAAATTTTAAAATAAAAGTGAGAGTGACAAGTAAACTGATTTGAGTGCAATCAATGCAGAATATGAATATTCTTTGATTTAATTTAATTAAAATAAATTTTAAAATAAAAGTGAGGGTTATAAAAAATCAATTGAAGTGCAACCAATGCAGAACATGAATACTCATCGGAGTAATTAATGTACTTCAGTTGTTGAAATTTATTTTACACTTCAGCTCCTAGCAACCCCTCTCACACTTGAATTCTAAAAACGTTGTCCATTTCAAAAATAACTTAGATTGCCACCATAATGGTAAATAGGGGTGCACAAAAAAGTCGCACAACCCGATTACCAAACCAATCGAACCACTTTGGTTCGATTTGGTTTCGCTCTATATGAAAATCAGTTCAGTTGTGGGTTAAAAAAAATTAATAATCCAATATTTTCAATTCGGTTCTCGGATTAATAGATAAAAAATTAAATCGAACCGAAATTAACCCAACTCGAAACTAACTCAAAAAATATAATATATATTATATAATAATATATGCAAAAAGGTTACTATCTTATGAAAATTTATTACTTTTAATATATAATTATATATTATATAAAATATATAACATTATATAACATATACTATTGTACATATATAAAACAGTACTGTTATCTACTAGATATGATAATACATATAATATATTATATATAATTAATATATAATATTATGTATATTATAACATTTATAGTATTATACTAATATATAATACAATTTTTATTTGGATGCTTAGAAATTGAAAATAAATAAATTAGGTCAACTTGAAACCAACACAACCCAAACTGATTTAGATTAACCCGAAAACTGAACCAACCCAATCTGATATTTTCGGTTCGGTTTAGTTAGGTTTCAAATTAAAACCGATTCACTTTCAGGTCCAATTTTCAAGAATCGAAAAAAAAAATGATTTAGTTCTAGGTTAAATATGAACTCGAACCAAACTGGCTTGTGCATGCCCCTTGTGGTAAAGTGAATACTTGTGTACATTTCTCGATTTGATTTATAATTAAACTAAACCCTTTTATTAGAAATTTTCTTTATTTGAATCTTGGAATTTTCTCTTTAAGTGATTGTGTCAAGCATGTTGTCTTTCTTATTTGGGAACTTTTATATTATTATGAAAATTTGCTTCTATTAGGACTTATTTGGTAATACCGTTACTTTTCTTTCTACGTTTAGCTATTTATTTTTTATTTTAATTTTTTATAATCTATGTTTAGAAATGTAATTATGGTTACAGTAATTTATTTAAGAAAATATTTAATTTTATTAATTTTAAAAAATTAATCAAATTTAATAAAAATATTCCATATTAATTAAATTAAATTAAATTAATTAAAGTAATTATTTTAATCATTTTATTAATTACAAATAATTTAATCTACTAAAAATAAAATATATTAAATATAATTTAATTATATTATTTATTAATAAAATTTAATAAATATATTAAATAATTTAATTTAATTGAAATATATTTTATTAAATTATTTTTAAGAAATAATATAATTAAATTAACTAAATCAATTAAATTAATATGAAATATATTTTATCAGAAATAATTTTAGTTTAATAAAATATTTAAATAAAATAACTCAATTTAATATGATACAAAAAAATAGATAAAGTGTTAAAATTGACAAAATATTTATAATAAAAAAGAGAGTGAAAATACCTTTTTTTGTTTATATTTTTATGTTTAAGATTTCATATTTTTGGGAATAAAAAATAAAAATATGTCTAACAAACACATATTTATTGTTAATTTTTAAAAATCTATAAATATAAAAAAATAGTAAATATAAAAATATTACAAAATGGAGTCTTAAAATCCAATTCTGGTTTCTTTCTTTGGTAACGCTTATATATTATTTTGGGTTTATTATGATTCTATAATCTTTAATGAATGATATGGCATACAAATCATTTAATAGTGGATGGCTTTATTATTTAGTGTTTATATTACTGTAAGAAGTGTAGAAAACATGTGTAAGAGTAGTATCCCACCAAGTTGGTGTGATGATTCATCGTGCCATTACTACGTGGTTCCACTTATAGAAATCAAAAGTATATTTTTTATTATAAAGAATATTCCTTAACATTATGTTGAGTTTCTTATTTAAACATTATATAAATATAGTTCTTACTACGTAACAATTTAAAAAACTACAATTATGAGAATTGTTTTATGTAAATTTCCAGTAAGTACTTTTTTTTTTTAATTTTCATTATAGAGTACCATTTCCTTTTTACAAAATTGTTCTGTTATTACCTTCGATTATCAATGATGCTCATTTTGCCATTATTTTTGTTGGCAAATAATGTTTTCATTAAATGTATATCCACACATTTGACAAAAGCCACTACTGTTTTAAACATTTTTTTAACACATTTTTTAATTGGTGTCAAAGAGGTTTTTTGTACACCATGAGAAAGTTAAAATATTAGGATTACAATAGATAAAATAGAAGGTGCACACTTTATTAATACAATGATAGAAATATAAAATAAGTTTTTGCCTTTATCTTATTGAATTGTTTGGTATGATGTAGGTGATGCTATATCTACTTTGAAATGTCCTTTTTCCTTTTTTTTTTTTAATTGCCTTATACCTTTGGTATATCCCAATGCTTATGCACAAGTGGTCAATTGTACCCCTTCTTTATATTCCAATGCACTAACCTTCAATTCATAGATATGGATGGTAAGTAATTATAAATTCATGTGTAACTTTTTCATTAGAACATTCTAATTATAGATGGATTTCATTTTTTTCCTTACAGATTGCATGTCCTATAACTTATAATTACAAGGTGTTAAGAATCGCTTTAATTAGTTAACTTATGCATGCATTGGTAATTATATGTAAAAATTTAGTTATCAAATAAATAAATCTTTATTAATTATTTTGTTGTATTTTCAGTGCACCTCATTCTCACCAAATTCGAAGCTGTAGATTGTAAACATCAAATTTGTAAAAAGGATTATTTAGAAAATCAAGTATTAGACTATTACACCCTGTCTTAATTTAAAAACAAGTTTATGCTGTAAAAAATCTTCTGTGGGTCGGGAAGAAGCCCGCAGCCGCTACTCAAAGGTGCGCATTGGGTGAAGCCCGCCCCGTGGACCAAGCCGGCAATGGCCCACGAGGTGGTAAACCAACCTAGGCAAACCCTGACTAACCGGCTCGATCGAGGGAAGTTGTTAGAAATCTTAATAATGACATAATGAAGAGGTAGTACAAAGTTATCATTGGCAAGTACACATGAAAATAGCATTAATCGCATTGTTAAAAGAGACGACCAAGGTTCTGTTTGATTTGTTATAAATTTTTGAAAATCTCTGAAAAACTTTAAAAGTTATTCTTTTTTATTTCATTGCACGAGTTACGAATCCATAACTTATTTCAGTTTATCTCAATTTTTATCACTTCAAACACACCCTAAGTAGAAAAAAATGAACAATCCATTTGCAAGACGACTCAACATAAAAAAAGGTATAAAAATTTTATTGTAGATTTAAAACTTTTTAAAATAATATTTTTTTCATTGTTAATTTGTTTTTTAAATTTAAATGTATAAAAGAATAAACTTGAACGTCCAATGCACATGCAATTTAACCAGATGCATATAAAATTCTGAAAACTTGAAAAATGTTTTCTTTTTTTCTGAAAGGTAAAGTTTTTTTTTTTTTTTTATAAGAGGAAGGGGAAGACTCAAACTCGAGTCGTAGGCGGGTAGGAGAGACTCTTAACCACTAAGTATAGGCCACGCTCTTGAGAAACGTATTTTAAAACACTTAGGCCTCTACAATTTCAAAGATAAACATAAAAGGGTATAAAAATTTTATTGTAGATTTAAAATTTTTCAAAATAATAACTTTTTCATTGTTAATTTATTTTTTAAATTTAAATGTATAAAAGAATAAACATGAACATCCAACGCACGTGCAATTTAACCAGTTGCATATAAAATTCTGAGAACTTGAAAAACGTTTTCTGAAACACCTAGGCCTTTACAATTTCAAAGATAAAAACGCTTGTGCCACTCTATTTTTAGACAAACCTAACCCAATTTTATCCTTTCGTCCTAAAAACTCCGGCCTTTTCATCGTCACTCTATTTTTGGACAAACCCAATTTTATCCTTTCGTCCTAAAAACTCCAGCCTTTTCATCGTCCAAAGCCCTAACCGTACTGACTCATCCCACTGCCATCTTCCTCGCATTGACGACTGCTTCCTAGGCTCGCCAGCCACGAGCTTCATAGCTTTGGGTAAGGAACCCATTTGCTTGCTGTTAACTGTTTGATAAAGTGAGTCAATTAGGTACTCTTCGTTCGGCGATGGTTTTATTATCTCCCAAAGAATTTATTATTTCAAAAAATTCTTGTATTGTTTGCTTGTCGAAATCCTTAACAAAAGCTTGAATTGCTCGCATTATGAAATTTTTTTATTAAGTGGGTGAATGCCAAATGGGTTTGATGGATGACATTTTCTTAAAGGGTGTTTGATGAAATGTTTAAACGAGATTTCTGTATGAAGTTAAAATTTTGGTCTTTATTTCTGTGACAATCAAAACACTACGAGTAGTTGAGTCCGTTGGAGCTTAGGATTATCTTCAGCGGTAGATTTTGGATTTAAAATCAGATTGATTTTGACTATACTTAAGAATTACTTGGCCATTATATTGTAAAGCAATGGTCGTTTGATTCATTTGCTATGAAATTTAGAGGAAACCATTTAACAATACCCTAATCATTCTCCTCCATTTCTGTGAAAATTATGGAAGATAAGAGGAGAAGGCAAGACGGTCTTGAATTTTTGGTTTTTTTTTTTTTTTTTTCATTGTCTTGATTTCTTAAAGAAATAAAAATGAAAAACTTACCTGTGCTATGCTAAGCTAAATATTTGTATTTGAGGTGAAGTTAGATTTTTTTCTTTTCAAGCATGGGTTTTGGTAGATGAAATGATGTGAGGGACATATGGATCCGTTTAGTAGTATATATGACTGAATGAAGTTGTCATCTGAAATGCAGCTATGCTAAAACAAGTGCTGAATTTGTTGAGTTCTCTCACTGAACTTCATTTATGTTGGATGGCCTATATTTTTCAGTAGGCTGATCAAGCCTGATCAAACTATCTGGTACAGTTCTTGCAAGACTTGCAGCAAGAAAGTCACTGAAACTATTAGATCTGGGTATTGGTGTGAAGGATGCCAGAAGAATGATGAACAGTGCAGTTTAAGGTTTCTGAATATTAGTGAACAAAATTTTCCAAATAGCATCAAGTATTACCAGCTGTAGAAGCTTTTATCTATTCTTCTTTCTTTGGTCTTAATTTTCAGATATATAATGGTTGCTAAAGTATCCGATGCAAGTGGTGAGGCTTGGTTCTCTGTGTTTAATGATCAAGCAGAGAAAATTATTGGTTGTTCTGCTGATGAGCTTGATAAACTGAAATCCCAGGTAAATTATTTATACAAAATGTGATTTGATTCCAAATAAGGGTGGACTTGAGTTGAACTGAGCTTTGGCTTACTTGATCTCCGCTCAAACTATCAGTACCAGGCTTGAGGTTGGTGCAAACTTGGGCTTTTGCATGGGAGCCTGAGTTGAGTCGAGCTTTGGCTTAATCTTGGCTCAAATTGTTAATACTAGGCTTGAGGTTGGTGCAAACTTGAACCTTTGCACGGGGGCTTGAGTTGCTTTTGAGCAGAGCATTTCTAGGATCGAGTTCAATTTTATAGACAATTTTGTTGTTCATCTTTAAGGAAAATATAAAAGTTATGATTTGATACTTGCCCGAAGAAAGGAGTCCCAATATAAATTTACATCTTTTCCATTCTAAGAGAGAGGAAATCAGTTCCAGCTGAAACTCAAAAACAACTACATGGATTCCTCACCTTTTTCGAGTTACTGTTACACAACAAGAGTGCATGAATGAGAAAAGGCAGAGAATAAAGTTAGAGCAATTGCCCAATTGATTTTGCAGTTGAATCTAGGTTCTTGCTGGATGAGATAGCAAAGATGAAAGTCCCTTAATAATGTCTTTTGGTCCTCCAAACTTTACCTTGAAAGATCAAGATGGAAGAAATGTGAGCCTTTCCAAATTCAAAGGAAAGCCTGTGGTTGTCTATTTCTACCCTGCTATGATGAGACCCCTGTTTGCACCAAACAGGCTTTATTTTTCCCCCTTCGTTTTCTTCTTCTTTCCTTCAATGTTACTGTAGTTATAATTCGGTATTGTAGATTTCTAGTTCTTGATCTTACTAACTATTTATTCTATCACTACATTTTTATGCCTTTATTATCATCAGTTATATGAACACTCAATGTCTAATTCAACCACGAAGTAAGGAATTTTCCACTATTAGTACATAAGTCATATGGTTATATATGTCATTGATTTTTCATCGCTCGCTTAGTTTTACTGGGAAATGGTTCCGAAATCACTTGGAATTTTCCAAAATGTTTCCAAACTATGAAATGTCAGCTTGCCTATCTATTTGACCAACTTGTATTGATCTCTACTCACAAAGTCATTTGTGGAATTTGCTTTATTCATGTCAGAAAATATTTTCTTATTACATTCCCTGCAAATATATCTTTCACCAGATTGGCTTTATTTAAAACTTGTCCATGGGATTTTCCCTTGCAATAGTAATGAAAATCTATTTTTTGACTACAATCAGAGGCGGATGCACGAAGAGCCTAGAGTAGGCGAAGGCCTACACTGGGATTTAAGAGATCCGACCCGACCCGATGACCCGCATACAAAAAGCCCTAGGCCCACCTCTCTGTATTGCCACACTCTCCAATCCTGTGCCTCTTTATCCCCCCCTCTCTCTCCCTCACCGACGGTGACTAGGAGCGGCCCCGGTTGTCTACGGTAGCCAGCAACTGTGGTGCGTGGCGTGTGCCTCGTTCAATAATCTTGTGCTACTGTCCTGTGTAAGTATTTTCAATTACCTACTGTATATATATATTAATATATGTATATGTATATTATGTATATTCACGGGCTATCCACTGTTTATATGTACAGTGAAACATATTAGGAGCTTGATGGAGACATTAATTATTGTTTGTTATTGGGTTTTGAAATTTGAGCCGACGCTGTTGAATTTTCTTCATTCATGTCTTATTAATTTGGTGGTCTACCTTATAAGGTCCCTTCAAAGACTCAACTACTGTAAAGAAGAATTGTGTTGGTCTAACGTCCAAAACCAACCCAGCAATAGACAAGATTGGAGTAACCCACAAATATAGAAAATCAAAGCAGCAACAAACAGTGAGACTAAGAAAAAAAAATAGAACCCTAGCTCAGAAATAGAGAGTTGAGATCTCAAAAGTGCCCAAAAAACAGATTCTAATAGAAATAAACAACAGCCAGAAGAAATCAAAGCAGACAAAGAGATTCTGTTTCAACACAACTGTTACCAGAAATTGTAAATTAATTATTTTATATATTTACTAAATTTTAAAATATTTAAATATAAACACAATAATAAACTCAAATACATATTATTTAAAATTGTAAACCTTAATTAAAATCAACATTGTCATGTATACCGTGTGAATAATTATTTATTAAAAAAAATTGGGTCTTGTTCAAATGTCTAATGTTCTTGTAATACTAGGAAATGCAAGTAAAATTACAAAATTTTCTTTCTTTCTTTTTTTTTTTTTGGGGGGGGGGGGATATGTTTGGTAAATTGACTTTTATTTGTTAAATAAGTTTTGGGGGTTAACTTTTAACGTTCTGTGATTTTTTTACCTATTAAATTTTGATTTCGAATTTTTTATTTTAATAATTTTTACACATATTATTCACAATTTTTTTTAAGAATGTTAAAAAAATAAAATGCTTAAAAATAATTTCCATCCATTTGTTTGAAATTTAGAATTTTACTTATGATTAGGCCTATGCTGACTTAAATTTCTCGGTCCGCCACTGACTACAATGATTCCTAATTTTTCTATCGCATGTATTTGTGCTAGCCAATTTGCAGTTTAATTGCATCCAAAATTTTCTGTGTTTTACCCAAATTTATTGTGTCATTTTAATTTATCATTCAACAGGTATCAGGACCAGTTGTCGTTGCAGATGGAATGGGAGGTGCTGTTGTGTATGAATTGGTACGTGCTGGACATGACAACCTTATTGGGGAAATTATTTGATTGGAAGGAGATCCTGTTACAATCCAAGGTAATCATCTTAAGATATTTCCTTAAATATTGTCAAAAGCTTTTTGACCTGGTCCTTGACTAATCCTTGTGAGTCTTTACCCACTTGCTCATTGCCTTTGATTTGACTTATTTTCTCCTTAATTTTGTTCTCCCTTTCTGTCAAGTTTCGTTTAGCGTTCACATTATACATGGTGTCAGGGTGGAATTAAAACAGCTTAAATATTGACTAGCAATTTTTATTTGTTTTTCATTTCAGTTTGTGAAGAAATAGCTGTGTTGATGGTGAATGATCCTGTTCTACCAACACACTAAGGTAAAATTGTTCTATAATTATTACCAAAGTTACTGCTAGAATTTTTGAGTTATTATAGATTGAATACTTAATGCACTGATACGTAACTTGTTCATTGACTTACCCATTTACTAGCAATTTTTATCCATTTTCATTTCAGTTTGTGAAGAAACAGCTGGGTTTGATTATGTAATCTCAACTTACCCATTTACTGTTGCACATGTATGTATGTTTGTTTTTTTATATATATAAATTTAAAAAATAATTTAATTATGAAAAATAAAAATATTATTTAAAAAAATAAATGTACATTAGAATCTTCACTTGAGTGAAAAATAAATTAAGAAAGTAAGAGTTTACTTGAGTGATTCCGGCATTAATGTAATCATTAACTCGTTTTATAGCATTGTAGTCAACTAGTAATCCATGCTTTTTTGGTAATAAACCTTGAGAGGATTAACCAAGAAGTAACGCAAAAGACCACACCACCTTTAATCTTTTCCATCGATTCCGAACTTGGTCTACAATCTGTTTTCGTTATAGATACGTTAAGACTGATACTAATATGCAGAAATAAAGTAAAGCCAGTACCTGAAAATTACAGAACACCCTTAGTAGGTAATAATCTTGTTCTTCTATATATATATATATATATATTGAAACTGTGTTCTGCAATATATTTAAACATGCAATATTATGGTCATAACAGAGGCTTGAATGCCTCAATTTTCTAGTTGGACTGTATTTGATTTCCCATTAAAATAAGCAATGTCCCATCCAACCAAAAACCAAAAACGTTAATGGAAAAAGCAGTATATGCAGCTTTGCATGTGAGTACACACATATATAGATGACCAGAATATTTTTCAGATTAGCCCGATTAAGTCTACTACTTTGAGTGAAGGGTTGGCAACTTGAACAAGCCTGTTAAATATATTTAGCAAATGAGGACAAGTCTCCTCAATAATGAGATGTAACTTAATGCATTGATACGTACCCTTGATAATACACTCTTCATAATTTTTCAGCAGGTCTTGCCTGTTTCTTCACAAACTGAAATGAAAAATAGATAAAAATTGCTAGTCAGTTGTCACGCCCTGAATTTCACAATCCCAGTACTTCACAATCCCAGTACGTGAACCAAAGAACGCACATTACACCATTTAATAACATTCCCTGTCCCACATCAGAGCCATAAACACACACTATGGAGCAATTAATGTAAAAATAAATAAAACTATACTTTAAATTTAAATAAATGCCTTAGTCAAAATTAACTAGGCAACAAAGCTCCAAAACTAATCCAAACAATCTGTGAGAATTAAACAATTAACTATTACCTCACAAACGGAGGTTTATTAAAATCCACTAAAAATAATCCTCTAAAATCTAAAATAATTACATAAAATAAATAAAGTTTCAAATCCTATGCTCAGAAGGCCCAGCATTTGACTCAAATTCATTACCTGCATCACAAGCTGTAAGGGGTTTAGCACTAATACCACGTGTGCTCGGAACCCTAATAATATTATAAATGCAGTAATGTCCTAGCATGCCACTAAGTGAAACAATTATGCACAAGTAGCAATTTCAAACAAGAATTTCAATATATTCATCAATTTATCTTTTCATTACCATTAATTGCCTTGTAGCACCACATAACACATCAAAGAAAACAAATTGATTTCTAGATACTGCTGCTTGGTTGTCCCGTAGAAACAGGACCCAACCAATATACATCATCCTTCGATGTCTGCTTGGTTGTCTCGTAGAAACAAGACCCAACCAATATACACCATCCTTCGGTGTCTGCTTCCTAGACCAAAGTCTTAGGAATATGATATGCCACCCTTAGGCATCTGCTCGTTCGTAGGTTACTAGCCTACTGGAATCGATAACCAACCCCGCGCGGGTTTCGGGACTTTCGACCCTTGGGTACGTATACCCGATATTTTCAGTACCCTAAATCCAAACAAAACTCATCCACTTTCATTTTAAACAAACATCAAATAAATTCATTATTTATTAAATCCTTATGAATTCATCATAATATTTTAAATAATCCGTAAACCTCAACACGTAAATAATAATAACCATAATTACCGAAGAATCGCAGCACAACAAATTACCAAATATGTTTAATGCAAAAGCTTTCAGAACAAACTAACATGTAAAGACAAAATTCACAAAAAAGACAAACTATCATATAAGGACAAAAGTTAAAGTTTCTTTGCTTTATTCATTTAATGGCTTTGCTGGACACCAAATTTCCACACCTTTAACATATATATGTATATAAAGTAATAATATGTATACCATACAATCGTGGAAGACTTCAAATATATATAATAGAAATTTTTGTCTTCTAGTAGCCAAGCAAATCTGGGAACTCAATACAATTCACGTTTACCAACTAAAAAAAAAATATAAATAAGTAAATAAGTAAATAAATAACAAGTGAACCTCATATTCCAATCAATCACGTCATGAGTTTAAAGTAAAAAAATCTAATCAATCATATGTTCACAATAATAAAAATCTGATGAGTCTAATATATATATATATATATATATATATCATTATATTCATATCACCGAATCCAGTATGAGGACTAATCAATTAATACACATATATATATTGTTAATTACAATACAGACTCACAGGTCATTCGCCCAGAAAATAAATATATATTTATACATATATATATGCATCACTTTTAAAAGTTCCGCCCCTTACCTCAAATTAAATCTGTATAAAGAACACCCAAGTCGTAACGAAACCCCAAACTCAATCAGCAGATCAGACTAAGATCACCGCGGCCATTAAGAAGCTGGTAATCTCCACAGCATTCACATTAGATTTTTTTTTTCTCCTCTGCCGCTACTACCCCTTATCTTTTCTTCTCTCTTTCTCTCTCTCTCTCTCTCTTTTTAACCTTTTACCTTGACTGCCGAAGAGCGCATGTTATATATATATACACGTATATCTAGACTAGCTATTAGTTGATAGAATCCTAATGGAAAAAAGATTAGAATTCAAATTAAACTAGACTTCCAACTCCATGTACTGGCTAATAGTTGGTAGAATCCTAATAGAAAAAAGATTAGAATTCAAATCAAACTAGACTTCCAATTCCATGTACTCGCTATTAGTTGGTAGAATCCTAATGGAAAAAGAATTAGAATTCAAATTAGACTAGACTTCTAATTTCATGCATCCACAATAAAAATTGAATTTAATTTATGTTTCCAAAAATTTAAATCAATAAAAATTTTATTTTTACCAAATTAAATATTAATTAACAATTAATCAAAGTATTAAAAATCTGAGTCATCACATCAATATTATAGATTGACTACTTAATGCACTGATATGTAACTTGTTCTTTTGAGTTAATTTTCTTTAATGTTTTTTATATAATTTTTCTTTTTACTAAACCAAACCAAACCAAACCAAACTAAGCCTTTATAATTTTCTTTTTACTAATTTAACAAAATTTGATTTTTTGTTGTTTTTCAAATAACTAATGGTAAGTTGAGATTATAAAATTGCGTCAATTATGATTGTGCCTAGAAATTTTTTTTTGTATTTCTATTTTGAAAAAAATCTCATTAAAATATTTTGATTTTATATAAATGATGCTATTATATTTTTAATTAAGTTAGATTTTTTTGATAAAATAATGTTATTAAAAAATTTATGTCTTTGACTAGGTTAATTTTACCATATAATATTATTATGTTGATCATAAACACCTAGAAAAATAAAGAATGTGCCTGATTTCAAGCAAAATTCTTTTTCACCTTAACTTATGTTTTATTTTAATTTATAGTGATAAAATAATCATGGTAAGAAGATGGCAGTTGCGGAGATGAGGATGCTAAGGTGGATGTGCGGGATTATAAGGAAAGATAGGATTAGGAACGAGGAGATTAGGGGCAAAGTAGGAATAGCACCGATTGAAGATAAAATGAGAGAAAACCGATTAAGATGGTTTGGCCATGTTAGAAGGCGTCCAGCAGAGGCACTTGTTAAAAGGTGTGAAAGTATGGAGATTGTTAGGAGTAGGAGAGGTAGAGGAAGACCCAAGAGAAGCTGGAAAGAAACCATTAAACATGACCTGACCTACCTAGATTTATCGGAGGACATGTCCCTAAACAGATCAAATTGGCATCGACAAATCCATATAGCCGACCCCACCTAGTGGGAAAAGGCTTGGTTTGGTTTGGTTTGGTTTGGTTTGATTTATAGTGATAAAATAAATGATAAAGAAAATTCATTTCAAGCACTGAAATAATTATTTTTTTATGGTAGTCTTAGTTCTACTTTGTTTTTATATTTGGGAGGAAGTGATATATTTGGGGATATTTGAAAAGATAATGAATGTATAATAGGCCAAATAAAGTTTTGCACATATTAATATTTTTAATAGACTTTTAATTAATTAATCAATAATTTTAATATAATATGAGATGAAGGGGAACATTTGGGTTTATTTGAAAAGATGATGGTATAATAGTCTAAATAAAGTTTTACACTTTTTCATACTTATAATAGTAGTATAGATAGAATGCAACCATGGTTTTTTTGTCATAAGTGACGGTTGTTAATAAAATTTGAAAGGTTCCATCCTCTTTTAAACACCCCCCCCCCAAAAAAAAGGAAAGAAATAAAAAGGAAACAACCGTATCTAGAGGTGCAAATTGGATTTGGAGGCATTACTACTCTTATGTTTAGATACTATGTTTAATTTCTTTTCTTTTCTTGTTTGGGGGTAAATTACAGTTAGATATTCCAATAGTTATGCATGCAATAGAGCGTGGCTACTAGCTGGGTTGGCAAAGCCTTCCCTGCGCCCGCTCACCACCGGGGTTCGACCCTGTCACGCCCTAAATTTCACAACCCTAGTACGTGAACCAAAGAATGTACATTACACCATTTAATAACATTCCCTGTCCCACATCAGAGCCATAAACACACACTATGGAGCAATTAATGTAAAAAGAAATAAATGCCTTAGTCAAAATCAACTAGGCAATAAGCTCCAAAGCTAAGCCCAAATATCCTTCCAAAGCTAAATAAAATAATTAATTATAACCTCACAAACAGAGGCTTATTAAAATCCGTTAAAAATAATTTCCTAGAGTCATTACATAAAAAATAATAAATAAAACTCTAATTCCTATGCTCAGAAGGTCCAGCACGTGACTCAAATTCATTACCTGCATCACAAGCTATAAGGAGTTTAGTACTAATACCACGTGTGTTCGGAACCCTAATAATAATAATAATATAAATGCAGTATGCCCTAGCATGCTACTAAGTGAAATATTTATGCACAAGTAGCAATTTCAAACAAGTACTTTAATTTATTTATCAATTTATCTTTTCATTACCATTAATTGCCTTGTAGCACCACATAACACATCAAAGAAAACAAATTGATTTCTAGATACTGCTGCTTGGTTGTCCCGTAGAAACAGGACCCAACCAATATACATCATCCTTCGATGTCTGCTTGGTTGTCTCGTAGAAACAAGACCCAACCAATATACACCATCCTTCGGTGTCTGCTTCCTAGACCAAAGTCTTAGGAATATGATATGCCACCCTTAGGCATCTGCTCGTTCGTAGGTTACTAGCCTACTGGAATCGATAACCAACCCCGCGCGGGTTTCGGGACTTTCGACCCTTGGGTACGTATACCCGATATTTTCAGTACCCTAAATCCAAACAAAACTCATCCACTTTCATTTTAAACAAACATCAAATAAATTCATTATTTAAATTCATTATTTATTAAATCCTTATGAATTCATCATAATATTTTAAATAATCCGTAAACCTCAACACGTAAATAATAATAACCATAATTACCGAAGAATCGCAGCACAACAAATTACCAAATATGTTTCTTACAATTAATGCAAAAGCTTTCAGAACAAACTAACATGTAAAGACAAAATTCACAAAAAGACAAACTATCATATAAGGACAAAAGTTAAAGTTTCTTTGCTTTATTCATTTAATGGCTTTGCTGGACACCTAATTTCCACACCTTTAACCTATATATGTATATAATGTAATAATATGTATACCATCCAATCGTTGAAGACTTCAAATATATATAATAGAAATTTTTGCCTTCTAGTAGCCAAGCAAATCTGGGAACTCAATACAATTCACATTTACCAACTAAAAAAATATAAATAAATAAATAAATAAATAAATAACAAGTGAACCTCGTATTCCAATCAATCACGTTATGAGTTTAAAGGGAAAAAAAAAGATCTAATCAATCATATGTTCACAACAACAAAAATCTGATGAGTCTAATATATATATTTACATATATATATATATATATATATATATCATTATATTCATATCACCGAATTGTATGAGGACTAATCAATTAATACACATATATGTATTGTTAATTACAATACAGACCACAGGTCATTCGCCCAGAAAATAAATAATATTTATACATATATATATGCATCACTTTTAAAAGTTCTGCCCCTTACCTCAAATTAAATCTGTAGAAAGAACACCCAAGTCGTAACGAAACCCCAAACTCAATCAGCAGATCAGACTAAGATCACCGCAGCCATCAAGAAGCTGGTAATCTCCACAGCATTCACATTAGATTTTTTTTTCTCCTCTGCCGCCACTACCCCTTATCTTTTTTTCTCTCTTTCTCTCTCTCTCTCTCTCTTTCTTTTTAACCCTTTACCTTGACTGCCGAAGAGCGCATGTTATATATATATACACGTATATCTAGACTAGCTATTAGTTGATAGAATCCTAATGGAAAAAAGATTAGAATTCAAATTAAACTAGACTTCCAACTTCATGTACTGGCTAATAATTGGTAGAATCCTAATGGAAAAAGGATTAGAATTCAAATCAAACTAGACTTCCAATTCCATGTACTCGCTATTAGTTGGTAGAATCCTAATGGAAAAAGAATTAGAATTCAAATTAGACTAGACTTCTAATTTCATGCATCCACAATAAAAATTGAATTTAATTTATGTTTCCAAAAATTTAAATCAATAAAAATTTTATTTTTACCAAATTAAATATTAATTAACAATTAATCAAAACATTAAAAATCTGAGTCATCATAGACCCCGGCCCCCTACACCCGCTTAACTATCAAAAAAAAAAAATGTTATGCATGCAATAATATAGTGTAAAAAGCCGGCCTAAAAATGCATTTAATTTGTTATGCAAAATGAAATGGACACAGAGAAGAGAAATGACACCTTATTATATATATTCATAAACAGCTTGATCGATTCTTTACATATTTGTTCTTAAACAAACTAGAATTCCTAAGCTGATTTGCAATGTTAGAAAACACTATAAACTTCCAGCATGAAAGTAGTTGATTGGTCATGACTTTTAACCAATCAAACTCAGATGAATAAGGGCCTAATTGTGGTGTCGTAGCAGGACTGGGATTATCCTGGGGATCTTCAAACATGGGTCACTGAGAACTCCAATTATTATATTCATAGCTAAATATTGGATCAGACCACACAAATTTGTTGTTGTTGATGTCATTGAAATCCAATGTTGTTTCGTGAGAGTCCATGCTGAAATTATGATTTAAAAGCATCTCTGCCGTCCATCTCTTGGTGTTCTCCCTCACCTAACATCTTGCCAAGAAATCCTTCTCTCCGAGGGACAAACTTTTTGGTATTTTTGGAATTTTTGTTCCAAAACCAATTTCATAAAGCAGTTTATACTTGTTGGAAAAACTCTATGGAGGCTTTTTCGTAACCATTTCCACCATAGTGCACCCCAAATCCCATACATCAATTGGAGTTTCATTTAAACTAAACGTAACAAATTTAGGCAAGTTGTACATAGCAGTTTCCTTGTGCTCATTCAACCCACTGGTTAGGTATAATTTTTGACTATGACTTCTTCTCTTTGCTAATCCAAAATTAGCTATTTTCTCATAGTTTAAGTTTATTCATGATTGTTAGAAGAAGAAAAGACAAGGATGTTGTGTGGTTTAATGTCACAGTGCACATAACCTTTTTGCATCGACGTATCTTAAACCTTTTAATATTATACCAACATACCTCCTCACTTTCAATTCAGATAATTTTTCGCCACTTTTATTGATTGGATCCTTTAGGGTGCCTCCGGGAGCAAACTCTAGCAGCAAATTGTACATTCTTTGACCATTTTCGTCATTGCTAATATCTTCCTTGAAATAGTGAACAATGTTTGGGTATTCATTTAATATGTATAGAATCTCGTCTTCTTTCAAGAGAGGAAGATTTTAAAAACTTTGTAGATTTTACAGCAATCTCTGTTGGAATAACAATAGCAACTTCATTGTCCGGAGGAGTAAAGTTCATACGAATGACCAAATGAATAGTTCCATAAGTTCCCTTCACAATAATTTGCTTATTGACCTAAGGCATAGCAGAAGTGAGGTTGATTGATATTGATAATCGTTTTTCAGTACTTATTTATAGATGTTTGGATGTGTTTCTTGTATTTAGTCGGATTTGCAATTCTCATTGGTCTCACTTTGACCTCGAATAAGTAATGTATCGCTTCTATTTCAAATAGAGAAAGGATTGTTTCCAGATAACAAGTTATTTACATTAAAGTTATTGGATCGAGTTTTAATACCTAATCTACATATTTATCGAAGTGGACACAGAACCAGGCCAAAAATGCATTTCATTTTCTTTTCAAAAATGAAATAGACATAGAAAACAACGTAAAGAATTATGTGGTCTTGGTTCGACTTGAAAAGTCAACGTCTACGAGTGAAAGCAGTAGAAAAATTTACTACTAAAGATGAAGAATACAAAATGCGTAACACTAGTACAAAATGACTGACAAATTACATTAACACCAATACAAAAGATCTCCAACTTGTAATCCTAAAGTCAGATCACAAAATGGCCCAAAAAAAATCCGACTAGCTCCATTGACTAAGACTCATGAAAAGTTTCAGTCTGATCACACACTTTTGTTGGGCCGGATAACATGGATAGAAGCCCAAAAAATGGAATACAAGCCATAAACAACATAGTTTATGACTCAAATGAGAGGAGCTCTAGGGAGGCTCTTTGGCAAGACCTGCTGTGGAATTATCAAGAGTATATTAAAGTCTTGGGAGTTCTATTTAGCATTAGAGCTAGAACATAATTAACATGGGTCCCCTCCTCTTCTTTCCAATTAGATAGATACTAGTTTAGGTTTTCATGGCATGAGCAGTGAGCCATCGAATAAAGCCAGACGAGGGTTCCAAGGGAGAATCAGGGTCGATGCCAAGTATCTTCTTTCATAGGAGGCATGCGCTTCTGCAATGAAAAGAGAATGTAGCTGCTCTGGGCAAGCTGCTTCATTTGATCCTGAAAAGAGAAGGCTAAAATACATGGTTTACTAAACAATTAAGATATCTATAGCTAGTTCATCCCCATTAAGTAATACAAAAGCATACATGGGCTCCATTAGCTAGGAAAACAATTAAGATATCTCTAGCTAGCTCATCTCTATTAAGGGCCCTTTTGGAGCACCGAAAAACATTAAAAAACTCTGAAAAATTCTATAATTCTCTACAAAATTTTTTCCACCACGAATCACACGAATCTCTATAAATCCCTATAAATTTATGTATATCTACAAATCTCAACAAATTTTTACAAATCCAATAAAGATTCTACAAATCCCAATAATATTTTTACAAAATTCAAAAAGTTTCGACAAAAAAGTCAAAATGTTTTTGCCCAAATCCGTTTGAATGGAACTATTCTTCTCTATTTTTTGTGATTTGTGGTTTACACTCCAAACACCAAAAAGTAACTCAAACTACATTTTATATCAACTTTTGTAACTCCAAACACCCCCTAAGTAATACAAGCACATACATGGGAGCCCATGCAGCTACAAAATTTCTTGTCTTCAAAAATGAATTTGAGAGTACCAATGATCTAACCTTAGGAGGGCGATGCTGAGCAAGAAGTTGTGTTGAGAATCCTCCAAGGGAAGTACCATAAAGATGTACCTGTTCAATGTAGATCGATCAGTCTACTCAAGCCATCAAGAACTATCAAGAGTTAATGTTATTTAATAACAAAATTATGCAATTTCTATAAATCTGCTACATCTTAAGCATGACTCTTAATTCTCAGGCTTGTCTATTTGACAGGAAAACACATTCTTCTTGTGAATCATCATGGTGTGTTTCAATATTGTGGCTCCTCAAACTGATTCAATCAACTTGCATTCCCAATTGATTGTCAAATCAGCCATATATATATATATATATTTTGAAAATGGAATCATAATTTGACAAATATTTCTACCAAATCTCAATATCAAGATTTTTTATTTTTTTTTTTTCCAATCAGGCATAATATTATTTCCCTGTGATATTACCAATTAGCCATAACCTTACTATATGGAGCACAAAACATTTGTTGATATGCTATATGTCTGTCTCACTCGTGGGTACTTAATAAATGATCTAGATTACTCTCTCCACGTGAGAGTCAAAACTTCACCTAATTCTAATTTTCCAGTGAATTCAGATTTTAACTAGTGTCAGTAAATCTTTACACTAGTGCTATCATGTTGGAGAAAAGTTTCATGCAAGAATTGATGCTACATGTTAGGAAGAATATGCATAAAGAAAACAGAAACCTTAGATAATGAACATCAGTGGCATCCAAAAACTTCTCAAAGGCTTGAATCCATTCATGGTGGTTTCATACCCATGGAATATCAACAGATATTGCTCCATAACCCTGAAAAAAGGAATTCAATATTTATTTCTTTTAATCACTAAAAATAAATTCTTTAGAGACTCAGGGCTCAGTAAAAGGCATCATTCAAGCACTGAAGCACAATATACAGGATGAACTTGAGAAGTAAGCCAAATTGAGTAATAGGTTGGGCTTGTCCAATTTATTGGTACCTTTGGCTCCATTGTAGGTTCAAGCTCAGAAGACCAATGTTTAGCCTATTATTTGTGGGGTCACACCATTATACACTTGTGCGGAGATTCCAAAAGAAACTACTTTAGTAAGAGTAAGATTTCTCACTTTAGTGCCTATCTTCTTTCCTCTCACATTTTACATTTCAACAAATTTATTTCTTATTCCTTTCACATATCAGCCCTAGGATTCTCAATTGAGAATTCTATCTTACCATATCATTTTGGAGAATGAGGCCACAATCATTAAGTTTTAAAAACTATGTTGCATCAGCTTGACATTTAGGAGAATGAGGCCACAATCGTACTTATGAAACAATATATAATCATATATATTGAAGTAAAAAAAAAAAAAAATCAACAATAAAACTTTGAAGCACTTCAAATTCAAATTGCTAAAAAAAAAAAAAAAATCTTCAAACTGCAACAATGCGAAATGTGGAATATGAGTAATGGGGTATTGTAAAAAAAAAATTAAATTTGGATTTCAGTATTTTCATGAGGGTATAACTATACAAATTTTATGAATCTATGAGAACTCTCAAAATCCCAAATTGGTCTATGAGAACTCTCAAAATCCCAAATTGGCGTGTTCAAAAAATTAGAACAAAAGACCCACGCGTGGGTTTTGAAGTATTTAACAAACTCATGAGAACAGCTCAAAACACGTTATTTAAAAACTCTCAAACATGATTTAGTTTAAATATCTCAAAATCCATAGTTTAAACCCACGGACTTTTGACTCTCAAGTGCACCGTAAATAGAAGAAGAGTTTTCTGGAACTTTGGTCATTGCGTTCATGAACAATGTTGGCCAACAAAGAATAGGATTCATGTGATCATATTTTTGTTCTGTTTGCTTTACTTAGAAAACCGAACCCACAAAATTCTCTTCCTTATCTGTTTCGCAAGAGTCCCTGTAAAGCCTAGAAGGAAAAATTAATTTCTAAAAACCATGTAACACGAGACTTAAGAAGGAAAAGATCATCTGTACTCTTATCCAATCCAAGCCACAGCTAGACCCCCTTAACAGTTTGCCTCATTTAGAAGAGAGAGAAGCTGTAACTCACAAGATTCTCTTCCCTATCTGTTTTGCAAGAGTCCAAGTAAAGCCTAGCAGGAAAACTTAATTTCTAAAAACCAAGTAACACACAACTAAAGAAGGAAAAGATCATCTGTACTCTCATCCAATCCAAGCCACAGCTAACAGTTTGCTTCATTCAGAAGAGGGAGAAGCTGTCTCCAACCCCCTCCATCTTGCAATTGTGGAAGAGGATTTCTATAAACAGAAAGTGAGGAAAATCTGGGTGAAGCTAGCTGACATGAACATGAGTTTCTTCCGCAGGAAAGTCAAAAGCTCACATGTCTCACAATACAATCTTATCAATCAGATTTTATTATAAGTTACATATACGCTAAATTATGCGGTGATTTGGAATGCTTATATATACATACACGCATACATAATCTCATAAGATTTGATAAAATGAGATTAAAACCTAACTGTTATCTGGAATTTACAATTTCCTAACAGGATTAGGAAATAAGTTATTCTAGAAAATATTTGATATTATTGAACATTAACTGGATAATAAATGTTAAATGCACTTCTTGTGACACGCGCGCACACACACACACACACCTTAATTAACAATCAAAACATCATCCAATAACTTCGATACATATATAGATTAGTAATCATAACTTTAATGTAACTTATTATTCGGAAACAATCATTTCTTTGATCGAAATAAAAGTAATACTTTCCTTATTCGAAATCAGAGTGAGACCAATTAGAATTGCAAATCTAACTAAATACAAGAAACGCGTCCAAAACATCTATAAATAAGTATTGAAAGACGATCATCAATATCAATCAACCTCACTTCTGCTCTTTAAAAGATTGGTTGGGTCAAGAAGCAAATTCTTGGGAAGAGAACTTATGGAATCGTTCATTTGGCCATTCGTGGTAACTTTACTCCTCTGGACGATGAAGTTACAATTGTTATTTTGACAGATATCGCTGTAAAATCTACAGAGTTTTAAAATCTTCCTCTTTCTTGAAAGAAGGGGAGATTCTATACATGTTGAATGAATGCCCAAACATTGATCATTGTTTTGGAGAAGATATTGGCGATAACGGAAATGGTTGAACAAAGTACAATTTACTTCTGTAGTCTACTCCTCTAGGCACCTTGAAGGATTTGATCAATAAAGGTGGCGAAAAATTATCAGAATTGGAAGTGAGGAGGTGTGATTGTATGATACTGAAAGGTTTAATATACGCAATTTAAAAGGTTATGTGCACTATGACATCAAATCACGCGACATCCTTGTCTTTCCTTCTTCTGACAATCATGGAATAAATTTGAGCTATGTGAATATAGTTGATTTTGGATTAGTAAAGAGAAGAAGCCATGGCCAAAAATTATATGTTACTAGTGGGTTGAATGGGCATAGGGGAACTGCTATATACACCTCGTCCGAATCAGTTTCGTTTAGTTTAAATGAAGCTCCAGTGGATATATGAGCTCTGGGGTGCACTAAGGTGGAGATGGTTACTAAAAAGCTTACGTGGAGTTTTTCCAACAAGCATGAATTGCTTTATGAAATTTGTTTTGGAACAAAAATTTTAGAAATACCAGAAAGTTTGTCCCCAGAAGGAAAGGATTTCTCGGCAAGGTGTTTTGGTGAGGGAGCACATCAAGAGATAGACGGCAGAGATGCTTTTGAATCATCTTTTCATCATGGACTCTAACGAATCAACATTGGATTTGGATGAAATTAGCAATAGCAAATTTGTGTGGTCTGATCCAATATTTAGTTATGAATATGATAAATGGATTTCTCAGCAATCCATCTTTGAAGTTCCCCGAGATAATTCCATTAGTCATGGTGCGACGCCACAATTAGGTCCTTATTACTCTAAGTTTGATTGGTGGAAAGTTGTGGTCAATCAGCTACTTTCATGCTAAAAGTTCATAATTTTTTTTTTAACACTGCAAATCAGTTTAGGAATTCTAGTTTGTTTAGGATGAAATATGTACATAGTCAGTTAGGCTATTCATAAATACATATAAAAAAGTCATTTTTTGAATTTACCAAATTTATTGTTAATTTAGGAGCTAATTATGTTTAGATACTATTTTATGAACAACTGAAACTTGTCTGTTGAAATGGTTGTGAGCATTTGCTATGTTAACTGTCAAGAATGCATGTTGCCGTAAGCATTATTAATTTGGCAAATTAATTTTGTGCAAAACCATGCATGATACGAAATGACTTTAAGGTTGGTAGGTAAAATGAAATTTCATAATTTTGAAAAAGAACAATAGACATTCATAATTTGATTGTAATGGTTGTGAGCAGTTGCCATGTCAACTGTCAAGAATGCTAAATAAATTAGATGTTGTCGTAAGCATTATTAATTTGGCAAATTAATTTTGTGCAAAACCATGCATGATTGGAAATGACTTTAGGGTTAGTAGGTAAAATGAAATTTCATAATTTTGAAAAAGAACAAGATACATTCATAATTTGATTGTATCAATTAATTAATAAGGAGATTAAGGGGGAAGAGACTTTAAACTCCCTTCTCCTCTGTTGATTGTTTTAGAGTTCCTTCACTTCTTCTAGCTAGCTAGGTTCTCATAAGTTTTAAATATGGGGATTTAAATTATTAATTTGAATCATTAGTTTCTACTGCATTGTTAATGGCCTTTTGTTTTATAAAATCTAGTTGTTTAGGATGAAATATATGTACAGAATTTGAAATAATAGTAATAGTAATAATAAAATGGTACAGGGAATTGGCGATATGGTTCATGAATAAGAAGTATTATTTGACAAAACTAATGATTAATTTGTGTTCTTATGTTTAGATACTGTTTTCGTTAATTTCTTTTCTTTTGTTTTTTTTTTTTTTGGGGGGGGGGAGGGATTGTTAAATTACAGTTAGATAATTCCAACAGCCATGCCATAATGCTAGTGTAAAAAACCAGCCCAAAATTGCATTTGATTTATTGTCCTCTCACATAATTTGCTAATGAACTAATTATCTAACTGTAATTTAACAATCCCTCCCCCCCCCCCCCCCCCCCAAAAAAAATGAAATTATGTGAGAGGACAATAAATCAAATGCAATTTTGGGCTGGTTTTTTACACTAGCATTATGGCATGGCTGTTGGAATTATCTAACTGTAATTTAACAATCCCTCCCCCCCCCCAAAAAAAAAAACAAAAGAAAAGAAATTAACGAAAACAGTATCTAAACATAAGAACACAAATTAATCATTAGTTTTGTCAAATAATACTTCTTATTCATGAACCATGTCGCCAATTCCCTGTACCATTTTATTATTACTATTACTATTATTTCAAAGAGAGAGAGAGAGAGAGAGAATTGAGTTCCCTTTGTAATCTTAACCTTTTGTGATTAGTGTGTCAACAACTCTATGCGTGAATGCTAAATGCATTGAAGCAATACTAATGGGTTTGAGTTTGGGACTCGATCCTGCAGTCATGCAACCTTAATCAATGTTCAAGAGAAATTTTACCCTGCCATTTATCAATGTTTTGTAATTCAATTTGAATATGAACTATCCTTTTGGAAAGGAATGCCTAAGAGTGTGCCCTTATTCATTGTCAATTATTTCTCGTTCACTAGCTAGTTTATTTCTTCAACCAACTTACAATTTCTTGTTAATCTTTTATATATATATATATATATATATTTCCTTTCTATCTATGGAGAGAATTCCAATGATTCCTCTCAGTCACTAGTTAATATCTTCAAAAAACAAATAAACAAAGGAGCCACAACTTGGCAACGACCGCACACCAAGTTTGGACCTCATGCAGAAACATTGCAGCAAGAATGCTGGCTAGCCATGCAAGAAAACTAATCGAAAGTGGAGATAGGGAGGTTCCATTATCTCTGAAACCACAAGTTACCTTGAGTCTTTATTTGACAAAGCTATAAAGGCTTGCATCTTTTCCATAATCTCCTTTGGCAGGGTCCTCAATTCCCTATAATTGTTCTGGTACATGCGAGCATTCAGCTCTTTCCAAATGGAGTAGGCAGTTGCAATTAGAATTAATCTCCCCACAATTTTTTTTTTTCATGTTAGCAAAATAAATATTAGTGTATGTTAATACAGGAACATTAACAGAATAAATAAATTTAAGAAATATGCTTTTTGCTCCATGATCTTACTTTCAGCTTGTGATTGTGTTATATTTGAATTTAGAAAATTAGAATTATTAGGGTTTAATCTTCCTCTCTATCACAAATTTTATGATGGTTATTGTGAAAAATTGTGTGTATATTATGAAGAAAGATTAAAACTCTTACCTCACCGGACCCTCCCATGAAAAACTTATAGTGGGCTTAACAATTTGTCACACTTAACTGTCTAAACTCATTATTCCTATTAAGTGCAGATAAGCCTAATTGAATAGATCACTGTAAAATGGGTTTTATCATTTATTATTTTTTTAACTTGGTTCTGACTCGTTTTTGGTCAAAATAAAATTAATTACTGTATACTCAATATCTAGAAAATTCTAACATTATCTCACTTAAGCAAATATTGTTTACTTTTTTAATTTGAGAAAATATTTTGAAATTGACTCTCGAATTAGATACTACATGTGATCACATTTTAAAACCAAATAAAGATGAGAAACAATACCTAAAACAATTTAGTCCAACAAAATAATCAATATTAAACTAAGGTAGTCATTACACTTATAATTTATATAATGCCACTCATCATTACAGATATTAACAACTTTATTGATATGGATCAAATAAGATAATGCGGTGGAAATTAGCACTTAATATGTGATATTATTGATATGCTATTCCTCTATTAGTCCAATTCTTTTAGATATACTCATCAAATAAGTAAGAGAATTCTAAGGTATCAAATGGAAACTAATATGCCTTGCACAAAATATTTCTAAAGTAAAGTAAGATATATCCTAAGATGCCTAAGTAATATCAAATTTAAGACTTTCATTATATATATAGAAATTATGAATATATTCATGTACCAAAGTTTTCAAAAGAAACTAAAAATCTCAACGTAAAGGAAATATCTATTACATAATGTGAAAAAATAACTCTCAGTAATCAAGTGCATCAAAAGACACAATAATACTTATGTTAGAAACATACTTATTAAAAACAATAGGTTTAAATGCCTTGGTTAAGGGTGCCATCATTTGTTCAATGTCAATGTGCTCAATGATATTGTTGCATTTCTTTATCGAATGTCTAGCAGATAAATATTTGAAATGTATATGCTTAGACTTACTTAAAGATTTATGGTTCTTAGACAGGAAAATAGTTATACTATTATACAATATACTTGGTTTATTTTACTTTATGGAAGATTGTAAACTTAATGTGTTCTACGTTGTGTTAATTTGTCTCCACTTGTTGAAGATTAGTGAGCCTGGATTATTTTAGGTTTTATTTCGCCTACACTTTCTGTGATTTTGGGATTATACTTTTAAATTCTACAAGTTCCATAAATGTGTATTTAAATCTTTTGAGATTTGTATTACATTCTCTCAAACTTTTTCTATTTGATTTTCTATCTAAAAAATATCTTTTGACTAATTTAATGTTATGAAATTATCTGTATACCATTAATATTAATAAAAGATATTTATATTTTGATATGGTGTAACTTTCTATGTAAAAATTACACTATAATTAATTTATTAAATTATTTTTGTGAATCTTTTTTATATTGGTACTTTAAATTAGTATACTTTACATTAATATTTTAAATTTATATTATATATAAATTAGTAATTATACATATATATAAATTAACTTTACTTTTTCTATTAATAATATAATAAATTTAACATGGAAGAGAAAAATTTAGTTTTTATTTTCTTCCACTTATTTTTCATTAGTATCAAACAATAATGGGTGAATCTTAATTTCAATTTTCTTTTCATGCATTTTTTTTTATAGTAATGGTATAAGAGTAATTTCATAGTATTGAATTGGTTAAAAATTATTTTTTGAAGGAAAAATATAAAAGAAGGGGTTTAGGTGAATGTAATACAAATTTCAAGAGTCTAAATGTATATTAATGAAACCTATATGGTTTAGGTGTACAAAATTGAAACCATAGAAATATAAGTGAAATAACTCTTTATTTCATTTTGTTTTGTTAGATATCTAACGAAATTAATTTTAAAATACGAAATTTAAATAACATGCACAATCACTTGATTTATTGTGGCTTCGTTTGGTTTGTAATTTTTCTCAGAAAAATTCTATAAAATTCTGTTAATTTTATATCACATTAACTTTTTTCTTTTACTGCATGCATTACGAACTCTCAATTTATCTCACTTTTTCTTACTCCAATGAAGCTTGTATCAAACCAACCATATGAAAACCAATTTTGAATCGAGTAAGAGAATCGCTCTTGCATTGTATGAATTGCTCCTATGGCAAATTACAGCAATTGTAGGAAATTTTGATGTCATAACAAACACCTCACATCCTTTTTCAGTTGTCCGTTTCGATTTTGATGTATTTATTATTTGTTGTTTTGGGGGTCATTACGGTGCATTAATGGAAGCAAAGAAGCACCATACAAATCCTTAGCTGTAATTAATATTCAGCTTTCCACTTTGGAATTATAAAGTACCGCGGGAGATCTAGTGTGCTGCTATGGGGCAAATTTTTGTGCCTTGAAAGGCTATGTTTGGCAAAGTAAATTGGTAGTTTTATTTATTAGTTATTGATTTTTTGGCTTTTTCTTTTTAAATGATCAAATTTATTTTTTTACTTTTTAAATGATCAAAAATGTCGAATGAACAAAAAGTTAAAAAGTTGATTATTAAAAAGTTAGTTTTTTTTTTTTTTTAAATACAGGAAAAGTTAGATTTTTAATAATTAGTTAGTAGTTATCTACAAAAAAATTAACTCTTTTTTTTTTTTTTCAAACTCAACCTAATACTTGGAACATGATTTTGAAAATGGGAAGGAAAATAAAAAAATTAAAATTATTAATTTAAGTAATTTGTTTATGCTTAATCAAGTTAAAAGTTAAATTTTATTGATAAATACTTATTTAATTTATTCTATTTTTTTAATTCAATCAAAAAATTAAATTTAATTTGATTTTTTTACTTCGTTGACATTCTCACTATTTTTATTATCACTTTTTCTTTTTTTTTTCTTTTTTTTAACAAATTTATATTCCAAATATAGCATAATAGTTTTCAATGTTTTGATTGATAAAATTTAAGATAAATTACATATATCTTTTCTCAATATTTGAGTGATTACACTAATATTAGTTAATATTTAAAAATTATACTTTCTTATTTTTAAATATTGTTAATATTGGGTATTTTTTATTAAATCAACTGTTAAAATTTAAAAGAATATGTCAAAGCAATGAAAATTTTAAGTGTTTTTTTTACTTTATCCTTTTCATTTTCATATTTTTGTCAATTTTTTTTAATTACAAAATCTCTTAAAACATAAGTTAAAAACAAGTAAAAAAATAATTTTGAGAATTTCTCTAAAGGAAATTGACGAATATATTAGATAAGAAGGAATATAATTGAAAAATATCTAAATTTTGGTTAGTTTGATATTTTTTGTCAAGTTTTAGATGTTGATTTTTAAGAAAAATTTGATTAATATTAATATTTTAAAATTAATAAGATAAGTGTAATTTTTAAATGTTAATAGATATAAATTAATTACTCAAATGTTGAAGGGAGATAAGTGTAATTTATTCTAAGATTTATTTTCTTTTTCTCAAGGGCCTTAAAGCCTAAATATGAGCCACAAAGTGATTGAATCAACGTTTTGATTACCCAGATTAATTCCAAATTTTAGGGCCTAGTTGACACAACAAAAAATTTTGAAAAACATTAAACATTTTTAAAAACTTATAAAATTCTTTAACACATTTTGTACTTTTCATATTTCATGAAATTTTTATAAACTTATATATATTTACATATCCCATTAAATTTTTACAAATTTCAATAATATTTTATAAATCTCAATAACTTTTTTAAAAATTGTAAAAACTTTTTAATCACTTCTAATAAAATTTGACATAAATCGTTCCAACGGAATCAGAAAAATCGTTTGAACGATTCTTCTCTCTAACAAGTTGGCATAAACGTCAAAAAGTTTCACTATTCATTTCTACAAACGTAGTTTAATGATTACGCGCTAAAAGTTAAAAAATTTTTTAAATAACATTTTTTGTTATTTTTTGCTGCGCTAAATAGACCTTTAATAGCTTAAGTTATTCAAATTTTCAAGAACACACTGCCATCATCTAATTCTCAGAACAAAAGCGTATTCAACATTGAACCATTTCATGAAACTAATCTCAAAGATTAACAGATTTAGGCTATCGTTACAACAGTACCAATTCTACATTACAAAATACACGAATATTAAATACATGCGTGTATATATATATATATATATGTGTGTGTGTGTGTGAGCGCGCGCTCGCGCGCTTAATTTATTAATTCACAGCATTAACACTAAACGGATTAACACAACTATAGCTAGTTTCCCTGCGCTTCATTTATCTGCTCTACTCAACCCTCCTTCAACTACTGGCGCCATTGTCACCCCCCGATTCTGTTTCTGCTCGTTCTCGTGCCATCCTAACGCGGTTTACAAGGACCAGCAAAGCATCATTTTACAATAGAGATATTATATATGTAATATATCTTTTTATATACTTGAAGATCAATTGGAAGAGAAAGAGAAGGTACAGAGATATTACCGATAGACATGTCGAATCCACGGTTCTTGAGTTCGCGGTACTCTTGGCACAAAGCGCATTGCTCGCAACAGCAATGAACCAAGCAATCCGCACAAGGGCTTTCCTGCAACATGTATTGCTTCCTCATCTTTGAACGGTAGAAGCAAGAGTAGCAGTATGTAAAACCAACCACCGTGGCCATTAAACAGTATAGAGCTCCACTTGTACCACAAGCTGCACTCAAAAATTAAGACACAAATTTAACTTCTAGTGCTTCTAAACATCTAGATGGATTTTATGAAACTTGACTAATCTATTTTTTGAACTCTTATATCAAGTTTAAATCTAATATTTTATTAACAGCAGCTAAAAAAAACGATAAAAATATTAACATATATATCATATATGACTGACATATGGCAGTTTTCGTGTATATATATATATATATATATATTTAATAGAAGAATTAAAATAGAACTTAATGGGTAACTACATGTTATAACTAAGAGTAAAGATTTTGGAATAATATTTGATTTAAACTATAAAAGTATTAAGGTTTCGTTTGGTGACTTCTTAGATTTTGGCTACCCAATTTATTTGCCTTTTTTGAAATGATGAAATTTATCCTCCTATATTTTAAATTTTTTTCAAACCATAAAGGGCAAAAATATTAAATTAACAAAAAGTTAAAGATGTAGTTATTAAAAAACTTTTTTTTTCTTCTCAAACAATAAAAAAAAATAATTTTTTTAGTAGTTAACTAGTAACTAGCTACAAAGAAAAACTTTTTTTTTTTTTTTTCCAAACTAACCCTTAATGTTTTTAAATGATGTGGTTTAAAAAATATGTTAAAACTTAATGAAATTGGTTAATTTCATAATACTCAAAACATCTTACTGAAATGAAATTTTCATCCTTACTACTAATACTAGTACATACATATTGATCCTTTGTCTACAATCTCCGCGATCTGTCCGAACGTAATACATGGACACCAGAATGTGAGGCAGCCTGCATGTACATTAAAAAAAATATTCAATTACCAAGCAGGGTTTAACTTGTTAATTTACTCAAAGCTCTTAGATTACCAAAGAAACAAACTGCTTGCCTTTGCTTAAATGAATTATAAATTAAAACAAGGGATGATCAACTTACAGCTGTGGACATCATCGAAGCAGTCGCAGAGGCCCGTCGACCATGGCACCTCTTGTGTTGGTTGCTTTGGGGCATTTGAGGATTGCATGGTGATTCAGCAATGGGTTTGTGGGATGAATTGAATGAGACCCTGAGAGAGAGATATGTATAGATATAGAGCCTGATATGTTAATTTGCACAATTTGATTCATATAATATAACCTATCGGGTAAAGTAAAAAAATTACCTCTATAATTTTCCCTCGGTATCATTTTAATTCCACACGTTTCAATTGTAATAGTCAAATCACTACACTTTCGATTAAATATCAATTCAGTCATTCTATTAGTTGATCGTTAGAAACAACAATTAGACTGAAGATAAAATGGTAATTTCATTTATAGTTCACTCTCATTGTCACTTTAGTCCCTCACGTTTTCAATTATAACAATCTAATCTCTACACTTTTGGTGTATATTTGAAATATATTTTATTAGATTATTTGTAATAAATAATATAATTTGAAATATATTTTATCAAATTATATAACATATTTTAATTAGAAATATATCTTATTAAATTATTTTTAATCAATAATATATTTAGATTATATTTAATATATTATATTTTTATTGAATTAAATTATTTTTCATAAATAATATGATTAAATTAATAATACAATTAAAAATATTTAATTTAGTTTAATTAATATAAAATATATATTTTTAAGTTTGGTTAATTTTCTTAAAAATTAATAAAATAAAAATTTTATTAAAGAGTAATTTGATAGTTTCACTAATAATTGTTATAATTAATAGAATAGAATTAAAATAGTCACTTATATAAATGTATACTCTCAAATTAAATATATATATAATTAAATATAGAAAAAAAACTGCAAAGAGTATATAATTGTGTGTATATATATAGAGAGTATACAAAATGTATACTCTAAAATCAATATTTTCTAAATTTTCTTTTCCTGTAGTTTTATATATATATATATATATATATATTGCCCAATACTTAAATTTTATTAATGTATGTTTTACATTTTATTTGGACTTATCTATTTAAAAAGTGATCCATGAGTGTTGCATGACACGTGATGAGTGCATTTCATATTATGGGTGAGTAAGAAAAAAATTAATTTTTTTAGAGGGAAGGAAAAAGACTATGCTATGACTATTAGATTTTTTTTTCTTTTTTTAAATTTGACATATTCTCTCTTTATGATTTGAAAGATAATAAAAATGTAATTAAGAGAACAATTTTAATTATTTAAAAAAATAAAAAGCTAGTAGCCAAAAATTACTCTCCCCCACCCCAAAAAAGAAGAAGAAGTTAATGCTAACAAAAAAATCGATGGAAAGATGCATTTGCTTGACAACTTGAAACATCTTGGCCCAGGATATAAATTCCAATGAATTGAAAAGCATTTGATAAAGAAAGTTTGAAAATTTCAGCATTTAGTCGTACAAATACTAACTTAACAAAAGAAAATCAAGACAAATTTACGCTACTTAAATTATTGTTAGGTTTTTCATTGTACTATGGTAATTTTTTACTAAAATAATAATTTTAGTTTTGTATTTTTAGAACTAAGCTAAGGTGTTTGAGAATATAGAATTGATAGTTTTAAAATCAACGTAGAGCATATTCTGAACTAGAATTGAGGTTTATTGAGCTTGATGTATTGGAGATAGCTCGCTTGATGTGCTAGATGGGTTGGCTAAATTTGTTGGATGGTTGGCAGTGTATGTTAGATGGGTTACAGGAGCTACAATGGATAAATGTATGGCAGGACTGCAGTACAAAAATAAAGGGTTGAGATGCATGTTATTAAATCATTGGGAGATCTGCACTATTAAATAATATGAACCATTAAATAATCATTAAATCATTTGGAGAAAATAAGTTAGATCAGAGCTACTAAATTATTTAAAATAAATCAATATCGCATCTCAACCTTTTATTTTTGTATTACAGCCCCTGTAGTGCATTTATCCATTGCAACTCCTAAAACCTTATGTTGGATGAGCCATTGAATAAGTTGTTGGATACCTACTAAAAATATATGCATTCTGAAGTTGATGAAAATTTTGACTAAAGAAAATAACTCATTGGATACTCATTGAAAGTTCCTGACCCAAAAATTTTCACTCATATTAGTGGAGGATTTTTATCATTAATTCTTATATTTCAATCTCTTTATTTATTTATTTTTTTCACTTTGGGGCGGATCTAGAAATTTTGTTGAGTGGGGACAAAATTAAAAAAAAATAAACATTAAAAATTTTTAAATAACAACCAAATTTTAGTGGGGGCAATTTATATATTATATACTAAAAGAATAAAAAAATTATACAAAAATATATATATAATACACAAATGTTTGGCGGTTAGTGGGGCAACTACCCCACTCGCCCCTTCTTAAATCCACCCTTGTTTTCAACTAAGATTCTTTATTTAGTTTAAGTAATAATGCTTATAAAGTTTAAAATTTGAAATTTAATATATATAGTAGGAGGGCAAATGATCGATTTTCATTGCCATGGAAGTTTCCATGCATTTATTGGTGGAAACTCTAAATTGGAAATAGCTTCCATTATTGGAGGAGACTTGGACTTTTGATTAACCTGTCATAATTAAATTTATTACTTCATTTTTATCTTCATCTTCATATTTATTGTAGAAAAGTAATTAGGTTGAAAAAGTCTAACATGTAAGGTCAATATATAATAATGTGCAATTAATAACTTGAAAGCAAATCATCACCAACTTGTGCGGTACTTATGGTCACCGTTACTTCCATGAAGATGACTAACGACCAATTAAATCCTTTTAGGAAATTTTTGATTGGCTTAAATTTTTAAAAAATATATAAAAACTCGTGTTGAACCAACCATGGAGCAATATCTAATCCATGTTTAGTTTACTATGTACATAAATGTAAATCTCCACCTTCAAATCTATTGCTCGCTAGTCGATTCATATGACATAAAATTTGTAACGTAATTATATATATATATTAATTAGGAGTTAATTGGCTGAAACTTATAATGTAGTTATTTAAAGTGACACTAACGGTCAACTATAAATAAAATTACTATTTTATTATTTTATCTTCAGTCTAACGGTTATTTCTAACAATCCACTGAAGAAATGATGAAATTGATACTTGACCGAAAATGTAAAGATTTAACTATTATAATTAAAACATGTAAGATTAAAATAATACTGAAAATAAACTGTAGAAATAATTTTTGTACTTTATCCTATAAGCATTCAATGTAGAAAGAGAAGGAGAACTAGTTAATTAATACGGATGATCAGCAGCTTTCTTTTTTCTTTTCTTTTCTTTTCTTTTTTTTTTTTTTAACAGTAATGTGTTAAACACCACTCCATGGAGATAAGCTTACGCCAAAATTTGTCGTTCAGTGTAAGCATTCAATGTAGAAAGAGAAGGAGAACCAGTTATTTAATACAGATGATCAGCAACTTTCTTTTTTCTTTTCTTTTTTTTTTTTAACGATATTGTGTTAAACACCACTCCTTGGAGATAAGCTAACGCCAAATTTTGTCCTTTTTCTTTTCTTTTCTTTTCTTTTCTTTTCTTGTTTTTTTTTTTAACAGTATTGTGTTAAACACCACTCCTTGCCCTTGGAGATAAGCTTACGCCAAAATTTGTCGTTCAGTGTAAGCATTCAATGTAAAAAGAGAAGGAGAACCAGTTAATTAATACAAATGATCAGCAACTTTCTTTTTTTTTTTTTTTTTAACAATATTGTGTTAAACACCACTCCTTGGAGATAAGCTAACGCCAAAATTTGTCTTTTTCTTTTCTTTTCTTTTCTTTTTTTTTTTTAACAGTATTGTGTTAAACACCACTCCTTGGAGATAAGCTTACACCAAAATTTGTCGTTCAGTGTAAGCATTCAATGTAGAAAGAGAAGGAGAACCAGTTAATTAATACAAATGATCAGCAACTTTCTTTTTTCTTTTTTTATTTTTTAATAGTATTGTGTTAAACACCACTCCTTGGAGATCAGCTTACGCCAAAATTCGTTCAGTGTAAGCATTCAGTGTAGAAGGAGAAGGAGAACCAGTTAATTAATACAGATGATCAGCAACTTTCTTTTTTTTTTTTTTTTTCTTTCTTTCTTTTTTTTTTTTTTTTTTTTTTTTTAACGGTATTGTGTTAAACACCACTCCTTGGAGATAAGCTTACGCCAAAATTTGTCGTTCAGTGTAATCAATTCCCGATTTGCATGATTTGAGCAAAAAAATTAAAAAAATAAATAAACAGTATGAGTTTTGTACCTTCAAACACATCACAGTGTGGTGGTAAGTTCCGTACCTGTGTAGATCATCAATCGAATCTGTCAAGGCCTTGAGCGGTCGAAGCGGCTGAAGTGGTAGTGTTTTGAAATATTCACTTTGGCGGTTGCTGCCACGCTCATAGTTTGTCACAGTTCATGAAAGTAATCTTCTGAAAATTGAGCTTGGGTTGTAGCAGTCATGGGTAAATCTAGCCTTGGGTTGTAACCTGACTGAAAAAAAAAAAAGAAATTAGTTCAAAAAACTTATTCAATCAACTTGCATTTTCAATTGACTGTCAAATCAGCCATATATATTTTTTATTTAAAATGAAATCATAATTTGACAAATATTTCAATCAAACCTCAAATTTCATATTTTTATTTTTGAGTAATTACTTTCATACCCCTATATTTAGAATAAAAATCATTTACATCTCATGTATTTTATTATTATGCATTAATGTCCTTTGTTCTCGCGAGCAAAGTGCAACCCTGAATGACATTAAGTCAAGTGGTAAGAAAACAAAATTACCTATATATATGAACATTCAATGTGAAGAGAAGGAGAATTAGTTAATTTATATAGATGATTAGCACTTTTTTTTTTTTTAAACAGTATTGTGTTCAACACCACTCCTTGGAGATAAGTTTACACCAAAATTTGTCGCAAGTGTAATCATGTAATAACTTGAATTTTTTTCCTTAATTAAATTATTTAAGTGTGGTAGTGATATTTATTATAGTAAAAATCTAGAAAATTGAGCATTTGAAAATTTTTGGAATGATAAAAATTAGTTGAAAATTTTTCGGATTAAATTTCACCCTATGTGGGAGTTTAATGTAGAATTTCTAAAATTTTTATCCAAACACTTCTTAGCCCAATTACTTATTTGGTTCAAACCAAGACCATTAACCCATGGGTCAACCCTTTTCTTTGACTCACCTCAACTCACTTCAACTCACTTTATCACTCAATGAATTGACTCATGAATAGTTGCTCTAAATTATTTCCCGACAACTTCATTTCCATCTTCCATACACTCTCACCATCTTTCAAAATTATTTGACTAATTGGACAAAGAGAAGACCCACATTGATGACCTTAAAGCATCTTTTTCAAATTATTTAGCAAACAAGATTTAAAGCATTTTGTTTGAAAGCTAGCATGATTTAAAGCATTTGGTTAAATTGTCAAAAAGCTAGCATGATTGTTTAAATTTGTCAAAAAGTTAGCATGATTCCCGGATCATGCCACCTCCATACATCTTCCCCAATGCTTTTCTTAAATGATATGGTTAGATAGTCAAAAAGTAAGCATGATTCTTGGATCATGCTACCAATTGTATAGGCATGATCTTACCTTAGTTGATTTTTCTCCACTAATAATTTTCTCTACACTCCCTATAAATTGTGTGTCTTCAAAGAGAAGAAAATAAGAGAGAAATAAAAATAAATTATTCATTAGTGAGGCTGAAGATTTGGTGTTGCTTGGAGGAAGAAGAAAGGCTTGGAATTTTCCAATTTGGGTGGTGTTCAAAGCTAACTCATTTTTCCTTCTCAGACTTGGTCATTAATATCTTCATTGAGGTAGGATGATGAATCTCCTAAAATATATTTGATGCATTTTCTGGTTTGAAGTATGAAACTTGATTGTGATAAAAATAAATACCCGTATATTGGGGGTAGGGAAGCCAAAATTTTGACTGAAGTAACTAGTATGCTGACAGCTCTCTATTTGTAACTTCTTATGTGCTTCTAACCCCTAAAACGGTGGAATTAGGCTTTGGCTAAAACATAAAAGTTGTAGCCCTTTCAGTTTTCTTTTCAACCCAAAAAGAATTGCATCAATCCGATTTGTGAGTCAAAAGTTATGCCCAAAATACTGAGCACGTGTAAAACTGTATTTTCTGAACAAACTGAATTCAAAGCTGTTTTTGTACCTTTAGACCTTAGAATTTTAAAAAGTGTAAAACATGAAAGTTGTAGGTCTTGAAGTCTAGTTTCTACAGATATAAAGTTTATAGATATTGGAGTCTTGCTCTATTTTATATGAATTTTCTTTCAAGCTGCTATTCTGCTTAGCTTTAATTGATGCTTGTTTGGATTTGTTTAGAATATTATGTTTAAAGATTTATTTAAATTTCCAATTTCCTTCTGTTAGTTATTGTCATGTTAATAATTTCTATTGATATGAAATTATTTTAAACTAGATATTATGTATTATTTGACACTCTAATATTGATGATAATTGACTTAGATAATCAGTTTCATCATGGATAGTTGGATGACTTATTCAAACTAAAATGCTAGTATTTGATAAAATGCCCAAAAGAAACAATGGACTTGTTCTTTTCTCATTTGGTCTTTCTTAAATGAATTTGATTTATTTTTGGCATTGTTTTGTCAACCTAGCAAGTTATATAATTATATTTTTATGATTAAGTGAATTTAATGAAACTCATTTAATACCTTCCTAAACATTGGAATAATTCTGTGGACATTTGTGGATATCTTGAAGCCAAAAACCTATGATAAGGGTTTGGTTATAAATAAGATGATGATTGGAAATTTATTTAAATTATTTTTGAATAAAATAAAACTTATCAATTTTGCTAAAAATTAAATATAAGTCCAAGAGCTATTTATTATCTTTATATTCCATAAAATAATAAAATAAAAGGTAAAAGGAGCAAAAACCGAGATTTGCAGCCAATGAGGTTCGAACTTGCGACTTTAAATCGCAATTAGGGTCGCCCACCCACTAAGCTACCAACCTCGGCCTAATTAATATACCATTAGAAATAATTTTATTCTTATCAAATTTGGTACGGTAAACTTGTCAAAACAATTAACTAAAATACTAATTTGTATTCTAAATTTTTTTTTTACTTGCTAATTGTTAATTTACATATAGTGCCTACCTTTGTGATAATGATATTGATGACTATGTTAAATCTTTGATTTATTGAGAATTACTATTAAAGTATGGATATAGATAAAGTGCTTAAAAATATACTGCATGTGACTGAATAATCTCACTTTTGATTCATTCGCCCGGGAACATTGCCGGTTGTTATTCAAAATGTCTGATTTCCATACAAGGTACCCTTGGAATGTAAAAGGGTGAGAAGAAATTAAGGCACTCGGTGCTAAAGCTATTTTTGGCAATGGGGTGATGGGTGGGTAGAAATGGCCTTTTAGATGAAGATGGGAACATGCATTTTATTTGGGAGATGCTCCCTTCTGACCTGGCCAGTCAGGTAGCCGGTCGCGACGGCTAGGTTTTTGGTAGGTGACACCGTCGGTATGCATTGGATGCTAAGCCCGTAAAGTCACTGGTTCCCAAGGCTGGGGGTAGAGGAGGATAGGAGTATGATTATCTTAGGAGGATTTAGATTAAACTCCTTTACAAAATTTTACTGTGACCAGCAACCTCTCTTGTTATGTATGAATGATGTGTTGGAATTATTTAATTATATTTAATTCCTCTCGATTAATATTTTATAAATATATATATATATATATATATGTATGAAACCTGTATCGCTACGGGGTTTGATCCCGAGACCTTGAAGATCTAAATCTGAGATCCCTACCACTGCGACACAGACTTCATTGTGGTATACACATCAGTATTTAATTATTTTACATATAAGTAAAATAGTAGTTACGGTGACGATTTCATCGAACCGTTGTAAGTATAATTTACATTATTCAGTTGAGATCTATTGAATTAATTGTTGCATAAATAGTATGCCACTTAAACACATTCACTTAATACAGTGTAGTATTACAACCACTGCATATAGGCACCTAGGAGATTCTGATTACTGGGCTTTAGTAGCTCACCCCTTGTGGGAATATTTTTTTCAGGATATTAAGCACAGGGATACAGAAGATGAGCTGGAAAGAGATTAATTCTCTTAAATATTCCATCAGAAGAGTTATCTATTTTTTTCTTCTTTCCTGCACAGAGCTGGAGGACTTTATTTTTGGTCTGTAATAATTGTTGGATGATTGTAATTATTAAGCATAGACCTAATTTGCTTTTATTTGGTATGTAATGTTAATAGCGTGATTGGGACACTTAGATGGCTCTGTAATATTTTTCTCTATCTTTATTTTGATGCCCTGTAGTTGAAATCCCATCAAATGGTTCAGTCCAATGACTTATAAATATTGTTTGGGATAAACATGGGATTTTGACTATCTTAAATTTTTCTTACGGGTCAACCCCAATCTGGAGGAAAACTCTGGGGTGTGACAGCGTGTTTTATCATCTCATTTTTATACCTAACAAATAAATTCCAAGTCACCCCTGGGCATTCGGTTATGAAAATCCGGGGCGTGACAGCTTGGTATCAGAGCCATAGGTTTACGATTTACCTAAGGGTAGTGGGGATTGGGTATTTTTATACTTATTGCGTGTATTTGTGTGTAAGTATCAACTAATCCTGTGAATCTTATATAGAATGGAAAACACCGGAAGAGGCCGTGGACGACCCCGAAACAATAGCCGAAATGGGGCGCAATCGCAACCAACAAATGCACAATCTGCAACCACCACCAACGTTACCAACGAGATGGCCCAAGCTATCCGGGACATGGCGACAGTTATGGCCCAATTCATACAGATGAATCCACGAGCACCGGCGGCAATGCCGGCAGCGGCTGTAGCGGGAGTAGCACCAGTAATACCACCAGTAAGAAGACATGATGATGACCTGAGAAACTTCTTACGGTATGACCCACCATCATTTCATGGTGAACCCGAACCAGTAGCAGCTGAGAACTGGTTCAAAGAAGTCTCTCGTATTTTAGAGACTATGGGAATAACCTGTCATGCTACTAAGATAACCCTGGCAACGTTCCGGCTACGGGGTGATGCATATGAATGGTGGACTTTCGTTAAGGGAAGTCACGACCCTGCAACCATGACCTGGGAAAGATTTGAAGAATTGTTCATGGATCATTTCTTTCCACAAACTTTCAAGGATGCTAAGACACGGGAGTTTTTATCCTTGAAGCAGCGTGGCATGACTGTTATGCAGTACGAAGCAATGTTCGCTAGTCTGTCCAAGTATGCCCAAAATTTGAATTTAACTGACAAGGCAAAGGCCGATCAGTTTACATGGGGCTTGCGGACTGACATTCGAGGGAGAATCATTGGTATGATGCACACTTCTTATGCTGCAGCTGTGAGGGCAGCCATTGCTGTGGAAATGGAAATGCAAGACACAGCCAAGCTCAAGGGATCAACGTTCAAGGGTTCAATCATGAGGCAAAATAAAAATGCTGGACAAAAACGAGGTAGATTCTTTGAAAACAACAAACAGTATGGTGGCCAACCGCAAAAGAAAAATGGAGGAGGGAGTCAACCTCGACATCAGCAAAAGGATCCAAATGCCTGTTACCAGTGTGGGCAACTTGGGCATTTTAAAAGGGATTGTCCTCAGAGGGCAATGACATACCCCAAGCAAAATCAACAGAATTCACAGAATCCAGGACCAGCACGAATCACCTACCCACCTCCACAACAACGTTTCCAACAAAGACCACCTTTTCAGAATCCTAACATGAACCAGCAAGGAGGACAACAGAAGAACAATGGCGGAGGACGAGGTCGTGGTGGAGGAGGACCAGGGCCAAGAAGGGATAATAATGTTCCGCAGGGACGCGTATTTGCACTTAACCATTTGGAAGCACCAGAACCCATTACAGCGGTACCAGAAAACACAGTTATTCAGGTTACCTCATTACTCTTTAGTACTTGGGTGGTAATCCTAGTTGATACTGGTGCTTCGCATTCCTTTATATCATCCAAATGTGCATGTTCATTGAAGTTAATACCAGAGGAATTAAATGGAACCTTAACCATTGATTCCCCTCTGGGAAATAACACTGTGGCAAATAAGATCACTAGATCTTGTGCGATCCAATTCGGGGAGATCATAGTAGAATGTGATCTTATCTGGTTGGATATGAACACCTACGATGTCATTCTAGGAATGGACTGGTTGTCTTTACACCAAGCAATTATTGATTGTCATCTGAAGCGTGTCTCGGCTATTCTTCCATCGGGAGCTCGATTCTGTATCCAAGGAGATTCCCGAGAAGATCCAATTATATCCCCAGTACATTCTCGAGGTTGCAGGCAATTAAATAGCTTGCTAGCCAATCTGACTTTGAATGAGGAGCTTCCACAGACTGCTCTCCCTCGAGTAGTTTGTGAGTTCCAGATGTTTTTCCCAAGGAGCTTCCAGGTTTGCCACCTCGGCGAGAAATAGATTTTCGTATAGATCTACAGCCAGGGGTTGCACCAATTTCAGTAGCCCCTTACCGAATGGCACCAGCAGAACTTCAAGAATTAAAAGTACAACTTGAAGAATTGCTCCAGCTAGGATTCATTCGACCCAGTGTTTCCCCCTGGGGAGCGTCAGCTGTTTTTGCAAAGAAGAAAGATGGAAGTTTACGGCTATGTATTGATTACAGAAAGCTGAACAGAGTCACTATCAAGAATAAATACCCCTTGCCACGAATAGATGATTTATTTGATCAATTGAGGGGTTCACTGTTCTTCTCTAAGATCGATCTTCGATCAGGATACCATCAATTACGTATCCGAGAGGAAGATATTCCAAAGACAGCTTTCCGTACGAGATATGGGCACTACGAGTTCGTGGTTATGCCTTTTGGACTCACCAATGCGCCAGCAGCATTTATGGATCTGATGAATCGTGTTTTCCGTCCATACCTGGATAAGTTTGTTGTAGTCTTTATTGACGACATACTTATTTATTCAAAGGATGAACGGGAGCATGAACAGCACCTTCGTATTGTCTTACAAACTTTATTAGATCACCAACTGTATGCCAAGGCTAGCAAATGCGAGTTTTGGCTAACAAAAATACCATTCTTGGGACATATAGTCTCAACAGATGGTGTTGCAGTAGACCCAACGAAAGTAGAAGCCGTAATGAGCTGGAAGCAACCGAAGACAGTCTTCGAGATAAGAAGTTTCCTCGGTTTGGCAGGGTACTACCGACGGTTCATTAAGGACTTTTCTCGAATTGCTGCACCCATGACGCGATTAATCCGCAAAGATGTCAAGTTTGTTTGGGATGAGAAATGTGAAAGAGCTTTTCAAGAGTTGAAGGCTCGATTGACTCAAGCCCCAGTTCTAATCATACCAGAACGAGGGGTAGGGTATACAGTATACTGTGATGCCTCAAGAGAAGGATTGGGTTGTGTACTAATGCAATTAGACCATGTAGTCGCTTATGGTTCTCGACAATTGAGAAACCATGAGAAGAACTATCCAACCCACGATCTAGAATTGGCCGCAATTGTTTTTGCATTGAAACTTTGGAGACATTATTTGTACGGTGAAAAGTTTGAAGTCTTTTCAGATCACAAGAGTCTGAAATATCTGTTCACCCAACGAGACCTGAACCTGCGACAACGACGCTGGATGGAATATCTGGAGGATTTCGATTTCACCCTTCAGTATCATCCAGGAAAGGCGAATGTTGTAGCAGATGCACTCAGTAGGAAATCACATTCAACATTGGCGAATTTGGCAGTATGGGAATGGAAGATGCTAGAATCAGGTGAATGAATTTGAGATCAGATTTGATCAGGGAAATGCTACAGTGACAAGTTGTTCTCTGATGGCAATTCCCTCGATAATTACTAAGGTGATCGATGCGCAACAACATGATGAAGAATGCAAGAAGATGGTAGCTCAAATCTTGTCTGGAGAGATTATAGAAGGATGGACACTTCGCTCTGATCAAGGACTACAGCATTGTGGAAGGTTGTATGTCCCGAATTCTGATGGCCTTCGAAAGGAGATATTGCATGAGTTCCATAATTCAAGATTTGCCATTCACCCTGGAAGTACGAAGATGTACCGTGATTTAGCACGACAGTATTGGTGGAAGGGAATGAAGAAGGATGTTGCTCGATTCGTAGCTAAATGTCTTGCTTGTCAGCAGATCAAAGCAGAACACCAGAAACCAGCTGGATTACTCCAACCTTTACCTGTGTCTAAATGGAAGTGGGAGCACATTGCGATGGATTTCGTCGTGGGCTTACCTAAGACGTTGAAGAAAAATAACTCTATATGGGTTATTATTGATCGATTAACAAAGTCAGCGCACTTTTTTACCAGTGAACACTACCGACACACTCCAAAAGCGCAGCCAGCTATATATTCGCGAGATCATCCGGCTTCACGGAACACCAGTCTCCATAGTATCTGACCGAGATCCATTATTCACAGCTCAATTTTGGAAGAGTCTGCAGGAGGCTTTAGGCACTAAATTGACCTTTAGCACGGCATTTCACCCTCAGACGGATGGACAGTCAGAACGGTTAATTCAGACATTGGAAGATATGCTTCGCGCTTGCATACTAGACTTTAAAGGAAATTGGGAAGAACACTTGCCATTGATAGAGTTTGTGTATAACAACAGCTATCAAGCAAGTATTGGAATGGCACCTTATGAGGCATTATATGGGAGGCCATGTCGCTCTCCTCTGTGTTGGACCGAGGTAGGAGAATCGGTGATGATAGGACCCGACCTGATCAAGCAAACATCAGAAAAGATTGCTATCATTCGTCAACGTCTACTTACTGCCCAGAGTCGTCAGAAAAGCTACGCTGACCGACGAAGACGACCTTTGGAGTTCGAGGTTGGAGATCATGTCTTTCTTCGAGTTTCCCCACGTCAAGGAGTCGTACGATTTGGGAAAAAGGGGAAGTTAGCTCCTCGATATATTGGACCATTCGAAATCCTTGCAAAGGTTGGGCAGGTTGCATATCAGCTAGCTCTACCACCTCAACTATCACGTGTTCATGATGTATTTCATGTATCCATGCTTCGAAAGTATGAACCTGACCCGAGTCACGTGATTGATTGGACTGAACTTGATATTCAGCAAGATGTTACATTTGAACAACAGCCGGTTAAGATCGAGGATCGGCGTGAACAAGTACTACGAGGCAAAACCATTCCATTGGTTCGAGTGTTGTGGAGGCACCGTGGTGTGGAGGAATCCACCTGGGAGCGTGAGTCTGTTATGCGTGAACGATATCCTCATTTGTTTAACACTTGAGTCATGCTTTATGTAAATTTCGGGACGAAATTTATTTAAGGGGGGTGGATTGTAATAACCTGAATTTTTTTTCCTTAATTAAATTATTTAAGTGTGGTAGTGATATTTATTATAGTAAAAATCTAGAAAATTGAGCATTTGAAAATTTTTGGAATGATAAAAATTAGTTGGAAAATTTTTCGGATTAAATTTCACCCTATGTGGGAGTTTAATGTAGAATTTCTAAAATTTTTATCCAAACACTTCTTAGCCCAATTACTTATTTGGTTCAAACCAAGACCATTAACCCATGGGTCAACCCTTTTCTTTGACTCACCTCAACTCATTTCAACTCACTTTATCACTCAATGAATTGACTCATGAATAGTTGCTCTAAATTATTTCCCGACAACTTCATTTCCATCTTCCATACACTCTCACCATCTTTCAAAATTATTTGACTAATTGGACAAAGAGAAGACCCACATTGATGACCTTAAAGCATCTTTTTCAAATTATTTAGCAAACAAGATTTAAAGCATTTTGTTTGAAAGCTAGCATGATTTAAAGCATTTGGTTAAATTGTCAAAAAGCTAGCATGATTGTTTAAATTTGTCAAAAAGTTAGCATGATTCCCGGATCATGCCACCTCCATACATCTTCCCCAATGCTTTTCTTAAATGATATGGTTAGATAGTCAAAAAGTAAGCATGATTCTTGGATCATGCTACCAATTGTATAGGCATGATCTTACCTTAGTTGATTTTTTCTCCACTAATAATTTTCTCTACACTCCCTATAAATTGTGTGTCTTCAAAGAGAAGAAAATAAGAGAGAAATAAAATAAATTATTCATTAGTGAGGCTGAAGATTTGGTGTTGCTTGGAGGAAGAAGAAAGGCTTGGAATTTTCCAATTTGGGTGGTGTTCAAAGCTAACTCATTTTTCCTTCTCAGACTTGGTCATTAATATCTTCATTGAGGTAGGATGATGAATCTCCTAAAATATATTTGATGCATTTTCTGGTTTGAAGTATGAAACTTGATTGTGATAAAAATAAATACCCGTATATTGGGGGTAGGGAAGCCAAAATTTTGACTGAAGTAACTTAGTATGCTGACAGCTCTCTATTTGTAACTTCTTATGTGCTTCTAACCCCTAAAACGGTGGAATTAGGCTTTGGCTAAAACATAAAAGTTGTAGCCCTTTCAGTTTTCTTTTCAACCCAAAAAGAATTGCATCAATCCGATTTGTGAGTCAAAAGTTATGCCCAAAATACTGAGCACGTGTAAAACTGTATTTTCTGAACAAACTGAATTCAAAGCTGTTTTTGTACCTTTAGACCTTAGAATTTTAAAAAGTGTAAAACATGAAAGTTGTAGGTCTTGAAGTCTAGTTTCTACAGATATAAAGTTTATAGATATTGGAGTCTTGCTCTATTTTATATGAATTTTCTTTCAAGCTGCTATTCTGCTTAGCTTTAATTGATGCTTGTTTGGATTTGTTTAGAATATTATGTTTAAAGATTTATTTAAATTTCCAATTTCCTTCTGTTAGTTATTGTCATGTTAATAATTTCTATTGATATGAAATTATTTTAAACTAGATATTATGTATTATTTGACACTCTAATATTGATGATAATTGACTTAGATAATCAGTTTCATCATGGATAGTTGGATGACTTATTCAAACTAAAATGCTAGTATTTGATAAAATGCCCAAAAGAAACAATGGACTTGTTCTTTTCTCATTTGGTCTTTCTTAAATGAATTTGATTTATTTTTGGCATTGTTTTGTCAACCTAGCAAGTTATATAATTATATTTTTATGATTAAGTGAATTTAATGAAACTCATTTAATACCTTCCTAAACATTGGATAATTCTGTGGACATTTGTGGATATCTTGAAGCCAAAAACCTATGATAAGGGTTTGGTTATAAATAAGATGATGATTGGAAATTTATTTAAATTATTTTTGAATAAAATAAAACTTATCAATTTTGCTAAAAATTAAATATAAGTCCAAGAGCTATTTATTATCTTTATATTCCATAAAATAATAAAATAAAAGGTAAAAGGAGCAAAAACCGAGATTTGCAGCCAATGAGGTTCGAACTTGCGACTTTAAATCGCAATTAGGGTCGCCCACCCACTAAGCTACCAACCTCGGCCTAATTAATATACCATTAGAAATAATTTTATTCTTATCAAATTTGGTACGGTAAACTTGTCAAAACAATTAACTAAAATACTAATTTGTATTCTAAATTTTTTTTTACTTGCTAATTGTTAATTTACATATAGTGCCTACCTTTGTGATAATGATATTGATGACTATGTTAAATCTTTGATTTATTGAGAATTACTATTAAAGTATGGATATAGATAAAGTGCTTAAAAATATACTTGCATGTGACTGAATAATCTCACTTTTGATTCATCGCCCGGGAACATTGCCGGTTGTTATTCAAAATGTCTGATTTCCATACAAGGTACCCTTGGAATGTAAAAGGGTGAGAAGAAATTAAGGCACTCGGTGCTAAAGCTATTTTTGGCAATGGGGTGATGGGTGGGTAGAAATGGCCTTTTAGATGAAGATGGGAACATGCATTTTATTTGGGAGATGCTCCCTTCTGACCTGGCCAGTCAGGTAGCCGGTCGCGACGGCTAGGTTTTTGGTAGGTGACACCGTCGGTATGCATTGGATGCTAAGCCCGTAAAGTCACTGGTTCCCAAGGCTGGGGGTAGAGGAGGATAGGAGTATGATTATCTTAGGAGGATTTAGATTAAACTCCTTTACAAAATTTTACTGTGACCAGCAACCTCTCTTGTTATGTATGAATGATGTGTTGGAATTATTTAATTATATTTAATTCCTCTCGATTAATATTTTATAAAATATATATATATATATATATATGTATGAAACTTGTATCGCTACGGGGTTTGATCCCGAGACCTTGAAGATCTAAATCTGAGATCCCTACCACTGCGACACAGACTTCATTGTGGTATACACATCAGTATTTAATTATTTTACATATAAGTAAAATAGTAGTTACGGTGACGATTTCATCGAACCGTTGTAAGTATAATTTACATTATTCAGTTGAGATCTATTGAATTAATTGTTGCATAAATAGTATGCCACTTAAACACATTCACTTAATACAGTGTAGTATTACAACCACTGCATATAGGCACCTAGGAGATTCTGATTACTGGGCTTTAGTAGCTCACCCCTTGTGGGAATATTTTTTTCAGGATATTAAGCACAGGGATACAGAAGATGAGCTGGAAAGAGATTAAATTCTCTTAAATATTCCATCAGAAGAGTTATCTATTTTTTTCTTCTTTCCTGCACAGAGCTGGAGGACTTTATTTTTGGTCTGTAATAATTGTTGGATGATTGTAATTATTAAGCATAGACCTAATTTGCTTTTATTTGGTATGTAATGTTAATAGCGTGATTGGGACACTTAGATGGCTCTGTAATATTTTTCTCTATCTTTATTTTGAGCCCTGTAGTTGAAATCCCATCAAATGGTTCAGTCCAATGACTTATAAATATTGTTTGGGATAAACATGGGATTTTGACTATCTTAAATTTTTCTTACGGGTCAACCCCAATCTGGAGGAAAACTCTGGGGTGTGACAGCGTGTTTTTATCATCTCATTTTTATACCTAACAAATAAATTCCAAGTCACCCCTGGGCATTCGGTTATGAAAATCCGGGGCGTGACAAATCAATTCCCGATTTGCGTGATTTGAGCAAAAAAAATTAAAAAATAAATAAGTAGGATGAGTTTATTTATAGTTTATAAATAGATTTTTACATTTTATTTTATTTTTTTCATTAAGCTGAAATTACAAAACTCTCAATTTTTTAGTTAGTTATTCTCTCGTGCATAATTTTTTTCCTTTTTTTTGAAATTGGTGTATAATTTGAAATGACATAACTGTTATTCATAAAAATATTTATAAATTTGAACAGATAACTTAAACTTATAAAAAAAAATAAAAAATAAGTTTTATTAATATTTATATTTTTAACAAATGTATAAAAATGATTTTTATTTTATTTTATAATTTAATCAAATAAAAAACTAATATCTTTTATTCCTTTTTATTTACAAACTTTTATCATTTTAACTTTTCGTCATGCTCAAGTCATTTAATAAAGTTTTGTATGATCTTATAATCTAGTAATATATTTTAAACAAAATGTAATGCTATAAAAAAATGTAAATATGGTAAATATTAAAATAAATAAATTATGAAAAATTTGTAAAAAATAAATAAAAATCAAGATGATACAAAAATGACAATAGTTTATAAATAATTGAAATGAAATAAGTTATTTTTTTATTTGATTAAGTTATAAAATAAATTAAAATTTACTTTTATATGATTACTAAAAATATAAATGAAAACAAAATTTATTTCAGTCTTTCCAAATATTTTTTTCTTACATAAAATCTACAAATAGGAAAATAAGACAACTTGTAAATATTTAAATTTTTAATTGTCCTTTATTCCTACTAACTTTTCTTACCAATACTAAATTTAAAATAGAATCATTGATTTTTTTTCTCATATTCATGTACATAAAAAAATAAAACTACCAAAAAAATATTTAACTAGGAAAATCAATGGAGTGAAAAAATTAACTTTTACGTATACAGACAAATTTATCAAACAAACCATAAGTGCTTTTTTTTGAAAGTTTAATTTGAATTTTTATAATAAAAAATAAAATTTTTAAAAAATTTAGAGTTAAAATTTTTTTTATCAGGTAATTCATTTGCATTAGTGATTTGTTTTTTTGGTTCAAAAAACTTTAGATTATTATTGCCTGCCTTCTTATTCAAAATGTATAAGAAAAATTGATAAGTTGTCTTCTATATATATTTTTAAAAAAATAATTTCTATTATAAATAAAGATATTTATATCATTATAATTATATTTTGCATTCACTACTAGAAGATTAATTTTTGGCATTAAAAAAATTCAAGCAACTACCTTAGATCTTTAGCGATTGCTTTAAGCAGTTATTAAATTATGGGTCATAATAGTTGTGCACAATCGGTGACAAAAACATTCGGACAACCACTTTAACGGTCGCTAAATATTTATTTGCAACCCTTGAAATTATTATTAACTAAATTAAATAAAAATAAGAGTAGTAATAATAATATTATGTTATAATATTAGTAATATATAATGTACTAATAACATATAAAAAGTTTACTATTACAATAATAATATCAATAATAATTATAAAAATATAAAATTAAATAATTGAATTATATTATTTATAAAAATACACTACAGTTTAAAAAGTCAATAAAAAAATGAAAGAAATCAAATATTATAATATGAAATTATAATGTCACAAATAAATCAATTATAATATTAAAGTATAATATTAAATAATAATTGAATTAATAACATTAGTTGAATTATAATATTAATAGTAATAGTATAAGGAAATTAAGCAAAATAATAATATTATAATATTATAATTGAATAATTAACAATATATATTATAATATTATAATTACATAATTAATTATATTATATTCATGAAATTAATTTAATAATATTTATTTAGTTAAATTAATAAGTAATACAGAAACCCCTAACATGATTGGACCTAACCTAATATCTTACTTGGGCTCATTTCAATTTAATATTAATAGTAAAAGAAAATTACGTAAAATAATAATATTATAATTAGGTAATTAATAATATTAAATTCATAATATTAAATTATTAATATTTAATTAGTTAAATTAATAAGGAATACACATTCCCCTAATATGATTTGACCCAACTCAAGATTTTACTTGGGTCCAATCTAATTCAATGTAAACAATATAAGGAAATAAGATAAAATAATAATATTATAATACTATAATCAGGTAATTTTTAATAGTTAATTAATGATATTAGATTAGTTAAATTAGTAACTAATACACAAACTTCTAATCTTATTTGGGTCCAATCGAATATCTTAAATGGGCCAAATCCAATCCAATAATAATTATATAAGAAAATTAGGTAAAATAATAATATTATAAAATTGTAATTAGGTAATTAATAATAGTTAATTAATAATATTTAATTAGTTAAATTAATAGCTAATGCACAAAACCCTAATCTTACTTTGGCTAAATCTAATATTTTAGTTAGGCCCATTCTAATCCAATAATAATATAAGAAAATTAGGTAAAATAATAACATTATAATGTTATAATAAGGGTAATTGATAATATTATAATATTTTAATTAGGTAATTAATAATTTTAAATTCATAATATTAAATTATTAATCCTTTATTAGTTAAATTAACAAGTAATACACAATCTCCTAATATGATTGGACCCAATCCAATGTCTTGTTTGGACCTAGTACAATCCAATACTAATAATATAAGGAAATGATGTAAAATAATATAATTAATTTATGTTAAATTAAATAAGTTGGATTAATATCATAATAGCTATATTAAATTAGTTAAACTATTAAAAATATTGTTATTATTTAAAATATTAAATAATAATTTAACTAATGGTATAATAACCAAATAATGATTTGTTAATTTATTTGTTGTTAATTAATTTAGTTATTTGTTTATTTTTAGTTAATTTATTTGAGTGTTAACTTAATAATATAGAAATGCAATATCTTTCTTTGGCTCAATCCAATCCAATATTAATACTATAAGAAAATTAAGTAAAATAACAATATTATATATTATAATTAGATAATTAATAATAGTTAATTAATAACATTTAATTAGTTATATTATTAGTTAATACATAAACCCTTAATCTTACTTGGACCCAATCTAATATCGTATATGGGCCCAATCCAATCCAATATAAATAATAGTTAGAAAATTAAGTAAAATAATAATATTATAATATTATAATTAGTTAATTAGTAATAGCTAATTAATAATATTTAATTCGTTAAATTCATAACTGATACAAAAACCTCTAATTTTATTTGGACCCAATCTAATCTAATATTAATAATAGTTAAAAAATTAGATAAAATAATAATATTATAATATTATAATTAGTTAATTAATAATAGCTAATTAATAATATTTAATTAGTTAAATTTACAACTGAGATACAATCCTCCAATCTTACTTGAGCCCAATCCAATATCTTTCTTGGGCTCGGCTCAATCTAATCCAATATTTAATTAGTTAAATTATTAGTTAATACATAAATCTCTAATCTTACTCAAGCTTAATCCAATATCTCACTTAGGCCCAATCAAATATTTTTCTTAGGCCCAATCAAATCAAATATTAGTAATGTAAGAAAATTAGATAAAATAATAATATTATAATATTATAATCAAGTAATTAATAATAGTTAATTAATAATATTTAATTAGTTAAATTAATAGCTAATACATAAACACCTAATCTTACTTGGATCCAATCTAATTAAATATTAATACAATAACGAAATTAGGTAAAATAATAATATTATAAAATTATAATAACGCAATTAATGATATTATAATATTATTATTAGGTAATTAATAATAGTTAGTTAATAATATTTAATCAATTAAATTAATAGCTAATAGACAAAACCCTAATTTTACTTGGACCCAATTCAATATCTTGGCTTCAATCTAATCTAATATTAATACTATAAGGAAATTAGGTAAAATAATAATATTATAATATTATAATTAGGTAATTAAGTATTAAAAATATTAAATAATAACAGAAATAGTAATAATAATAGTAGTAATAATATGAATTATAAGAAATAATATTAAATTATAATCTTAGGAATAATATTATAATAAATTAATAATATTACGAGGGGTCTAATCGAAATTATTACTTTGGCCCAAATGCAATCTAATAATATTACTTGGGTTGATCTTATCCAATCCAAATCCAAATTTATTTCAAGTTAGGAAATAAAGAGAAATTTAATTAGAACTCCTTTACTTTATTCTAAGTTATAAAATAAACAGAAATATAGAACTCATTTACTTTGTTCTAACTTAGGAAACAAAAAAAAACCTAAAACTTCTTTACTTTAGTTTAAGTTAGGAAATAAAGAAAAACTTAGAATTGCTTTATTTTATTCATTTACATGTATTAGTAAAATTTAGACCTGTTTGAAAATTTTGTACGCCATTCGTTTGGTCATCCTTAGACGACGGATTAGGTCTTCGATCAGTTTCTTTGTTTTTTTATGAACACGTGGGGAATGACATGCGCGATTCTTGAAATGCAACTATCCATCTTATTGTTGACAACTCATGCAATATCCAATGTTAGATGGAGTTTTGATTGATGTCCTATTGTTTTCTGGGTGCATACACAGAGTACGACTAATGTCGTGTCTGTGTTGTGTAGTTGGAGAATCGCAGGGATATACTGTTGAAATTTTATCCCTTACCTGTTTGGGGTGGGTATCAAGTAAGATATGAACGAGTCGGCCGAGATGACTATCCCTATTTCTAATTAATAAAATTTAGGATAAAGCATATGCCTTTTCTCAATATTTGAGTAATTCCACTAATATCAGTTAATATTTAAAAATTATACATACGCCTCTTATTTTTAAATATTGTTAATATTGGGCATCTTTCATTAAATCAATTGTTAAAATTTAATTGAACATGACAAAGCAATCAAAATTATAAGTGTTTTTTTTTTTTTATTCCTTTCATTTTTACATTTTTGTCAATTTTTTTAACAAAAACTCTAAAAAAATAAGTTAAAAACAAGTAAAAATAAAAATAATTTTGAGAATTTCTCTAAAAAAAATTGACGAATATATGAGATACGAAGGGATAAAATTCAAAAATATCTAAAATTTTGATAAGTTTGACATTATTTTATTAAGTTTTAGTAGTTAACTTTTAAGAAAAAATTGATCAATGTTAATATTTAAAAAAAAAGAGGTAAGTATAATTTTTAAATGTTAATGGATGTAAATTAATTACTCAAATGTTGAGGGAAGACAAGTATATTTTATTCTAAAATTTATTTTCTTTTTCAAGGGCCTTAAAGCCTGAGTATGAGCCACAAAGTGATTGAATCAACTTTTTGATTATCCCAGATTAATTCCAAATTTTAATAGCTTAAGTTATTCAAATTTCCAAGAGCACAGTGCCATCATCTAATTGCCAAAACAAATTGACCCATTCCATGAAACTAATCTCAAAGATTAACAAATTTAGACAATCGTTGCAACAATGCCAATTCTACATTACAAAATACACAAATATTAAATACATGCGTGCGTATATATATATCTATATATATGTATGTATGTGCTTAATTTATTAATTCACAGCATAATACTAAACGGATTAACACAACTTTAGCTAGTTTCCCTGCGCTTCATTTATCTTCTCTACTCATCCCTCCTTCAACTACTGGCGCCATTGTCACACCACGATTCTGTTTCTCCACGTTCTCATGCCATCCTAGGACGGTTTATCACAACCAGCAAAGATTCATTTATAATAGAGATTATATACAAATATATCTTTATATATACATAAAGATCAATTAGAAGAAAGAGAGAGAGAAGGTATAAGGCATCGTTTAGAAACATCGGGCTAACACTTGCCAGTTAGCCAGCCCCTTTTTTTTCATATTGTAGTAGCTAATTGTTGGGTTATTTTTAATTTATGAAATTTTACTTTTTTAAAGATTAAAGGTATGTATATCCTTAAACCAATAAATGGGATCAACCTTTAAGAAAAAAGATCGACCCTTTTTACAGTAAACATGTAAATTCTTAAACCAAACAAATGGGATCGATCATTTTTCCTGATAAGGTCGTTCTCATGCCATCCTAGGACGGTTTACCACAACCAGCAAAGCATCATTTTTAATAGAGATTATATACAAATATATCTTTATATATACATGAAGATCAATTAGACGAAAGAGAGAGAGAGAAGGTATAAGACATCGTTTAGAAATATCGGGCTAACACTTGCCAGTTAGCCAGCCCCTTTTTTTTCATAGTGTAGTAGCTAATTATTGTGTTATTTTTAAATTATGAAATTTTACTTTTTTAAAGATTAAAGGCATGTAAATCCTTAAACCAACAAATGGAGTCGACCCTCAAGAAAAAGGATCGACCTTTTTTACAGTAGACATGTAAATTCTTAAACCAAATAAATGGGGTTGATCATTTTTCCTGATAAGGTCGTTCTCATGCCATCCTAGGACGGTTTACCACAACCAGCAAAGCATCATTTATAATAAAGATTATATAGAAATATATCTTTATATATACATGAAGATCAATTAGAAGAAAGAGAGAGAGAGAGAAGGTATAAGGCATCGTTTAGAAACATCAGGCTAACACTTGCCAGTTAGCCAGCCCCTTTTTTTTCATATTGTAGTAGCTAATTGTTGGGTTATTTCTAAATTATGAAATTTTACTTTTTTAAAGATTAAAGGTATGTAAATCCTTAAACCAACAAATGGGGTCGACCTTCAAGAAAAAAGATCGACCATTTTTACAGTAGACATGTGAATTCTTAAACTAAACAAATGGGGTCGACCCCATGAGGAAAAGAGGTCAACCCTTTTTACCAATAGGCATGTGAATCCTTAAATTAACAAATGGGGTCGATCATTTTTCCTGATAAGGTCGACCCCTTTTGACAGTAAACATGTGAGGACCTAGAGCATTTGTGCGTTCAATGGTAATTTTGGCAGACAGCATGAAATAACCAGGGTATAGTGTTAATATATAAATTTATTAGAAAAGGTAGGGCAAAAAAAATTAACTATCTTGGCTTTCCAAACACACACACACACACACACAAATACAAATAATAACTTATTTTTTTAGCTAGTTACTACCTAACTACAAAAAAAAAAAAAAAAAGTCAAACTATTTTGGCAGCCAAACCAAGCCCAAAGATATTACCGATAGAAGGGTCGAATCCGCGGTTTTTGAGTTCGCGGTACTCTTGGCACAAAGCGCATTGCTCGCAACAGTAATAACCAAGCAATCTCCACATGGGCTTTTCTGCAACATGTATTGCTTCCTCATCTTTAAACGGTAGAAGCAAGAGTAGATGCACGGACAACCCGTCACAATGGATATTAAATTGTATAGAGCTCCACTTGTACCACAAGCTGCACTCAAATATTAAGACATAAATTTAACTTCTAGTACTTCTAGTCTTCTAAACATCTACATGAATTTTACGAAACTTGATTAATCTATATTTTGAACTCTTACATCAAGTTTAAATCTAATATTTTATTAAAAGCAGTGGAAAAACACACGATAAAAAAAACAACGTATGCATCATATGTAATTGACATATGACATATTTTTCGTGTGTATATATAGATTTAATAGAAGAACTAAAACAGAACTTACTGGGTAACTTCATGTTACAATTAAGAGTAAAGATTTTGGAATAATATTTGATTTAAAATATAAAAATATTAAAGTTTTGTTTGGTGACTTCTTAAGTTTTGTTATTCAATTTTTTGATTTTTTTGAAATGACTAAATTTGTCCTCTTAAATTTTAAATTTCTTTTAAACCATAAAGAGTATAAATATCAAATTAATAAAAGTTATATAAGTTGTTATTAAATTTTTTTTTCTTCTCAAATACTAAAGAAAAGAGACTAATTTTTTAGTAGTTAATTAGTAATTAATTATAAAGAAAAAAGTTTTTTTTTTTTAATTTTCTTCTTTCTAAACTAAATCTAAATATAATTCATCTTAATATTTTTAAATTATATAGTTTAAAAAACATGTTAAAACTCAATGAAATTGGCTAATTTCATAATACTCAAAACACCTTACCGAAATGAAAATTTCATCCTCACTACACATACATGTTGATCCTTTGTCTACAATCTCCGCCATCCGTCCGAACGCAATACATGGACACCAGAATGTGAGGCAGCCTGCATGTACATAAAAAAAAATAATAATAATTAAAAAAAATAAATAGTTCAATTACCAAGCAAGGTTTAACTTGTTAATTTACTCAAAGCTCTTTTAGATTGCCAAAGAAACAACTGCATGGCTTTGCTTAAATGAATTATAAATTAAAACAAGGGATGATCAACTTACAGCTGTGGACATCATCGAAGCAGTCGCAGAGGCCCGTGGACCATGGCACCTCTTGTGTTGGTTGCTTTGGTGCATTTGTCGAACCAACTGGAGTTCCACTTACGGGTTCACCAAGAGCTGGTGGGGTGAATGAGAACTTTTGATGCTCAGTTGGGTTTGAGGATTGCATGGTGATTCCGAAATGGGTTTGTGGGATGAATTAGATGAGACCTTGAGAGAGAGGGAGAGATGTGTATATATATATATGGAGCCTGATATGTTTGTTATTAATTTGCACAATTTGATTCAAACAATATAACCTATATATATAAGCATTCAATGTAGAGAGAGAAGGAGAACTAGTTAATTAATACAGATGTTCAGCAACTTTCTCTCTCTCTCTCTTTTTTTTTTTTTTTTCAAAATAGTATTGTGTTAAACACCCCTCCTTGGAGATAAGTTTACACCAAAATTGGTCGCCAGTGTAATCAATTTTCGATTTGCGTGATTTGAGCAAAAAATTAAAAAAATAAATAAACAGTATGAGTTTTGTACCTGTGCACTCATCACAGGGTGGTGGTAAGTTTTGTACCTGTGTAGATCATCAATCCAATCTGTCAACGCCTTGAGCGGTCGAAGCGGTAGCGTTTTGGAATATTCGCTTTGGCGGTTGCTGCCGCGCCCAAAGTTTGTCACAGTTCATGAGAGTAATCTTCTGAAAATTGAAGTTGGCTTGTGGCAGTCATGGGCTGATTCAGCCTCTGTTCCTTCAGGCTGCAACTCGAATAACCTGACTCAAGAAAAAAAAAAATTATTTCAAAAAATTGATTATTCAGGTTCTATTTAGAATGTTAAAAAAATTTAAAAGGTAATAAAAAATATTAAAAACTTTTTAAAATTATTTAATTTTTATCTCGTTGCATGAATTCATAATTTATTTTATTTTATCTCATTTTTTATTACTGTAAACGTACCCTCAATCAACTTGCATCCCCGATTAATTGTCAAATCAGTTATATATATATATATATATATTTTTATTTTAAAATGGAATCATAATTTGACAAATATTTCTAACAAACCTCAACGTAAAGATTTTAATATTTTTATTTTGGAAATAATTGCCTTTATATTTTTATATTGGAGAAAAATTACTTGCACTTTATGTATTTTGTTATTATGCAACAATGTCTGTTATTCCCGAGAGTAAAGTCCACCAATGGACGGTGTGTGAAGTTAAGTGGTAAAAAAATAAAATTACCTATATGTATAAGCATTTAATGTAGAGAGAGGAGAATTAGTTAATTAATACAGATGATCAGTAACTTTTTTTTTTTTTTAAAACAGTATTGTGTTCAACACCACTCCTTGGTGATAAGTTTAAACCAAAATTTGTTGCAAGTGTAATCAATTCTCGATTTGCGTGATTTGAAAAAGAATTAAAAAAAAATAAATAGGATGAGTTTATACATACAGTATAAATAAATATTTACACCCTGTTTTTCTTTTTTTATCAAGATAAAATTAGAGAACTCTCATTTTTTTAGTTAGCTATTCTTTCGTGTATAATTTGAAATGATATAACTATTCTTCATAAAAATATTTACAAATTTGAACAAACAACTTAAACTTATAAAAGAATATAAAAAATAATTTTTATTAATATTTATATTTTTAACAATTATAAGAATGTAAAACATGTGTGAAAAAAATACAGGTACTCGTGTAATTTTAATTAATAAAAAAATAAAATAGAGTAAAAGAAATTATTTATATAATGCAAATAAGCTTATCCATTAAATATAGGAGAGCAAGGGGGTACGGTGTTGAGCGTTCATATATAATTTTTAGATTAATCTCTGAAGTTAGTCTTAAAATTAAGGATTGGTCTCGAGAATATTCGACCTAATGACCACTTAAAATAAATTCAAAATTTTTTCCGTTGAATTATAACCCAAAATTCATGATGGGTCATATTCACCATCCAGTAAAACAACGTATTGTTTGTATTATATATTCTTTCTTCGGCTTGAACGTGATTTATGGATCGAGGAGCAATCAGAATCGTCATTTGAAAGGTATATTTGGTTTATATATCTAGCATTAAAGGAACAATCACAATCACCATTTGATACGATCAATCACAATCAATATTAGTTAAAAAAAAAAAGGAAAAAAGAATTATCTGAAAGAAATTAAAAAATTTAACCCAAATTGAGACTTTATGACTTTATCTCTTGTGTTGACTTGTATATTATCGGAATGATAAATTCTGTGGCTCGATTGTCAAACGGATGTTTGTGTCAAATTAAGTTTAAATCACACAAATCAGCTAAATTAAGTTAAATACTTAAATCATATTGTTGCTGTGGCTTGTATTTTTATTTTTTGGTCCGAAATTATAATCCAATTTGAAAGTCTCGCGGTATGACCCGTTTGGATATTTCTTTAGAGGTCTGTGGTGGTAGCGGAAGGTATGGACCGATAGGCTCGAGTTTTGGGGTTTTTCTTTAGAGTGTGATCAAGAGAAAAGTCGGCCGACGTTGTAACTTTTTTATTTTCATCATTGTGAAATTTCTCTTGTGTCTTATCCGTGAACATATAATTTACAGTCGAACTATGTAAATCTTGCTGTCTATTTTTCTTCTCTTTTCTATACTTTAATTTGTGCGTTGTATGATCCAAGATTGTGTGCACGATTTTCTAACATATATAAATCAGCAGACTTGTCTCAAGACCAAAAAAAGGCTTTGGGTTAGGTCTCAAGCCCTTGATTCACACATCGCAGGGTGGTGGAAAGTTTTGTACCTGTGTTGATCATCAATCCAATCTGTCAAGGCCTTATTAAGTCGAAGCGGCTGAAGCGGTAGTGTTTTGCAATATTCTCTTTGGTGGGTGGTGCCGTGCTCATAGTTTGCCACAGTTCATGAAAGCAATCTTCTGAAAATTGAAGTTGGCATGCAGCAGTGATGGGCGGATCCAGCCTTGGGGTTCCTCCCGGCTCTGGCCCGAATAACCTGACCCCCAAAAAAAAAAAAAAAAAAAAAAATTAGTTCAAAAAACTGATTCAATCAAATTGATTGTCAAATCAGCCATATATTTTTTTTATTTAAAATGGAATCATAATTGGACAAATATTTCTAGCAAACCTTAATGCAATGACTTTTAACTTATTTTTTTTGAGGTAATTACCTAAATGCTCCTGTATTTGAGGTAAAAATCACTTACACCCTATGTACTTTATTATTATGTACTAATTTTCCTTGTTCTTGTGAGTAAAATGCAAGAGTAGATGGTGTTGAGTGGTAGAAAGACAAAATTGCCATTTTCTTCTTTTTCGCTACTCTCTTCTTTCTCATTTGTTCTTGCAATTTTTTTTTCTTTCCACTATTCTTCCAGTCTTCTTAAAGTCCAAATATATAATTGCAAATTCAAGAAATCTTCTTCAAATGCCAAATATATACTTACAAATTTAGAAAAATTAATCTTTCTCAAATTTGAAATTTTTTCTTAGAGGATATATAAGAAACAAAAGTTATAAAAGAGAAATGATAAATGCACTCCTTCATTACGTTTCCTTACTTTGCATTACTCTTTTTCATTAAAACTATTGTGGAGCAGAAGAAACTAATTAAAGAGTGCAAATATCCCCACCTCCATGCCAAACCCACAATATATATATATATATATATATACCACAAATCAGAATTAGAGTTCTACTCTTGAATCTGAAAGTACCATTGATTGAACAAATTTAACTCTCTAAACCCACAATCAATGAACCAGATTGTTTCTTTGTTAAACGAAAGAGCTCCTGGAAGCATTTTTGTGGGTTTGAAGAAATGCTGACATAATCAGAAATATAAACCCAATTTTAAGTACTTGAAAATTTAAAAACAGTAGAGTAAATAAAAGATCATTGCCAAAAATGAAAACTTCTAAACAGATACGAAGACTTAGACTATAGCATTGGCTGTACTAGCAATCCTAGGCCATAGGTCAGCACACTCCTTCCCAATTGGACCTGTGATAACAGACCCTTTCATTTCTCCTTTCGGAATAACAATGACACCAGCATTATCTTCAAAGTACATGAAGACAACATCCCTTCGGTGCCACGGCTTATGCTGCTTGATAATGATTGCAGGCATCACATTCTTTCTGAAATTAGGCTTCCTTTTTCACAGTTACCATCACCATATCACGGGCACGTGTCGAAGGCAAGCGGTTGAGTCTGCCTTTGAATCCCTTCACTGAAACAACATAGAGATTCCCTTCACTGAATGATATAGACGTTCTCCGATACATGTCGATGGCAAGCGGTTGAATTTGCCCTTGGTGGCGACTTTATCTGCCAGTGACTTTATCAACTGGCAATGAGAGATGGGGATGACTGGAGGTCTCTCGTGCCTTAAGGACATTTTGCTCTGTTAAATTTATATTTTTTCTTAGATATTAAATATTTATTTTTTTTATTAACGTATATCTCACACACACAGTTAATTTTAACAATTATGCCTATTTTTTGCACTTTAATAACGAGTACAAAAGGCATTAATGTACATTAACTAGGTACAAAAATGTAAGTGATTATAATTTTAAGTAGAAGGGATATAAATGTAATTATTCATTTGTTTTTTTTTACCAATCAACCATAATATTATTTCCCTGTGATATTACCAATTAGCCATAATCTTAAAGTTTATTAAGCACAAAACATTTATTGATATGCTATATGTCTGTCTCACTCGTGTGTACTTAATAAATGATATAGATTACTTTTTCTACTTGACGGTTCACAACTTCACCTAATTCTAATATTCCAGCGAATTGGAATTTTGACAAGTATCAGTAAATCTTTGCACTGGAGAAAAGTTTCATGCAAGAATTGATGCTACATGTAAGGAAGAATATGCATAAAGATAACAAAAATCCTACATGATGAGCATCAATGGCATCCAAAAACTTCTCAAATGCTTAAACCCATTCATAGTGGTTTGACACCCATGGAATATCAACAGAAATTACTCAATAACCCTGAAAAAAAGAATTCAAAATTTATTTCTTTTGATCACTGAAAATTTTTCGAATCTAACTTAAAAAGCAATCGCACATAATAAAGATAGTAAAACCAGAGAAAAATCTTAAAAAAGTAATTCCACCATGTAACTAGATTACAAGACTTTATTTGAATTCTCTGCGAATCCTCGCACAAATCCTTTCAGCGCCTTTACTCACCCGATAAACCCAGACTAAGTAGACTTTTTGAATCCTCAGAAGGTAAACAAACTCAACAAATGAGTAAAAGAAAGTAAGAAAGAAACTGTTACGCTCACCAAAGAAAAAAATCTCTCTTAAATGACGCTATAATATGCCCCCCAGATATTTTTTACATTAAACCTAAGTACATATATATAAATAGACAAAATCCTTTTTAAATTAGGACTCATATACATAATTAAATTTCCTTAATAGAAACAAAATCTTCAGATTCTTCAACAGGTCGATCTCTTGAGCTCCCAGCGGCATGCCTGCAAAGATGCCTCAACCCCTCAGGTTGCTTGTGCCCAACCTGTGGGGTCTACTGAAATTTACCCTAGGCTTCAAATAAACTGGCTTGCACCCTTGTGTTTTGTGCAGATTCCTAGCAAGCTTGGGGTGCAGTCTCGTGTTCCCTGCAAGCTGTTTGTAACCTTTACTGGAATTCTACAAATTTTGCTTAGCCTTATCATAGTGTGTGTCTTGTTTCTAACTTTGACTTGGATTGCAGAATATCCTTTTGGCAATATGCAGGTTCTCGGAATTTTGAATTATCTTTATCATTTTCAAATTAGGAAACAAATATATTTGTAATAATATTTAATTCAAGATGTGTTTGGATTTGTCAACATAAAACCTTACAATCTCCCCATTGGTAATTTCATAACAAAACTTAAATTAAAATTCAAAATTAATCTACAACACTTGGACAAACCATTAAAAATACCAAATGGCAACAAATAAAGACTAATGTTCATCCAAAGTCAAAAGTTATATCCAACTTTTGTGGAATTTTTACTCCCTCTTTTTGTTATTAGAATTGAAAAAATTAAGAAAAAGTAAAGGAACATAATCACAGCACAAATCAATAAAAATAGCCACTCTACCACCACCAGCTCCTCAATCCTAAAAAAATCTACCACATACAATTTTGTGCTTAAAAATACATGACAAAAATTATGAAAAAATAGAAAAATTTCACAATAAATTTATTAAGAAAATTTTAATTCTTCTATTTTCAAACGTATAAACCAATCATACAATCAGTTTAAGTTTAATTGAACAAAATTCATCTTCCAAATAAATTTTCAAGATTGTGTCATGAGATGAATTGATCCATAAAATCGAACAAATACTTGTGCTCATGTGAGGGTATGATAGATCAAGCATACATTCTCTCCATCAAACAAATCACAAGATCAAAAATTAAATTTGAGACACCAAATGAATTGAGAATAATTTGTTGATTTTATTTTTAATTTTGAGTTTCTCTTGAAATTTTATCAATTAAATTTCAACCATCCAAAATTTTTTCTCCATGAATATCCCTTTCAAGGTCTTGGTGGCTTTAACACACTTATGGGTAGGTAGCCATTTCCTCTATATTGTCTTTTCCCAGCAGGTGGTTATTTTGATAACCAACATGTCAGTAGGGTGGTTGCAGTGTAGTCCATTGGTAGTCCTTTCCAAGATAGAATACATTATTTATTTTAATTACTCATTATCATTTTTAAATGTGTCAAATATTAATTCAAAATCCATAGATAAGAAGATAAAAAGATATATACTAAATCAGTCAAGTGTTAAAAGAAGTATATCAAAATTATGGCTAACTTCATCAAAACACTTGTTTTTAATTCATTCGAGAATAAGAATTTTAGTCTAACACAATTGATAGACTGAATGTTTGATGTAAACGTAAGAAGATTGAATTCATAAAATATCTAATTAACAAATTGTGAACTTCTATCTTTCTTAATTTTTATCAAGTCCAACAGAAAAAATTACTCCCATTCAATCCAATTTTTTTAAATCAAATAAAATTGAAAAAAATCATGCCAAAAAATAATAATAATAATAATAATCTATGTGATTTCATAGAACTAGGATAAAGTATAACAATAATGCAAAGTCTAGTCTATGAAAAAAATATGCCTCTCTACATATTAAGACTCACCCCTTCAACATTTTTTGGGGTGCACGTAACATTCAATTCACACTTTCTAATCCAAATAGCCCTAATTTTTGAAAAAACTTTTTGAACCTTATGTCCTTTAGGTTTATGTCCAAATGGTTTTGAAAAAATTTTATTTTTTGTTTCTCCTTATTAGCCTATTAAAATAAGGTCTAGAATTATGAAAATTATTATTGGACCTCAATGGGTTATACCTATTTGACATTTGAAGATTATGTCTCGTAAAATTCCTAGTGTTAACAAAGGATAGGGGCAACCCACACAATTTGTGACAATTAGGTCTAATGGGACCCTTAATTCCACAATGATAACAAACAGGTATAAAACTATTAGAAAAATTAAATTGTGTTCCTTTCATCTTAGGATGAGGGAATGATTGTGGCTTGATTTGTGCTGGGACTTTCCCAGTGGAGAAAGGGCTAGCTGAGATGACGGTTTGTCCTTAAAGTACTCCTCTTTGGTGGGGCTGCAATATGTTTTGAAAAAACCGTTGGAGCTTTTAGAGAAGGTGGAGATGCTGCTAATATGGTCTTGTCACCAATGTATCTGAGGCCAATTTGTCTCCATGAGGTCTTTACTTGCTCCAAATCTCACCAATCAGGCTTGATCTAGTGTTCATCTTCTCAAGTGTCTTACCATTATGATTTATTTTATCTTGCAATTTTTTGATGCTTGCCTGAAGTTTTTTAATGTTTTTCTTCTTTTCTTCAAGCTCTTCATCCTTTATTTCAAGCTTTTTATCATTCTCTTTAAGCTTCAGTTTCATCTTTTTTGCAATTTGATATTGAGATTTTTTATCAGATTCTAAAGAAGTTGACTTACCTGAGAGTTATTCATTCACAATCTTCAAGGCATCTCTCTCATTTTTTCAACATATTGTTCTTTTGATATAAGATCTTTCTATTTATTCTCAGCTCACAACATTCTTGAAAGAGTTGATTGTAGGCTTCTTGGAGATTATCAAATTTTTCATCAACATCTTCATTTTTAGATGATGTCCCAGTATCACTTAGGGTGCCCATCTTTGTAGCTGCAGAAGAATTATATGGGGCTAAAAAAAAATAATAATAATAAAGTTACCTTCATTATTAGAAGATGCAGAGGAAGAAGAGTCATTGGAATCAAAATCATCATCTATAGTAGCGTTTATCACTTTAACTTGCTTTTTCATTTTCTTGTGAGTACATACTTGAGCGATATGGTCGTAGCCCTGACATTCAAAGCACTTGATTTCTTGTGGTTGCTTCAAAGTCTCTCTGTTTTTTTTAGATTTTTTGATGTTCTTTTCTTCTCTAAATGGATATATGGTTTCGGGTGTAAAAAGATCATACTCTTTGAATGATGAGTGAACCCGCTCTGATATCAATTGAAAATTTTTGAATCTAACTTAAAAAGCCATCACGCATAATAGAGATGGTAAACCTAAAGAATTAACAAGGAAAGCTTTTCATAGGAAAATACCTTAAAAAAATAATTCCACTATCTAACCAAGTTACAAGACTCTACTCGAACTCTTTACAAATTCTCGCACGAATTCTTTCGACACCGTTACTCAATACCATGACAAACCAAGACTAAGTGGGCTTTCTAAATCCTCGGAAGGTAAACAGACATAACAAAGTAAAAGAATATTAAGAGGAAGACTGTTAAGCTCACTAAAGGAAAATTTTCTCTCTCAGAAGACACTATAAAATGCCCCTAGATATTTTGTACATTAAACCTAGGTATATATATATAGATAGATGAAGTCCTAGTATTTAAACTAGGACTCATATACATAATCAAATTTCCTAAATGAAAATAGAATATTCAAAATCTTCGATAGGTTGATCTCTCGAGCTCCACACGAGGCGCTTGTGAAGATGGCTCGACCCCTCGGGTTGTCGGTGCCTAGCCTACGGGTCTACTAGAATTTGTTCCAAGTTTCAAATCAACTGGCTCGCACCCTCGCATTCTGTTCGAGTTTCTAGCAAGCTTAGGGTGCAGTCTCATGCTCCCTACGAGCTGCCAGCAACCTCTACTGAAATTCTGCGAATTTTGCTTTGCTTTATCATTTTTTATGTAGAATTTGTCTTATTTCCAGCTTTGACGTGGATTGTGGATTATCTTTTTGGTAATATGTAGATTTTTTTAAACTTTGAATTATTTTTTTTCCTTTTCAAATTAGGAAACAAATATATTTCTAATAATATTTAATTCAAGATTTGTTTGGATGTGCCAACATAAAACCTTATAATCACTAAAAAACTTTCTCCGGAGATTTAAAGATTAGTAAAAGGTATCATTCAAGCAATGAAGCACAATGAACATGATGAACTTGAGAAGTAAGCCAAACTGGGTAATAGGTTGGTTTTATCTAATTCATTGGTACCTTTGATTCCATTGTGGGTTCAATTGTGAAAGACCAAAGTCTATCCTATTATTTGTGGGGTCACACCATGGAGATTCCAAAAGAAACTACTTTAGTAAGAGTAAGATTTCTCACTTTAGCACCTATCTTCTTTTCTTCACATTTTACATTTCAGCAGATTTATTTTTTTATTCATTTTTCATATTAGCCTTAGGATTCTTGTTAGATTATTCTATATTAGATATGAGATATTATTTATATATATTGCATATATTAGAATATTCTATATCTTACTTTTTAGCAAGTAGTTAGGTTTATTTTGATATGTAAATCATTTTCATACACACCTCTCATTGTAAACCTATATAAAGGTCTCTTCCTAACCCTTAATGAAATATATGAGAAGTTGTAGATTTTATATTTTCTCTCTCTTATTCTATTTTCTTATCTTTTTTTTTTTAAATTTCAACATGGTATTCTGCTACACTATTTCCCCTACCACAAATCTTTTTCTTTTGCAATCTGAACTGGTTCTTAGGGTTTTTTTTACCCTTTTTATTCTGATTCTGACCTCTGTTTCTTCATATTTCACCGTCTCGATACATTTTTTTTTTAATGTAGGTTGATCTCTCAATATTATATCGTTCATCCTATTCACAATATCGCTTCTTGATGGACTTAAACTATAATACATCAACAAATGTCAGTCTTTCTTATTGGTCATAAACTTTGGAGAGTAAGGTGTTGCTATTTTCTTTTGACATTTTTTAGTCTTATCTTTTTTGTTCCATCTTCGCACACTGTGTATTCTGTTTGGTTATTTTTCGATCTCCAATCCGAAAAATAATCATATTAGTGGCAGTGAAATTTCTTCAAGAACTCACCATCAAAACTTCATCACCGTTAGTAGTTACAAAACTCTAGATTCTACACTCATGGCTTTTTTTGTTATCCAGTTTAACTGTTTTTGGAATGTTTTTATTTCCAAACTCAAATTAGTTTACCATCTTGAGTTTGAGGAAGGATGTTAGAATATTATATATTAGATATAATAGATTATTTATATATATTACCTATATTAGAACATTCTATATCTTAATATTTAGTAAGTAGTTAGATTTATTTAAGTATGTAAATTATTTCCATGCACACTTCTCATTGTAAGCCTATATAAAAGTCTTTTCTTAACCTTCATAAAATATATGATAAGATGCAGATTTTATATCTTCTCTCTCCAATTCTATTTTTTTGTCTTTTATTTCTTTATTTCAACAATTCTCAATTGAGAATTCAATCTTACCACACTATCATTTAAGAGAGTAAGGCCACATTTCTTAAGTTTTAAATAAAAATTATGTTGCATTAGTTTCCATGCTTAAAACAACTAGTAGCTTTGAAATTGTGTAATATAATGCGTCACTTATGAAAAAAATCATATGCTTTAAAATCTCCTATGCAAATCGTTAAAGGTCCATCTGTGTTGAGGGGTGTGAGAAAACCTTATAACACATGAATATTAATTATGTGAGGAATTCAAAAAGCACTAAAAAATCAAACTTACAAGTATATTGAATTTAAGTGACATAATCTACTGTTTATTTATTTTTTGATAGGCAACAAAGCTTTGTATAAAAAAAGTATTAAGGGGATACCACCTATGTTCTGTTTATTTAGAAAATTGAACTCGATAAATTCTCTTTCTTACCTTTTTCGTAAGAGTCCATGTAAAGCCTATGAGGAAAAATTAATTTCTAAAAACCATGCAACTCAAACTCAACAAGGACAAGATCATCTCCATTCTTATCCATTCCAAGCCACAGCTAGACCCCCTTAACAATCTGCTTTATTCAGAAGAGAAAAAAGTCGTCTCCAAACCCCTCTGTCTTGCAACTATGGAAAAGGATTTCTATAAATAGGAAGCGAGGGAAGTTTGGGTGAAGCTAGTTGACATGAGTACGAGTTTAAGTTTCTTCCCCAAGGAAATCAACAACTCACAGGTCTCATAATAAAATCCTATCAATCAAATTTTATATATTATAAGTTATATATGCTAAATTATGTGGTGATTTGGTATATACATAAACACACACATACAGAGTCTCACACAATTAATAGAATGAGATGAAGCCTAACTATTATATGGAAATAACAATTTCTTAACAAGATTAGGAAATAAGTTATTCTAGACAATATTAGATATTATTGAACATTAACAGGAGAATAAATCTTAAATGCACTTATGATATATATATTATTGGGGTTTCTCCTTCGACCCAAGTCACAATGTGCGAAGAGAGAAATTATTGAAGTTTCCCACATCGTGGAAGGGGCTGGTGATTAGTATATAAGTGTAATGGAAAGTCTTACCTGTTGAGTTCGCTTTTGAGATTAAGATAGGCTCAAGACCACTCATCACTGCTACCAGAGCCCAGGCTTACAATTAATCTCAGTCCATCAAAAGAAATGAGTTATGACTCCCTCTGACCTAGGGCTCGATGTGTAAAAGGGGTGATTGTTGGAATTTTCTTTTTGACTCAAGGCTTGATATGTGAAAAGAGATATTATTGGGTTTTTTCACATCTTTTGTAATAGGAATTGGTGATCAGTATATAAGTATGAGGAAAAGTCTTACCTCTTAATTTAGCTTTTAGGGTTAAGATAGATCTAAGATCACCCATCATATATATATATATATATATACACACTTTAGGAATCAAAACATCATCCAATAACTTTGATATATATAAATTAGGAATCAAAACATAATTCAATAACTTTATTGTAACTAACTTATTATCAATAAATAATCATTTCTCTGTTTGAAATTGAAGTAATACTTTCCTTATTTGAAGTTGGAGTGAGACCAATGAGAATTGCAAATTCGACTAAATTCAAGTAACGTGTCCATAGCATATATAAATAAGTACTAAAATGTGATCATCAATATCAATCAACCTTACATCTGCTCTTCAAGTATGGGTTGGGTCAATAAGCAAATTCTTAGGAAGGGAACTAACGGAATTGTTCATTTGGCCATCCGTAAGAACTTTACTCCTCCGGACAATGACGTTGCAATTGTTATTCTAATAGAGATCGTTGTGAAACCTACAGAGTTTTCAAAATCTTGTTGTCCCTTGAAAGAATGGGAGATTATAAATGTGATGACCTAGAATTTTAATACTTTGGTTATTTGTTAATTAATATTTAACTTGGTAAAAATAAAATAAAATTTTTTTTGATTTAAATTTTTGAGACATTAATTAAATTCAATTTTTATTGTGGACGCACAAATTGTGTGAGAAATTTGTAGTATTTAATTATTTTTGAGAATTACAAAATTATGGTTTAGTTTTGATAAATTATTAATTTAATGAAATATAAATTTTTATGAAGTTCACGATACTATATGCATATATATTCATATATATATTTGTCTATTAAATAATAATATTATATATTTCTAACTGCCAATTGGATTTATGTGTGATAGATTAAAAAATAAGAGTTGAAATTCTAATTCTATTTGGTTTCTAATGTGCAATCTAATTTAGTTTGGGGTGTAGATTAGATAATGTGAATTAAGCATTCTATTCCTATTTGAATTGTTTAAACAACAAACTGATAATATGTTTACATGTGTATATATATATTTACACACTTGTTATATGTAAATATATATATATATTAATCAGTATATATATAACTTAAGACGGTCCATATTAATGGGTACGTGAAGTTGGAAGTCTAGTTTGATTTAGATTCTAATCCTATTTCCATTAAGATTCTACCAATTAACAGTGGGTACATGGAGTTGGAAGTCTAATTTGATTTGGATTTTAATCATTTTTTCATTAGGATTCTACCAACTAATAGCGAGTACATAGAGTTGGAAGTCTAGTTTGATTTGGATTCTAATCCTTTTTCCATTAGGATTCTACTAACTAATAGCTAGCCTTGGTATACGTGTATATATATATAGCATGTGTTCTTCGGCAGTAAAGGAAAAGGGTTAAAAAAAACAAAAGAAAAAAGAGAGAGAGAGAAAAGAAAAGATAAGAGGTAGTGGCGACAGAGGAGAAAAAAAATTTAACGTGAATGTCGTGGAGATTACCAACTTATTGATGGCTACGGTGATCTTAGTCTAATTTGCTGATTGAGTTTTGAGTTTCGCTACAACTTGGGTGTTATTTCTGCAGATTTAATTTGAGGTAAGAGGTGGAGCATTTAATATTAAATATGTGTATATTCATGTGTTTATATATGTATTATTTAAATATGAGATTAGCAAACAAATGATTGATTTTTAAATTTGAAACTTATTCATATATATATTTATATATATCATATACATATGTTCTTAAAGCAAAATTGCACGTATATTTACTGTAGGTATAAACCGTAGGATTTTTTTGTTAATGTGATAAAAATTTGCGTTAATTATGTGCTGGTGAATTAATGGTTAATAAGGTTTTAAATTTTAAATTAAGAAAAATTTATATAATGTGAATTCTAGGTGAAATTTGATTTTGTTTCTTATTTGGGATTGAGGGGTGCTGAAATATCAGGTACGTACCCAAGGATTGAAAGTCCCAAAACCCACGCGGCGTTGGTTATCGATTCCAATAGGCTAGTAACCTACGAACGAGCAGATGCCTAACGGTGGCATATTATATTCTTAAGACTTCGGTTTAGGAAGCAGACACCGAAGGATGGTGTATATTGGTTAGGTCTTGTTTCTATGAGACAACCAAGCAGACATCGAAGGATGATGTATATTGGTTGGGTCATGTTTCTACAAGACAACCATGCAGCAATACCTCGAAATCGAATTGTTTTCTTTGACATGTGATGTGGTGCTAAAACACAATTAATTGTAACAAAGATAAATTGATAAATTGATTTAATTTGTTGTTTGAGATTGTTTCTTGTGCATAACTGTTTCACTTAGTAGCATGTTAGGATATTACTGCATTTATATTATTATTAGAGTTCCGAGCACACGTGGTATTAGTGCTCATCCCCTTACAGTTTATGATGTAGGCAATGAGATTGAGTCACGTGCTGGGCCTACTGAGAATAGAAATTGGAAGTTTTATTTATTGTTATATAGTTATGTAAGACTTTAGAAAAAATTATTTTTAGTGGATGGTAACAAACCTTTGTTTATGAGGTGAAGATAAATTGTTGATTTATTTATTTTTGTGGAGATTGTTTGGGTTTAGTTTTGGAACTTATTGCCTAGTTGGCTTTAACTAAGGCATTTATTTAAATTTAAAGTTTAATTTTATTTATTTTTATTTTTATTGCTCCATAAGAGTATGTGTATGGCTCTGACAAATGACAAGAGAAGTTGTTAAAATGTTTATTATTTATCTTTTATTCACGTGCTCGGGTTATGAAATTCAGGGCGTGACAATATACATGTTGAATGAATGTCCAAACATTGTTCACTGTTTTGGAAAAGACATTAGTGATGATGGAAAGCGATAAAGAATGTACAATTTGTTGTGGGAGTTTACTCCCAGAGGTACCCTGAAGGATATGATCAATAAAGGTAGCAAGAGATATATTCATACGATATAGAAAGATTTAAGATATGTCAAGAAAAGGTTACCTATATTGTGACATCAACCACACAATATCCTCATCTTTCTTTTTTTTGGCAATCATGAAATAAACTTAAACTTTGTAAAAATAGCTAATTCTAGATTAACAAAGAAAAGAAGCCACAAAAAAAATTATACGTAATTGGTGGGTTGAATGGGCATAGGGGAAGTGCTATGTACACCTTACCCGAATCAGTTTCGTTTAGTTTAAATGAGGCTTCAATAAATATACGGGCTCTGGGGTGCACTATGGTGGAGATGGTTGCCAAAATAAGAAGATTGTTTGACAAAATTTAATGATTAATTTTTATTCTTATGTTTAGCTACTATTTTCTTTAATGTCATTTCTTTTATTTTATTGTTTGGGTAAATTATAATTAGATAATTCCAACAGTCATGCATGCATGCAATAATGCTAGTGTAAAAAACTAGCCCAAAAATGCATTTCATTTATCGCGCTCTCACATAATCTACTAATGAAGCATAAAATTAATCAAAGGGATAGCTTGACTTTATGCGAAAAAACAAATAAATGGGAAAAAATGGAAAACTAATCGAATTCCCTTGGTAATCTCAACCTTCTGTTATTAGTTTGTCAATAACTCTTTATGTGAATGCTAAATGCATTGAAGCGATGCTAATGGGTTTAACTTTTGGAGCTCGATCTTACACTGCATGCAACCTTAATCAATGGTCAAGAAAATTTCATTCTTCCATTTATCAATGTTTTGTAATTCAATTTGAATATAAATTGTCTTTTGGAAAGTAATGTGCATTCCTCACTCACTAGCTAGTTGATTTCTTCAATCAAATTAGAACTTTTTGTTAATCTTTTGTTTATTTTAATTTCCTTTCTATCCATAGAGAGAATTCCAAATTTCCAATGACTCCTCTCATTCACTAGTTAATGTCTTCAAAAGACAAATAAACAAAGGAGCCACAACTTGGCAACAGCTACACACCAATGTTCGGACCTCCTACAGAAACATTGCAATAAAAATGCTAGCTATGTAAGAAAACTAATAAAAAATGGAGCTAGGGAGATTCCATTCCCTCTAAAACCACAAGTTATGTTGAGTCTTAATTTGACATAGCCATAAAGGCCTGCATCGTGTCCACAATCTCATTTGGTAGAGTTCTCGAGTCCTATAATTATTCTTGTACATATGAGCATTCTGCTATTTCCAACAAAAATAGACTGTTGCTCTAATAACCTGAATTTTTTTTCCTTAATTAAATTATTTAAGTGTGGTAGTGATATTTATTATAGTAAAAATCTAGAAAATCGAGCATTTGAAAATTTTTGGAATGATAAAAATTAGTTGGAAAATTTTTCGGATTAAATTTCACCCTATGTGGGAGTTTAATGTAGAATTTCTAAAATTTTTATCCAAACACTTCTTAGCCCAATTACTTATTTGGTTCAAACCAAAACCATTAACCCATGGGTCAACCCTTTTCTTTGACTCACCTCAACTCACTTCAACTCACTTTATCACTCAATGAATTGACACATGAATAGTTGCTCTAAATTATTTCCCGACAACTTCATTTCCATCTTCCATACACTCTCACCATCTTTCAAAATTATTTGAGTAATTGGACAAAGAGAAGACCCACATTGATGACCTTAAAGCATCTTTTTCAAATTATTTAGCAAACAAGATTTAAAGCATTTTGTTTGAAAGCTACCATGATTTAAAGCATTTGGTTAAATTGTCAAAAAGCTAGCATGATTGTTTAAATTTGTCAAAAAGTTAGCTTGATTCCCGGATCATGCCACCTCCATACATCTTCCCCAATGCTTTTCTTAAATGATATGGTGAGATAGTCAAAAAGTAAGCATAATTCTTGGATCATGCTACCAATTGTATAGGCATGATCTTACCTTAGTTGATTTTTTTTCTCCACTAATAATTTTCTCTACACTCCCTATAAATTGTGTGTCTTCAAAGAGAAGTAAATAAGAGAGAAATAATAATAAATTATTAATTAGTGAGGCTGAAGATTTGGTGTTGCTTGGAGGAAGAAGAAAGGCTTGAAATTTTCCAATTTAGGTGGTGTTCAGAGCTAACTCATTTTTCCTTCTCAGACTTGGTCATTAATATCTTCATTGAGGTAGGATGATGAATCTCCTAAAATATATTTGATGCATTTTCTGGTTTGAAGTATGAAACTTGATTGTGATAAAAATAAATACCCGTATATTGGGGGTAGGGAAGGCAAAATTTTGACTAAAGTAGCTCAATATGCTGACAGCTCTCTATTTGTAACTTCTTATGTGCTTCTAACCCCTAAAACGGTGGAATTAGGCTTTGGCTAAAACATAAAAGTTGTAGCCCTTTCAGTTTTCTTTTCAACCCAAAAAGAATTGCATCAATCCGATTTGTGAGTCAAAAGTTATGTCCAAAATACTGAGCACGTGTAAAACTGTATTTTCTGAACAAACTGAATTCAAAGCTGTTTTTGTACCTTTAGACCTTAGAATTTTAAAAAGTGTAAAACATGAAAGTTGTAGGTCTTGAAGTCTAATTTATACAGATATAAAGTTTATAGATATTGGAGTCTTGCTCTACTTTATATGAAATTTCTTTCAAGCTGCTATTCTGCTTAGCTTTAATTGATGCTTGTTTGGATTTGTTTAAAATATTATGTTTAAAGATTTATTTAAATTTCTAATTTCCTTCTATTAGTTATTGTCATGTTAATCATTTCTATTGATATGAAATTATTTTAAACTAGATATTATGTATTATCTGACACTCTAATATTGATGATAATTGACTTAGATAATCAGTTTTATCATGGATAGTTGGATGACTTATTCAAACTAAAATGCTAGTATTTGATAAAATGCCCAAAAGAAACAATGGACTTGTTCTTTTCTTATTTGGTCTTTCTTAAATGAATTTGATTTATTTTTGGCATTGTTTTGTCAACCTGGCAAGTTATATAATTATATTTTTATGATTAGTGAATTTAATGAAACTCATTTAATACCTTCCTAAACATTGGAATAATTCTGTGGACATTTGTGGATATCTTGAAGCCAAAAACCTATGATAAGGGTTTGGTTATAAATAAGATGATGATTGGAAATTTATTTAAATTATTTTTGAATAAAATAAAACTTATCAATTTTGCTAAAAATTAAATATAAGTCCAAGAGCTATTTATTATCTTTATATTCCACAAAATAATAAAATAAAAGGTAAAAGGAGCAAAAATCAAGATTTGCAGCCAATGAGGTTCGAACTTGCGACTTTAAATCGCAATTAAGGTCGCCCACCCACTAAGCTACCAACCTCGGCCTAATTAATATACCATTAGAAATAATTTTATTCTTATCAAATTTGGTAAGGTAAACTTGTCAAAACAATTAACTAAAATACTAATTTGTATTCTAATTTTTTTTTTACTTGCTAATTGTTAATTTACATATAGTGTCTACCTTTGTGATAATGATATTGATGACTATGTTAAATCTTTGATTTATTGAGAATTACTATTAAATTATGGATTTAGATAAAGTGCTTAAAAATATATTGCATGTGACTGAATAATCCCACTTTTGATTCATTGCCCGGGAACATTGCCGGTTGTTATTCAAAATGTCTGAGTTCCATACAAGGTACCCTTGGAATGTAAAAGGGTGAGAAGAAATTAAGGCACTTGGTGCTAAAGCTATTTTTGGCAATGGGGTGATGGGTGGGTAGAAATGGCCTTTTAGATGAAGATGGGAACATGCATTTTATTTGGGAGATGCTCCCTTCTAACTTGGCCAGTCAGGTAGCCGGTCGCGACGGCTAGGTTTTTGGTAGGTGACACCGTTGGTATGCATTGGATGCTAAGCCCATAAAGTCACTGGTTCCCAAGGCTGGGGGTAGAGGAGGATAGTAGTATGATTATCTTAGGAGGATTTAGATTAAACTCCTTTACAAAATTTTACTGTGACCAGCAACCTCTCTTGTTATGTATGAATGATGTGTTGGAATTATTTAATTATATTTAATTCCTCTCGATTAATATTTTATAAATATATATATATATATATATGTATGAAACCTGTATCGCTACGAGGTTTGATCCTGAGACCTTGAAGATCTAAATCTGAGATCCCTACCACTGCGACACAGACTTCATTGTGGTATACACATCAGTATTTAACTATTTTACATGTAAGTAAAATAGTAGTTACGGTGACGGTTTCATCGAACCGTTGTAAGTATAATTTACATTATTCAGTTGAGATCTATTGAATTAATTGTTGCATAAATAGTATGCCAACTAAACACATTCACTTAATACAGTGTAGTATTACAACCACTGCATATAGGCACATAGGAGATTCTGATTACTGGGCTTTAGTAGCTCACCCCTTGTGGGAATATTTTTTTCAGGATATTAAGCACAGGGATACAGAAGATGAGCTGGAAAGAGATTAATTTCTCTTAAATATTCCATCAAAAGAGTTATCTATTTTTTTCTTCTTTCCTGCACAGAGCTGGAGGACTTTATTTTTGGTCTGTAATAATTGTTGGATGATTGTAATTATTAAGCATAGACCTAATTTGCTTTTATTTGGTATGTAATGTTAATCGCGTGATTAGGACACTTAGATGGCTCTGTAATATTTTTCTCTATCTTTATTTTGTGCCCTGTAGTTGAAATCCCATCAAATGGTTCAGTCCAATGACTTATAAATATTGTTTGGGATAAACATGGGATTTTGACTATCTTAAATTTTTCTTACTGGTCAACCCCAATCTGGAAGAAAACTCTGGGGTGTGACAGCGTGTTATTATCATCTTATTTTTATACCTAACAAATAAATTACAAGTCACCTCTGGGCATTCGGTTATGAAAATCCGGGGCGTGACAATTGCAGCTAGAATTAATGTGTATGTAAATACAACATCATCAATAGAATAAATTAATACGTAAAACATAACTATTTGCTTCATCATTTTACTTCGGCTTGTGATTGCACTATCTTTGAATTTAAAAAACAAAATTTAAATTATTAAGATTTGATGCCTCTCTCTATCATAAACTCTAAGATGATTATTAATGGGAAGTTTGTATGTATTATGCAGAAAATGGACCTAACCATTATATATATACAGATAAAAAGTCTACAATGAGCTTAATAATTGGCTTGTACTTAACTGTCTAATCTCATTATTCCTATTAGGCACACATAAGCTCAATTAAGTAGATTACTGCAAAACATGCCTTATCATATATATCCTTTCTTTAACTTAGTTTTAACCTATTTTTAGTAACAATAAAATTAATTAATGTATACTCAATATACAAAAAATTCCAACCTTCTCCTACTTTAGCAAACATTAATTATTTTTTTTAATTTTAAAAAATATTTTAAAATTGACACTCCGGTTAAAGACTATATATAACCACATTTTAAAATCAAGTATAGATGAAAAGCATTTAAAACAATTTGGTCTAACAAGATAATCAATATCGAACTGAGGTAGCTATTATACTTATAATTCATATGATACCATTCATGATTATGATATCAACAACTTTATTGACATGGATCAAATGAGCTAGCGTGATGGAAATGAGCAATTAATAGGTGATCTTATGAATGTAGTATTCCCATATCAGTCCAATTCTCTTTAGATATGCTTTTCTTATGGGCAAGAGAATTCTAAGATTCCAAATGGAAACCAATATGTCTTATACAAAACATTTCAAAAGTAAGACAAGACATATCTCAAAATACTTAAGTAATATCTAACTTAACATTTTCAGTATATATAGAAATCATGAATATATTCGTGCACCAATGCCATCAAAAGAAACTAAAAGTCTCAATATAAAGAAAATATCAGTTACATAATGTGAAGAAAATAACTGACCAAGTATATCAAAAGACACAATAATACCCATATTAGAAACATACTCATTAAAAACAATATGTATAAGTCCATTGGGTAAGGGTGTCATCATCTGTTCAGTGTTAATATGCCCAATGATGATATTATCTTTTTTTTTTTTTACTAAATCTGTAATAGAGAAATATTTGATATTTATATGTTTAAACTCACTTGAAAATTTATGGTTCTTGGAAAAGAAAATAGCTACACTATTATCAATCTGCGTATGAAAGACAATATGCTTAGTTTATTTTACTCTGCTAAAAACTTGGATTTTTTTTTCTCTGTGTTGATTTGTTTCAATTTGATGAATATTAGTAAGCCTGGTTTATTTTATTTCATTTTATTTTGTTCGTTATCTAACAAAATTATAATCTTAGAGTACAACATTTAAATCACACACACAATCACTTGATTTTTTGTTTTGAATCGACCGTATGGGATCTGATCTTGAATCGAATCAGAGAATCGCTCTTGGAACGTGCCAATTGGTTTTACGTTAAATTACTACAATTTTAGGAAATTTTGATTTCATAACATAGGGGTGCACCTAAAAAAAAATTCGAATAACCCAAAAATCGAACCAATCTGATTACTTTGGTTCAAGTTGATTCGAATCCATATCATTTTTTGCTCGGTTCTGAATTAAAAAATTAGCAAATTGATATTTTTCAGTTTGGTTTTTGAATTGAGTATCTCTCAATCCGAACAAAAAAAAAAAAAAAACACACACACACAAATCGAACCAAGCGGAACCAACCTGAAAAATATAATATATAACATAAAAATATTATATAATATTATAAAAGGTAGATAATATTAGTGATATTATGGGATTATATTTTATTATGAATTGTACTAAAATTTAGTTAATTTTCTCTTTTTTATGTGATTTATCTTGATACTTTCTTTTTTAATCATAAAACTTGTTTGCTCCATCTACCTGTTTTTAAGTAATAAATGTGTAATAAAAATACCCAATCCAACTTGAACCAAAAACCAAACTAACTTAATATTTTTGGTTTGATTCTGATTTAAAATCGATTTGATTTCAGTCCCAATTTTACAAATCAAAAAAAATTAGTTCAATTTTGGGTAACTATAAATTTGAACTAAACCGATTCATGTACTTTCCTATTATAACAAACACCTTGCGTCCTTTCTTTAGTTGTCCACCAGCCTTTTTTTTTTTTTGTTTCGATTTGATTTATTTATTTTTGATTGTTTTAGGATCATTAATATAGGAAGCACCGTACAAGTCCTTAAATGTGATTAATCGTCAGCAATCCACCTTGGAAGCTCCTCTTAACATTACACAGTATTGCAGGGGATCTAGAGTGTTTCTTTGGGGCAAATTTTTGTGCCTTGAAAGTAATACTTGGAACATGAATTTGTTGAGGAAAAGAAAAATAAAAAAAATTATTAATTTATGTACTTTGTTTATGTTTAATCAAGTTGAAGTTAAAATTTTATAGATGAATATTTATCCAATTTACTTTATTTTTTTAATTCAATCAAAAAGGTAGATTTAATTTAATTTTTTCTTTTTTAATTCAATCAAAAAGGTAGATTTAATTTAATTTTTTCACTCCGTTTGACATTTTCACTATTTGTATCATTGCTTTTTCCTTTTTTTCTTTCCCAACAAATTCATATTCCAATATAGTATAATAGTTTCAACATTTTGATTAATAAAATTTAGGATAATATATGCATATTTCCCTTAATATTTGAATAATTACACTTACACCAATCAACATTTAAAAAATATACTTATTTCATTTGGCTTGAAATGTTAACATTTATTTTCTTTCATTAAATTAATCGTTAAAACTTTAAAAAAAATTATTAAAATAACCAAAATTTTAAGTATTTTTTTTGTATTTTATCCCTTTCATTTTCACATTTTCGTCAACTTTATTTATAAAAATTCCAAAAAAAGTTACAAAAAAAGTAAAAGTAAAAATAATTTTGAGAATTTTTGAATGTGTGAGATAAGAAGGGGTAAAAAAAAAAAGAAAGGGTAAAAAAAAAAAAAAGAAAAGGTCAAAATTTTAGTTAGTTTATATTTTTTGTTAAGTTTTAGCAGATGATTTTTAACGGAATAGGTTAACGTTAGCAACATTTCAAAATGAGGAAGGTAAGTATAATTTTTAAACATTAATAAGTGTAATTGTAATTACTTAAACGTTAAGGGGAGGAACGTGTAATTTTATTCAAGAATTTATTTCCTTTTCAACGGCCTCAAAGCCTGAATATGAGAACAAGGTGATTGAATCAACGTTTTGACTATCCCAGATTAATTCCAAATTTTAATAGCTTAAGTTATTCAAATTTCCTAGAACACACTGCCATGTAATTACCAAAACAAATAATATTCAACATTGACCCATGTAATGGAACTAATCTCAAAGATTAACAAATTTAGGCAATCGTTGCAACAATACCAATTCCACATTGCAAAATGCACAAATATTAAATACAAGAGTGCATATATACATATAGACACACTTAATTTATTAATGGTTGAAAATATTTGCACTCTTCAATTAATTTCTCCCGCTCCATAATATTCTTTTCTCATTTAACTATTATAGAGTGAAAAAAATTAATAAAAGAATGAATTTATCATTTCTCTTTTATTAATTCACAGCATAACAGTGAACGGATTAACACAATTAGCCAGCTTCCCTGCCCATCATTTATCTGCTCATCCCTCCTTCAACTGCGGGCGCCATTGTCACACCATGATTCTGTTTCTCCACGTTCCCATGCCATCCTAACATAGTTTACAAGAACCAGCAAAGCATCAATTACAATAGAGATATTATATATGTAATATATCTTTATATATACTAGAAGATCAATTAGAAGAGAGAGAGAGAGAGAGAGAAGAAGAAGGTATAGAGATGTTACCGAGAGAAGGGTCAAGTCCACGGTTTTTGAGTTCGCGGTACTCTTGGCACAAAGCGCAGGGCCCGCAAAAGCAATGAACCATGCAATCCGGACAAGGGCTTTCCAGCAACATGTATTGCTTCCTCATCTTTGATCGGTTGGTGCAAGTGTAGATGCAGAGACAAACCGGCATAACGGATAGAAAAACCGGCAGAATGGATAGTAAAGTGTAGAAAGTTCCATGTGCACAACAAGCTGCACTCAAACATTTAGACACAAATTTAACTTCTAGTACTTCTGAACATCTATATGAATTTTATGAAATTTGAGTAAATTTATATTTTGAACTATTATATTTTAAAATTTATGTTTTGAACTCTTATATTTTATACTTGTTTATTGTTCTTCTAGTTACAAAAGCTAAGGTCTTATATATAGAGGTCCTATTTAACACTATTAAAAGTCACTAAAACTCACCAATTTTAATTATTTTTTATACTTTCTTCTAATCAAAATTTAAATTTTAACAGTTGAAAAACCCAACAAAAAGAAAATTCAACATCATATACATCATATACGTGTGATCTATACAAGATAATTTTATATATATATATATATATATATTTAATAATAGAACTAAAATAAAACTTAATGGCAAATAAAGGTAACTATATGTTACAATTAAAAGTAAAGATATTGAAATACTATTCGATTTAAAATATAAACATGCAAAATGTAAATTCACCTTAATTATTTTCAACGAGAAGATTTTAAAAAGACGTTAAAACATAGGTTAATTTCATAATGTTCAAAACACAGCCAAAACGAAATTTTCATCCTTACTACTAAGAGTCCGTTTGGAAAGTTGGCTTCTCACCTTTTCACTACTCAATTTTTTTACTTTTTTTTTCTTTTAAATGACAATTTTTCTTTTTGAAAAAAAAGGCAAAATTTAACCTCTTAAATTATAAACTTTTTTTAAACTATAAAAGGTAAAAATGTTAAATTAATAAAAAATTAAAAAGTTAACTACTAAAAATCTATTGTTTTTCCCCTCCCAACCACCAAAAAAAAAAAAAAAAAAAACGATTGGATTAGTTTTTCAGCAATTCGCTAGTAGCAAATTACAAAAATAAAAAAATAAAAAGTTGGCGGTATTTTAATTCCCAAACTAAGCCCAATACTGGTACATACATGTTGATCCTTTGTCTGCAATCTCCGCGATCCGTCCGAAAGTAATGCATGGACACCAGTATGTTAGGCAACCTGCACGCACATAAAATAAGTTTAATTACCATGCCCGGGTTTAACTTGTTAATTTACTCGAAGCTCTTTTTAGATTGCCAAAGAAACAAACTGCATGGCTTTGCTTAAATGAATTATAAATTAAAACAGCTGATGAACTCACAGCTAGGGACATCCTCGAAGCAGTCGCAGAGGCCCGTGGACCATGGCTTCTCTTGTGTTGGTTGCTTTGGTGCATTTGAGGCTTGCATGGTGATTCAGCAATGGATTTGTGGGATGAATTGAATGAGACCTTGAGAGAGAGATATGTATGTATATATGGAGAGCCTGATATGTTTGTTAATTTGCACAATTTGATTCTTACAATATAACCTATATATATAATCATTCAGGAACTTTTGGAATTTTCAAAAAGTTAAAAAAAAAAAAAATCAAATGTTGGAAGTTCTTATGAAGCACAGATACGGATACGGATACGGATACGGATACGGGAGTGGGTACGGGTACTGGTACGGTTACAAGATATAGTAATTTTCAAAAAATAAGAATACGGGTACGGTAAAGATATGGCAAAAAAATAAAATAAAATATATATTTTATTTAAAATATTTTTAAAGATAGCATCTATATACTACTAAACATTATATAAATAACAATTATATAATTTGAAAAACACCATTCAATTTATAAATTAATATCATTTATATTCAAAACTACTATCATCATTTATACACAAAACACAGATACAATAAAAAATATCAAATACAATTTCATACATCCAAAATAAAAATAGTTTTTTCATTTTCTAAATTTTAGTTAGACTCAACTTCAATCATATCAATATATTTTAGTTAATTACAATTTGACCCCTTCTAAAATTTTATCATATCAATTTACCCCTAAAAAAGGTTTAAAATATTACATTTGGACCTCCGCCGTATTCTAAAAGTATCCTTCCTGTATCCTACATGTGTCCCAGTCATATCCTATGCAAATTTTAAAATAAAAAATTAAGATATGTCACGTAGCGTATCCGATACGTATCTGGTTGTATCTTAGCCGTGTCTGTATCCTCAGAATATCTGATATGAGTGCGACGCTTAATTTAAAATATCCATGCTTCATAAGTTGGAACAGAGCCTCAATGAAAAGAGTAAAGGGGAATTAATTGATTAATACAGATGGGCTAGCAACTTTTTCTTTTTCAACAAAGGTATTGCGTTCAACACCACTCCTTGGAGATAAGCTTACATGAAATTTTGTCAAAAATGTAATCGATTCTCGATTTGCCTGGTTTGAGCAAAAATTTAAAATAAATAAATAATTAAATAAGCTAAGTCTATTTACACTTTATCAATAAATTTTTACATTTTATTCTTAACAAACATATAAAAATAAATTTTATTTTGTTTTATTTTATAATTTAATCAAATAAAAAACTAATTTCCTTCATTTTTGTTTATAATATGAAATAAGGGCAATTCGTAAATTTAAATTTTTAATTGTCCTTTATTCTTACTAATTCTTCTTACCAATTCCAAATTCAAAATAGAATTATTGATTTTTTTTAAATTTATGTACATAAAAAAAAATTAAAATTACTAAAAACATATCTAATTAGGAAAAATCAATAAACCGAAAAAAATTAATTTTAAGTATACAGACAAATATATTAAACAAATCATAAGTATTTTTCTTTAAAAATTTAATTTGAATTTTTATAATAAAAAATAATTTTAAAAAATTTAGAACTAAAAATTTTTATCATAATAAGACAATTTATTTGTATAAGTGATTTTTCTTTTCAAAAAACTTTAAATTGTAATTGCTTGCTCACTTATGAAAACATCTATGAAAAAATTGATAAGTTGTCTTCGATATATATTTTTAAAAAATAATTTTTATCATAAAATAAAGGTGTTTATAACATTTTAATTATGTTTTGGGTTGAGTTTTTGTACAAAAGTTTTTATCGTATTATAAGAATATAAAACACATATGAAAAAAATATGAATAGTTGTGTAATTCTAATTAATGAAAAAATAAAATAGTGTTAGAGAAAGTATAAATAAGCTTACCCAATAAATATTGGGAGGGAAAGGGTACGATGTTAAAAGTTCAAACACAATGCTGATAATTAAAAATTTGAAATTTTTTACATAATGACGGGCTTGATTAATTCTTGTAATTCTAGAATTAACGATTGAATAATCTCTCCAATGATTTTAAGCGGACTCGAATTAATGATTAGTTTGAGCAAACTCAAATTTTTGCCAATTGAATTATAACTCAAAATTAATTTATAACGAGTCAGATCGCCATCCAATAAATTAAACAAAACATTGTTTCTATTCTATGCTCTTTCTTCGGAGTCTTGAATATGATTTACTAGCATTGGATCGAGGAAAAATCAGGATCGTCATTTGAAAGGTTTCATTGGTTTATATATCTAGCATTAAAGGAACAATCACAATCACCGTTTGATAGGAACAATCACAATCAATATTAGTGAAAAAAGAAAAAAAAAAGAATTATCTGCAAGAAATTAAAAAAATTTGACCAAAATTAAGACTTTATTAATTTTTAAATTTCATAGTATAGATAGATTCGTGGCTCGATTGGCAAACGGATGTTTACGTCAAATTAAGTTTAAATCACACAAATCAACTAAATTAAGTTAAAATTTTAAATCAAACAAAATTAGCAGGTTTGTCTCAAGCCCCAAAAAGGGCTTTGGGTTAGGTCTCAAGCCCTTGAAGCGGCTGAAGCGGTAATGTTTTGGAATATTCCCTTCAGCGGTTGCTGCCGCGCTCATAGCTTGTCACAGTTCATGAAGGATTCGGAAGCTGACGTCGGGAATGATGTCAGTTCAGAAATATCATACCAAGAATTATTAAATTAAATTTTAATAATTTAAACGTATTAAAAATAGGTGAATGCAACAAGCTGGCATCGACTCAATTATCAGCCTACTCACTTTTGTTCATAAAAATAATCTTTATATAGATTGAAGTTGGCATGTTTGCAATCGTCCATACAAGACATCATAAGACATTGACAAGAATGGAATCATGGTCCTGGTGCTACAAGACATCATAGAGAGTGATAATACCAGTTCGCGGTGGATGAATATCATGGGTTCAATCAGCTTGGTGGTGGATCCGGTGGTTGTGTGTGTACAGGGGGAGGGGACCATATATGAAAAGGAGAAGCACTACTGGTATTATCACTGTCCCTATTCATGTTAACAACACAACGAGGCCTCCAACTGTGAATGCGAATCCATGTGCTAACAATAACAGACGTTTCTTTTTGCTTTTGTTTTAAGGTTCCTGTTGCATGCCCCACCCTTTGTTTTTCATTTTGTCCTTTTGTTGTTTGAAACGTGGAGTGGTTTTAGGTTTCCTTTGGTTAAACCCCCCCCCCCCCCAAAAGAAAAGAGAAGCACGGCTAGAATTTTGTTAGACGAGGAGTGACCGTAAGTTGGTACTGTTTCAAAATTATAATTTTTATAATCAAATCGATTATTTTAAAAAATAAGATAAACAAATCTATCATAAAATATACGCTAACTAAACAGTTACTAAACCAAATTATCTGTTACGGTCAATTCGGTTATATATATATATAAATTTAAATATATTTTTATAATTTAATTATAGAGATAAAATAACAATTTTTACATAAGTGTTATTTGAGACTTATAATGTGTATTTAATATTATAATGATTTGTTAATTTTCTATAATTCTTGAAATTTCAAAAGACAAATTATTGATAGGAGTGGGTATATAGGTTAATTATATATATATATATATATAAATTAAATATTAAGTAATTTCAATTTGGTTATTTCAATTTATTTGGTTTTAAATTTTAAAATCATAACCAAAACTGATAATCATTATTTTTACAAAAAATAATCAAATTAACCGTTGTTAGATAAATAACCAAACCAAATGCATGGCCTTCCCACCACAAACACGGGTTTTATGAGTTGTAGTGCAAAAATACACTATAAAGACTGAAATGCAAAAGAAACAGTCATGATTTAATTATATTTTAATAAAATATGATTTTTCATATTTTGTATTGATGGTGTTCTAATCAGATTTCTTTTAATTTTTATTTTTATTTTAAAATTAGTTTTAACTAAATTAAATTAAGACCATTGAATTATTATATGTCATGACCATTTATTTATGTACTTCAGCTTCTGCCATAAAGTCCTTTGGGAATGATGCCACGCTTATGGTTTGTCACAATTTATGAAGGATTTGGAAGCTAACATTGGAATGATGTTAGTTCAGAAATATCATATTAGGAGCTATTAAATTAAAATTTAATAATTTAAATGTAATAAAAATGAATGAATACATTTAGGTTGTTAAACTCCCGACCTCAATATCAATAAGCTGACATCGAATCGATATCAGCCTACCCACTTTTGTTCATAAAAATAATGTTTACATAGATTGAAGTTTGAACAATCTTTCTATATGTATATTGAAGTTGGCATGTTGCAATCGTCCATACAAGACATTATACAAGACATTGACAGAAATGGAATCATGGACTTGGTGCTAAAAGACATTATAGAGAGTGATAATATCAGTTCGCGGTGGATGAATATCATGGGTTCAACCAGCTTGGTGGTGGAGCCGGTGGTTGTGGATGTATAGGAAGAGGGGACCATAAATGAAAAGGAGAAGCACTACTGGTATTAACACCCTCTCTATTCATGTTAACAACATAATGAGGCCTCCAACTATGAATGCGAATCCATGTGCTAACAATAACAGACGTTTCTTTTTGCTTTTGTTTTTGGGTTCCTGTTGTCCTTCTGTTGTTTGAAACGTGGAGTGGCTTTAGGTTTCGTTTGGTTAACGCCCCCTCCTCCCCAAAAAAAAACATGGCAAGAATGTGTAGCAGACATAGGGGTGACCATCAATTGGTACAATTTAAAAATTATAATTTTTATAATTGAATCGATTATTTTTCAAAATTAGAAATAATAAACAAACCTATCAAAAAATATATGCTAACTAAACAATAACCAAACTAAATTATCGGTTACGGTCAATTCAGTTATATAAGTTTATAAATTTAAATATATATTTTTATAATTAAATTATAAAGATAAAATAACAATTTTTAGATAAGTGTTACTTCATACTTACAATGTATATTTAATATTATAATAATTTGTTGATTTTTTATAACGTTTGAGATTTCAAAAGATAAAATTATTGATTTGAATTGGATATTTAGGTTAATTATATATACATATATATATATATATATATTAAATATTAAGTAAATTCAATTTGATTATTTCGGTTTATTTGGTTTTAAAATTTTAAAACAATAGCCAAAACCGATTTTTTACAAAACATAATTAAACTGACCGTTTTTCGATAAATAATCAAACCAAATGCATGGTCTTCCCCACCACAAATACGGATTCTAAGAATTACAGTGTAAAAATGTATTACAGGGACTAAAATGCATGAAGAACGGTCATGATTTGATTATATTTTAATGAAATGTGACTTTTCATAATCTGTATTAATGGTGTTTTAATCGAATTTTTTTAACTTTTATTTTTATTTTAAAATTAATTTTAACTAAATCAGACAATTAAATTTTATAAAAAAAATCAAGACCATTTATTCATTTACTTCAACTCATGCTGTAAAGTTCCCTGGAACCCGAGCTGCAAAGTCCCCTGGAACACACGGCAGAACCACCCCCCCTCCCAACAAAAAAAAAAAACAACGAAACAAAAACACGGATGTCCTAATTAATCATCAAGGATACACTCACTTCCTGAGTGCCGATCTTCTCCGATGCATGCAATCATCATTCCATTGCATAATCCAACTCACGCAAAGACCAGCCCCCCATCTTAATCGGCCATCATTTTGGGTTTTCAAACTTTGCTGGATTTCACATTTGAGGTGTGGGCTTTGAATTTTTATTTTGGTTGTGTGGGTGACACATAACCCCACCGAGACATTCTACAAACTACGCAAATCAATTCTACAAACTACGCAAATCAATTAACACTAAATCTTACTACTTGTGTGAGAACTTCTAAAGTTTACTAGATTTTAGAATCGAACTCTCAATCTCATAAGAAAAATCAAGAGTTTTGAATTTAAAAATTAATTAATTATTGCTTAATTGTGTTTTCAAAACAACTACTTTGAATAAATTAACAATGATTAAGTAGGGGTACTGTGTGCCTCTTTCATTAACTGAAAAAATGGCAATAATTAAGATAAGCAAACCATTACATTATAAAACATATATATGTATATATAGGATAGCATTTTCAAGAAAAAAGAGAGAATCGATCTCAGCATATGCTACTTTTGTGCTATCTGATGAAAATTATCGTAGAGATCAGTTGATATTGCAAAATGGTAATAGCATTAAAACATTACTGTTTCACAATTTTAGTGATTTAATTAATTTTGTACTTTAGAAAATTTAAAAAGAAAAAAACGATTTAAAAATACTCTCAGAACATTCGAAAATAAATTTCTTTCCGGACTCAATGGTGTTATTCAAATCAAATCGAATTCCCAAGGTCCCGTTTGGTAATGTTTTTATTTTTTGTTTTTCTATTTATGTTTTTAAAATTTTGTAAGCTGACGACAGAAACATATTTGTAAAATCTATTTACGTTTTTTTGTTTCCAAAAAAATAAAAACTTAAAAAAAAAAACTTAAACAGAAAAGAAAAAGTATTTTCACTTTGTTTTCTTTTTCTGTTGTAAATATTTTGTCAATTCTAATACTTTATCTATTTTTGTTACATCATATTAAAATAAACTATTTTATTCAAATATCTTATTAAACTAAAATTATTTTTAATAAATAATATAATTAAATTAAATTAAGTAAATTAATATGTAATATCCATTATTAATTTATTTATAATAAATAATTAAATTAAATTAATTAATTTAATTAATAATAAATATATATTATTAAATTATTTTTAATAAATAATAAAATATAATATATTAATTTAATTTAATAAATAATTTAATTAATATAAATATATTTTATTAAATCATTTTTAACAACAAATATTATAACTAAATTATTTAATTTAATTACTAATTTAAAATAATTAATTTAAATAATATTAAATATATTTTATTATATTTTTAATAAATATCATAATTAAATTAAATTAATTATTAAATTAATTTAATAATTTATTTAATTTATTTAAATATGAATTATATCTTATTAAATTATTTTTAATAAATATCATAATTAAATTATTTAAATTATTTTGAAATATATTTTATTCAATTATTTTTAGTAATATAATTATATTACGATTAATATCTCTTATATTTATTGGATTAAATGATATAATATTTACATTTTATTCAATTATTTTTAATAAATAATATAATTAAATTAAATTAATATAAAATATATTTATTAAATTCAATTAATTTTTAAAAAACTAATAAAATTAAATATTTTATGAAAGTAAAAAATTATTAGTAAACAAAATTATATTTCCAAATGTATTTTTAGTTTTCATTTCAGAAAATGAAAACGACAACAGAAAACAAAAAATAAAAAATATAAACATATAAACATAAACAAAAAAACGACGGCTTTACCAAACGGCTCCTAAGTAATGCACAAAGAGAAACTCTGAAAATAAAGATTAAAAATTATATTACGTATGTTCTATTTAATTTAATTCACCTACACTTTTTATTTTACTTGATAAGTACTTATTAATTATGATATGCCTCACTTAAGCACAATATGCGTGTCATAATACCACTAGTTTTATCACATAGAAATTCCATACAGTGAGCACTTGACTATCTCTATGTGCCTATTTAACCCATGCATGCCCAAATTATTGGATTGAGAATTTGATTCATATATTGGAAGAGTGTGTGAAAGTGACCAGTACTACTAAAAATCTAGTGAGAAAATTCATTAAGTTAAAATCGAGAGAGTTAATTACCTACTCTTGAAGTGAATGAAAACCTTCAATCATGCACCTTGTATAATGAGAAATATTAGTTGACAATTACAAATTTGATTAGTGTCTATTTCTAGAGCTTAAAAAGAATGAGAATTGTTTAGGTAAACTTCCTTAAATATTGATTTAACTATAGGTGTAAACGTTGCTATATCGTGATTTATTTTTCCTATCTCTATTTGATATGACTGAATCCTTGAAAAAGGTTTTGAAAGATATTTTGCACACTATTTCATAGACATTCATAGTTTTTTACGTTCTTAGCTCAGCTAAGTTTTCATACCAAAGTGTATTTGATTTGGATTACAAAGGAATAACACATTTTGTAATGAATTTACATATATATATATATATATGAATTTATTTAGTGATCATATATAGGCAAAAACTCCTCAATTAATTAGTTTCCATTTTCATTCATTATGTCATTTAATTAAGTTTTTTTTTCCTTTTTCATTGGTGGATTTTGATTAAAAAAAAAAAAAAGGATTTAACCTCGAGAGATTCACTCCCTAGGTCAAACCCCTAGGGAGTGAATCTCTTTTGGTTTGTGCCACACATACCGGCCCCTCAACATGTATAGCGGTAAATCGCGAACTCGCGTAGCGGCGGGGAGTCGGACCCACACCCAAGAACTGGATACAGTTCGTCCAGCCAAGGAGGCCCGTCCTACCAACCTTTACTATGCTTTGCGTCCGGGAGGCTGGCCCCAAGTTTTGCTAGAGAGGAGACTTGAACTTGAGACCTTGGGGTGGTAAGCCCCTAAGTCCCAGTCCAAGACCATCCCATCTAACCCCTTGGGGTTCGGTGGATTTTGATTAGCGAGTCATTATCTTTGGGTTCTTTCCTTACTTTGGGTATCTCTTTGAGGGGGAATTTATATTTATTTAATTTTTATTGTTTCATCAATTGAAGACCCAAAAAAAGGGGGGGGGAAGGGAATTTTTTGAATTTATTCAATTGTATCTTTGATTTGATTTTTTTTTATATGACTAACCTAATCTCACCAAAAAAAACTTTGCTTTGTCGGACATAAGGTTAAAAAACAAGCTCACAAGGATAAAATTGAAATATTAGATATTTAGTTAGTTATTTATTTGTATTGTAATTTTTTGAATTTTGTTGCACGTACTATTGTTACGACAAAGATTATTAAGTTTTATTTTTAGTGTTATGGCAATTTGTATTTTAAAATTATAATTTTTTTACGTTTCGGTTCAAATATCTTTGGTCGTAATTCACTCGGGTCAAAATTTGATCCAAAGGATGAAAAAGCTTAAAAAAATCTATCACAACCCTAAAGTGGCTCAAGCGGTCAGTGTTCATGAGAATAATTTCTATATGAATTGAAGTGGGAACGTAGCAATCATCCGTACAAGAAAATAAGGCTTTGTCAAAATACAATCATGATCTTGATGCTGCAACATCTTATTCATGTCGACCCAATTGATTTGTCATGTCAAATAATCCAGTGATTCTAATAGTGTCCATGACTTGATTGATTGGAAGCCAATGCAAAATTGTATGAAAACAGACGAGCTGTTTAATCCAGTATTGGCCTTAGTTCAAAAATCATAATGGTCTTATTTTGGGATTTATTTGGAAATTATGAAAAGCCTAAATTTGAATAGGAATTAGACTTTGAAAGCTTTGAGAAATATTTAGAAATTTTAAAGTGCTAGTCTCAATTAGAAAGGAAATATTTTTATTTAAAGAAACTCTTCGTTAAAAGAAAATTGAGGCGCATTTTTTTACATATTTGGGAGAATATCTTCTAGGGCTTCAACATATCATATTAACAGTTAATTGTTCATCATTGAAGCAAAAGTTACTGCAATATTTTCATTATTCTCGAAGAAAGGCCGAACACTAGTGAATTCTAGCAATTATCATTTGAAGACTTGATGTGTTTTGTACAAAGTTGATAAGCAAAAATAATCACACAGGCATGGGTGCATTGTGAAGTCTAACGAATAAAAGTAGATTCAAATGAAAATAGAGTTTAGTCGGTCTTATATTGTAATATCCTGGACCTTTGTGTTAACATGAACATATGGTTTTCGATACATTTTTGAAGTATAGTGCTATGTTGATTTAGTAATATAAATCATTAATGGTATTTTAGAGTTGAGAACTTTGAAAGAGATAAGCCAAATATTCAAAAGTTGGCATTTTAGTAAGAGTGCAGGAAGGAGGCATCTTGGGCGCACGAAACATGGGCGCCCAAGGTTTGGGCGCACGGCTGAGAAGGTGTTGGGCGCCTGAGCTATAGCAAAAGTGACAAATATGGGTTGTTCTGAATTGTGTAGCCTAGCCCTCACACCTATATACCTATATGTAGCTAGGGGGAATGGGGAAGCCTGAAAAACACTATGGGAGATTAAAATATTAGCCAAATTATATATATACATGTGTGTATGGTGTAAGCGAGAGAGAGAGAAATATTGGTTGGAAGAGAGGAACCAAGAAAAAGAGATAAGAGGAACCGGGCGGAGTTCGTGAGGGTAAGTTCTTCTAGCCTAAATGAAAATCAAATTAACTTTGTAAAGGTGTAATTGGATACTCAAAGAACCAATTTATGTGATTCATTTGTAGTTTGGATCAAAGAGTGAAAGTATTGAACCCATCAAAGTTTGAGAGCTTGGAATTGGAAGATATCACCTCTTGTTGCTCCATTCTTATTTCAACTTGAGGTAGGGATTTAATGCATCATTCTTACATATGTGATGTGTAACAAGGACTAGAATACCATTAGAGAAGCCTTTTCAAGTTTTGATTACATTTATGGAAGAAAATAGAAGTTATATACACACATATATGTATGTATAGGTTGAGAGAGTGAAAATGTTGTTTGATCCATGACTTGGCCCATAGTTGATGAAAACTCAAATTGTTGGTTTCCCTTGGTGCCTATAAGTCTTGTGGTGATGTTAGAAACATGAAACTTTAGGTATTTTATTATAAACTTGGTCAATTTGAGGTCCCAAGAGTGGAGAACCAATAACCTGAAAAATAGAGCATGAAACCTACCAAGCTGTGGGCGGACAAGGTAGGAATCAGTTGGGCACCCGCCATCTCGACGCCCAAGCACTTGGGCGCACAAGACGTCGGCACCCAAGCCTTTGGGCGCACGAATGAGTGTTAGTTTGGGCGCTCACCAAGGCCAATTTAATTTTCTGACTTTGTTTATTTTGACCTCCTACCCTAGGTTTATAAAAGGGTTTAGTAACATGTTTTTGTGTGACACTTTATTTGTTTAATTGCATGAATTGAGAAAGGGAAATATGTTCTAAAACATTGTTAAGAGTTGATTAACTTATGATAGTGGAAATTGACATGTAATGGTGAATAAATGAGACTTTGAATAAAGTGAAATGTAAGGATACCATGAGATGAGATCTATGATTAAGTGGATTGTAATTATGTGTTGTTGAAAAGCAAGTGATAATGAATGTGAATAAATGATTGAATGAATTGAAATGTGATTGATAAGGTGCCGAGAGCCGTGGTGGGGTGCGGAAATAGGAAGGGTTTTGAGATTACCTTCAGGTTGAAAGACCCAGAACCTGCGTAAGGTTTGGTGTCTATGCTGGTGGGTTAGTAGCCCACAACATGGTGCGTGTATCGGCGACCCGTGGCCTTGGACTGTGATCCTAAATGATGGTATTCAATTTATCGTTTTCGTTAGGTTTATACCCAAAAAAGACGATATTGTGTATGTACCCAACCCCCGACGACTTGTGTGGCTATGGTTATCAGATTGAATGATGAATAAGTGAATATGTGGCTGTGGTTATGTGATTGAATGATGAATATGTGATAATGTGGATATGGAATGTGATTGGATTTAATGTTGGGAAATTCAATAATGAAAAATAATTGAAATTGTATGTAATACTATGATGATGTTGAATGATGATAAATATTTATTTAAGTTGAAAACTAATTGATATTGATGATTTGTTATAGCTTATAGAAATTGTTGAAGTATCTATGTATGTATGATGATAAGCATGCATGTCTAGTTTACATACCATATATGTTAGTATGTAGTATCGTGGGCACAAGTGAAACCGTGCTCACGTCCCTACAGATTTTGTTACAAGAATAAAGCATAATAACCAGGTGGGCTAATGGGGCCAGACTAGAAGTGCATTTGCATGAGCCATTCCAGACTTAGCAAAATTTTGGTTACTTAAAGTTGAATGTTTATGTGAATGTTGTAATATTAATATATATTGGGAGTTTTATTTGATTTGGTTGTAATGGCCTTAAGGCCTACTTAATGCTTAAAAGGAAAGGATGTGTTGTAGTGTGTGTGGCTTGGCACTAGCCGAGGCTAATTTTATGTTACTTTAATACATGTCATGGCTCATCCAGAAGTTGTTGCACTGCTCTGATCATGGGATGGTAGTTTTAGTGCATGTTATGTGTGTTTATCACTCACCCCTCCGGGTATGACATATATAGAGATAAACTCTTGTAACCGATATTTTATCTAGTGTATTACTTTTTGGTCTAGTCGTTTAATACTCAAAGTTTTACATAAGGTGGTTCTAGTTAGAATTCCCTCATTAAATTATGTGTCTTTATCTATTTGATTTAATTACTGTGATTTTAGTTTTATTTTCTATTGGTTATGATTATTTGAGTCTCCGTAGAAGCTATTTTAAATTCTTAACGTGTATGACATATGTATATCCTTTTATACATATTGAGATGAAATTTTGTGATTATTGATGTAGTAGAGTGTTTTGTTGAGAGATAATCATGTTTTGAGGCTTTAAGTATGTTTATATGCTAGTATTTGGTTAACTAGAGGTTTCATTTGGATATATAGGAGATCTGAGTTTGGATTTGTGAAGAATGAACGTAAAACTTTGCTTTTCTTGCCTTCACATTCAAACGACCCATTCAAATGACCAATTATAGGCTTGGCCACTAATACAGGGGCTATTTGCCTCCTTGCGTTCAAACTGCTAAAGGTCAAATTACTTATTTTTGTTCCTTGTTTCCTCAAGTTCTAAAATAATTTCTGTAAAACATATGTAACAATATCTAAATATATATGGCTTTAAATCCTCAACTATTTATAAGTTCTAAAAACTTGAATACATGAAAATTTCATAAAAATGGGACTTTGATTTGTTGAATTAATAAGACTTTAACATAAAAAAATGAATATGTTAATGATTCATATTGTGTTCTTAAGTTGCGCACCTAGTGATCGCTAAGTACATGTAATTAAGTTATCCATAATTATTGTATTGTTATATTGCCTCTAATATCATGTTATGGATATTACATGTTGAATTTTGAATAATAGAATTATCTTGGTATATACTTGAGCATCGTGTGACTCATCTTAGTTCCATTTATGAGTACATGAATATGAAATGATTAATATTGAGTTCATTAGTTATACACATGACATTGGCATTGTATTATGTGCATTAGAGTTGGGATAGTCATCCAAAATATGTACATGGTCTATGAGTCAATGCGATTATTATGTGACATGTTAATGCTGCAACGACACACTCATTATTGAGCCGAGATCCATTTTAATAAAATAAAAAAAATTAGATTTTTAAACTCTCGAAGGACTCGTAGTCAAGATATGTGACATAAATGTCATCATTGGTGAAGATGAGGCATATGAACTAATTTTAAGCTACAACTTGATGCCTATTATTGGGTAACGTTTACCCATATTGTGAGATATTAGAAGATAAGCTTACAAAAGGCTAATTTTCTTTTGTATTGAGGATTGAAACATCTTCCTGTGATGTAGGTTTTTTGTTAGTCGAAAAAAATGGTATGATTAATGGTTTCACATATTTTACTAATTGTCACTCGATTTTTCATAAACCAAGAAATAGTATAGTTAGTGGCTCTATTGCATAGAGTCGCATTACGTTTAGGCCTGTCAATAGCACATTGAGGTCAAGACCCTCCTGAGCCTATCTATCCTCCTCTAAATGATGTGAAGATGAGATCAACATTACAAGGGAAAAAATGAAATTAAATCTGCTAGTAAGTGAAGCCCTCACCAATAAAGAACTTTTTTTGTTTATATATACTTTGTTACCAAAAATAGTTTATCTATAAATACAACAACACAAGGATAAATAAGCAAATTACTAGCTTTGAGCTTTAAGGTTATATCCAATACTATAGCATCAAAAATCTCATTTCTGTATTACTAACTCATATATACATACATGTAACAGAATAAAATAGTCAAAATGATTGATTTTATTCCACGTAAATTTTTTATTTTTAAATATTTTATTTTTTAAAAATAACAAGTTTGACCGATCAATTTAGATCTAGATCCATTAGTTATTGAATCTGACAGATCTAGATTCATTGGCTCATGGATTGAATTGGGTGAGTCAGATCTAATATTATTGGACTTGGTCCAAGTTGGATTCAGACCAAATCTATCCCATTAACAGGCCTAATTACGTTTGCTCATGGTTGTATGATCTCATGCATAAAAGCTATCAAGTTTTGAATCTCGTGACCCGAGAGATGAATTAAATGTAATCTCAGAGAACATGCATTAACCACACATATATCCTAATCAGAGCCACAATTGCCCTAGAGCAAATAACCATAATATATAATAATATCAATAATAATAATAAAGCCTCAATCAAAGTGGGCATTAGTGCTCCAACTTCAGTCTAATATAGTATTTTGGCCTTATAACCATATCGAATAAGTTCACATTTAATAATAATACATTCTTAAATTATCATATAAGAAAACCAATTCTATTATAGGCCCACCTAACATCAAGCTCTACACTTGCAACACAATCTGTAGGAACTTAAACACTAATTCACTTGTGCCCATGATGTTTAATAAAAATATATATAATATGCAGCCACAATAAAGGCAGATAAATATGATCATGATGTCAGTATCTTGGAATACGTATCTTGAATACCTATATCTAATAACCATATGTCATTATAATACCTCAACATTAACAATCAACCATCATAAATCAACATTAATATCTAAATAATCACATCGTAATTACTCATTTATTTTTTTTTTCTTATTCTTTTTATTACTTCAGATCATCACATCACTAAACGATCAAACGAAACGTCGTCATTTGTGAGCCTGGGATCAAGGGCCACAATTAGCCAGAAGATAAGCATCGTGATGTAGACTACTAACTTACTGGCACGATAATTAACTCCTACACAGGTTTAGAGCCTTCAACACAAGTGCAGTCTCTATACCCTTCTTATTTTCTAGTATTCACCAACCTCACAATCACAGCATAGTTTCACATTTCTATTATCTATTTTCCATTGCCATTATCATATACATTATCCTTATCTTAACCAATCAACTCACTTCATCATTATAACAACTCAATATAATTAATAACAAATCCATAACATCGCATCAGTCAACAACAACTGATATCATAACATCTTCCAATGATCCACGACATTCCAATTCGTGTTCTAAGATATATACTTTTCAATTGTATCATCCTTTATTTCATAAAATTTTCTTTTTAAACATTTACATTCAAGTATTTAGGTGAAAACACATTTTATAAAATAAAAGAAAGGATATTGGGCTTCTGGTCAAAGTTGGTACGCACGGGGGTCCATGCATGTGCACCCAAGTTGGGCATGCGTGCACTCCATGTTATGGCAATGTATAGTTTTTGTATGCTTTGTTCTTTGCTTTCACTGATTTCTCACTTTAAATCTCAAATTAGCTCAAAATAAAACTAGAAACTTGAAATTTCTGATTTCAAATGACACCATAAAGCTTATATGAACTTAAAAAAATGATCAATTTTGATTTCAACAAGTATGGATCAATATATGAGGTCATGTTCACTATCTCCTTCATAGACATAAACATACATATATACATGCGTATAACTTGCATAATCTCAACATAGTGCCATCAAGATTCCATTATAAACACATAAACAACTTCTTAACATCTTCGACACATCATATATGTAAATAGAATGCAATAAATCTCTACCTGAAGCTCTTTGTGAAGAAGTGAAAACAATTCACTACTGAAAAACTTCGTAAGCACAAAAGATCAATCCTAACATCAATGTAATCACACCAATGCATTCACTACAACTCTAATTGAACAATTACAAAGTTAATTTGAAATTGATCATGGTTCGATATACCTACCAATGCTCAACTTCTCCCTTAGCCTTTGATTTTTCCTTCGACCAAACATTTGATTACCTACACACACACACACACATACATATATATATATAAACCCAAACCTTAGGGATGAAGGGAAGCAAAAAAGAGTATAGCTGCCATTTCTCCTTCTCACATCTGTAGACTTAACATAAAGAGTCGTAGTACAGCACACGATAGAGCAAATTTAGGAGTGACTCAAACACCTCATGTCACAAAACCTTAGGCGCCTGGACACAAAAAAAGGTGCAACTAGGGCACCTTTTTAGGCACCTAGGGCCCCTCTTTCATTTTCATATGGCTAAGTGTTGAGCTATAATTCCAAGACTTGATCAAATTATCATTATCACTTCATTATGTTATAATTATGTCCATAATTATCAACTAATTTAGTGTATAAATTCAGGTCATTACATAAGCATTCATTTAGATTGTCTATATTGTGCCAATTGATTAACATGTTACATTATTTAATATAAAAATTATGTCATATTTGACATTTTATATGTTCATAATTATCTATATGCTATTAACAACTCTATGCTAATATTAATTGCGAATTCAAGCATTAATGATTATTTCTCACAAATCATATCAAATCAATGGATGATCCAGTGTATAATTTCCTAACTAAAATGGTTGAGAATATGGTCGATTTCTCAAATTTCAAATAAGCTCAAGTATAGAAATTGTCTTCCTTAATTTATGAGATAACCTCATCTATGGCAAATTAGCTTCAATATTGTCATTCTTTTTCTTAATTTCCTTAGGCTAAAATAATGGAGCTGATTTTGTTAGCTTTAGTATTTATATCGGTGAACTTGCAATGAACAATATGTGCAGAAATAGAAATTCTTTTCTTCCTTTATCATTCTGTCATTTTGCTTCTAACGAGTACTAATATTATGCATGTATAACAAGTACATCCTTGAATTCAACACAATGCCTACCTATGCAAGGTGAGTCCCATGTCTATTTGGAGTAAACATAATAAGTCCATGCCATGCATCTCTGAAACCAACAATCTCAATAAGGCCATCATCAACAATAGAATGAGTCAAGTCTCTCTATCCAAAAGTGAAATGATTAAAAAAAATAAAATCATTTATTAAAACTTGTTAGAGGTAATATAATTACATGACTTCTATGCTTAGTTTATATTAAATAACCAAATAAGATAGGCTGACACTAGATTAACTAACATAACACATCTTTCTTCCTATTTGACATTCCCCAAGGGTCAAGTCCACCAGAAAAATTGGATAAGTTAAGACAAACAATTGATCTAATATTGGATGACAAAAAATAAAGTTTTAGTGTCAAGTACCATTAATTGTTTAATCATCAATAGTTTTATAATTCATCCAAAAGGTAAGAGAAAGAACAAAAAATTGTATGTCTTCTGACTTTAAGTTTATTGGTACCTATATGATATAAATGACCTTAGGAGAGACAGTATTATCCCATTAGACCCAAACTATATAAGGATCATATAAAAGTGTGATACCTTAAAATTTCATATTGTTTGTGAGAACGAAATATGCAGATCTAGTTTGCATAACCAAGGAATTCACTTTTCGACGATTCAAAGTAAGAGGCTTAATTAACAAACAACTGCATAAACCAAATTCTAGTTAACCTCCAAGCAATGTGAACTGGTGCCTTGAGAAAAGAATTATGTGAAGTGTCCAACAAATACATCCGCAGTCAGTCATCACTCTCATGATTGTTCAGATTAGTGCTCCCACTAAAAAAAAAATCCTGAATTACTTTACCAAAAAACAAATAAATGAAGTAGAGAATATGTATTTGTAGAAACTTCAAAGAGCAATAATGCAATAGATAGTCTGGATGAAACTAAGCTGAGGCCAAATGAAAAGAAAAGCATGGGCTGTGATCTAAGAGTTTCTTTATTAATAGTGAAAATAAGATGAAAATATACAATTAGATGAATATATATATGCATAAATCCTATACAATTAGATGAAAATAAGAGGCGTAATTTTCTTTATTAATAGTGAAAAAATTGAATAATCAAGTGTCCTGCTCAAGACAAAAGTAAGTGAACAATATTTTTACATGTATAAGTGAATAGCATTTTACATGTGTAAGTGAATAACATTTTACATATGCATTAATGTACACATGTTCAATATTGTGACAAGATGGTTGGTTTAGTCTACCCAAACTTGGTCAAACTTTAGGTTAACTACTAGTTCAAAATTTCAAACTTAGTATTAAGATTCTCTTTATTATTGTCAGTAAGAGGATTTTATAATTCTATTAATGATTAAATAAATAATACAACAACAGCAGAATCGAGACTTCTAAGAGTGTGGTGCAAAGGTTCTTTCCAAAACCTTTTGGCTTTGAGATCAAGGGAGAAGAGCAAGGCATTCTAACATAATATTTATTATTTAACATTACATTTCTAAGAATAAACTAGTGCTTTAACACCACCTTTCCTTTAAACACATGGAAAACGTTCAGTTAATGAACTCAATGTGGTAGTCTCTAAATCCTATTCTTAATGTAACCTCACAAATTCTATGCACATATAATAAAATTGAAATGGAAGGCCTCTGATTTGACTCAAATTATGAAAATATATGGTCTTTCATGTATGAGATCGGTGAGGTCATCATACAATATTGGTTTATTATGGTTGACAACAAAAATTGTCAAAGTACTTACATACGAGAAAGCATTGCTATATTTTCATAGTTAGAATTCTTAAATATCCATTTGACTATTATAAGAGAACTAATTATTTCTAAACTCATATCTTTTTATTTCTATTAATTATAAAGAAAATTGTTACTTTCTTATCGAACTTCCACTAACAATCTCTTTTTTCCCCATCAATCCTTCTACACTGAGAACATTGTCAATTTCCATAGCTATAAAGTATGGACACTTCAAAATGGGTATCTTATTTATATCCAACATCTATAGGACATATAAACTCATCAGACACTCCAAAATACGTTTTAGACACGTCATATAAGATTAAGATAAATTTAGATTTGTGTAGGCAAAACTCTTAAAATTATAAATTTTTATAACTTATATTTTGTTATATTTTGTATAATGAATTATGTATCAAATTAGTTTTGTTATGGAAGTTATATTCATATATCTATATATGTAACTAATAAAAATATATAAAATTATTTTTTGACTGTATCCCTATCATGTCCGTATCCTTATTTTTTTAAAATTGTCATACTCATGCTCGTACCGTATCGTATCTATATCTATGCTTCTTAATCTATAGCTAATTGCTAAAGTGGCTTGCCAAACCACTCCTATAGTTACTTCGGAATCTCTTTCAATATTCAACTCTTTCATCCTAAAGTAGTAAATTCATACGAATTTTTGGCTATTTTGAAATTATTTTCAATACTATCACAGTGTCAATAATTACATTTACATCTCATTCACTATACTAATTACATTACATTTGCCCTTACTGATTTTAAACCTCTTTTACTACATTTTCTTGCATCATTTTTTACATGCTCCTCCATATATATCCAACACAAAATGGAAATGAAGTGGGTGTGTTATTGTTCAAAGCAGATGCAAAACTATTAAACATCATTCTATCGAAACATAAGACTATTGGATATCGTTCTAGCGAGAAACAAACGCTATAGAAGTGAACACTAGAATCCATAATAAATAGAGAAATTTCTCTGATGAATAATTTAATTAAAAACTAAGATACTTACAAAAAAAAAAAACCTAAGATGAATGCCAAAGCAACTACAACCTCGTGCTTATACTGAGTGACCATAATCCTAATAGTTAAAATAGGAGATTGCAATATATTCAGAATTTACCAAAAATGACAAAATGAAGATATTTGTAGAATCCTAAATCTTGATTCCTAATAAGTAAAGAACTTATGGAAGTTGATACTAAATTCTATACTAGCAGAAATTGCCAAAATAATTTTTTTTCTAAACAAAAAATTAGGAATTTAAAGTACAAAATGAAAGAATATGGCCATAGGCCGACTTATATTATATTATAAGCAAACATCACAAATCTTGATCTTCATGTGATCCTCTTTAGAATAGGCATTTCCTAGCTCAATGATAGCACTTCAGAATTAATTATTAAAAACAAACCTGAGTGCCTAAATTGGGTCAAACTGCTTAAAAAATGCAATGGCAGCTTGTTCTACACAATGTCTTACCTCTAACATGGATTTTTTGACCTTTGGTCAAATTCATCACCTTTTAGACCTATTAGTTGGTGCTCTCATATAATCTGAGTCTAGGGCCAAAGATGTACATAAATTGTAGGCCAAGAAACATGAACATCAATTTAAGACACTAACACGACACAACATGAATGCGATGACTTGACAATTTAATAAAAAATATAAAACACATTATTGTGGGGGGACTCAGCAAAAATATATAGTTTTTTTACATGTCATAGATATTAATATTTTATTTAGATATAATTAAAATAATATAGTAAACACTAGCTAATATAAAAAACCATATATTTCGTAACTTAAAATTCAACAAAAATATCTCATAATGTTAAGTTGCATAAAAGGATATATATTTTATAGCTTAAAAGTTAATTAAAGAAGTAAAAAAGGAAAATATATATTTCCTTAAGGTGAGTCCTACATATTCAAAATGAGTATGTGATGAGTCCAAACTATGTCTAAACCAAAAAAAAAAAAAAGACATGGCTAAAGAAGAGTTTGACATGTGCCTAGAGTGTGTCCACCATATGTTTGTGTCCTTTGTAAGTCCGACTCACTAACAACACCTTAGACAGTGAGCTTATGTTTCGAGATTGCAAGAATAGAATGCCTTTTAAAATAAAATGTGGTGGATTAAACATCTTTGTCCCATTTGTTTTTTATTCGAGTATGTGCATAAGTTATTTACCCATATGTTTGGGTAGGTGGAAGTTCCACTCCAATCCCTTCAATGGATCCCAAAATTACAATCAAAGGCACTAGCCAAGGTTTTTCATATGTTTACTTCTCTACCATGGGATATTTTACTCATGCATCGAAGTTCAATTTGAAGAATATGCATCACTTCCCAACAACAATCACTTTATTTTTAATCTAACCCATCTGAAAGATATGTTAACTTACGTATGAATTATGTGCATAATATTAATTGCTGTGAGTAATATCCCTCTTTTCAACCATCAGAATTGAAGGCAATTCTACATCCCATGAGTAAAGGGTAATATCCTAAAATTCTACGTCCTAAGAGTAATATTTCTAAATTCCACGTGATTTAAGGATTATACCAAATAAGGTAATAAGATTAAATAAAAATAGAATTGCTCATGAAACAAATACTTTTAAAAAGAGGCATAAAATGACCCAAATAGCATAGAAACTTCAACAAATATTAAAAGAACAAAATTTATCTTTTCACAATTGAAAATTTTTAAATTCATTTAAATCAAATTTCAAGCATCAACTAAGAAAATAGCATTCCTCACTCAATGTAATGTAGCTTGTAAGAATCTAACCTCAAAAAATTGTGCATTAAAACTTTGAGATCTTTAGCCATTATTTAAGATTTCAATCTGTCCAAACAATCCAGAGTAAGAAACCATAATTTTTCAAGGAATTCATCTCTATTTGCATTTCACTCAAATTGTCAAGTAACGCTTAAAAAAAAGAAAAAGAAAAAAAGAACCTCAACCAACTCAAGAAAAAGTAGATAATGCTTTTACCTCGCAAAGATTTCCAAGGATGTTCAAATGACACAATCCAAAGCAAACAACTGGCCCAAAGCAACTACTTTGGAAAAAATACTTCACCTTAAGAAAGTTTAATTTATATTTAATTGCGAGGATTTAATTAATCCAAAAATATAGATTTAAAGAAAGTATGGATGTTTTACCTAATGAATGTATATACATAAAGAGAGATATTCAAATGTGAGAACTGCTTTAAAGGGAATTCAAATTTTTCTGTGAAATTGACCATGATCACCTTATCATATATGTTGAAGACCAAATGCATTTTGAAGCAAGAAAGGAATGAAAGAAGGAAGGAAGAAAGCGAATAATGATCAAGATGATCTTGAATTTGTTATTAAGTTCTAGAACATCAAAATAATAAAACAATAATTATTACCATAAAAAATAAAATATATATATATATAATAACAATTAAAATGATACTATTGAAACATGTATGTTAATCAAATGAAAGAAAGTCGTAAAATTAATATTTCAAAAAAATTTCAAATCTAAAAGACACAAACCTTCTATCCAAAAATCTTTAGGGCTCAATTTGAGGAATAGAGATAACTCTCTGTTAAAATAATTGTTAGTGTTGTATGGGGTTGTTTATTTGCAATCTTCGATCAAACACTTGTAGTCGTTCTTCATAAAAAATGTCACAAGGTTGTTGATATGGTTCACTAATACAAGCTAAAGAGTATTGGTACATCATTAGGAAAGGTAGAGAGCAAAACAAAAGAAAAAAATAGTATGTTTGTGCTTAGCAGAAGCTCTTGCCCACGATTATCATTTTTGGTTTTTGAAAAAGGCTATCCTACAAGATAGTGTGCCTTGCGAGCATGAGAAGGAAAGCTTGCACCCATGAGCAGCCTATGACACTTGGGAATTATTGATCAGCGTGTCTCGTGGGCATGAGGTAGGAATCTCACACCTGCGAGTTACCCCTGCTGTCGCTTTGATTTTTTAAAGACTACTAAATGATTTTTTTACCCTCTTTTTTTTTTAATATAAAAAGCTAAAATCTTTTCTCAAACCCCATGCTTTTAATCCCAGCGTAGCCTTCCTATACCTTCTTAAGAAAAAATCCAAAAGGATGACGATGGGTGGAAACTTTTATCATTCTTCACACCATCAACTATCTTTGGCTTAGATCTGCTGATTCTCCACTCAGATTTGTTGGATTGCATCAAATTGAGGTGAGTTGTAGGATGTCATGCAAGCAAGATTAGGGAGTATTTTATAAAACTAGATCAATGTGTTCTTGGATAGGGACTTGTGATACTCTCTTTTGGATACCTTGTAACCTCTTTTAAATATAGTGAAGATTTTTAGTTTGATTTGCTCAAAGATCTGGGATTATTTCTCCTTTGAGTTTAAAGGAGTTTTTACCCTTATTAACAAATCCATGTATCTTTAATGTGATGTTAATTTTGGGTTGAAATATGAGTATGGATGTTCTTTTGTTTATTTTGGTTGTTATTAGATTTGGTTACTAGTCTTGGTTTTGGGATTCTTAATAATCAATAATTCATTGATGCTCCATAGTATCTAATTTTCCTTCATCGGTGCCTAGACCTGCTACAATTGCCTCGTCTTGGGGAAAGTAATTCACAAAATTTGCACCACTAAAATTTACCATAAACCAAGTCACCGCTCTTCCCTACCCGATTTGATGAGGTGACGCGGCTGCTATCATTGTTATGACCACCAAACATTGCAGTGGCATCTAATTAATAGAAAAATGGATTGTCAGAGAGAATTGGAAAGAATCCACTAAGCAAAAATGACAAAATGATAAAGGAAGAAAATAATTTTTATTTTTACATATATCGCTCATTATAATCTCACCTATATAAATACCAAAGCTAACAAAATCAACTCCATTATTTTAGCCTAAGGGAATTAAAAAAAGAATAACAAGATTGAAGCTAATTTGTTGTAGATAAGATCATTCCATAAATCAAGGAAGACAATTGCTATATTTGAGCTTATTTGAAATCTGAGAAGACAATTGCTATATTTGAGCTTATTTGAAATCTAAGAAGTTAACCATATTCTCAACCATTTCAGTTAGGAAATTATGCACCTGATCCTCTACTGATTTGATATGATTTGTGAGAATTAGTCGTTAATGCTAAAATTAGTTGATAATGCTTGCATAGAGTTGTTAAAATCCTCCCCCAAATTGTAGTGGAGTTGAAGACATAATTTGTGAAAAAACTAATGGATGGTGGCCCTTGGTCATTGGCTTGGTAAAGATGTCAACCAATTGGTTAGTGGTAGAAACATGTCGAGGGACAAGATGACCAAGTGCAACACATTCTCGAGTGAAATGATAGTCCAATACAATATGCTTACTACGTGCATGGAAGACAGGATTCACTATCATATGAAAAGCACTAAGGTTGTTGCAAAAGAGATAGAGGAACTTGGGGATCTCAGAGAATAAAAGTGGCCCACGTGAGTTCAGTAATAGTGTGAGTTGTAGCATGGTACTTGGCTTCTGTGCTAGAACAAGAAATGGTAGCTTACTTTTTCACATACCAAGAAATCAAGTAACGACCAAAGAAAGTGTAGTAGTCGATAGTGGATCGTCTAGTGATGGGACAGCCAACCCTATTTGCATTAGAGAATGCACAAAGATCAAGCGTAGTGTAGGAAGTAAAATAAAGACCAAAATGAATTGTTCCTTTTAAAATGAACACCAAGAAATCAAGATATGACCAAGGAAGGTATGGTAGCCAGTAGTAGATCGTTTAGTGGTAGGGCAGCCAACCCAATTTGCATCAAAGAAAGCATAAAGATCTAGTGTAGTGCTGGAATAAAATGAAGACCAAAATGAATTGTTCCTTGTAAGTATTGCAAAATTCAGCGCACTATTTTTAAATGTGAAATTATGGGAGCATCATAAATTGAGAGACAAAATTAACACTGAAATCAATATCAGGTCAAGTTAAAGTTAAATATTGCAAAGCTCTAACAATTCTATGAAAATTACTAAGGTCTTTAAGAGGAATATCATTAAGAAGACCCTAGTTTTTGTTTCGATAGGTGTGCTCATATGTTTACAATCTATCATTTAGGATTTTTCAAGGATTGCCAAAGCATAATGAAATTGAGAAAGATGCAACCTATCGGTAATGGACGTCATTTCAATGCCCAAAAAGAGATGAATAGGACCCAGATCTTTAATGGGAAATTCATCACTTAACACAGTAATGAATTGTTCTATGAGTTGTGAACTTGACCCTATGAGGAGCATATCATCAACATATAAGAGTTAAACAAATGTACCACAAGATGAATGACAAATAAACAAGGATGAATTTGTCAAACTAGAAAAGAAACCATGATTTAGAAGGAAGGTACTAAAATGATCAAACCAAGCTCGTGGGGCTTATTTGAGACCATAAAGAGCACGATGGAGTTTACACACAAGAGAAGGATGATAAGAATCAACCATGCTTGGAGATTGCTCTATAAAAATATTCTAAAAAATACAGCCACATAAGAATGCATTTTTGACATCTAGTTGATGAACATCCCACTGATGAACAAGTGTAAGACTAAGAACTATATGAATTATCCCTAGTTTGAGAAAAAGTTTCATTATAGTCAATACTATCAAGTTGGTGGTATCTTTTTGCTGCCAACAAAGAATTGAAACTATCAAAAGTACCATCCTCTTTGAGTTTTGACCCACTTGGAACTAATGACATACATAGAAAGATCACGAGAGACTAAAGCCCATATACAATTGGCCTAAAGAGCATAAAACTTTTCTTTCATAGCGTCACGCCACCCATCATGTTTGAGAGTAGACTTAACAATTAGAGGTTCATCAAGAATGTCTAGTGTGTGAACTATTAAAGCACTGTTAGACTTAACAATACTCAACTGTGCTTGAGTGATAATAAAGTGATGTGAGGGGCTAGCAGACGAAATAGTGATAAACGATGGCTGAGCGTGATCAAACAGCTGAGTGTCTATGCCATTAGTAGTAACAAGGACCAGACATGGTACTGGGTTTAGTGTGGCTAGTGGTTACTCCTTAATGGTAAGCACAAGGGACAATGGATTTGCACCATTGTGAGGCAGTGGACTCAGTAGGATAACTTGTTACACAGGCAAAGATGAGTCCAAAATTTGAGAATGGGGCAATGGAATTGATGGGCTTTCACAGCTAGGCGCTTCTGTGTAGGAATCATTGTTAGAAGTATTTATAGATAATGGAAGCCAAGAATCAAAAATACTAATTTGTTGATCATGGGTGAGAATGGATGTAGGGTCTTTTTAAAATAGAAAACAACTCTCGTCAAAAATCACATATCGTGAAATAATTATCTCCCAACTAGAGGGTGAAAAAGTTTGAACCATTTGTGTTTGTCACTATAGCCAAGAAAGATACATGATATAGTTTTAGGGTTGAATTAATTTTGATGTGTATCCTAGTATAGGGAAAACATTTAGAGACAAACACATATAATTAGGATGGGTACTATGTAATTTGAAATAAGGAGTGTCAAAATTAAGAGAAAACAACGGAAGATGATTGATTATGTAAACTGTAGTAGTAAAATCTTCAACCCATAAATATAAATATGCATCACAATGAAAGAGCATCGGCAGACCCAGTTTATGAATAATTTGGTGGCGATGTTCAATCATACTTGTTTGTTATAGTGTGCGAGGATAGGAAATGTGATGAAGAACACCTTATGTTTGAAAGTAACAACCAAGCTCGCTATTAATAAATTAACCATCAACATCAAAAAGAAATATTTTTATTTTCTTTTCAAATTGGCGAGCAATGTATTTTTCAAAAGCAAAGTAGACAGTGACAAACTTAGATTTGCACTTAAGAGGAACAATCCAAGTGAAAGCGGAAAAATCAACGACAAGTCACAATGAATTTAAGCAAAAATATCTTTACTACTGTTTACAAAATTACTAAAATGAAATTTACTCATCTTCCCTAACTAACAACTATCACAAAATGAAGATGACTTATTAGACCCCACAACATTTATGTGGCCTTTATTTTTAAGTTACTATAAAGAAGAAGTTTGAGGATGCCCTATTAAGCACAATGTATATACGGAATTATTCTACCTAATGAGCACAATGTATGCTCACACCCACTTACACATAAGGTTAGGTTGCTAGATCGAGGATCAAATATCCTAAATCGAGTTAGAGACTACTAATAGACTGTGTGGGCAAAGTATACATATTTTTTATCTTTTGTGATTCTATCCCTATGTTATAGGTTGTGGACTTCTTATTAAGATTTATATTAAGTATTACTTATTCTTTATTTCATAAGAGTTTTATTTGGACATGTAGTTATTAGGTAGCCATATATTTGTAATGCTTACGATAGCCAAAGAAGCTTAATCTAGTTGGTTGCCTGGATGGCAACATTCAATAATTTCATATGCTTTGTTATTACTATGTGGAAACTAGGCTAGTTGGACCTTTAGTCAAATTAGACCGTGGCCTAAGGCTCCAAATGAAAAAAAAAAAAAAAGGCTCCCCATATATTATATATACATATATACACACATGTGCATTCGTATTTATCGTCCCTCCTGCATTGAATATTTTTTATACATAATGAATCAATCTATTTCTTCTATAAAAACTAGATTGAACAATTTATGACATATAAAAGTATTTTCAATTTTTTATTTTACATAAATAAACCAAAAGCTCTATATAAAACTAAATTGAAAAGTTAGTGTCTTAATCATGAAAACTTTTTAAAAGAAGGTGAACATTTGGATATTGATGGTTTTGATTTATTTTTGGAACCAAAAAAATTAAAAGAATTTTTAAAAGTAGAAATCAATGCTCCCATTGATATATTAAATTATATAAAAGAGTTGTATTCTTTTTCCTAATACTTGTATTACTTGTTGAGTTATTAATGTTACCGATAACAATTGTTGGTTAAAAGAAGTTTTTTAAAGATAAAATTAATAAAATCTTATTTATGATTAGCTATGTTGCCAGATAAATTAAATGGATTAACTATATTATTTATTGAGAATACAATATTGAAGCGTCTTGAATATAAAACTTTGATTAATAGTTTTATGGCTTAAAAAATCACATGTATGAATATTTTTTAGGCTCAAAATTTTTTTCACCTTAGACTCTCAAATAGTTTGATAGGGCTTTGTGTATGAATGGAGGACCTATGCCACATACTGTATTGCAACTTATGTATATACATTGTATAGGATTAACCAAGGTTGTTGACAGCTAGTCATCAATCTTCTTGATTTAAAATGAACTTTGGTTAGCATTTATTTGATCATTCCTAAAATAAATTAGTCCCATTTTCTCATATTGTCTACTTTAGAAAATGAAGTTTAAGTAGTGATATGCAGACAAGAGTGAGGAATGCAAAATATGCTACTACAACATTAGCTTGTTTTGGACATGAAATTTAGATGTAAAAAGTTAGTTTATTTTGCATCCAAAGTTCAGGGAGAAATTAATTATAAAAATAAAGTATGAAGTAAATGGTAAAAAGTATTATTGATAAAGGCACTTTGTTGGGTAGGCTTGATGTCTAAGAATTAGAATAGTCTTGGGCTTAAGATAAAATAGTAGGCATAATATTCCACTAACTTAAACCCAGACAGTCAGCATATATGTTATTATCCAATGCCAAGTTGACTACCCATTATCTAATTGTTGGTGCCAAAAGAGTTTTATATATACAATGTTTTAAAATCAAAAATAAAAAAGAAAAACTCGTGAAAGGTCCACTTAATTAGGGATAACAATAGAACAAGCTTAGTCAACATTATATTCTAAAAAAATAATTTTTCGTATCTATGGTTGTCCATGTGACAATTTGAATTTTCCCATTATATACGACTATACTATCTAGGGTTAAGTCGGTTTGACATAAGATCTCAAACATAAAAATATTATAAAATTAAAAAAATTATGAATAAAAATAAAATTATATTAATAGTATTTGTGTATTATAGTTTATAGAGTGATAATATTTTTATAATAAAAATATTTAAAATATTTTATAATATAATTGGAGCAAGTTCTAAGATAGAGTAACCAAATCCTTAATATATTTCATACATACATCAAGTTTACTTATCCCATAAAAGGACCCAAACATATTATTTGGCAAAAGAGTTAAGCAACCTTCTTTGGTATGCACTTATAAATATAACTATAACCAGGTCGAGTTATGTCTGGTGCTATTTAAATTTAATTCATTTATTAAATCAAAATATTTTTTTTTCAAACTCAACTCATTTATAAATGAATGAGTAAGCCTTATGAGCTTGAATTAAAAATGCTTTAGTTAAAATAAAATAAATTGTAATTTAATTTTTAAAATTAAAAACACAACAAATAGTGATATTAGGGGCACAACTCGAGCAAATTAACTGGTTTAAGGCTTGATTTAGTGTAAAGGAATATTAAACTACCAAACTCGACGAGCCCAAGATTAGGCATAAGATTGAAGCCCACGCCCAACCCAGTTAGCATTCATTTTTTTTTTATGTGCTGTGTTTTACTCAACATTTATGTAAAGAACCAAAAGCTTCATAGCCCCCACATGACACTAGCAGGATTGCTGCCCTATTGATACATACGACTATACAATGTCTCAAATATAGTTAGGGTTGCACTAATAAAACTGTTATGGGTGGAATTGTCAAAGGAATTAATGATGATAAATGGGCCCAAAGTAGATATTGGGGATTTTAATCAGATTTTATACCCAGAAGATAACCTATGTTGAGGTAAAATTAGAATAGAAGGAAGTACGATATTCAAAAACTTTCTTGAGTATGGTAGTTTGGTAGAAGTGCGAGGCAAAGGGAATAATTATACTTGGTCTAATGAAAGAAAGGGGAAAGATCAGGAAATGGAAAAATTAGGTTTTTTTGCTCCTGTAACTGGGGGGAGATTTTTCCTTTTGCATCAGTTTGGAATTTGGTGATTGTTTGCTCAAATCACAGTCCCAATGCTTTGAATACTAAAGAGGTAGATAGAGGGAGAAGTAGTCTTAAGGAGATTTAAGAGATATTGGTTATATCATCAAGAGAGAAGCAAAATAACTGATAAAGTGTGGGGATTAAAGATTAATGGTTGGCCTCTGTTTAGTGTTATGCAAAAGCAAGAAATCCTGATTAATCATTTAAGAAATTGGGATAAGGTGCCACCAAAGAAGTTGAATGAGTTGGTGGAGGATCAAAAGAGATTGGTAGAAGACATTCAAAAAGAGATTGAAAGTAATAATAGAGGTGATGGAGTAATGGAGAAATTTTTAGAAGAATCAAAAATATTGGAGGATTAAGTGATCAGGCAGGAAAGCTATTGGGCATAGAGGGCTAAGCATAACTGGCCGCAAGAAGGAGATGAAAATATCAGATATTTTCATATGGCAGCGACAATCAAGAAGGCCTAAAATATGATAAATGGCTTGGATGTTGGAGATAATTTTGTATGTTGGGATCAAAACATTGTTAGAGATTATATTGTGGAACATTTTAAGAAATTGTATTCAAGAAGAGTGGAAGAGGAATTTGAATATCCTGAGAATTTTGATGTGCACAAGGCAATTACCAATAAATTGAATGAAGAGCAAAGGGGATGGCTAAATGAAGATTTTTAGATGAAGAAATCAAGTGAGCAATTTTTCAAATGGAAAGAAATAAAGCACCAGGGCCAAATAGATTTCCAACAAAGTTTTTTCAGTAATATTGGAGAATAGTTGGTAAGAATGTTATTGATGCAGTTAAATCTTTTTTAAATTCTAGATGGATGTTAAATTCTAGATGGATGTTAAAGGAGGTAAACAAAACTTTGATTGTCCTCATACCAAAAAAAGGCTTATCTTATTACCATTAATGATTTTAGGCCTATTATAGTTTATGTAATGTTATTGCTAAAGTGTTAGGGAATAGGCTATGAGTGATTTCACCTTATCTGATTTCGCGTTTTCAGAATACATTCATAATGCATTCCGGGATGGGCTATTTCAAACAATATTTTCATAACACATGAGATCTTACATTTCATAGAAAGGAAATCTTTTTTTTGTTTTTAGTTTTTTGCTCTTAAAGTGGATATCAATAAAGTTTATGACAAAGTTAGATGGGATTTTGTGTTAAAGGTGATGGAAGTAATGGGATTTAGTAGAAAATGTGTTTCTATAATTAGTGTTTGCATTTTATCTATATCCTTTGCAGCTCTTACTAATGGTTGGAAATCCAGTTTTTTTAAGCCAAAGTGTGAGTTGAGACAGAGTGATCCTTTATTGCCATATTTATTTATTTTATGTGTAGAAGCCCTCTTAGCATCTTTAGAATATTTAAGCACCAATAAGGTCTGTTAAGGTATATCTGTTAGTAGAAGAGCCCCAGAAGTTTCACATCTTTTCCTTGCATATGATAGTTATGTTTTTTAGGAATATGATTTATTTGAAGTATTTTGTCTAAGATGGATTTTGAATGTATATTCAAGCAGGACAGCTCATTAATGTGACTAAATCAAAAATTATTGTTTCACCATTGATGGGGAGGAAGGAGCATGGGTGGCTGAAGGAGATTTTGAATGTTAAGATTGTGAAAAAAATCAAAAAAGTGTTTGGGAGCATTGATGGATTTCACTATGCCTAAGTTGATTTTTGTTCCAAAATCTTAAACAGAAGGTGCTTGCAAAAATTTCAGAGTTGGAAAGTTCCTTTACTTTCTTTTGGAGGGAGAGCAGTGTTAGTTAAGCATTGCTTGGAGGCAATTCTAATATATATTATGTTAGTGTTTAGGCTACCTAAGAAAGTTGTTGAGAATATCGAGAAGGCAATGTTGTCATTTCTTTGGAAAAGAAAAGATAATAGAGTATTTGCTAGAAGAAATGGATGGGACTTATGTAAGCCTATTTCAAGTAGGGGGTTGGGTTTTAGAGATTTGGAACATTTCAATAAGGCGCTCTTGGCAAAGGTGGTATGAAGAATATATAAAGAACTGGATTCACTGATTTCTAGATTTTTTTAGAGCAGAGTATTGTTAAGATAAAGATTTTCTATTGGTTAGAGCTGGGAAGAGTACACCGTGGGGATGGAGAAGTATTTTAAGGGGAAGAGAATTATTGAAAAAAGGATTATTTTGTATGGTTGGGTCCAAGCTAAATATAAATGCTTTTGAATGGCAATGGATACCAAGGTTTGAAAATTTATAGTTGCAGGGAATGTTGAAGTCAAAGGTTTGTCATGCAAGGTGGCAACTTTCTACAATTTTGAAAATAAATATTGGAGAGTGCCTTTACTGTGTTGTTTGTTCCCGGATAATATGGAAAGAAAATATATATTCCAATGGGAGATTGTGATGATGAACAAATTTGGAAGGGAACTAAAGATGGGAGTTTCTCTGTTAAGTCAACCTATTTCTGTAGTATTTTTGGAAATTTAAAGGGTATTTCTAGAACTGATGTTGAAATGGAGGTTAACAATAGGATGGGGATGAATAAGGTTTGGAAGAGAATTACCAAAAAAAAAAAAAAAAGTTTGGAAGAGATTATAGAAGTTAAAGTTAAAGTTACCAAGTAAATGGAAACTCTTTCTTTGGAGAATGATATATAATGTATTACCTATGAAGGATAATTTAGCTAGAAGGGGATTGATGATAGATGATTGTTTTCAATTGTGTGGACGTGAATGGGAATCACAGAATCATGTCTTTTTGTACTGTGAAGTTTGGTTCTAAGTTGGGGATTAGAACAACAATGCTCATTGATGTGAAAATTTATGAGTGGGTGGAAAGATTGTTGAAGGAAGGGGTTAATGAGGAGGTGTTTAATAGGATTATGACTTATATATGGTTGTTGTGGCCAGCATGAAATGACAAGTTATTTAACAATATTAGCAGGGATCCATCCTTAATTATTATGACGGCAGATGTTTCTTTTTTAAAAATTGGAGCATACTAATTTTTGTCTTGCCGGTGTTCAAAAGGCAAGGAGGTTCGAGGAAGAAAAAGACAAAATCTATAAAGAGGTGAAGAGATTATATTTCAAAATGATAAAGCTCAGTTAGAGTGAGTCCATGAGGTGGTTGTAATAGTTGATGGTGCATGGAGAGAGAGCACTGGAAATGCTTCAGCAACATGGGTCATTAAAGATGATAAAAGGAAGGTACTAAGTGAAGGAGCAGAACAAATAGAAGCTTCTTAGGCACTTACGGCAGAAGCGATGGCATGTCTCAAAGCATTATTATGGTAAAGGAATTAAAGTGTAGGAAAGTTACGGTTCTAACTGATTGTATTTTGATCATAGAATATTTACAAAATTATAAAGCTAGTAACTGAGAGATTAGGAATATGTTTTATATGAGTTATATATATATATATATATATATTGCTGTTTTAAGAAAGTTTTGAGGAATATTACAAGAGAGGCTCGTGAATTAGCCAAAGATGTAATAGACAATGGTGGAGAATATGAATGCAATGTTAGATGGTTATTCAAAAAAAAAAAAAAAAAGAGGTATACTTAGGGTTATAAAACAAAATTTTGATTTCAATATAGATATGGTTATAAAAACTAATCAAATTATTTAAGACTCACTCAATTTTATTTAGTCTTAAATTCGCTTACACTCGAACTCAACATTAAATATAAATAAATTGAAACTATATCATAATTTTAAACTTATTTCATTATTGAACCTAATTAGAATTTGCCTCAACAAATTAATTTTTAATGAATATAGTATAAAATATTAAATTATTCATATTTTGCTCGAGATCGAATGAAATAGAAGTTCATTCTAACTCAACTCAAAATATAAACAAAGCAAGTATGAACTAATTTTTTATAGGGTAAGTTATATCTATCTCTCTTTAATATTTGGGTAATTATACTTAACACTCTCAACATTTAAAAGTTATACTTACCTCCTTTATTTTGAAATGTTATTAACACTGACCCCTTTTGATAAAATCAACCATTAATATTTAACAGAAAATGTCAAAATAACTAAGGTGGCATTTGGTTTGCATTTCTATTTTTTATTTTCAATTTTTGTTTTATTTTTTCTGTTTTATGTGTTTTATGTTTTGAAAATTTCAAAACACGAAAAACAAAAAACGCATTTGGTTGGACATTTTCTGTTTTTCATGTTTTAGGATTCTCCTTATTTTGAATAAAAAATGGTCAAAACGACTTTTAGTCATTTGCATTTCATGCGTGTAAACCCATTTTGTTTTTTAAAACAAGTTTTGAAAATACGAGTGACCAAATGTATTTTTAGTTGTTTTCTTGTTTTTAGAAATGTAAAATGGAAAATATGCCCAAAACAGGTATACTAAATAACACTTAAAATTTTAGGTGCCTTTTCTCTTTTACCCTTCACTTTCTCATATTTTTGTTAGTTTTCTTTAACAAAATCCCCAAAAATAAGTAAAAATAAAAAGTTCTTGAGAATTTTTGCAAAGAAAACTAACGAGATGTGAGAGACGGAGAGGATAAAATAAGAAAAATATTTATATTTTTTGTTAAGTTAACATGTTATTTTAAGTGTTAATGATTGATTTTATCATAATGTAGTCAATATTAACAACATTTCAAAATAAAGAAGACAAGTATAATTCTTAAATGTTAAAGGTGATAAGTATAATCGCCTAAATATTAAGGGAAGGTAGGTACACATTACCCTTTTTTAAATTTGTTAGTTTAACAAGCTTAATTTAAAAAATCATATTACTTAATTTAATCCGGATCAATTACACTCTTAACTAAACACATTCCTTATCTCCTTTATAATAGTATAAAGGGTTTATTACACCTATCTCTTCTTAATATTTGGGTAATTATAAATGCATATCTCAATATTTAAAAAGTACACTTACCTTCTTTATTTTGAAATATTGTTAATATTGACCTTCTTTTATTTTAAAACTTAACAGAAAATGTCAAAGTAACTAAAATTTTAAGTTTTTTTTCTATTTTTTCCCTCCATTTCTTATATTTTCGTCAGATTTCTTTACAAAAATTTTCAATTGTTTTTTTTTTTACTTTTTTAAAGAATTTTTGTTAAGAAACCCAACGTAAATATGAAAAATAAAAGAGTAAAATTAAGAAAAATATCTAAAATTTTAGTTATTTTAACATTTTCTCGTGATTGATTTAATGAAATAGAATTAATATAAATAATATTTAAGATAAAAAAAATAAATATAATTTTTAAATATTTAAAGGTGTAAGTGTAATTATTTAAATATTGAATAAAGGGAGGTATAAGTTGCCCGCGGCATAAATGTAGCCCAAGGTAGCTTTTGCGCATCCAGTGCATACATGATTTGAATTATTTATTAAAAAAAAAAAGGTTAAAAGAGGATGGAAAAGAATTTCAAAACATACTCTAATGGATAGAGTTGAAAAAATAGCCAGGGTTGGGACCCATGGGATGTGGGATTTAGCGCCATTTTAGAGGGATTCTGATGGCGGAACTTTAAAAAGTTAAAATGGGATTTGCCCCTGAGAAAAGTTAAAATGGAAAAAGTAACCCGCCAAGCGTGCCTATTTTAAGTGCATAATCAATTCCCAGATATTGCAAAGCGGGCAACCTTTGGGCTTTCGGCCACCGTAAGGGTGTTTGAATTTAAAAAAGAAATATTGAAAATTTTTAATTCTTATTAATTTTTTTAAATTTTAATCAAATTTGATCACATATTAATTTTATATAATTTTTTTTAAGTAAATGAAACACCACCTAGATAAGCTTCAATGGGATCTCACTTCGCAAAGCAACAATAATTCACAAATTTTCATTAAGGATGTGTTTGGTTGACAAAAAATTAGTCAAAAAGTACAATAAAAATAGAAAGATATTACATAAATGTTATATATGAATAAATTTGATTAGAGAAAAATATAAAAATTAGTTAAAATTAGTAAAATTTGGTGTCACCAAACAGGACCTAAGGCACACATGCCATGTTAGGAGCTTTAAAAGTTATAAAAAAAAATAAATAAATCTTTAAAAAATTCTACAAAATTCTTTCATTTCGAATTACGTAATTTTTTATCAAATATCTACAAATTTCTACAAATTCTTATAAATTTCTATAAATTTTTAAAAAGTTCTCTACAAACGTTAAAAATTCTCAATCAAAATCCATTTAAATGAATCGTTCGAACATATTTTTCTTACCAGAATCTGTTAAATCTGTTCGAAAGGACAGTTTGAACAATTTTCACTATTTTTTTTTAGAACACTAGAAATTAATCAAATCATAACTACTAAAAACAAAAAAAAAAGTAATCAAATTATATTTTATCTCAATTTTTATAATTCTAAACGGTCTCACAGTCCGATTTTGGTTTGCATCTTTGGATTTCATAACCTTTATGTTCATTTCATCTTCGGATCTGATAACCTTTATGTACATTTCCCACCAAAACATCTAGTTTTGGTTTTGGTCATTTTGGGCAGATGATTTTTATAAGCTAGTGAAATCTATCATGAATTAATTGGCTTAAGTTGTGTAAATCTAACATCACCATCATCATTTTTTTATATTATAATAATCATAGTAACAAATTCAGAATTAAGAAAATATTTGACATAATTAAAAATTCATAATTTGAAAAAATCCTAAAAATTATGGTTCACTATCCAAATTCATTAAAGAATTGAAAATAATTCATAAATTAATCAGTAAATAATTATTCATAATGAAATATTAGATTAGTTTGTTAGAATTAGTTGAACTATTAAATTGAAAAAACAAAAAATCTCATATTCTAATTATTTACTTTTTTAATTTTAATATTAATAATAATTTGTTTAATTTTAATGTTTAACCTTTCATATAAAACTCATCATCAAAATATGCAATTGAAAATATTTTTTTGAATGAAATTAGTGTTTCATTGTAATTTTATTTATACATCACTTTCTTCTTGATATGTACGACTATTCACATAGACATATAATGTAAGGAGTCTAAAATGCACTCTAATTTATTTTAACAATTTTCAAAGTAATTTTCTTAATTGCAATACTGAAAACAAAACATATTGCATGTGCATAAAAAATCATGTTCCATTTTATAATTTTTTAAAATAGTTTAAAATTTCAATATAAATTCAGAAATTATTCAAATAATTTAGAAATAATACATGATTCTTTTAAATATATAAGATATAACTGAGATTTGTTTATTTAGAAAAAATATATATATTGGGACACAAGTAACTATTCTCAATGTTTGAAATTTATATTCATACATCTTAGTTTAAAATGTTTCTTATAAGTAAATCCCTTCAGCTAATTTGGTCATCAATATTAAATAGAGTGGTATTGTCAACGTGAGAAAATTATTTGATATATCGCTTTTACCTCTATAAACTATATAAATTGTTTAAAGTGTCCTTAAGATTTTAAAAAGTTAAAAAAAGAATAATTTGTAATATTTTAATTTTGTTTCATTATTTTTCATTTTTAGATATTGACTTCAATTTTAGAGATCTTCCTGCTTCTATTTGACTAGTGGAACTTAGTTTCTGAATAGGCAACTTATTAGCAGTTTTTACATTATTTTTCTTAAACACAATCACATTACTAAGAGATGTGATAATCAAAGGGGTTTACATGCTGAGTTTTTACTGAAATTAGGACTAATAGCATTCTTAACACTAAAATTAGAAAAATTTCCTATTTCATTTCTGGTTTGAGGCATTTTTTGGGTGAATAAATTTTCTCCTTGCAACCTAACCAACCAAATGCCTTACTCAAATTCTTAGGGGTTAAACATATGCACTAAGTACCTTATTTCTTCTTTTAATCCAGTTAAGGAAATGCTTAGTTTGTGTTTTTTACTTAACTCTTTCTCTCTATTAGAAATGCTTTCAAATCTCTTTTTTTTTTTCAAAATCCTCAACTGTGGATGTTTGTTTCAATTTAATCAAGGATGTTTGTTTCAATTTAATCAATTGATTCATAGGATTCTCATATGCATTTTGAACAAAATGAATTTGTATAGTTTTAGAATTCTCCCTAATTAATTCCCACAACTAAATTCATCAAATCTTAAAACCATACCAAAGATTTACCTTCCATATGTACAAATGCAATTTCCAGTCTCTGACTTTCAGAAATCTCATAAATGCTTGAAGAATTGATTGGCTTTAGAAAGCCATTTCGCTCGATTCTCTTAAAAGAATACTGGAAACTCAAGCCTAACAGACTTGACTTGGATCTCATTGAACCCACCATTCATGGCTTCATTATTTGCTTATAAGTCTAGAACAAATTGTGCAACTCCATTATCCTGATTTAAAGATGATCTTGGTCCACTATCATCACCTTAATTCTTCTAGATTGCAGTAGTGTCTGACTATACTTGTTGAGATATGCCTTATAATTTCTTATTGTCTCCATCATTTTCACCAATTGTGTTAATTACAACTTAGTTTCTTGATTTTGTTGATTCTGCTGTGTTGCAGATCTAGTTTTTGTAATGTTGAATCAAACTGCTCTGATACAAGTTGCAAAAGGCTTCCACAGAGCTTAATCTTCTGGGGTCGGGGAGAAGCCCGCAGTTGCTACTCATGGGTGCACACTGGGGGAAGCCCGCCTCGTGACCCTAACCGGCAAAGAACCACAAGGAGGTAAACCAGCCTAGGCAAGCCTTGGCTGACCGGCTGAGCCGAGAATGCTGTTAGATGACCCTCCACAAGTAGAGGAAGGACTGCCCCCAAGAGAAGTCGAACCCAGAACCTATTGGTCCCAGGCCCTTCAGCCCGCCATCCGAACCAACTCGACTACCCCTTTCAAAGCACCACAGAGCTTAATCTTTCCTATACCTTTGATGGCAAAAGGGAAAGAAAGCCAAACAAGAAGTGGTGCTTCGAGGACACTAATTAGCCTCTACAGAGGGAAAATAATTCTCAGAAAAATTCTTCTGATTCTTTACTTCTCTTACAATGGTTCATACAGTAGTAGACATCTAAATTGTAACTAACAATTAACCATGATTAATTCTTAACTCGGATTAGTCTAACTGTCACTAACTATAATAAGCCAAGCTAACAAACTAGCCAATTAACTAATCCGTCAATTGGATAGGCTCAAATGATGGTTCAGCTAGCCCAGTGGATTAATATGATGACTTGGCCCAAATGAATTAAAGGATGAAGGACCGGTCCACCTCTTGGCCACTCTCCTAACCTAATTACTTATCCATCTTATGCATATGTTATACTTATATATACACTTAGCGCTTTAGCTTTCTAACTTGCTCTGAGAACTTCTTCCAGTTGTTCCCAGTGTCAGCTTATGTAATCTGTTATTAATGCCTACCACCAACTCATACTTGCCCTTTGACCTCCCTTTGATACTTGTCCCTGCCGCTGGACACGTGTGAAGCTGGGATTAAAATGCTAAAGGTAAGATCGGGTACAAGAGGGTTGCAGTGAAAAAATTCACTATAGGAGTTGCAGTAAAAAATGAAAGGCTAAGATCTTCCACACTTTAATAATATGTGACCTTTCATATTCTGTATTGATTGTATTCCAATCAAATTTTTTAAACTTCTATTTTTTTTAAAAAAATTAATTTTAATTACATTAAAAGTAGAACTATTGGATTAAAGTGTAGAAAATCTCAATCTTTCATTTTTTACTGCAACCCCTATAGTGAATTTTTTCACTGCAACGCTCTTGAACGCGAAAGATCCGGGCAGTTCATCTGTGCTAACCTTTGACTGATCTGAGGGTACACAACGACCACTCCTGTTACTCTTGGTCTCCAAACTTAGCCGCTGCTCCATTTCTTCATCCCTGGGATTGAAATGCTAGAAGCAAGATCCCGACCGTCCATCTGTGCTGACCTTTGGCTGATCTGAGGGTACACAAAGACCACTCTTGTTACTCTTGCTCTCCACAAGCTTAGTTGCTGCTCCATTTCTTCATCTCTACTCTCCCTCTACATCTTAGCCTTTGATGTATCTCCTTTTCTGTTTCTTGTCTTCATCTTATCACCTTCTGCTTTTTGTTTTTCCTTCTGTAAGTCAGTCTCATGACAAGTTACATGTGAGTAGCCAAATGTTGAAAGAGACAAGTGTATAATTTAATATAAAAAAAATTTTATACTACCACCACCGAAAAAAAAAAATTTTGCAATAGTACACCTAAAAAATAACCCTCAAACAACAGTAAAAAGAGGTAGAAGTTAAGAAATATAAATTGAATGTAAAAGCTTATAAAGGAAAATATATTATTTTAATTGATTAAAAAATTTAAATTTAAATAAAAAAATATTTTAATTACTTCATATAAAATTAAATAATGTTAATTTAAAAAAAAATTAAATTTGACCACTGTATTTAATTGTATTCATAAGTGATGAAGCGTTGCGTTTTAAAATCCAAGAATATAAAGTGAAAATAACTCTAAACTCAATGAGACAAGATGTCAATTTGGGAGAAATTAAGATCGTTTTTCAAATAATTATAGATTAAGCAAAATCCAGCACAAATTTAAGGATGTTTCTTTGTCAAATATTGGCGAAATTAAGCTCGTCATACAAAATAACTACAGACAAAAGGAAAATCTAGCAAAAACTTTAAAAAATTTCCCGTGCGTTTTTATTTATTTTATTGGTAATTTTTCTTACCCCTAATTATTCATAACTACTTACAGCCTCAATAGATTAGAAAAGCATTCATAAAAAGGGAAAGGTTAAGGAAACCCCCCCCCCCCCCCCAAAAAAAATTAAAGAGAGAGAGAGAGACAAAATTTAAAATACATATTTTTATTTTAATAGACTAAATAATATAATAAAATAGATTAATATTTATCAATAAATTAACTTTTTAATTTAATTATTTTTATTTTTCAAATCTTAAACATTTTTCCTCATCTTTTTCATTGCAAGCCAAACAGAAAAAATATATATTTTAAATCCCTATATATATTTATATACACACACACATATATATATATATATATATTTCTACATCTCCAAATTCTTATTCATCTAATCGCATAATTCAGAGGTATATTGATTCTCTTACATTTTAATTTTCTTTTAAATTTTTAAAAATAAAAATATCAAATTAATAAAAAATTAATTCCTAAACACCAAAAAAAAAAAAAGATGAACTAACATTTTAGTAATTAATTACAAAATCCAAGCCTTATCCAACCAACACTGAAAACATTGATTTTTTAACGTTAAGTTTCGATACATATATAGAATACATACAGTACGTACACATGTAAGCACAGAGGCAGACAGCACAGAGAACGATTGTTTGGATGCCAAGAATGCAGATGGAATTTTCCTTTTCCTCATCATTAAATGGGAATAATTCAGAAATATCTAAAGAAAAGACACAATCATAAGGGGTAGGGTGACCTTCGCCCACCACTACGACTTTTTCTTTTTTGGGTTTTTGGTTCCTCTGCTACATTCATTCCTTATGCTCTGGCATTCAAATCAAGGGTGGGCTGAAAAGTAACCGAGCAGCCCCACCAGCGGTGCATTAATGTACGTTGTGGGCTCCGACTCCTGAAAGAAAGGCCTTGAGTCCGGAAACGCGTCGGAGCTGTTCGGTCCACCCACCACCGCTCCGACCAACACATTCGGGTTCGGGTTGGGGCTCAGGTAATACCGAGACCCTGCCTTGCACCCTATGCGGGCCGGGTGGGCCGCCACCGAGGGGAGCGAGCTCGCCCGGTGGTGTATCCTCTGAGGGTAGCGCGCACCGTACCCTACCATGTATGACATCCTCAGTGGGTTATCCCCAAGAATGTAGTTCACCTGCATAATTCACACTAAATTAACATAGGCAGTCGCGTTCTTAGCATCCTCGCATATTACGATAACAGTCAGCCAAACACTACTTGTGATAGAATTAGAATTTTTATATCTATCTATATTTTTCCCATACTTTTGTTCTATACTTAGGGCCCCATATGGAGACTCAAAAATTAATAAAAAAATCACATTATTTTTTTTCTAAACACAAAAATAATTGATTTAATTTTAGTTGCTACAGTAACTAGTTAAAAATAAGTTAGTTACTTTTCTTATTAAACGGAGCCTAAATTTTAACCTTTCATTTTAATACCAAAGTGATGTTTGGTTTAAAAAAAATAAAAAATAAAAAAATTATTTAAAATGACATGTGATAAAATTTAATTATAAAAAGTTAAGAAAAATTTTATAAAATAAAATTATTTTGAATAAACCAAACACCCCCAAATTGGATTGTGCGAGGCTGTAACACTACTTCATTGTTTTCCCAAATATATATACACACACACGCAAAAGCACAATAGCACATAAATACCGGTGATCAAATGGGACGCGGGGACCATTAGATCTGTGGACCATGATGTCCATCATCATCTAGTTACCACGCAACAAGAATGAATTTAAGCCGTTTCAACTGATGGTCCCTGGTTACCTGACGTTTCGCCAGTTCCTTGAGGAGAGCAGGCGTGGCAGATTTGCCGCCACATGGCACGACGTGATTAGCGTGGCTCAGATAATTAGAGTAGGCCAGGAGTAGGAATGACAGGGATGTTACGTGCTGCATGTTACTCCCCCCGGCCTTGAAGATTAGCCCACCTTTTGCACCCAAACATCGAAAACACAAAAAACAACCCAATTTAATAATAAATTAACAAAATAGAATATCTGCAATATTTTTTTAAAAAAAATATTAATAATTAAACAAAAGGCATGGGAATAAAAAATTTAGCAGTCTCTTAAGCCCATAAGATAACTTAAATATTTTGGATATGCTTGAAATGATAAAAAGTGAAATAAAATAAAATAAGTTGTAAATTCGTAATTTGCACAGTGAGATATAAAGTAAATAATTTTTAAAAATTTTCAGATATTTTCAGAGATTTATAGTAAATCAAATAGAACTTTTATTGCTAACAGAAAGAGAGTCATAAGTTCATTTAGATTCTACAATATATATATATATATATATATATTTTGGTTTTCTATCAATGTAACGTTTAAAATTTGGGGAAAAACAAAGATTATTAAATTTAGTTGCTATTAATTAAATCTATTTTTGTTCCTTTGAAAAAAACAAAAAAACCAAAAATTTAAATTAACAGCAAGCACCTGGAGAGTACTGAACTTGAGGATGAGAAATTCCTGGTAATATAGAACAAATGAAGCCATCAGCATTATTCTGGAAGGATTTCAGATCATTGGCTTTTCCCATCAGCACCTCCTGCAGCCATGAAATTTTTTACAAGGGAAATATGTCAGTTATATATCCATTATACTGTACATAGACCATAATTAGATACATATTACGGCACCTTTTGGAGGCTTAATTTTTTTTAATCAAATTATTAAAATTTGGAATTTAAGTGTTTGACAAAACATTAAATTTCAGCAACAGAAACTTGTTCAACGCAAAATTATCAAAATTTTTACTACACACACATAAAAAAAATTACCAAAAATAATTAAAAATTATCAAAAATTTTATCAAATATCTAAAAGTTATTAAAAACTATTAAAAATTACAATTCATTTTACCAAACACAAAAATTTCAACAACTAACGTTTGATCCCCCCCAAAAAAAAAAAATAAAAAAATCCTAGAAGTTAAACTTTTAAGCATTCCCTATATCTGTATATGTTACATCTCCACAAACAAGACTGCGACACTTTGTTCAATTATTTTAATATGATAGCATTAATTCTATTGTTTACGTTGGCTCTGACCAAATAGAAAATCTAACGGTGACTCAGGTCCATAGCAGGACAGACATGAGTCAAGCACATGCACGGGGATAACATTGGGCATAGACTAAATGTGTGAAGAGACTATATTGCCCAGAATCTGAAGCCTCAATGGAGGACTGCGAGACGAGTCTCCATCACTTTGAGCTAGAAGTAATTGAAGCCAAAGCTGAAATAATAGTGGGGAGGGGGAAAGAACTGTGGCACCCTGACTTTTTGCACATGGACGCAGCTGAAAAACTCGCCGATTCGTGGACCCCCCCCCCCCCCAAACATGGCAGACCTAAATTCTTAGGCATGGACCTCTCCTCTTTCAAAGCGGTAATGTTACGCTCATTACGCAGTTATTCTGTATAATTTATCGTTCAGATGAATACTAATAATCGTGATAATTTTGAACAAAATAAGCTGATCACTGCCCATAATCATAATATAAGAGACGGTGATTAGTACGGAAGAAAACAGGATCAGAGTAGAATAAATGCTTCCAAAGGCATTGCTCTATCTAAGAATTAAGGGCATTTCACTTTTAGGCGATTAGCCAGATTGACACCTGTCACTGACACCAAAAGTGGAGGTGCCCCACGTGGAACCCACAACGCTAAACGGCGCGCCATGTGAAATATAATCAACTCCATGAAGACCTTTACACTCACTATTTATTTATTTATTTTATGAGAAGAAACGTCAAGCAAGGCAAACCTAAGAGTATTTTGGATTCCAAAAAAATATTCAAACAAAATTAACTTTTATTACCTTTTTTTTTTTTCAAATCAAATTTCGTTACTTATTATTTTTATACATATTTTTAATTTTTTTGGCAAACTAAACATCACTTAAATTACCATCTTTAAATATTATTTTTGTTTTAAGAGAGAGAGAAAAGACTCCAACTCGAGTCATAAGTGGGCAGGAGAGACTCTTAACTATTGAGATATAAGCCAAGCTCACCATCTTTAAATATTAAATGTGCATTTAGTATGAAATTAAAAATTAATAAGATAAAATATTAAATAAATAATTTAAGAAAGTAATTTCAACATGGAGTTGAGGTGTTAACAACGCTTTTGATGTTAGCCAAGTGATATTAATTTGCGAGTTGTGCGATAAAAATTAGATAACTTATAACAAAAGTAAGTCCAAAAACTTAAAATTCTTAAATTTACTTTGACTATGAGCTGTTTAATTTTAATTTAACACAAAGTTAATATCGTAAAAAAAAAAAAAAAGGCAACGTCATTCATCCACTGCTAAAATATTATAAGGCTAAATTTAATATTTTTCTTCAAGAATGAAGGGGCATTATGTGGGGGCCACCATCGTGGACCACTACCTATAATCCTTGTCAAAGTCATTCTGTATCACGTGATCGGCAGACTATTTTATTTATTTATTATTTTATTTATTTATTATTTTATTATTATTATTATTATTTTTTTGGAACAAGGGAAATGCAATAAGCAGGACACACAAGGCAAGAAAAATGACAAGAAAAATAACGGGGGCACACACCAAGTAGAGACAAGGATATGGTAAGTACCGTACGGGGTTCCCTAACTAAGACAAGTGGTTTTCCTTACCCGGGTTTTAATTAATTCAGGGGACGACTAACCTTGGAAATGAGAACATTAATCCCAGCGTGCTTGTTATCCCATCCGAACTCATTAATTGTGTCCCCAGCCCTCAGCACCACCTCGTTCGTCACTATGTACTCTCTGTATGCGCGCCGCCTTGTTGCCTTGTGCAGCCACGCCGCTGCCCAAAGCAGCTCGTCCTACGATGTTAGTGTGTTTGGCATTGTAAAAATTAGGCATACTTTGGCAACTCAGAGCGCGTTTAGCGGAATGAAAATTTTTTAAAATTTTTGAAATTTATTTATTACTTTTTTAATTTATTATATGAATTATAAATTATTTTAAAATATTTTATTTTATCTCTTTTTTACCAACCAAATACACTCTTAATTTTCAGCAAAAAAATTACCGAATGTTACTTCTCGTGTGTTTGAAAAAAAACACTAATTTTTATTACTTTTTATTCAATTATTAAATTATTCAATTCAAAAGTTATCAAAAAGAAACTAAAAATTGTCAAAAATTCCTAATATCAAAAATATCAAAAGTTAGTAAAAATTATCAAAATTTTTCAAAAATTTTATCAAATATTTAAAAATTATGACAATTACTAAAAATTATTACTTAGTTCACCAAAAATAATGAAAATTGTAACTAATAATTTTGGTAAAAAAACTAAAAATTATTAAAATTTGAACTTTCAAATAACACATTATTATAAATTTATAATAATTATAGTATTGTAATTTGTGGTGCAAGTAAAAAAATTTTAATTTTATAAAATTTATAAATTTTATTTAGAGTTTTACACAATTTCACACCGGCCTAATTATTATGGGTCTGTTTGGTTGACAAAAAATAGGAGTAAAAATTATAATAAAAGTAGAAAAATGTGACATAAAGATGATATGTGAAATATTTCGATTAAAGAAAAATATAAAATTTAATTAAAATTAATAATTTTTGTGACTTTTGATGTTACCAAACATACCCTATACAGTCACTGAGTAGTCGTTTTCATCGAATTTTTATTTTATTTTCTATTATTATTTACCTCGTAACCGTTGACGTCGCAGTAAAAAGGGCAAACCGCAGAGCGCAGGCTGGTGCTGTACGCGCCCCGGTGCCTGTCAGCGAACTCGAACACCTACAAGACCACATGATCGTTTCAGACTTACATTACTCAACGGTCAATTTATGCAGACAAAGTGTAATGTATATGCGTATGTATGCAAATAATGTAGGGAAGCATGACTACACAGTAACGGTAACTTTTACCTAACATACCCGTGGGAGAATGCAACCCCGAGCCAGAAGTTTGTGTCCCACTTTAGGTGTCACACGTTTTGTGTTATTTAACCACCCTTGATGGCGGGGAAAAGGGAAAAAAAAAAAATTGACGTTTTGTTATCAGTTTAAAAAAATTAGCCATACAAACTCATGAACAGATTAGTCCTCTCACGCTATACACCCAACAACAACTACTCTGTTTCCGACCAAAAACATTCTATACGACTCCATCGTATACAATTGTCTTGGATTAACCCGAATGACTTATAGGTATATTTTTCACAGAAATTGCAAGATTCGATTTTTAACTTAAATAAGATACGTGTGAGGGATATCGTACATTTTTTTGATTTATCTATCGGTTGTGCGGCTCATTAAAAATTACAATAAATCGATGTAAATTTTGAATTATTAAAAAATTAAATAAATAATCTGCCAAAACAAAATCTTGAAGGGCGACAGTTGAATTACTATCTCCGGCGATGACTCGTCCGCAACCTCCGGCTGAGGCTTTGAAGAGTGGTGATGATGCAATTGATGAGTTTTAATAATTTCTCTTTTTCATCTCACCCGGGCAATACGTTGGCGACAGTTACGCAGATATAGTTGTGGGTCCCACAAATCACAATTCTTTGTTTAGTTTGTTCTTTTTTTTATTTTTATTTTTTAATTTTTTTTATTTTAAAGGTAGCCAACCTAATTACAATCATAAGTAATGATCACATGTTAAAAAATAATGGGAAACCAGCAATTATATATATATATATATATATATATATTTTAGAAGTGTTATGGACTAATAAAAATTAATATAAATTTATAAAAATTATAATATGTAAAAATAATCTATACAATGAATAACAATTTTAAATTTTATAAAATTTTGTAAAATTTTACAGGTAGTTACTCAGCACGACACTACAACTAGAACTCCCCTTACATAGATATGAAATACTGGCTAGCCACAATTTTTTTTTTTTTTTTTTTTTTTTTTTGGGTTTAAAGTTTAAACACTCCAGTACGCTTGCTAATTGTTAGTAACAATTCGTAAAATATTAAGAGTACTTTTTATTACAAATGTTAGCGTTTCTATGGCACAATTTGACAATTTAATTTTTAATTAAAAATTATTAAAATTTACTTACTCGAGTGTTTGATAAAATATTAATTTTTATAATAACTTAATTAATTTAAAAGTTACTAAAAATTATTAAAAATTATCAAAAATTTTAAAATATTTAAAAGTTATAAAAAATTATTAAAAATTACTTTATAAAAAATTATTAAAAATTACTATATACTTTATTAAATGCATCAAAAAATTATAATTAACAACTTTTTAATCAAAAAAAACAAATTGCAAAAGTTGCCATACCCGTGTGTATGGAATGTGGTCCGAATGAAAAAAAATAAAAAATTAACGTCACATGCATGTACTTGCACATGTGCATTACAAACGTATAGATAGATGTGGATGAAAAAGGCCATAAGCGTGAGAGAGAGAGAGAGAGAGAGAGAGAGGGGCACATACTTTAACGGCACGATCGAGGAGTAAACGAGAGTAAGCAGGGTCACGTGATCTGAAGACGATGGAGGCGGCGGCCAGAGCAGCGGCGGTCTCGCCCGCCACATCGGAGCCAGGGTGGGCCCTGTCGATCTTGTACACCGTTCTCAGCGTGTCCATGTCCTCCGGCCTTTCCCAGCAATTGTGATCGGAGTAGGGGTTACCCACCTGAACAAACACCACCCCTGGCACCGCCGTCACCTTCAGAAGGTAGTCCGTCGCCCACTTCAACGCCTTCACCGCATTCCTCCGCTCCGCCCCCATGTTCCTCCCGAAGTCTATTATGCTCCACGACAGCAGCGTTGTTGTGAATGCCATCGGGAACCCGAACTTTATGTTGTCTCCTGCGTCGTAGTAGCCGCCGGTCAAGTCCACCTGCTCGGAAACAGAGAAAAACATCGTTAGTTGTTTTACAGGCAATGTGGTCGCGGAGACAGGATGGTTGGGAGTTTTACCCCGGCGGTGGCTCCGTCGTGCAATGCAGAGTCCCTGCGCCACCTTACGCGTTGGTCTGGCGGGAGCTTGCCGGATCTCTGGCCTTCGAAGAAGAGTATACTCTTCCTTAGCGCATCGGCGTAGTTATGGCCGGAAACAGAGGACGGACTAAGGCAGAGTAGACAGAGAAGCAAAATGAGGGAAAGTGACGGAAATCTCGCCGGAAAGATGGCCGGAGAACGGCGAGCATTTCGCGCCATTTTGCCCATCTTTGCTCGCTGGCGGTGAAGAGCGAATAACCAAAAGAACCGCCGTCGTTTTTTTATAGGAAAATTTTCATTGGATTCTCAGGACTGGGCCATTGGGATTTAACACGTGGCTGGCTATAATTGGTCTATTTGGGATATCGATGAAACTAGCTTGACCGGTACGGTGATGTTTTGACCAATTGGTAATCGGACCGGGTGTAGGGTTTTTATGTGGATCGGTAGCTAGCGGTGGAGGGTCCTAACCGGACTCGTGAACGGTGATAAATGAAGTGTGTTCAGATATCACCGTCAATTAATGGCGAACTCATGGAGGCTCTGGAAAAGTTGTGGACCCCACTGACAAGTAGGGGATCACATCTCCCTTTGGTTCTATTCCGCTTGACAGCATCGTTGCGGTCGGATGCGTAGACTTTTTGATATCTGGACTCCCAACGGTACAATGGGAATTCTGTTTGACAGTTTGACTTATTTGGCAAATTATTTGAGCGTAATTTCAGCTAGCTTTTAGTGAGGTTCTGTTTGAGAACAAAAGACAAAAACTTACTTCCCGTTAAAAAAACAAAAAAGTCAATTTTTTTATTTTTTAGTTTTTGCATTTAATTATTTATTCTTAGTTTTAGTTATTATGTTAAAATAAAAAAATTAAAAATAAATTTAAAAATAATAATTATAGTATTAGAATGACGATCAGCTATGAATGACGACCGATAATAAAGGTAGTGACGAGGAATAGATAATGACAAGAGACAAAGATAGAAATTACTGAGTTAGAGATTGGCGGCAAATAGTGATCGACGGCAACTGTAAGCATGATGGTTGACAGTCGACAATAGATGTGACTAGCATTCGACAATGGAGGCGGTGAGTGAACGGTGATGGACAATAGTCGTGATGGGTGGTAATGGTGGTAGTTTTGGAGAAAAACAAAAATTAAAAATAAAAACTTGATAAATCACATTTTTTGTTATATTTTATAATTTTTAAAAATTTTAAAAGTAGTTTTATTTATTTTTAATTTTTTAAACTAAAAACTAGAATCAAATTTATAAAACAAGTTTTCATGTTAAGTTTCAAAAAAAAATGAAAATAAAAACTAAAAATTTTGTCAAACGAGACCTTAATTTTTAATTACTAACTCTTTTTTATTTTTTTAATTGATCAAAATTAATCACTTAGTTTTAAAAAATTTTTCAAATTATAAAAGATAAATATACTAAATTATTAAAAAAACTAAAAATTTAGTAGCAAAAAACTAACTTCTCTTTCTCAAAAGTAAAAAGAAAAAAATTAATTTTTTAATAATCAACTAAAAAGAACAAACTTTTTTTTTTTTAATTTGTTCAAACAGAGCGCGAGTGACGCCGGACCTTTGGCTGTCTGATCCTAACAATGCTCCTAGCCCTTTGCCTATTCGTCAGGTAATGCCACAGTCCTACTCAAACTTTGTTCAGGAATTTTTCTTTTTTCTTTTAAATATTGAATGTTGGGCATTTATAGCTGGATCATCCTCTCAATTATTTTTTTTTTTACCGTTATCAGATCCAACGAACACTATAGTTAGAATAGTGAATTTGATAAGATTTAATTTTATTTAATAAAAAATTTTATTAATTTTTATGTTTAAAATAAAATTTTATATATAAATTAAATTTGATTTCATTTTATAACTTAAATTTTAAAATTTTTATACCATTTGAAACCTAATCTAAAATAATAAAATTTGATGACAATTAGGCATGATTTGGGAACCCAATTAACTTATTTTTTTTTTTTTTAGCTAACTAGTAGTTAGTTAAAAAAAAGTAAGTTATTTTTTACGTTTAGTAAAGCAAGCTAGGTACAGGTAAATTTGTATATTGACATTTATATTCTTGATACTTCAAAATATTTTCTAAAATTACCTTTAAAGGCACAAATACCCAAACTCCTCAAAATCTAAAAGAATGGGTCGACCCACCAATTCAGAGGAGTCGACCCATTTCTAGAAGTATGATCAAGGGTAATCTGGTAATTTTAAAAAGATGATGAAATGGCTGTTACAGTGTTACTACAAAATAACCGGCTAGTTGCCGGTGTTCCCAAACAGCACCTTAATTTTTTTTCTTAAGCTACTTAAGCGAGCAAACAAATTTACCCTCATGTATTATATTTATCATACTTTCTATTTTTTTAATATATTCAAATTTAATATTTTTCGTAAATTAAATCAATTCAATTCTTAAATTTAAACATATGTTATAAATACAAATTTTCATTTATCAAATCAAATTAGTTTAAATTTTTATTTTAAAAATAAATCAATTTCTAGGGAGGAATATTTCCTAATGAAGTGTAAATTAATATCTTTTCAGAATTTCAATTATTATTTCTTACAATTGTCAGAATGTAATAGTGAAATTATTTCGCCTGCCCAGCTTTTTTATCTAAAATATTTAAAAAAATTATTTATTTGCGTAGTTACCTCCAATGTGTATTATATATCATAAATACAATTGAAAATAAAAATAAAAATTATTTGGTGTAGTAATTGAATAAATTATTTGTTTGAGTCCATTTGTTCAATCACTACCAATTTGATGCAATTATGATAACAATAATTCTTTTGACGGTGCGTAATAGTAATTCGTGTTGTTTTTCAATTGAAAATTTATTTCTAACACTACCCACTCAATAAATTATTGAAAATTTAAAAAAAAAATAATTTTTTTTGATAAAAATAAGAATTTCAAAATGTTCCTAAATTTATAAGACAACACTAACATCACCATTGCTTAAGAAGCGTTAGAGTGATAAAAAGTGAGATAAATTAAATTAATTTGATAAAAATTATAAGTTCGTAATTCGTATAATGAGATAAAAATTAAATAATTTTTTGAAATTATCAGATATTTTTTAAAAATTTTAGTACGTCAAACGCATCCTAAAATCTTAAAAAGAGAAATAAAAATAAAAAAATAAATTAAATTGAATAAAAGATAACATAATTATATACATTTATTTTATTTCATTTGGATTGCATTCAGGCTCCTTTCTGCATGTATGATTGGGTTTTAATTAAACTTGGATTCAATAAAGGCAAACGTACTTCCTCCTAGCCTTAAATTTGATTTATACCCTGTAAACTTTTTCGCGATCTATGTTCCTAAATATATATTTATATATTTTGATAGGTATGTTTCTAAGGGGCTATTTACATGATAAATAAATAAAAAAATTAATATAAAAGTGATATGTAATGAAATTTAATTAAAAAAATTTTCTTTTTTAATTGATAAATTTTTGTAATTTTTGATAATTTTTAATATTTTGTCTTGGTCAAACAATTCCTAAATATTCTATCATTTTTTTATTTGGTCAGGTTATTAAAATTATAAATATTTGACAGAATATTAATATTTTTAATATTTGTCAAAATACTGTTAGCGTAAAAAATACATTTTTAAAATGCATTTTTAGAAAATGCTGTTTGATAGGGTGTTTTTCAAAAGTCTCTTTGAAAGAACATTTTTATTATATCACTATATCAGCCTAACTCTTATTTCCTATTCTAATTCTACTTCTTTTTTTTTTTTTTCTTTGAACAGCGCCATCTGAGCTGGGCAACCTTCCTTCCTTCCCACTTCGCGAATTCACTAATGCTAAAGGACATCAAATTTGAGATCAAATAGGATATTGAAGTAGTCTTGCTTTCTTCCCACTTTTGTAATGTATATGCACACAGAGATACACACATATATAATATGCAAATTGTACATTTGTTGTTTTTTTTTTTTTTTTGGAAAGATAAAGTTTTTTATTTTTAAGAGAGAGGAGGAAGACTCGAACTCGAGTCATGAACCAACAGGAAAGTCTCTTAACTATTAAATTATGGGCCACGCTCTGTATATGCATTGTTGTAATGTGCTTCCAATTGAGTTTTTCAAAACTATATTGGTTAACCATTGAGATCAAGAACATGAATATATATTAGATTGTGAGAGAATTTTGAGATGATAAGTCAATTTATTAGTTTCTTACTCTTCATTAACGTCCCATCATTCTTATATTTGAAAAAAAAAATTATTTATTTATTTAGTTACCTCCAATGTGTATTATATATCGCAAGCAAAAGTGAAAATAAAAATAAAAATTATTTGGTGCAGTACTTGAGTCAATTATTTGTTTGAGTTCTTTAGAAATTAATATATTTTAATACTTGAATCGATTTTAGGACCACCTTCCTGCAATCCATTTCCTCAATCACTACCAATTTGATGCAATTATGATGACAATAATTCTTTTGACGGCGCGTAATAGTAATAGGTGTTGTTTTTCAATTGAAAATTTAGTTCTAACAATACCCACTCAACAAATTATTGCAAATTTTGATAAACAAAAAGTTAATAAATTTTTTAATACAAATTGAAATTTCAAAATGCCCCTGAATCCATAACACAGCACTAACATCACAATTACTTGAAGAGCGTTTGAAGTAACAAAAGTGAGATAAACTAAGACAATTTGATAAAAACTGTGGGTTCTTAATTCGTATAGTGAGATAAAAAGTAAATAATTTTTAGAGGTTTTCAGAAATTTTTAGAAATTTTACTATATAAAATGCATCTTAAATTTTTAAAAGGGGAAATAAAAATAAAAAAATAAATTAAATGAATTTATTTCATTTGGATTGCATTCAGGCTCCTTTTTGCATGTATGATTGGGTTTTAATTAAACTTTGGATTTTATAAAGGCAAACGTACTTCCTCTAAGCCTTAAATTTGATTTATACACTGTAACTTTTTTTTTGCGATCCATGTTTCTAAATATATATACATATATATTTTTTGATAGGTATGTCTTTAAGGAGCTATTTGGATGGTAAAAAAATATAAATATATATATATATATATATATATATATATATATATATAAAGTTGATGTAAAGTAATATGTGACGAAATTTGATTTAGAAGAAATTAAAAAAAAAATTGATAACTTTTTTATAATTTTTGATATTTTATTTTAGTCAAACAGCACCTAAATATTCTAGCATTAATGAGGGTAGTTCCGTGTAGTAAAGTTTATCTCCTTTGTGGTGTCCGACAAAGGAACAAAAATTAATTGCATTTCTTCTAAATTAAGAGCATTGACGAGAGTACCATTACACTTTTAAAGTTACAATACAATAGGGTAGCAATATTGTGACATTTTTTTTTTGTCAAGTTATTAAGATTATACATATTTGATATGATATTAATGTTTTCAAGTATTTGTCAAATTACTATTAACACAGAAAACACCTTTTTAAACAGCGTTTTTAAAAAATACTGTTTGAAATGGTGTTTTTCAATAGTCTCTTTGAAAGGATATTTTCATTATATCTCTTATACCAACCTAACTCTCATTCCCTATTCTAATTCATAACATTGTCTTTGAGATCAAATCAGATACTGGAGCAGTCTTGCTTTTTTTTTACTTTTGCAATGTATATGCACACACACATACACACACATATAATATACAAATTGCATATGCATTGTTGTAATGTGCCTCTAATTGAGTTTTTCAAAACTATACTGATTATCCATTGAGATCAATAACATGAATAGATATTAGATTGTGGGAGAATTTTGAGATGATAAATTAATTTATTAGTTTCTTACTCTTCATCAATGTCCTATCATCCTTTCCATCTCTCCTAAAGTAGATGTAATGACCCGGATTTATTTTATATTTAATTATTAAATAAATTTAATTTGTCATTTGAATTTAGTAATTTGAAATTTTTGTGATTTAATTTTAAGTTATATTTAAAAAGGGTTAAATTTTAGTAGTCATTTAAAATTTTAGGGAGAATATATATTTTTCTTAAATCCATGGGGTGATGGGTAATTAATTAAATTTGTTAGGGGGTTGTTTGTTAATTCAGCTATTATATATATATAATGCTAAAAAAAATAAAAAAAAAACCCTAGAGAAGTAAAGAGAAAAAGAGAATCGGAGAGGGGAAATAAAACTGCCATGTCAGCTTTAAGAGAGAACACTGCTGCCGAATTAAAGAGGTAAGGGGTGGAACAATTATTAGTTTTCTTCTCTCTCTCTCTCTCTCTCTCTCTATATATATATATATATATATATTATTTTCCTCTTTTTGGTACAACGACTGATCGTCTGCTACTGGTTGGAACATATTCTCTCACATGTAAATGTATAATCGGAAATATCAAGCTAGTGAGGCTTCCGCTCAAATAATTAAAGGCACACACACACACATATTTACATATATATATACACACACACTAATATATAAACTAATTGATGAGCTAAAGCTTTGGTGACTTAATAAAGCCTAATAGACCTAGACTTGTAGACTTTTGTCTCTTTAGAATAATTTGTCTTTATTTGATTTTGTCCTTACATGTGAATTATGTTTTTTTTTTTTTGGAAATTCCAGCGTCCATTGTTAAAAATGTATTCAATATGTTTCTGTGATGAAAATCTTTATTCATTGTTATCATTATTATTATTTGTATGTTATGGTTTACTGACTATTTAAAATTTTATGATGATTTCGTAAGAAATTTAATAAATAATGAATTTAAATAAAGAATTTACTTAAATGTAAATATAAAATAAAATTTGATGTGTTTTGTTTTGGATGAGAGGTACTGAAAATATCAAGTATACGTACCAAAGTGTTGAAAGTCCTGAAACCTGCACGCGGGGGTTGGTTATCGATTCCAGTAGGCTAGCAACCTACGAACAAGCAGATGCCTAATGATGGTATATTATATTCCTAAGGTTTCAGGCTAGGAAGCAGACATTGAAGGATGATATATATTGGTTGGGTCTTATTTTTACGAGACAACCAATCAGACATCGAGTGATGATGTATATTGATTAGGTCGTGTTTATATGGGACAACCAAGTAGCAGTACCTCGAAATCAAATTATTTTTCTTTGATGTGTGATGTGGTGCTCAAGCACAATTAATTGTAATGAAGATAAATTGATAAATTAATTTAATTTATTTCTTGAGTTTGCTATTTGTGTATAATTGTTTCACTTAGTGGCATGCTAGGACATTACTACATTTATATTATTATTAGGGTTCTGAGCACACGTGGTATTAGTGCTCATCCCCTTACAGCTTGTGATGCAGGGTAATGAGCTTGAGTCACATGCTGGGCTTTCTGAGCATAGGAGTTAAAATTTTATTTATTTTATGTAATTATTTTAAACTTTAAAGAATTACTTTTAGTGGATTTTAGTGAACCTCTGTTTGTGAGGTAACATTTAATTGTTTAAATTTTGAGAGATTGTTTGGGTTAATTTTGAAGCTTTGTTGCCTAATTAGTTTTGACTAAGGCATTTATTTAAATTTAAAGTTTGATTTTATTTATCTTTATTTTTATTACTCCATAGAGTGTGGCCATGGCTTTGATAATTGACAAGAAAAGTTGTTAAATTGTGTATTATTTATTTTTTATTCATGTGCTCGAGTTATGAAATTTGGGGCATGACAGTGGACTTGGTTGTGACCACTAAAAAATGCCCTTGAGAAAACACTATTTGAAAAGGCGGCTTCAGAAAACCACTTTCAAACAACGTTTTTGTAAGACACTATTTGAAAAAGCATTGTCTGAATGTGCACTTTCAAATGCCATTTTTTACGTTTTCTATACTAACAGCACTTTGCAAAATACTTGAAAACCTTCAATATTTGTTCAAATACTTGTAATATTAACAGCCTTAAAAAAAAACTCTAATATTATCATAATAATAATTAATTGAATTAGAGTATATTTATTACTATATTCATGTATAAAGTTACCTTTTAGAGATTAGAAAAGAAAAAAAATCAATCTTTGTGAATTGGTTAATCAAAAAATGTAACATTATCAATATTATAATATTGTATAACTTGTATTAAAATTAGGCTAGAAATCTCTACATTCATATATTGTCTCATTTATCCTTTATAGACGAGAAAAGAAAACATAGGCCCGGTTTGGCATCAAGAAAATTCTAGAAATCTCCATAAATCTCCAGCAACCCATCTATCTTTAATTTTCTCGCTATCACTAATTTAAAAACATTTCAATATTTCGCTAAAAAAATAAAAAATCTAGAAGTAAGTTAATCGAATATGTAAATTTTTTATACAATCATATTTTTCATGTCAAGAGCTTTTAAACGGGTACCATTGTTACTATTTTTTTTGAATTTTTTTGAATCCATGGGAACAGATTTAGAAAATCGTTCCCACGGTTTGCGATTTTTTCAGAAAAAAAGGCGTCAAAATTAACCTCAAACCACATTTTATCTCAATTTTCAAATTCGTTCCCACGATTTGCGATTTTTTACAAAAAAACGGTGCCAAAATTAACTCCCAACCACATTTTATTTCAATTTCTCTTGTTTTTTCTTACTCCAAATGGAGCTATAATAAATCCTCTCTGAATTAGTTAATAAAACAATATAACATTTCCAATACAATAATATTGTTGTGTTAAATGTGTGTAGCATGTAAAATTTTAGTCAATTACAAATAAATATCCAGTTGCAACAACAAATCTTGTGTTGGCATGGGTCATAAATGATACAGCATCAAAGATTGTAAGTCTTTGAGAAAATAAATATCATTTTTGAATTAAATCTTAAGATACATAATAATTTTATTTTTTGAAAAATATTGATTTTATCTTCTTGAAAATAAGAAAAATCTTTAGTCCTTTGCAAAATAAAAAGATAAAGATAATTGCCAAAGAAGTTGAAAATTATCACGACTCTTCATTCATCTATTATAAATACGAGTTATTACATATGGAGAAATATATAATTATAAAAGATGAAGAAGATAAAAAGAGAAAAATTTTAACAAGTAGAAGTTCAACAAGTCTAACCCTCAATTTCAAGGTTAAGCTTTCAAGCTCTGAAGGTTTAGGCTATCAAAGTTCAACTCTCAAGTAAAAACTTAAGTCTACAATCTTGAGATTAAGTTGCCAAGCTCTCAAATTAAAGTTCTACCCTTAAATCTTGAGATCAACCTATCAAGCTCTCAATTTGAATTTCAAATCTACAAAATATTCAAGAGAAGAATCAGAAGATTTTATTTTGTTCAAAATATTTCAGAGATTGTACTCATCCCTTCAAATTAAATAGACTATCAATTTGAAATTAACCATCTTTTCATAAGTCTTGATGTAAAAGGAAAGAATAAAGACATTAATAAGACAACTCCAGTACTTCAATATGCGCCAAAGGCTCAGAGAGTTAAAGATTAAACCTTAAAAACTCTCCTTATCACCAATATCAACCAAACAAAGGTGACTACGCTTATACCAGGGTTTGTTTGACCAACACAAAGTCCTAAAGTGGAGCATTATGACACTACAACAAAAAGCATTATTGCCGACCACTTTTGCCGACCAGAACAAAAATAGTCACTAAATGTTAGCTTTTTACCGACTAATTAGTCAGCAATATAGAGGAAAAAAGAGGACCGAAATTAAACTTTTGCCGACCAAATTTTAACCTTCCCCGACCAATAGTTTTGTCGGCAAAAGTAAATAAAATATTTTTCCCTTTCTTTCCCGACCAATTGGTCGGTGATAATAAAAAAAATGGCGCCACACTTTTTGCGCCAAATTTTTTAGAGTATTAGCGACCAATAATTTGGTCGGAAAAGGTAAAAAAAATTTTTCTTTTTTTTTTTTGCCAACTAGTTGGTCGGTAATTACAAAAATAATGGCGCCACAAGTTTTGCGCTAAATTTTTAGAGCATTGGCGACTACCTTTATTTGGTCGGAAAATGCAAGAAAAATATTCCTAGCTTTTTTTGCCGACTAGTTGGTCGGTAATAACGAAAAATTAGGCGCCACATTTTTTGCCAATTTTTTTTAGATAATTGGCGGCTAAAGTGTTTGGTTAGGGAAGGTAAAAAAAAAATTGGGAGACATTGCCGACGAATGGTCGGTAGTAGTTTTATTCACCGACTAAATTGTTGGTCGGTAAAAATTTACATAATTTACACAACCCCTTTTTTCGTTCGGTTTAAAACTCCCCAATCTCTTTTAGGTTGTTTGGTTTAAAACTCTCCAAACCCCTTCCCCTCTTTTTCCCCAGTTGCAAACCCTGGGTTTTTTTTATAGCATATTGCTTTTCTCTCAATCTCTACGATTTGATGCTTTTCTCCTCTGTATCAAGTTGGGGAAAGCCTTGAAAAATTTTAACAGGGCAGAGCACAAGTTGGAGAAAGCTTCTGCCTTGTACGTACTCACCCAATTCACTCCGATCTCAAAAACCCAACTGAGTCATCATCGAAATACCGCAATTTGAAGGCTTGCCGAATCGTTGGAAGCAAAATCTAACAGAGGTGTGAACTGCCATTTGAAATAAGTAGTAGTGGGTCCTTGTTCTTCTAAGATTTCACTTGAGTTTTATGATAGATATATATATATATATATAAATATATATGTATATAGGCAGTTGAGTATATTTAATTGTTGAAATTTTTGCAGAACTTGACAAATCTAAGACCAACCCATTAGGGGGCGTAACTGACCCATAAGTTCCTTTGCCGATTTGTTCCAATTTCTCGAAATAGTTGACGCTTCTGGATTCGCACGACAAAGATTCGCTGATATTCAGTTGCCCTGGTGCTGCTATCGCCATCCCAATCCGTCTTTCCTTCTATTTTCTTCCTACTTTATTTGGGTTCTTCCCTTTGTCCTTTTCCTGTTTTTTTTTTTTAGCATTGCCGACCAATTGGTTGGGGAAAGTAAGTATTGCCAACCACTTGGTCGGGAAAAGTGATGAATCACCGACCAAGTAGTTGGGGAAAGAAGAAATTACCGACCTCAAGGCTAATTGGCGACCAAGTTTTTGGTCGGGAAAAAATGGTTAAATCAAGAATAATTTGGACATTTGCCGACCAATTGGTCAGGAAAAGTCTTCATCTTTGCTGACCAGTTGGTCGGTAAAAGTTTAATATTTACCGACTAGTTGGTCGGGAAAAGTCTTCATCTTTGCCGACCAACTAATTTTAGTCGTTAAAGGTTTGATTTTTACCGACGAGTTGGTCGGTGAAGGTTTAATAATGCCCGACTAGAATTTTGTCGGGAAATATCTCAATTTAGCGACCAAATTAGTTTTTAGTTGGCAAAAGTTTTCCCGACTAAACTTCGTCGACCAGATGCCGACCAAATGTGTTTGGTCGGTAAAAGTTTTGCCGACCAAATTTTGACCTTTACCGACCAAGTTTTTGGTCGGCAAATGTGTGATTTCTTGTAGTGTGACTTCCCTTCAATATGCACAAATGAAAATTTTGATTCAAATGCATATAAACTTCTTATAAAGTTTGGATATGAATTTAAGGAGCTATCCACTTAAAGAAAGTTGCCATCAGAAGCTAATAGACAAAATATACATAGATTGAACTTAACTCAAAAGATGCTTAGAAAAAAGAGATGCTTTACAAAATCCTCATTCAGGCCTTGGCTTCACTCTACTTATTTTAGTGTGTATTAATATAAAAAATCAGCCAAACTACATTATCGCCAATGAAATAGAATTACTAGCCATAATTAAGCCTTCTGTCATTAATCATTTAAAGGAAATAAATATCTTAGCTTTCAATTGTTCGAAGGAAGTGAAAAAAAAAAAAAAAAAAACCTTCAACTTTTGACTATATAGGAGAGAGCCAAAATCAAAATTATCAGCCTTCGACTAGTTGGGGCATCAAAATATAGCCTCATCATCTAAAGCTCCAAAAAAATCAATTCGTAGTCTGTTAGGAGTCTCAAGAAAAGCCATCAACAAACGATAAAAGAATGCCTATATATATTTTAGAGGACTCAAAATATCTCAAAAGTAAGATACCATTCTGTATGAAATGTTGTACTACTCTAGTTATAACTGTTAATGAAAAGTTAAAAGTAAAGTGACAAACGATGGTGGTCACAAAAACTTTTACTGTAACTAACCCTATTTTGATTATATATATACTAGTTTATTCGTGATGATTATGATTATGATTAAATAGCATAATGATGTGTTATGATGTGATATATGAGTTGACTTAGGTATTTAGTTCCTGAGTTTAGTATTATTCAAGGAAGAGTAAACACTTGAACTTTGTTATGTGTTAAGCTCTATGAACTTTATCATGTATTAAGCTCTAAGAACTTTGTCATGTGAGCCATCATTTCCTTAGCTCTAGACATATACTCTCTTATCAATCTCATAACACTTGATTTCGTTTGCCAAACCAACTTACTCATCTGAAGATGAACTTTATGAATTAAGCATATTAGATTAAGCATTAACACATTTTGCTGTGATTCATTTACATTTCTTTTGGTTTATGTTCAAAAAAACACTTTGGCTTCGTGTAATGACTATAAACGTTACCATGTCTCACCGGACTTGCAAAAAATTATTTGCATTAAAAATTGACTTTCAAACTACTTATGGTTTTTCACAGTTTTAGATGTGTTCATGTATAGGTGTACCAGAACCTCAAGAGATTCATGAGTAATAAATGTAAATTAATAAAGTGATTGTGATAGTTCAAAATAGTAATAATCCAAATTTCTTAATCTATATTTGATATTATAAGTTTAGGTAGGAGTTATTTGTGAGGCTGGTTTGAGCTGTGTATGATAGGTTGGGTTAATTTTGATTGAGGTTTGGTTAGATTTTAACTATGGTTGAGAAAAATTTTTTAAGTTTGAGATTACTATATGAACAGGCGCTTGGATAGGCCTATTATTTGGATGGGTGATCGGATGGCCCATTGTTTGGATGAGGCTCCGTATGGCTTGGGTAGATTTCCTGACTTTCTCGTTTTTGTCTTTTTATCCTTCAGTTTTATATATATATATACACACAAGCGTCTGGCTTGGGAAGAAGGCTTTCCAGGGTAACTTCTCACTTCTCTTTGTGGTTGTTTTTTTTTTTTTTTCCTTTTCTTTCCTTTCCTTCTCTTCTCATCTTATCTCTATGTGTGTGTGTGTGTGTGTGTGTGGTGTGGGTTTTCAATTGAGAATAAAAAAAGGGAAAGAGAGAAAGAGAAGGAGAGAGAGAGAAAGCTGAGAATAGAGTTGAGAGAGTTGAGGTTTAAGTGTAAGACAATGTGATGGCGTGTGTCAGTGCATTGCTCAATGGAGGTCATGAAACCCCCTACTAGTTCTGCTGTTGCTGCGATGTTGTTGCAGCTTCTTCCTTTCTTCCTTTTCTTTCTCAGTTACTATTTTCAAATAAAAGGTAGGGTTTTTGGTGTTTTGTTTATTTCCTATGTTTATTACAGATACATTAAGTGATTAGGGCCTAAGATAAAGTGTATATATACGTATGCTTATATATATATTGGTATAAAAATGTATGAAGGCCCTCGTGATAAGGTTATAAATCATAAAATCAATTTTTTAAAAATGATATATGTTGGATTTGGGACTTGTAGAGTTTGGATTTGGGCTAGGAGTGGCTGGAGAAGATGATCTACGGGTCATAGATCATGACCAAGGTTTTATATTATTTTGATAGGGTTGGTGTCCAGTTGGGTATCCAAATGATTAGCTTAATTTTTGTTTTGTTTTGCTAACCTTATTTTTATTTAAGCTTTGGGTTCCTATATTGAATACTTTGAGATTAAAATAATATGAAATTAGGAATATATAATCTAAGATGAATGTTTGAGATCTAGAATTATAAATCATAAAATTTTAAACATTGAAAGAGTATTATAGTTTTGATTAAATTGTCGAGCATGTAAATATAAGTTGATAAGCGTTTTGTGTGAAGTTATTAAGTTACATTCTATTCAGAGCATGTCCATTAATATAAATATAAAATAAGGAGGTGGTGATATGATAAATGATATTGAAAAGTTATAAGGAATTAGTACTTAGACTTAGGTTCCCATTTTGATAATGAAATGAAACAAATGTTACAATTTGAAGGTTGTTTAATGATATGTTTAATTAAGGGATGAGGTGGGGTAAATAAACGAATATCTTAGGATAAGATTGTGGTCACTGTCACTAATTGATAGGTTGGAATAAATTGGTAAAAATAAAGAATTAAATATGATATGTTATTCACTATCACTAGTTACTAGGTGAGAGTATCGACAATGGGACAATTTATCATTATTTTGTTTTTCATATTAAATTTTTTTTATATTTAGTTTTGGGTGAGGTATTGGAAATATGAGGTATAGGTATATCTAAAGGTTAAAAATCCTGAAACTTACGCAAAACTTAAGACACACATCTAGTAGGTTAATAACCTACAACGAGTGACAATCACTGATTAGCGAAGTTGTGCCTGATGTAAATCCTAAGTGACAGATGCAAGATTTTCGCGTGTTCATGCATGTTGCCTAGGGCTGATAAGTGGCAGGTTCAAAGGGGCACGGGTTAGTAGTTTGTGGTCACGAACCCACTCGATACAGTTCTACTTTTCATGTTTGGTTTTGTTTTCATGTTTTAATTATATTGTTAATAATGAAACATTATTTGTGCTGGTAAGTTAAATGTTTATGAATTGAGTTAATGAGAATTGTGAGAAGATTTGAGATGGTGGATTCATGGACTGTGCTCTGGGTGTTGTAATTAAATATATAATTCCATATTATTGTCGATAAGATGCTTCACGGATGATAGTCTGACTGAAGAGAATAATGAGTTTTAAAGATAATATTAATAAATTTAATATGTGATAATGAGTTAATAAATAATGAATTGATAAGTTGGATAATTTGGAAAGTTAAGAGAATAAAATTTTGGTCACAGATGATGAATTCAGCTGAGATTAATAATGAGGCTATTGATGACATAAAAAAGGCTATGTCATTAAATTGAGATGTGTTAAGTTAGGCTACATGATAAGTATGTTAGGAAGTCCACAATTATGTAATAACCTGTAAAGGCTGACAATATATTAAATTGATAAAGATATTAAAAGACTTGGGAAAATGGCAAGAGAAAGAAATTAAGGTGATAATTAGTAAAAATGGGAATTTATGTTAAAATTTTGTTATTATAATAATGAGCATATTTTGGAATTTGATAGTAAAGAATGAGATAAAAGATTTAGTTTTGGTAAATGATCTAGGTGTTGATTATATCTAAGGAGTTAATATAAACAAGATTTAAATAAATCTTGGTTGATGATTGGATGTTTAATGTAAAAATTAAATAATAGATAAATAAGATGGATGAGTTATTGAAAAGAAAGATAATGATGATAATGTATTAAACATGAAATATATGGTTGTGTAATGATGTTAAGTGTTACGATTGTGATGCATGATCATGATAATAGCATGATAGAGCATGTTATGTATGCTTATGTTATAGTTGGGACACGTGTTATGGTGTTCACTCCCTATAGTAATGTTTACAGGTTCGGAGATGTGATTGCCTATTAGATTGGCTTTTCAAATGACTTAAAATTTTCTCTATTTTCTGTTAGTTATTATTTATTTGTAATGATATTATATTATTTTGAAATAAATTAATTGTGAGGTTTATAATTATATTTAGATCCATTGTGGAGTAGCAATTGTAATGTATTAAAATTTGTATTGTGGTCGGCTTTGATTAGTAATGGGTTCTGTGTGTAAATTATGGATGATTGCATGTGATTAGCAAGTCTATGCCAAGTTGTGAAATTCGAAACGTGACAAAAGCTTAGGATTTCTCAAAAAAGAAACATGGTAGAAATGTGATAAGAGACGATGTAAAAAATCTCAAACATTGAACACCAAAATCCCACTCTCCTTCCTCATTGTCATTGTTAGATTTTACGGCAATCATGCTTTACAAACGGAAAACTTTGAATACTATGCTAAACTAATTCCTGGTAATTAAAAAACCTATTTACTTTATACAAATACTATAAATGAACATTAACTAAAGGATAAGGATGAAAAATTGAAAACTTTCTTTAATAGATAAAACTCTTGTTGGGAGATTTGATGGTTGTTAAGGGCTCTTCTTCATGTTGCTTTCTCCTTTTATCGATAACTGGTGTGCATCTTGGTAATTGCCCCATTATCTTAATAACTGTTTATCATGCCATGTAATCTGCAACTACATAAAACTCCATTCCACAATTTCTACAAAATTAACCACCTTAATAGATTTAATACTTCCTATATGACCGATTATAAATCACCATTATTTTACTGGCTTGACCTTTTACTAGCAACTCATTAATCGTTCTAGTTGATCACCATTATCAGTCTAACTTATGATTGACCAACATACTCTCAATTCACCATTATCTCTCATCCAATTGATCTATCGATCATCTAATAAAACGACAACGTATTTTTTATTTAATCGATATATTTATAACTTGATAGCTATCTTTAAACCCATCATCAATTAGATACATTGTGTCCCATTATCTAACATACTTATGGTTTTTAGGGATAATTAATAATTATTTTTTAAAAATAGTAAATGCACTCAATTTTCTTACTCATTGCACTCCATCAACCCTTACAATAAATCATTCCTTTTAGAGTACAAAAAATAAAAAATGAAATGTGTTTAGCATCTATCTTAAATATATAAATAATGTCAAAAAGTTACTAAATCAAAGAAAAAAAATCAAAATTTTGATGGGGAAAAAAAAACACAAAAGATGAACTTTTTATTTTATCTTTTTTTTTTTTTGAAAAATGATAAATGCACCTCTTTATTAATGTCTCCCACTCTACATTACTATCTTTCATTAAATTTATTAAAGTGGGAGAAGATAGTAGAAGAGTTCAAGCATCCTCAACCCCTTCCCCCCCCCCTCTTGCTAGACCGACGCTACTTTAAAAAAGTTTAAACTAGAGGTGAATAAAAAGTTAAAAAAATTTAATTTTGTTTGAATTGACAAATCAAATTTAGTCCATATCGGTTATACAATAAACGAAGGGGAGGGGGGAAGTCACGTCATTTAAATGATTCTTTTGCCTCCTTTCAGCCCTTCTCTAATAATTCAGCGTCGCTGCTTTTGGGAAAGTGGATATTTTTTTCAACTCTAGGCCCAATTATCCGGCTGAGCTTTACAGAGGGCCCAATTGTTGGCCGACAATGTGACATGTTACGCGAGTAATTCTCTCTTTTCGATCCATTGCATGTGATGGGACAACATATGCCATTTTGAACTTTGCTAAGGTTTCCAATGGTTTAACCCAACCAAAAAAAAAAAAAAGTACAATTTGTTTTATTAGTCTATTTCCATCTTGTATAACCTTTTTTTAACCAAAATTAATTTTTTTTTTTAAATCTGCAACTCTTAATCGAATTCTTAAAAATCAATCAAAAATTCACGTTAGATTAGATTGGGTAAAAGTTTAAACAATAAAAAAATCAACTTAAATAATAAAAAAATTAACTTTTTTTTGTTATTTTTATTCATGGATAATTTTTATTTTAACAGGGCGTAAATTTTTTATTTTTTTAATGAATGCGATTACCACACTTAAAAGATATAGTTTCTAAAAAAATTAAATTTTAATTAAAAAAGTCATATAAGACAAAAAAAAATTCATGTAAGAAAAAAAAATTATATATATTTAGCCAAACGCTATAATTCTTATAGGTCATATTAGCAATGAGAATATGCATTCTATTCAACAGGTTGTCACCCAATTGGCATTATAATTCAATTACTCTTCATTTCGACAGGCAATAATTTGGTCAATAATATTAAGGATTAATTTCACTAATATCCCCTGAGATTTGTAATAATGACAACGATATCCGCCATGTTTGAAAAGTAACCTGAAGCCCCCTTGAAGTTTTATGCAAATACAGTTGCACCCCTTGCCATTAGGTCTGTTATGCTATTTTCCTTTGTTGACCCATTGACCATGTGAAATGATAAAATTACTCACATCCTTTTAATAAAAAATACAAATCAATTCTAAAATAAACTAATTTAAATTTTGACAAACGTAAATCTTGATTAGTTTAATCTTTAATCAAATCTTCCCTATGAAAAAAGAAAAGAAAAGAAAAGAAAAAATTGACCAATCAAAAATTTCTATTAGTTATATTCAGTCTTAACCAAAATCTTTCCCATAAATAAAAAATGTAACTAAATTTTAACCATAAATATGTTTAATCCTAATAAAATCTCCTAAGCAGAAATTAATTTCATCGAAATTAAAATTCAACTAAAAAAATTAAAATTGGGCGAGTAATTCTTTCTAAGCTAAATTAATAAAGAAAAGCAATATTTAAAATAAAAACAAATAATTTGTTGTATTAGTTTCTTATTTTTTCTCCCAAAATTAATATTTTATTTATTTTTCACAAGTTTATTTTTTTTTTATGTAACCCGGAACCTTATTTTTTTTTCACAAGTTATAAGTAAAATCTTATTTTCTTAATTATGATATCAAATATCATAAATTTAATAAAACAATAAATGTGGTATATATATAGTCCTATCGGAATTCTTTAGCAAAAATAACCTTATTGAGCAACCACTGTTCGAACGAAATACGTACTACGGAGCAATTCTAGATTGATGAGTAAAATTGATCTGTATTTTTGTCTCAAAAAATTAGGCGTCATTTGATTTGTTTTTTTATATTTGTTTTTTGTTTTTTTTTTTTGAGCTTATTTTTTATTTTATGTTTTTGAAAATAAAAAAAACAGTTCAAAACTTATTTAGTTATTTGTATTTTTAAAATTTATTTTCGAAACAAAAAAAAATGAGTTCACACATGAAGTGAAAAATAATAAAAAGTTGTTTTGAGAATTTTTAACAAAAAAAAAAGAAAATCTTAAAACAAAGAAAACTGAGCAATTTTATTTCTTCGTTTTGAGATTTTTAACACAAAAAATAAAAGTAAAAAATAAAAAACAGAAAAATAAACCAAATATTACCTTAGTTTCTTTTAGTATCATATTTACTTTTGTATGCCCCCTAAAAAAAGGGCCATTCGTCCACTTTTGGTGAAAATACGTGATTGGGGTCCAAAGTCTCATTTAGATGCTTAAATTGCTGGTGGGGATAGAATGGTTTCCATACGGTGGTTAGAAATTATTAGGAGGAAATCAGTACTGATGTCGATCCAAAGTTCATATGAGTTGAGAGAAAAGCTAAAACTGTTGGGAACGAATCTAAGAGCTGGAATATAGATGCTTTTCGAAATTTAAACACTAGAATTCAAGTGGCAAAATTCAAGATAGAAACTCTATGGAAAAGACTTGTGAATCAAGGCCGTGTTTGTTTAGGAGTTGAGGGACTTGAATTTGGGCTTGTCATCCGCAAGTCCCACAAATTTCATATTTGATAACCAGAAAAAGAAAGGGGAATCCGTCAAGATGTAGGATTAAGAATAATATAAGGGTGCGATTAGCATACCTTTCACTTTGGATTTGATTCCTGCCAAAATCTAAAAATCCAAAATTACTTCTTATCACATTTTCTGTTAAATCACATCTCTAATACCATTTTATATCTCACTAACCAAACACCAATAAAATAATCCCAAAATAACAATTAATTCTATGTTATATCTATTCTCATATATCATCTTATGATATTATTTATTCTTATATCATCAAGTACTACCAATCAAACATAACCCAAAGTTTGTCAGACTATGAAATGACAATAAAAATGCATTTGAAAACACAACTTTGCAAGAATTATGAAGTAATGAAATTCTATGGAAGCAAATATAAAATTGATAAATTAGTAAACTCATATCCTCCAGAAGTTCAAACCAAGCCTCGAAAGCTATCTAGAATACTAGTGCAGTGCCTGTCAAAAAGTCTCCAATACTTAGGTTAGTAAGAGAGTTGAGAAAGTAGTTTGGTCGAATTTTAGTAAGGTAAGTGAGTTGTACCTGTATAGTTGTGAAGTAATGATATATATATATATATATGTATAAGAAACCTCACACGAAATGGCATGTATGAGCTGTATGTAACTGTGCTTTCTTAATTTCCAATGGGATATGCCATCTGTATTGTAAATCCCAATATTGATTCCTTAGTTCGTGAACCAATCTGTTACATATTAATATAGGAATATCCTGCACCGCCTTGAATGAATGAACCCGCCTGCCTTTAACCCGATAGGGAGCATTCAGATAAGAATCTTACCAATCGGGACATAGGTCATTCGGCCTATGCTTGGTCGGGGTTCACTGACCAGGACTATCAGTACTCTTTCCGATATGATGTTCCCGATTGGTAAGCTAGACAAAACAGCTCACGTCATGAATCATCTCTCTTTTGACAATTCCGATATATACGCCTATAAAAGAATAGTTATAAACTGCATTATATATAACAAATTAGTTAACGAACTAGGGAATTAACCTTGAGATCTATAATATAAGTGGCATTGTCCCATTAGAGAATAAGAAGGCATGTTACATGCAGTTCATGCATGCCATTTCATGTGAGATTTCTTATATATATATATATATATATCACCACTTCACAACTATACAAGTACAACTCACTTATCTTACTGAAACTCTGCCAAACTACTTTCTCAACTCTTTTGCTAACTTAAGTATCGGAAACTTTTTGACAAGCACCATGCGATATTTTAGACGGTTTTTCAGACTTAGTTAATTTGGACTTTTAGAAAATACAAGTTTACTAACTTATTAGTTAGCACCATTTATGAGAATTGAAAGGGTCACGAGTCTGCTATTCTCAGTCCCTTAGTTCTTGACTAAGGGGCTTTGATAATACCATAATTGTCCTATATCAAAAAGGAGTCGAGAACTGAGGTAGCTTATAAGCACCTTTACCTCTCTCCTTAACACGATACATTTTAAAGCCGTGAGGGTACTACATTTAGCAGAAACTCCAGGGTTAAGCATGCTCCGATGAGAGCAATATTAGGATAAATGACCTTCTAGAAAGTAGCTGACCAAGTTCAAAGTGGATAATAGCTACCAGGAGAGCCTACGGTGTGTGAACAAAAATGGATCATTATCATATATAATGCGGTTTATAACAATACTTTTATAGGTATATATATCGGAATTGTCAACAGAGAGCTGTACGCGTAATTCATGACGTAAGTTGCTTTGTCTAGTTCACTGATCGGGAACATCATATCGAAAAGAGCAATGATATTCTTAGTCAGTGAAACCCGACCAAACATAGGCTGAAATAGTGAAACCCGACCAGGCATAGGCCGAATAGCCCATGACTTGATCGGTAAGATTCTTACTCGGATGCCCCCGGTCAGGTTAAAGGCAAGCGAGTTCATTCATTCAAGGTAGTATGGGATATTCCTAGATCAAAAATCATGCAAGAATATTTTAACATATTATTGTCATGTCATATTGGGTGTGCCTGAAGTTATAAAAATTAGTATAAATTTGTAAAAATTGTAGTCTCATAATCTATGCAGTAAGCATAAAATTTAAACTTTTTAAAAATTTGTAGAGATTTTTAGAGTTTTATAGAGTTTCAAATAGCACCATTATATAATCCATGCATATCAATTGAAAGGAAATCAAAATATCAATATTATATCAAATTCACAATTATAATGCACCAGATCTATGTACTGCTATTTGATTGACTTGTCATTAGTATAACATAACAATGTAAAGCATGGTATCACATGTCATGGCATGGAATAGCATCATGGTATGTAATGTCACAATATGTTATAAAATGCATGTTCTATGTTTTCTAATACCTTCCTAGCCAATATCACTCGCTAAGACTACCCCAAGTGTAGGAATTGGGTTCCAGGCGACTTACGGCTCGAATATCTTTTTATTTATGAGGTCTTACTCACGTAATAAGTAATTTTATCCGAGTATGCAAGTATTGAATACTATTACAGATAATTATATTTGAATGCATGAGACCGGCCGAGATATACAATTAAACTGATGTGGTGGTTGCTGTACAACTATTACTAGGAGCTCTTAGATACTTGTGGGAGCAAGTGATGATGAATTAAAATGACTTGACAAGGACCCTTTTTATTGACTAAACTTATCCCCACACCCATTTGGTACCTTTTTAGCTGCATAGTTTAAAAAATTTTTGTCCTAGCAAAATGGTCTGCATGTGTCCTAGTAGAATGGTTTGCATATTGTACCCGATAGGTTTTCCCGCATATGAATCTTGACCGAATGGTTTGCATAATACTTGTATATAGAATAATCTGTATAGATCTTGGAAGCAAAATGATTTGTAAAAAGAGCCCATTTAAGCAATCTGTATGAGAGGAGTGCATCATAGCCTACTCGCTAGAGAGTCGTAGACCATCCTACGAAAATGCAAGAATGGCGCCTTCTAGTCGTACTTATCTAGTTCGAGAATGGTTTGGGTCTTATTGGGGCTAATCACGAAGGAGTAGGTGTTTTCAAAGGTTTTCTTTGTGAACTAAGAATTATTGGGTGAAATAAGGGTTTCTTAAGGTTCATTATGTCAAAATTGGGTCAAAACTAGATTTCTAATGGTCAAGTTATGGCATTTTGAAAATTATTGCATAGAAAAATATTATGCCGGTGAGGACTGCCCATGATTTCTTCAATTTACCTTTCAAGGTAAATGTAGGATGATTCAAGTTATCATCTGGAATGTAGGAAGTTCAATGGTGCCATCAAATTGGTCCCTGAATGATGGTCATGTTGGGTCCAATCACGAGAGTTTAGGTGCTTTCAAAAGTTTCTTAGTGCACTAAGAATTATTGAACGAAACTAGGATTTCTTAAGATTTATTAGGTCAAGATTAGGTCAAAACTTGATTTTTAATAGTCAAGTTAATGGCATTTTGAAAATTACTTCTAGAAATAAGTTTTCTAGGCTGAACTGGTGAGGGCCTTCGTGATTTGTTCAATTAACCCTTCAAGGTATACATGGGATGACTCAAGTCATCGTCTTGAAGGCAGGATGTTTAATGGGGTCATCAAATTGGTCCCTGAGTTGTTTCCTCGGTAATGTATCCGTCCCGGCAATTTTGGGTGCGTAATTTAAGGCAACCCATGAAAAGGGATTTGATTGCTTTGAGTGCAGAGCCATCGCTGTAACTGAGTCGTTGAACTTCCTAGGAAGTTTCAAGTCTAATTGAATTGAAATGATTATGAATAAAAATTAAGGAAGTTTCAAGTCTAATTGAATTGAAATGATTATGAATAAAAATTAAGTGTCAATTTTAGGGTGTGTTTAAAGTGAGATAAGTTGTAGGTTCGTAAGTTGTACAGTAAAATAAAATGTAAATAATTTTTAAAAATTTTTAATATTTTCAAAAAATTTTTAAAATTTTATAACAAACCATGCGAAACCTTAATCTCAAGGAAGACCTACAGCCGTTCAGTCACTGGGGACAATGGGATGCTACATTATGGTATTAATTAGATTTTCTTATCATATAACATTATAAACGTATACTTATCCCCAAAAAAAAAAAGTTATAAATGTAAATATATACCAAATTATTATTTAAATAATTACGAAATTGTCATTTAAATAAACGTTCTTATTAATTTATATCAGGTGCTATTATTATCAAATTAAGTTAAGCTGTTCAATTAAACTTTATACTAGCATAAAAATATTAGAGACTATTAACGAAAAGAAAATTAAAGAAAGTTACTATCTAGTATAATAATAATAATAAAAAATTGACATTCTAATTTAACTATTTATTTTGGTGAGATTTTTTTTTTCAGTAAATGTAACAAGCCAATTTAGGTCGAGGAATACACTCACATATATAAGCTACTTCATAACCTCTCACCCAAATAATATGGGAAGTAGCAAAATAACATAGCAATTGTTCTTGATTTTGTCTCAATTTCCACATATATACAATTTCCATATATATTGTTACCGGCTGGTGGTCATGTTTAAAAGTAACTTTATGTTAAAATTTGAGTTTTTAATGAAAATATCTCTCAAATTATTCCTATTTCTTTTTATTTGACCCTCAAATTATCAAATGTATCTATTATATTCTCGAATTATTCAATTTCGTTCAATTTAATTTGAATAGTATTTTTATCTATTAAAGTCAACAGAAAATTGTCATGTATAGGTCATGTGACATTTTTCACCCCACCCTAGGAGTATAATAGTCAATTCCTGTCTATTTCTCCCAATACTTCAAAAAGTGTATATTTTTAAATATAAATTATAAATATAAATTAAAAAACTAGCGAATAAGCCCATGCCTATGACATTACTAAACTAAATTTAAATACGCATGCATTTCTATACCCTCTTTCCTTTCTCTACCTATGAAACATAATACCGAGAAGCGAAACTTTTGTCACTCTCAATACAACTCTTTAGATATCATCATTAAACTCAACTCAATAGTTTATAAGGATGTGAAGTAACTCAAAGAGTAGGTATGAGTTTGAGGAGAAGTTTTGGTTTGTAAAAGATCTCAGTTATTTATTAAAGAATAAAATTCAATCTCAGCATTTGAATTTTAGTTTGTAAGAGGGACATTTTTGAAATGTGTTGTATTTTATTATATACATGTAGTTAACCTTATCAATTTAAATTTAAAATTTAAATTTAGAAAAAAAGTTACTTTGCAAAAACTAATTTTATTCAAATATTTGTAAAAATAAAAAATGAAATAATGAATATAAATTTTTAATTAGTTTATAAAAATAACCCAAATAAAAATAACCCAAATAAAAAGTATTATTATTATTATTATTAATCACATGTGCTTAATAAAATAAAACAAATATAATCAATATAATTAATTTAAATTTCAAATTAGAATTTAAAAAATAATTACTCCCGAGCCTAATTAATATTTGATATTTTTCTACTTTTAAATTTTAAAAATATAAAGAATTGTTGTTATAAGAAAAATAACCTAATTATTATTTAAACTTTTTTATTTGTGTTTCTTAATTCAATTCCATTTTTTATTTATATTTTTAATTTAATTACTAATATAATTGAAATATATAATTTTAACAATTACATTAAATTTTTAAGTAAGTGAAACCCCTTTTAGAGCCTATGAGCCAATAAATTTTTTTTTGAAACCCAAAAAAGTGGGTCTCTTTTCAGAACTTATGAGTTTTTCAGATTTATTAAAATCATATGTTACAACTCTAGTGTTTTTATAGGCAAATGGAAAAATGAAATTGTAGTATTTTGGTAATGTGGGACAAAGAAACAAAAGTTTTGAGGGAAAACTTTGATTTGTAAAAAATTTCAGCTTTTCATTGAAAAATAAAACTTAATCTCAGCCATTGGATTTTAATTTGTAAGAGAGATATTTTCAAAATATGTTGTATTTTATTATAGATATAATCAACTTTATCAATTTAAATTTAAAATTAGAATTTAGAAAAAAAATTCACTCCGCAAAAACTAATTTTATCCAAATATTTGTAAAAATAAAAAAAATAGAATGATGAATATAAATTTTTAATTAGTTTTATAAAATAACTCAAATAAAAATTATTATTATTATTATTATTATCAATCATGTGTTTTATAAAATAAAACAAATATAATTAATATGACTTATTTAAATTTAAAATTAGAATTTAAATAACTATTCCCGAGCCTAATTAATGTTCGATTTTTTTACTTTTAAATTTTAAAAATACTAAGAGTTGTTGTTATTAGAAAAATAACTTAATTATTATTTAAACTTTTTTATTTATATTTCTTAATTCAAATTTTTTAGTTGTATTTTTAATTTAATCAGTAATGTAATTGAAATATATAAATTTAACAATTATATTAAATTTTTAAGCAATTAGGTTTTCTTTTGAAACCCATGAGCAAGTGAATTCTTTTTTAGAACCTAAGAAGGTGGGTCTCTTTTTAGAACCTATGAGTTTTTTTATATTTATTAAAGTCATATGTCACAATTCTAGTATTTTTATAGGTAAATGAAAAAGTAAAGTTATAATATCTTAGCGATGTATAATAAATAAATAAAAGTTTTGGGGGGAAGGTTTGGTTTATAAAAAATATCAGCCATTCGTTGAAAAATAAGGTCTCTTTTTAGAACCTATGAGTTTTTTTATATTTATTAAAGTCATATGTCACAATTCTAGTATTTTTATAGGTAAATGAAAAAGTGAAGTTATAATATCTTAGCGATGTAGAATAAATAAATAAAAGTTTTGGGGGGAAGGTTTGGTTTATAAAAGATATCAGCCATTCGTTGAAAAATAAAATTTAATCTCTACCATTGGATTTTAGTTTGTGAGAAGAATATTTTCAAAAACTGTCATATTTTATTATATAGATATATTTTTATTAAGGGTAATAATAATACCAGAGTAAAGATTGTTAATGCTAAAGCGCATTTAATATAATTTTTATATATTGACAGTTTTACTCTTATTTAGTTTTTTTGGGTAAATTACCCTTATTTAGTTATATGAGAAATTAAATGTGATATTTATTATCTATTAAATGAACTAACTTTTAAGTTATCATTTATTTTTATCTCTCTACTTTCACACAAAATTAGATCTTATTATTATAGTTTTTAAAAAATATTAATATATTAATAGTTATCAAAATACAAAAGGCATGAGTAATTTGAATAATTAATTCTAAAAATTGAATTTTATAGATTTATTTTTTAATCATAACGTTTGCTTTAATAATAAATACTTATTGATTTAGTAATTAATAGAGTTTGGAAAATTAATTTTAAAATTTAAATTTTTTATATTTCTCTTTTAGACTTGAAAATTTAATATAACAAAATTTATTATTTGATTCCTAATTAAAGAAAAAAAATGAGTAGTTTAGATAATTAGTTCTAAACTTAAATTGTATATATTTATCTTTTATTCATGAAAATTCATTTAATAAAAAATTTTACCAAATAACGAAACATTAATTTAAATAATTAGTTACTAAAATTGAGTTTTATATATTTTTTTTAGTTATGAAATTAATTTAATAGTAAGTTTTGTTAATTAATTTACGAAACATGAATAGTTTGAATAATTAATTTTAAAATTTAAATTTTATATATTTCTCTTTTAGTCATAAAAATTATTTTAATAAAAAAATTTCTCATCAGCGGAAACATTAATTTAGATAATTAACTCTAAAACTTAAAATTTTTATATTTATTTTTTAGCCATTAAAGTTGATTTAATCTAGTATTTGTCAGATTAACTATCCAAATTAATATTTTCGCTACTTAGTTAAAATTTTTATTAAATTAATTTTCATAACTAAAAGATTAATATATAAAATTTAATTTTAGAACTAAGTATGCAAAGTACTCATTTTTTGTTAATTAGTAAATCAATTAATAAAATTTGTTATATCAAATTTTCAAGAGTAGAAGATAAATATAAAAATTCAAAATTTAAATTTAATTATCCAAACTCTATCAATTTCTAAATCAATAAGTAAAATTTATTATTAAAGTAAATCTAATGACTAAAAAATAAATTTATTTAAATTTTAGAATTAATTATTCAAATTACTTATGTTTTTACATTTTGATTACTATTATTATATTAATATTTTTTAAAACAAAAAAAATAACAAGATTTACTTTTGTGAGAAAAAATGGATAGATGGAAATAAATGGTAACTTAAAAGTTGGTTCGTTAAATAAATAATAAATATTACATTTAATTTCTCATATAATTTAAATAAAGGTAAAACTGTTAACATATAAAAATTGCATTAAATATGTTCTGTCATTAACAAACATTGCTCTGACATTCTCATCACCCTTTTATTAAATATAATTTTATGAATTTATTTTAAATTTTGAATATATGTTTTAAATGGAATGCTTTGTTTTAAATATATTTTTTAAATATAATTTTATGAATTTAAAATTATAATTTATATTCATAATTTTATAATTTTAAATATATCTTTCTAATTCAGATATTTTAAATTATATCATTAACTAATATATATTATTATCATGTAATTCAAAAATAATTTACTTACTAATAGCTTAGTTAATGATATAATTTAAATAGATTTGAATTAAAGGGATATATTTAAAATTATAAAATTATGAATATAATTTATAATTTTAAATTAATAAAATTAGATTTAATAAAAATATTTTTTTAATTTTTTATATTCATAATTTATATTTAAAAGCATATACTTTTTGGCCAGATATGAGCAATAAACATAAATTGATCATTATACCCTTGAGTAGAGTGAAAAAGGTTATAAGACCTACACATGACAATTTTTTCATTAATTTTAATGGATGTAGTTAGTATTCGGACCAAATAGAGTCTATTGAGTAAGTTAAGGATGTAATAGATGTATTTAATAGTTTGAGAATTAAATAAAAAAAGATGGATTTTTCAGAGATATTTACATAAAAAACTCTTAAAATCCTTAGAACTCTTTGGAACATATAAAAAAGAATAAATTACACCTATCTTTTCTCAATATTTGAATAATTATACTTACCATCTTCAATATTTAAAAATTATACTTATTTTTTTTATTTTGGAATATCATTAATATTGATCACTTTTTATTAAATCAACCATTAAAGCCTAAAATAAAATGTAAAAATAACCAATATTTTAAATATTTTTCCTATCTCTCACATATTTGTCATTTTTTTTAAATAAATCCTTCAAAATAATTAAAGAAAAAGTAAAACTCAAAATGTTTTAGAGATTTTTAGAAAGAAAACTAACGAAAATGTAAAAGAATGGGGAATAAAATAATAAAAATACTAAAAATTTTATTTATTTTAACATTTTTTATTAAGTTTTGACAGTTATTTTAATTGAAATGGTTAATTTTAACAATACTTCAAAATATTAAAATTAAATATAACTTTTAAATATTGAGAGGTGTTAAATATAATTATCCAAATCTTAAAGGATGGTAGGCAACGAAATTATGACAGCAACTTAATTATTGGAAAATACATGAAAAGGTTATTCACGTTGAAGTTAGAAAAAGATTCCAATAACTTAATTAATTTTTAAGAAAAAAATGAAGTTAAAAAAAAGTAGAATGGACAAGATTTTGGACCCCATGACTAGACTCCATGAGTAAAATCAGATAACGTCATTTCAATCTTTTTTTTTTTTTGGGGGCATTGGTTAATTTGTTGGATAAAGTGAAGACCTTTCAGCAAAGTGATCTTCGTTGGTGTTAGATCTTTATTAAAGTGGCAGATTAATGGCACAAAGGATCACAAAACACAGAATATCATGTGGATTGCATGAGTGCTTTTTGTTGAATTTTGAAGCCTCGGAGGAGCCTAGGGTCCCCAGTTAAAGATACTTTTGGATTCAATTTCGATATTGTGTTTTGTTTCATTATCAGAAGAAGAGCACAAATTTTGATACGAAAAGCTAGTTTGATAGATAGTTTTAGAAACGTAATCTTGAATAATTTTTTACCTGTTTTAATTTGATTTTTTACCTAAGGATTCATTTGTTATATCTGTTTTAAACTTATTTTTTATTTTGTATTTTTAAAAATAACAAAAAAATTTAAAATATATCTGGTTACTCGTATTTTTAAAAACAGAAAACGGATAAATACATGAAATATAAAATGATTAAAAATCATTTTAGATTTTTTGACCCAAAATAAGAAGAATTCAAAACACACAAAATAAAAAAATGTTAAACCAAATAAGATTCTAGAATACTGAAAACATGAATCTCAAAATAGAAAATAAAAAATAGAAAGAAGAAAAGAAAAACAAAATGTAGAAATGCAAATCAAATACTATGCAAACCAAATGCCACCATATTTTCTATATATAATATCCTATTTTTAAAAAATAAATTTCAATTATGCTTTTATTTTTGAAAAATTGTGCCCTACAAATATAAACTAGCTGTGACTCCTAAATGTAAAATAGTTATGCGTGTTCACAATGTTTCCATTATTTATTTATTTATTTTTGACATATATTATGTCTCTCCAAATTTTTGTTAAAATAAGTAAGCCTTGTAGTATTTTTTTAACCATTCAAATGGCTTTGCTTTTCATGTTTATTTCTTAATTAAGAGTGAATTTAAGGCCACCGAATCTAAAACCATACAATGTGGTTTGTGGATATTAAGAATTTAGTTAATTTATTATTTTCCTTAGAAATAGGCACGTATACTAGTATATATATGTATGTAGTTCTCATGTTATATTCATTGTGAAACAAAAAGAGGAACAAGTCTTTTTCAGAAATAAAATTCTTTCTTCTTTCTCTGTTATTTTTTCGGTGTGTAACATTAAATTATTTTCTTAGCCGCCTACATTTGGTATAAGAACCATTAGTGTTAGTAGAAATTAAATTATAGTAATAAGTAATTCAATTCAATTGTAGCTTTTAAAGTTTACTGGAAAAAATTTTGACAACTGGTCCATCCAGTTGAAAGTATTTTTTGGTTTCAAGATCTCTGGAATTTGATTGAGAATACACCAATATAACCGATGCAAGAGCATTTGAGGCATTAGCGAATGAGGAAAAAGGCATGTTGCTAGAAACTCGCAAGAAATATCAAAAGGCAATATATGCCATTTTTCAAGTTGTAGATAAGCCGATATTTAAAAAAATATTGGGGCGAAAATAGCACATGCACCGTGGGATATTCTACAAAAATCCTAAAAAGGTGATGATCGAATAAAGCGAGTATAACTACAAACACTCAGATGCGATTTTAAGTCTTTAAGCATGAATGACTTGGAATCAATTTCAACTTACTTTGATCAAGTTCAATCCATTGTCAACCAATTACATGTAAATGATGAATGTATGGATGATCAAAGTGTAGTTAAAAAAATTATGCGATCTTTGACCATGAGATTTGGTTACGTTGTTGCAGTAATAGAAGAAGGGTGAGATATATTAACCATGTCAATTGAATAGTTGATGGGTTCATTATGCTCACACAAGTAGCGGATGAACCAAACAACTAGTAGCTCTAATTCAAAGCAAGCTTTGCAAAGTAGGGTGGTTCAAGGAAATCATGGAGGCAATCAAAGTGGTTAAGGTTGTGGATGTAGTCAAAGCAAAGGAAAAAATTACAACAATACTACTAGAGATAAAATAACAGAAAGTCATGGCCCTATGATAGGAGCACCTGGAAAGTTCAATATCAAGTGCTACAGGTATAATCAGTTTGGACATTACAAGTCTAAATGTCGAATAAAATTACAAAATGAGTAAACGGAGCATGCATATATTACTGATATAGGTAATAGTCATAAAAGGTCATGTCATTTTTCTTACATTCTCATCAATTCGATATGTCTTTGAATTTATAGTCTGTCCCCATTAACCGCTCAGGCATCGACCCAAGAAAAATCAAAATTAGGCTTATTGGTAATCCATGATCAACTTTCTTTCGTAGTACCCTACCCCCGGGGGAAGTTGAATCCCTGCTGCCTCTTAGTACTTGCCTGCAAAGAAGTCATACTAGATCCTGAGTGTACAAACATTTGGTATCTTGATATGAGATACAGTAATCACATGAGTGGTAGAAAAGAATTGTTTCCACAATTGGGTGGATCAATTCGTGGAGAACTTTATTTTGGAAATAAATCCAAAATTCTTGTAATAAGCAAAGGTAATATTAATATTCATTCTAAGGATAGCACTAAAGTTACAATTGTAGAAATTTTTATGTTCCAGGACTTTTTTGAAATTTGTTGAATATGGGACAAATTTATGAAAAATGGCACAATATTAATATTCACGATGGTGTCTGCACAATCAAAGCCAAAAACAACTGAATGATTGCAAAGGTGCAGATGATGAAAAATAGAATATTTCTTATGGCACTTCATGTATAGATCCTGATGAAGTTTCAGGCGTTGGTAAAAGACAGCAACTGGCCGTGCCACCTTTGCTTCGATCATTTGATTTTTTAAGGGTTACAGCTACTTGTACAGAAAAAGATGATAACTGGCTTACCTATGATTGACACTTCAGATTGTCCACATGAATGATGTATTTTTGGAAAGCAACGTAGAAACCCATTTCCAATTGGAAAATCCAGAAGAGCCAAACAATCCTTGCAATTGGTACACAAAGATATATGTGGTCCAGTTGAGGTAGAATCTCTCGGATGCAAAAGATATATATTAGTTTTGTGGATACTTTTACTAGAAAAATATGAGTTTATTTTCTAAAACCAAAATCAGAAGCATTTGAAAAATTTAAAGAATTTAAAAAATCTTTGTTGAAAAACAAAGTAACCTTAACATAAAGGCATTGAGATCAGATAGAGGGGAGAATTTACCTCTAATAATTTTTAACATTTGTAAATCTCATGGGGATCTAGTGTCAATTAACTGCTAGCTATACATCTCAACAGAATGGTATAGCTGAAAGGAAAAATAGAACAATATTTAAAATAGCTAGAAGCATGTTGAAGGCTAAGAATTTGTCAAAATATTTTTGGGCAAAAGCTATTGCTTATGTTTTTTATTTGATAAACAGGTGTCCAATAAAGAGTATGTTTGGGGGAACTCCGGAAGAAGCATGGAGTAATCACAAGCTAGATGTCTTTCTCTTATAAGTATTTGGCTTTACTACATATCCTCATGTACCAAATTAATAGAGAAAGAAGTTAGATGATAAAAGTCAAAAGTGCATCTTCATTGGCTATAGTGATGTGACTAAAGGTTACAAGTTGTATAATGCAATCACACAGGAAGTCATTGTAAGCAGAGATATCAAATTTATCAAAGATGAGGCCTAGGAGTGGAAAATGCATCAAATGGATGTGAAGTCGACAATTTTGAATGGTGTTCTTGAGAAGAAGTTTATGTTGAGCAATTACCTAGCTATGTGACAAAAGGACACGAGAAAGAAGTCTATCGGCTCAAGAAAGCGTTGTATGGGTTGAAGCAGGCAACCCATTCTTAGTATACTCGAATTGACGCATATATGTTATAGAATGGTTTTTTAAAGTGTCCTTATGAGCTTACACTGTATATCAAGTCAAAATCTAATAGTGACTTAATGATTGTACGTTTTTATGTCAATGACTTGATATTTATAGGAAATTGTGAGACAATGTTTTTTGAATTCATGAAGGCAATGCCTTGTCAATTTGGAATGAAAAACATGGGACTAATGTCATATTTCTGGGAGATTGAAGTACAACAAACTGATATTAGCATATTCATTTCACAAAAGAAATATACTGGTAATATTTTGAAAAAATTTAAAATGGATTTGGTTGCCCCAAGTCGGATGCCAATTGCAGAACATTTAGAGATGAAGAAAGAAAGAAGCGGAGAATTGATAAACCCTACCCACTTTAAGAGCATAGTTGGTAGCTTACGATATTTAACTTCCACTAGGCTAGGTATTGAGTATGGAGTTGGAATTATTAGTCGCTTTATGGAAAAGCATTACCAGTCACATTTTTAAGCAGTAAAGAGAATTTTGAGGCATATCAATGGTACCTGGGATCATGGAATTTTTTATGGTTATAATAATAATTTCAATCTAGTAAGGTACATGGACAGTGATTGGGCAGGTGATTTAGAGATTCAGAAAAGCACATTCGGGTATGTTTTCTAACTTGGAACAAGAGTGTTTTCCTAGTCATCAAAGAAGTAACAAATTGTCGCTTTGTCAACAGAAAAAGTAGAATACATGGTAGCAACCTCAACGGCATGTCAAGTAGCTTGGCTTCATAGAATGCTTAATAAACTAAGAAACGAATAGGGAGTTACTACAAAAATCATAAGTGACAACAATTCTGCTATAGCATTAGTTAAAAATCTGGTGTTTTATGACAAAAGTAAGCTCATTGGCATCAAGTATCATTATATTCGATAATTAATCAAAGATGGGAAGATCGAGCTTGAGTTTTGTCGACCAAAAGATCAAGAAGCAGATATTTTAACAAAGTCATTAAAATGAGACCTATTTGAAAATTGAAGACCATGCTTGGTGCTATCAATTTCAAAAGACAGGTTTAAGAGAGGCCGTTAAAATAAGTAAATCTATCTTTATAGTTTTGTTTTTTTATCCATTCAAATAGATTTGGTTTTTATGTTTTCTCTTAATTAAGAGTGAATTTTAAGGTCACTAAATCTAAAGCTATACAATCTGGTTTGTGGCTATTAATAGTCATGTATACTAGTATATATATATGTATGTAATTCTCTTCTTGTATTCATTGCAAAACAAAAAGAAAAACAAGTCTTCTTCAGAAATAAAATTCTTTCTTCTTCCTCTATTTTTTTTTTTTTTTGGTGTGCAGTATCAAATTATTTTCTTAGCCTCCTACAAATTTCGCATTTTAATTTTTTTCTTCTAATTTAGAGAGTGCTTTTGACAAGTAAATAAGAATTGTATTGCATATAATACGAATTTAGGTTCATTTTGAAGTATAAAAACTAAAAATCAAAGTACTCCAAATTTTTTTCTTTGTTATTTTTACCTTATTTCCTTATATTGTATCTATTAATTTGTACATTTTCAATTCCTAATTTTTTTAAAAAAATATTTTTTCAAAATTTCAAGCTTAATTAATATTTAAGCATTTTTTTTTTATTTTTTAACTTTAAATTATTAAGAATTAAAGGGAGGGATAGGAGATCAGGTGTTATTTGTTGACAAAAGAGTTAAATCTTTTCAAATTTTCAGCTTAAATTAATTTTTAGGATATCTTTAATTTTATTATTTTAGTTATATTAAATTTAAAAAGATGGAAAAGAGGGAAAAAAAACTATTATATGTTGAAATACTAAGATGCCTACGAATTTATCGTTTTCTTCAAAACCAATCTTCCACGCTTCAACATAATCTTTTTAAAATCAACATATATATATATATATTGGCTATGATGAAAATAAAACTAGAGAGTTAAAGATTTTTCTTTTTGTTTTTTGGTAAGTAAGCTTTTCATTTAGATTATGAGAGAAATTACAATATTTAGAGGTCATACTCTCGGATTATATTATACTTTTATAGGTATATTCCATTTTATACATATCTCTCTATTTAGAGAGTTGTAGATTTTGAAATTTATGGTAATTAGTTTTGATAATTGAAGAGTGGTTTGACAACTATAATAATATAATATAATGTTTGATAAATGTGGTAATTATTTATAGATCATTTTAATATTTATTTTTTTAAAAATTGATAGTGAAAGGAAATATGCTAAAAGAATTGATAGTCAGGAAAGATGTTTAAAGAATTATAGTGTGGCATGAGGCTTTTTATTTTTATTCTTTTTATGTGTCTAGCAGTATTCAAATTTTTTAGAGTGTTCTCATTTATCACCACATTACTATATATTTGTATATGTGTATCTATGTAAGTGTAGATTACATACAGTAATATTTTTGAATCTTTCATTATACATATTCATTTATGAGTTGAAGTTTAAAATTATTTTCTACTTCTTGAAGTTCAATAAGCTTAACTTTTCTGACCTAATAGATCATTTTTTAATCAATTTGCAATCTTTTAAAATAAATATGAATATTAAATTCATTGTAATATGTATTTCTCATAACATCAATTTAATATTTTCCGATCAATTGGCAATTAAAGGAAAACCTTTTGGCCTCCATTTGGAAAATAAAGTTTTACTTTTGTTAACATATAGAAACCGAATTGATTTGGTTTATATATGTTATATATATTCGATTGGTCTATATATAGGAACTAGCATATTCTTCTCATATACATCGCTATCTTAGATTCTAGCTTGCGTCTTATAAGACTCATCTGTATCATTGTAAAATACACATTCAACACAATTCTTTTTTTTTTCTACTATTTTAAATCTCCACTCTTCTTTATTTCAACATGGTATCAGAGCTTCGTTCTTGTGGTTTCTAATAATTTCGGGTGTTGCGTTCTACTATAGCACCACCTTAACTGCCAAAAGGGGCCTTTTATTCTACCTTCTATTCGTTACTTTATATTCATTGATTCAAGAAAGTAACCATACTAGTAGCTGCGCCTTCTCCAGACAAAGCTTTTGAAAACTTTCCACCATCGGTAGACAATCTTCACTCCCACACGTGCCTCCAAAATCTCAGTCATGCGCCTTCGTCATTCTTACGTGCGTTCACAGATCCTACATGCACGTGATTTACCCTCAGCTTGCTTAGCTTGCGTGTGGTTTCCTCCCCCTTCGTGACTTCTGTTTGCCTCCACCCACATCGGTTTAGCACTAGGCCCAACCACCGATCCAGCTGCCTCATTTTGAACTAGTTCAGACTGGATAGGGACTTTTTTAGCCGAATCAGGCACTTTTGAACTTCTCTTTCACCAATTTAGACCGATTTTTGGGGTTTTTGACCTTTTTAATTTAAAATTTGACCTCAGTTTCTACCTATTTTATCATTTTAGTATATTTTTTCGCTATAGTTTCACAGAATGATGTTGTTCACCCAATTGACAGTGCTCTTGACGACTCCAGCTATAATATTTAGGTTCAGAAAATGTCTGTGTTTTTATTGGGCACAAACTCTGGAGATATATCACTAGTGAATGTCTTAAACCTCAGAAAATAGACAAAAAGATAATAAGATTTTGAAAATTACATTAAAAAGTGGGACGATGCTCATTATAAAATTATTTCTTGGTTCATCAATACTTCCAATCCTGTAATTCAGAGTCTTCTTCCCAAGTTTCAAAATGGTCACACTATTTAGGAGTTTCAAACCAAGTGATATAATTGTACCAGTGATGTTGTTTTATAATTCTAAGTAAAGTCTAAACTCTATCAGATAAGGCAAAATCCAAGTCAACCCATTGCCAACTATCATGCCCAAATCCATAGCCTCTAGGATCAACTCTCTCAAGTAGATCCCTTATTTAAAGATGTTGAGCCCATCTAGTTGTTTACAGCACATAGAGATTGATGTCAGTTTATTCATTTTATGATGGAAATTCAGTATGATTTTGAGACTACTCGAGCTTCTTTTCCACATTGCTCTCCTCTTCCATCCCTTGAAATTGCTCTAACTAAACTTCTTTCTAAGGAGACTCGTCTGAAGACTCATCAATTGTAGAATCTAGACTTAGTCATGGCTAGTACTTATGCTCTGACTGTTTTTGCTGCATCAGCTTTGCATCCTCAAAATATAACAAAACTCGGTGTCCTTATTGTAGGAAAGAATGTCATTGTATTAGCGAATGCCCTAAACTCAAGACTAAAGGTTCAAATTATTAGCCTCGCCCTTCACATCACACTGCTATGGCATCTTCTTCTGAACACCCATTTATCTCAAGCTCTACCACATCTTCATCCCTTACTGTTGCTGATATTAAGGCTATAGTTCACCCGGTTATCATTCATTAGTCCCTTGCATTTTGTATGTTGCCTCAAGTATGTCTTCTTGGTATATTGATTCTGCTTGCTGCAACCATTTGACTTTTGATTCTTCATTACTTTCTCATAAGCAGTCTTTTTCATAAACCTCATTAATCTATACTGCTAATAGTTCTAACATGTCAATCAGTCATGTTAGTTCCATCACTAGCCATAATCTATGCATACCAAATACTTATCTTTTCACAAAGTTATCCTTAAATCTTCTTTTTGTGGGTCAGCTTGTTAAGTTTGGTTATATTGTGAAATTTTCTAATGATAGGTTGTTGTGCAGGATCTATAAATGAACTAATTGTTTGGGATAAGGCATAAAGTTGGTTGTCTTTTTGAACTTACTTTATTGCATCTTCTTAGTCCTTCTTCACTAGTTTCCCAGTCTGTTGTTACTGCCACTGCTACTTTCAGATGATAACACTCTCATCTTGGCCATGCTTCTTTGTCTTGTGTCTTTTTAATAGCATCCAAAGGCCATTTACCATGTCAATTAGGAAAACAAATTGCTTTGCCATTTAACAAAAATGATTCCATTTTTGTTGCTCCCATTGATCTTATTCATTCTGATATTTAGGGGCTTGCACCTATTGCCACTAGGGGAGAATCGTTATTTTATGATATTTTTTTGCTGAATTTTTGAAGTGCACTTGGATTTATTTACTCCACAATCGATTTAAGCAACCTAAGATTTCTGATACTTTTTCACAAAATGGTTTAAGTCTAATTTTCTCGTAAGATTAAGATCTTCTGTTCTGATAATGCTATGGAATATAAAGATAATTCTATCCTTGAAAATCTTCAACATAATGGGTCTCTTCCTCATATGTCTTATCCTTATACATCTCAACAAAATGGTTGTGATGAACGAAAGCATTATCTTATTTTAAACACCATTCACTCCCTTTTTTATTTATGCCTCTCTACCTGAAGATTTTTGTGGAGAAGCTACTCTCACAGCTATTTACACAATGAGAGATTGTATAGGAAAGTCTCTGACTACTTTTGTATAAAAATTTTTTATTGTGCTTGTTTTATTCTTCTTCTTTAGCATAAGCGTACCAAATCAGAACCTTGCCTTTGCTTATGTTGTTTTCTTGGCCATGGCAATGAATAAAAATACTATCGTTGCTATGATCCCATTTCCAAATGAATACGCCTTTCCTGTCATGTTCAATTTTGAGAACATTATTTATTTTCTAATATGAAAAAGCTTCTCTCTAGCTCTTCCATTCTTCAACTATCTTTAGTGATCTTTTTGTTGCCCTATTTATAGATACTAACCCTTGTGATGCAGGTTCCTCCAGCTCTCTCAGTGGTCACTTGACGTCTCGCCCATTTCATTTGGTATGCCTGTGGATTCTTTACTTCCACCTCTTACTCTTGAGTCTTCCCCTGCTATTCCTCTATCACTCTCTCTAGCACTTGATTTGCATTGTTTCATTCAGGTAAGAGATATTCCCTCTTATCCTCATAACTTTCATTGCTATTCTGCTCTTACGTCTCTTCATGAGCCTCGTGCTTATTGTAAGGCTGGTTCTGACCCACTTTGGTAGTAAGTAATAAATGATGAACTTAATACTCTCATCCCTACCCATGCTTAGGACTTGGTTAACTTGTCTCCTCACAAAGTAGTAGTAGGGTGTAAATGGGTGTATAAAATAAAGATTTGAGTAAATGGATTAGTAGAGCGTTATAAAGCTCATTATGTCACAAAGGGATTTACTTAGGAATATGGCATTGATTATGAGGAGACATTTGCTCTTGTGGCTTGCCTAACATTTTTTTTAATCTTTACTAGCGATCGTACTATTTGGTGATGGACATTATTCCAGATGGATGTAAAAAATGCCTTACTTATGGTGATCTCATTGATGAGGTTTACATGAAGCCTCCTCCTAGATACTCTCACCCTCCTCAAAAAGTTTGTTGACTTCATAGAGTGATTTATGGATTTAAACAATCTCCTTGAACCTAGTTCTCTAAGTTCATTTCTGTTTAACCCAGCATGGGTTTGCTCCCAATACCTATGACTGTCTTGTTTATTCGTCGCTCCTCTACTAGTTTCATTCTTCTATTGTTTTATGTTAATGATATGGTTATAACTAGTGATGATTTACATAGCATCAAGGCACTTCAACAGTTTCTTAGTCAACATAAGGATTTGGGCACACTTAGTTATTTTTTGGGCCTTGAGGTCACCTCTAGATCTCAAGGATATTATCTTTCTCAAGCTAAATGTGCTTCTAATCTTCTCTTTCATGCTGGCCTAATTGATAATAAAATTGTTGACAGTTCTTTGGAACCCAATGTGAAGCTACTTACAATTGTGGGTACATTTTTATCCGACCATACTCTTTATTGATAGCTTCTGGGAATCTCATTTATCTCACTATAACTAGCCTAGACATCTGTTATGCTGTCACTTTGGTTAGCCAGCTTATGCATGCGCCTCGGTCGACTCACTATACGGCTGCTCTTTGGATTCTAAGGTATACCAAAAGTACTTTATTTCATAGGCTTCTTTTTTCCTCATCTTCCTTATTACAGTTTCGTGCTTTTTTGGATGCTGATTAGGCCTGTGATCCTATTGATCATTGTTCTACTATTGGTTATTGCTTTATACTCAATATTTCACTCATATATTAGTGGAGCAAGAAACAGACTGTTATAGCCCACTCCAACACCGAGGCTAAATATTGTGCACTTGCCGACACTACTTTTAAGCTGCTCTGGCTTCGCTGGCTCCATATCCACTGATACTACTTTTGAATTGCTCTAACTTCACTGGCTCCTTATAGATATAGGTCTCTTTTTCGCTAGTAGCTAGCACTTCTTTCTATTGTGATAACACTAGTGTCATCCAGATTGTCCATAATGATGTCTTTGATAAGCGTACAAAACACATAAAGATTAACTGTCATTTTATTTGCCACCATATCAAGCAAGGCACGCTTTAGTTGTATCACATTTCCTCTATTGACCAGCTTGCTGACATTTTCACCAAATCTCATTCCCTTGGTCATCATCGTGAGTTTGTGTCCAAACTCAAGTTGATATCTTTTTTACTATCTTGAGTTTGAAGGATTGTTAACATATATAAACCTTATTTAATTTGGTTTATATATGTTATATATATTTGATTGGTGTATGTATAGTAGATAGCATATTCTTCTTAAGTACATTCCTATTTTATATTCTAGTTTGTGCCTATATAAGGCTCGTCTGTGTCATTGTAAAATACACATTTAATACAATTCTTTTTTCGACTATTTTAATTCTTTGTTTTTCTTTATTTCAACAATTTTAAATTATATTCAATCATTTTTGGATAAGCAACTTCTTTTATCTTTAATTTTTGCTGCACATACTGTTATCCTTTAGGCATTCTCCTTGTAAAAATCTCTCTAGTAATAAAAATTACGTTTGCTAGTCTAGTTGCATATTCTTAAATTTTTTTATTTGAAATTAACTTTTATTTTAAGTAATTATATTTAATACATATAATTTATCACAAATCTCATTTTACAATTTATACTTTAAATCATTCTACTTAGCTTATGTATATTTAATAGAGTTCTACCTTACTCTTTCTATTTATTATCGTTAAAAAAAATATGATTGTAAAATTTAATGTTAGCAAATTTAAACAAATCTTGAATTAAATACTATAATTAAATATGTCTCCTAATTTGAAAAGGAAAAAGTAAACAAAGTCTAAAAAATTTGCAATGTTTCTAAAGTGATAAACTGCAATACAAGTCAAACTCTACACAAACTATGACATGTTCTAGTAAGGATTGTAGCATTCTAGTAGAGATTGTAGGTATTTCACAGGGAGCTTGAACCATCAAGCATGAAGAAAATAAGTTAAAAATAAAAACAGTAAAGTTCACAGACAAGTAGTTGAGAGGCGAGATAATGACCCAAGCTTACTGGGAATCCACAGGGAGCGCAATGGTTCAAGCCATTTGATTTGAAGCCTAGATCCAATTATGGTAGACCTCGTATGTAATACCCACTATTTATTTTTGGCAATCTATGTGTTATTTTGGGCTAATAAAATATTTATTTTGAGATTTAGTCGATTTATTATATTTTTCTTGGGTTGGGTGTGGCCCAAATTGGTGATTGAATGGACGATTGGACCAACGGCCCAGTTCCATTTCCTTTATTGCCTTTTCCATTTCTTTTTTTTTTCTTTTGGGTGGCCTGGTGCTTGTTCTTGCTTAATTACCTCACTCCAAAATAAAAGCTCAGATGAAAATTCAGATTATAAATTCAAATTTTAAAAAAAATGTTAAGTAAGGTAAATCAAGACAAGTTTTCCCCCAAGTGCAAGGTGTGGTTGAAGCACAAAATAACTAGTAAGTCCCAGGTCATTTCCACAGGGATCTAGGGAGTAATGAAGTGAATGACTCTAATGGAGATTAATTTGGCAAAACACAACTCACAAAAAATGTGAAACAGAAAATTAAAATCTGATTTGGTTGGTTGATGGTTTTGAACTAGTTTTCCAAAAGCAAAATGAATTTAAACTAAAAGATTAAGTGATAAAAAGGTTGAGCAAGACAAGTTTAATACCAATCCGAATGAATTTCAAGTGCCAAGAGTTTATAAATTACCAAATCAATTTGTGCTGATTTTTGAGAAAATTAATTTCAATTGAAACAAACATGGATTAAACACACAATGTGCATAACCTATTTTAAGGACAATAGGAGTTCTAATTCTAGCAACCCACATACAACAATGTCATGAGAGTTCTAAGTTAAGCAAGACCTATGAACTCATCAATAGGATATACAAATTTGGATTAATCGGGTCTTGAATCAATGAGTTCTAAGACACCCAGCTGCAAATTGACTTGATAATCATAAGAACTCAAAGTAAATCCATGAAGTTCGGCCACTTGAGATTCATTGGAAGGGCATTACCCTTGCCTTGGCCGAAGAAGACTTAGCCGAGCATATTAAAGAGAAGAAAAACAGAAATGAAAATCTGAATTGAAGACATTTCAACCTGAAAATGAAAGTTTAATGGATTCAGAACTGAAAATCTAATTACAGAAATTGAAATGAATTCAAAATGTAAATCTCAAAAACTCCAATGCCAAATTGAAATTAAAATGTAAAACTATGAACTCTCAATAAAATTTCCCTTAAAACCTCTTTCTACAAAACTGAATTTCTCTCTCTAAACTTCCTCTGCTTTTTTGCGTGTATATACAGGAATGCTCCGTGTGTATCTATTTTTGCTTATTTTTTTTCTCTCTCCTCCTCTAACAGAATGTAGTCCTCATGATAGCTCCTTCTTTCTCTTACTTTTACTGATTTGCCCTCCCTGGATTGCAGGTTACATCACATAGGAGAAGTTGGGGTCACATGGAATTCGTTGCTGTGAAGAAGCTTATATTTGAATACAGTAAAACCATATTCGAATATGATCCTCTGCTGCAGAAATTTCCAGAATAGTGATTCTGATCTCTTTGCATTGATTTCAACTGAATTTTCTTCTTCTTCTGAAATAGCTTCAATCCTTTGATGTGCTGTGCAGCATGCTTTCTTCTCAACATCCTCAATGTAGCTTAATTTCTTTTTTTTGTGATGGAAATCAACACATATTCCACTTTGGAGATATGGAGATGAAATCTGCACAAAACATAGATTTTATATCTTTTTATGATGTGTGCAAGTGTAATTTGAATATATAAATATGTAACAATTGATGTCCAATCACACACCCCCCAACTACAACATTACTAGTCCCTAGTAATGCTTCTAATAGAAGAAATAGGAGAGAAATCCAAAAGCATTAATTCCATTTCAATTTGAATGACATTTCAGTTATTCATATGAAATTAGTCAACACCATAAGCAAAAACTTTCATAAGCAAAGTTTAAAATTTAAAATTTTATAAGAGATGTGAAACTTGCCAAGTGTGTGAAATGAATGTGAATGAACAGCAGCTTTTAGCTCTATCAACTTAACATACATCTTTAGAACTTCATTTAATTCTGAACTTTGCATTCCATTTCATTCCCAAGTTTTGACTTCAAATCTCACCTTGGAATTCACTCCTAAAGAAAATAGAGCACACAAGGTTTCACTCAAGATGCCCCTTATTAAGAGTAAATGTTCATCAAATTCTAGAAGGTGGCATCAACAAGTCAAAAACGATGTATTCAAGAAAGAATTGGACTTGGCATAACTCCATGAAGGAATGATGTAGCAAAGTAATTTCAAAATTTTCACCATGATTTCCTAATTCCTAAATTTCACAATTGAATGAAAATTCTTCCAAAGATCAATTAGGACTTGCAATGGGTTGTAATGGGGCCATGAGGTTTAATAAGGTAATAGAAGGAAAGGATAAGGAATTCAAAAACTGATTTGGAACACTGAAATAAACTTTCTTCTACCCTTCTACAATTCATTTTTTTTTTTAACAGAAATTGAAAATGACCTCAAGTGAATGTATTTCAAGATTAAAATAGTTCCCCCCTTTTTGATTTTCTTTTTATCATCCATTTCCCTTAACATTTTCTTTTTCCTCATTCCATACATTTTTCTTTCTTCTTACCTCCAAATCCCACAATTCAGTCCACTAACCTTCATTTCTATTTTCAGTGCATTCCAAAATACATAGGGAAGGCTAGAGAGCATTCATTTTGGTTAAAGGAATTATGTGGTAAAAATGAAGAAGTATGAATGCTCTAATAAGGCTCAAACTTGGCTACAATGGTCATGTTTATCAAAGAAAGGCATTCCAAGCTCAAATGTTAAGAAAAATGGCCTAATATCACTTCTATGATTTCATTCCATTCAACCATAAAAGTTAAGAATCAGAAATCTAGTTCCATTCCTCTATCACTTCACAAACACCCAAAACAAAATAGTATAAGTGGAGTTATTGAAGGAATTTGAAGTGCAAAAAGCTTGAGCTTTTGGAAAGCCCTTAGAGTAAATGTAAGTCTCTCATGAACAAAGTTTAAGGCTCAAATATCTCACTTCAGGTTTTAAGTCTCCACTATATCTGGAAATCCATAAAACACATTATTCATTCATAAATCCATTCCTTAAGACAAATGTTAGATCAACAATTCTCAAGCTAAATCCATTCACACACTTTTCAACTTAAAAACACATGGCAAACACAACAACTCTTAAAATTTCATACTTCAACTCAGCTCAATCCAATTTATGCAAATGACATCACAAATTCCAAGAAAACAGAAATTTCATTCATTCCAAGTTGTAAGTTCAAAGTCATAGGTGGCAAAAGTAAAAAAAAAATAACTTAAACCTAATCAAAAGAAACAAACAGCAAGAACATCAATCCAAATCCTATTGTTGACAAAACATATTTGAAATATTCTAAAGATTTGCTGTCAAAAATCTAGTTTGAAGGACGAAAGAGTCTGAATCATGGCTGAAATACTGAATTAAGCATTTTTTCCTTCTCGGCTTAATTCGAATATGCTCTCCACCAATCGAATAAGCTTTTGCTGCCCCTGTCTCAGCTCACTAACTTCCCTCATCAGTACTTCTTGATTTTGTTGGATTAACTTCAATTTCTCCTCTGTGCTCATGGGAGCTACTTCAGTTGCCTCCTCTTCTGCTGGCTGCTGCTGGTTGTTCTCTACTGCAGGTGGAGCAGCCTTCTTCAACTGTCCTTGACTTCTATTCACAGATGTCTTGTCTATCAAAGGAGCAGCTTTCACAGTGGCCATTCCTACCTCTTCCTCTATTCCCAGAAAGTGCTGAATTATCTCTGTAATTAGACCTCCAAAAGGCAGCCCAGCAGTGGATTCTGATTTCTCCACCACATGAGAAATAACCAACCAGATGTGGTAAGGTAAATCCATGGGAATGCCCAACAACAACTTTCCCATAATCATGGCTTGCTCTAGAGTGATGGTTGACTTGTAAGCATGGGGCAGAATTGAAGAACAGACTAGCATGTGAAGGACATTACTTTTGGGAGTAATTCCTGACTTGGACATCCTAGCAGTGGTCCATCGGGCTTGAGGGTTGGCTGTGAAGAGTCTAGCCAAATTGTCCTTATGCAATTGCTCCTCCCATTGTGCTTTTTGTTTAGGTGTGGATTCGGGTACTCTTTCAACAGGTAAGTGACTTATGAAAGAGATCTTCTCAAGATTCAAATTGATTTTCTTCCCTCTAACCTTAGAGTTTATCACATGTCTCCCATGAACCATACCCAATTCAGCATTTGAGTAAAACTCTCTCACATATGGTACTACAGCCCTTCTACTGGTTGTAACCCAATGCGCCCTAGCCCCTTTACTCAAATAATTCTAACAATTCATAAGGTGGTTCATTATAGTCCTCCAATTTAATTCCTCTTTCACTCAACACAGCTCTCTTGCTGTAATTCTCATCATATTTCAGCTCTGAGGCTTTATTGGAAAACCTCGAGCTATCAAAAGAATCCTCATCAAAAAGATCTTGGTCAAATTGTGCTTCAGGTTCATCCTCAGGAGCATTTTCAGAGGTGTGGACCTCATGCTCAGGAGCAGTAGTGTGCTCCTTAGTAGGCACATTCTCAGGAACTCCAACAGAGTTTTCCTTTTCAACATTAGAGACATGATGATCATGTCTCTCATTCAAACTCTCATTACCTACAGAATAGAACGATTCTGTTCTAGAGGAGGACCTAGGGTCTGATTTAGAAGATGACAGTTCATACGTTATGGGTTCCTAAACAACAAGTGAAGAACCCTTACAATATTGGCTCAAAATCCTCATGCTCTTTCTTTTAGCCTCACCTTTATAAGCCATCTTCTTCATCCTCTTTGGTGGCATTTTGCTTCAATTGATTCTCAACCCTTTATCAGAAATTTTCTAAAGCTGTAAACCCTAGCTTCTTCAATCGTAGCTCTATATCTGAATCTTCCTTTCAATGTCAACTCAAAATCACGCTCAGATAATCTGAAAGTTGAGGATTGGAAGAAGATGTGGAATGGTGAAGGTTTCAGGGTTTTGGGCACCAGGGCTCGTATTCGAATAGAACAGGAACTTGAATGGGGCCACTCACGGGTATATACAGGATTTAAAACCGACATCATATTCGAATACCCAGACCCATATTCGAATACAGGTTATCAGCAATTTGCAATTCCAGTATCCAGAAAACCAGAAATTCTTCCCCCATTTCTTAAGAATACTCAAATTAAGTTTTGCCAACAGCTAGGATTCGAAAATTATTTCAAAAGACAACTAATTCAAGAAGAAGTTTTGTAATTTTTTCAAATTTTCAATTTTTTCAAATTTTCAACATATGCAAACTCAAACTGACATAAGCATGATCTTAATTCAATTCAAACAATTCCAAATCATATTCAAAACATTCTGATCATATCCGATCACTCAATTCAGCAAATTTCAGTAAAAACACTACTCACATCCACAAACTTAGATTGTGTCCCCCCCAACTAAAATCATGCATTGTCCTCAATATATTAAACCAGCAAATTAAAGAAAGGTTGGGGAAGTAACATACCTAGAGATTGTGAATGAAAATTCAACTTATTACCAAGAATTAAAAGCTCATCATCAGCTGCTGTGACCAATACCCCCCCAACTTGTTCCAAGCTCACATTTCAGCAGTGGCAAAGCATTCAGTCCAGCTACTGCAAGAACACAGCTGCAGTTGCAATTGCAACTGATCAAATCAGATTTGAATAGATTCTTTTCATCAAGCAGATTCTTCACTTCCTCAGTTGAGTACTACTTGCAGCTGAAAACTGAAGGTTAGCAATAACCATAAACAACTTCTTTTTTTTTTTTTTAGATGAAAAAAAAAGAAAATTACAAAAACAAAAGAAAATAGAAAATCAAAAGCATAACAGAACCTACACTACTATGATACAAAGTCAGAATTCTTCCTTCATTCAAACAGAATTTGGGGGATCTTCGAGATCCCAACTCTCTACTTCAGCAACAAAATTCTTATGATACTCCTTGAGTCTTTGTCCATTCACCCGGAAAACATTCTTTGAACTTGGGTTTTCAATGTCAATAGCCCCAAACTCAGTCACATTCTTGACTACAAAAGGACCAGTCCATCTTGATTTAAGCTTTCCTGGAAACAGATGCAATCTAGAATCATATAACAACACTTTTTGTCCCACAAAAAACTCTCTTCTACTGATGTGTGCATCGTGCCACTTCTTTACTCGATCCTTAGAAATCTTGACATTCTCATATGCATCGTTTCTAATCTCTTCCAGCTCACTAAGTTGCAATTTTCTTTGAAAACCAGATTCAATGATGCTCTCATTAAAATGTCTCACTGCCCAAAAGGCCTTGTGTTCCAACTCTACTGGTAAGTGACAAGCTTTTCCATATACCAATCTATAAGGGGACATTCCTCATATGGTCTTGAATGCAGTCCTATAAGCCCACAGTGCATCCACCGATTTCAAAGACCAATCTTTCCTTGTGGGGTTCACTGTTTTCTCAATGTTTCTTTTGATTTCCCTATTAGCTAATTCAGCTTGTCCACTTGTTTGGGGGTGGTAAGATGTTCCAACCTTGTGTAACACTCCCATACTTCTTCATCAAAAGACCAACATGTCTATTGCAAAAATGTGTTCCCCTATCACTTATCACTGCTCTAGGCATCCCAAATCTGGAAAACACATTTTCTTTCAAAAATTTGATAACCACTCTATGGTCATTGGTCTTTGTTGGAATAGCCTCTACCCACTTTGAGACATAATCTACGGCCACTAGAATGTACTCATAACCAAAGGAACTCACAAATGGGCCCATGAAGTCCATACCCCAACAGTCAAAGATATCAAGCACATAAATGGGATGAAGGGGCATCATGTTCCTCCTAGTGAGGCTACCAAGTCTCTCGCATCTATCACAAGCAACACAAAATGCATACACATCTTTGAACATAGTTGGCCAATACAATCCACATTACAAAATTTTAGCCACAGTCTTCCTAGCAGAAAAATGTCCTCCACAAGCTAATGTGTGACAGAACTCAATGACACTGGTGGACTCACTCTCAGGTATGCACCTCCTAATCACCTGATTTGGGCAATATTTAAACAAATAAGGGTCATCCCAGAAAAAGTGTCTCACATTCCTAAAGAACTTCCTTCTATCCAACATGGTCCAGTGAGAAGGCACAATACCTGAAGCTAGGTAGTTGGCTATATCTGCAAACCAAGGTACCTCAGAAGAGTCTATGTGGAACAACTGCTCATCAGGGAATGTCTCATTGATGGGAGAATCAAAAGATGCTAAATCCTGATGTGGGAGTCTAGAAAGGTGATCAGCAACTACATTTTCAACTCCCTTTTTGTCCTTGATTTCTAGATCAAATTCTTGAAGCAGAAGAATCCATCTAATAAGTCTAGGCTTAGCATCAGGTTTGGTCAAGAGATACTTCAAAGCAGCATGGTCAGTGTATACTATGACATGGGAACCTACCAAATATGATCTGAACTTGTCCAAGGCATATACTACTGCTAGCAACTCCTTCTTAGTAGTAGTGTAATTCCTTTGTGCTTCACTAAGGGTTTTGCTAGCATAGTACAACACATGTGGCCTCCTATCCCTCCTCTGTCCTAGCACTGCACCAATGGCACAATCACTAGCATCACACATGATTTCAAATGGTAAAGTCCAGTCTGGTGGCTGCATAATGGGAGCTGAGGTGAGCAAACTCTTAAGTCTATCAAATGAGGCCTGACACTCTGGTGTCCAATCAAAGGGAACATCCTGGGATAGAAGGTTGCACAAAGGTCTAGCAATGGCACTGAATGATGCAATGAACCTTCTATAAAACCCAGCATGGCCTAGAAATGATCTGATATCCTTAACACATCTAGGGGTAGGAAGTTTTTAAATGATTTCCACTTTGGCTTTGTCTACTTCTATCCCCCTAGAAGACACTATGTGGCCAAGGACAATTCCATGAGTTACCATAAAGTGGCATTTTTCCCATTTCAAAACCAAGTTTTTCTCCTCACATCTAATCAAAACCTTCTCTAAATTTCCCAAACATGTATCAAAGTCACTGCCATATACTGAAAAGTCATCCATAAAAACTTCAAGGAATCTCTCTACAAAATCACCAAACAGACTCATCATACATCTCAGAAATGTTGCAGGAGCATTGCAAAGACCAAAAGGCATACGCCTATATGCAAATGTGCCAAATGGGCAAGTGAATGTGGTCTTTTCCTGATCCTCCAATGCAATCTCAATCTGATTATACCCAGAGTAACCATCCAAGAAACAGTAAAATGCATGCCCTGCCACTCTTTCCAATACCTGATCTAGGAATGGAAGAGGAAAGTGATCTTTCCTTGTGACTGCATTTAACTTTCTATAATCTATGCACATGCGCCATCCTGTTTGGATGCGCATTGGAACTAATTCCTCTTTTTCATTCTTAATCACAGTCACTCCAGATTTCTTAGGCACTACCTGAGTTGGACTCACCCACTTAGAATCTGAGATAGGGTAGATAATTCCAGCATCCAAAAGCTTGATTACCTCCCCTCTAACAACCTCTTTCATGTTGGGGTTGAGTCTCCTTTGCATTTGCCTAATAGGCTTGGCCTCATCCTCCAAAAATATTCTATGAGTGCAAATCAATGGACTTATTCCCTGCAGATCTGCTATAGTCCAGCCCAAAGCTCCTCTATGCTTCCTCAAGACTTCCACAAGTCTATTTTCTTGGTCCAAACTCAGCTGAGATGAAATGACAGCTGGATAGGACTCTCCCTCACCCAAAAATACATACTTCAAGTCACTTGGTAGGGGTTTTCTCTTAGGTTTTGGTGGCTGGTCCAAAAATGACAGAGGCTTGACTATGGGCAGCTCTAAAGACTCAACAGATGGTCTCCATTGATTCACCAATAGCATTGAATTTTTCATTTCCTCCAATTCTCCTCCCCCATAATTCTCCAAGTCACAATCAGCTAGGAAATCTACTTGCTCATTATTCACTAAGGCTTTCTCCAAAGGGTCATCAAAATACTCTCTATCAAAGTGATATTGAGTGATTGTTTGAATCAAATCAACTTCCTCTACCTCCTCATAATCACTCGGTTGTTTGGTCACCTTGAAGATGTTTTTTTCAATTGTCATGTTTCCAAAGGAGAACTTGATAACTCCGGTTCTACAATTGATCAAGGCATTTGAGGTGGCCAAAAATGGTCTTCCTAGGATAACAGGTACAGCTGGTTGGTTTCCTTGAATGAGCTGAGTGTCTAGCACTATAAAGTCCACCGGAAAGTAAAAATGATCCACTTGAATCAAGACATCCTCCACCACACCCCTAGGGACTTTAACTGACCTATCAGCAAGTTGTAGTGTCACCCTAGTAGGTCTAAGTTCTCCCAACCCCAGCTGTTTGTAAACAGTGAATGGTAAGAGGTTGACACTTGCACCTAAATCTAGCAAAGCTTGATCTACCCTTTGATTCCCAATTAAGCAAGCTATGGTGGGGCAACCTGGATCTTTATATTTGGGAGGAGTTTTAAATTGCAAAATGGAGCTCACTTGTTCAGTCAAAAATGCTCTTTATTTCACATTCATTTTCCTCTTAACAGTACACAAATCTTTCAAAAATTTTCCATAGGATGGATTTTGTTTAATTGCATCAAGTAAGGGAATATTGATTTTGACTTATTTGAACAATTCATAAATGTCAGAATTCAAATTCTCTTTCTTGGCTTTGTTCAATCTTTGTGGAAATGGAAGTTTTGGAACAAATTCAGATTTGTCCAACTTGGTTTTATTCAAAATCTCTTTATTTTCAAAATCTTTTTCACTCTTTTCAAACTGATTTTCCTCAGAAATTTTGTTCTTATTCTCAGAAATTTCCTCTTTATTTTTAGAATTTACCTGCTCTGTTCTCTGGATTCTGATTTGCTGCTTACTGCTATTCGAATGTTGCTTGCTGGTATTCGAATATTCCTTCGGCTGCATCAGAATTTTCTGCCCTTCTTGGCTCAGATTCTGCTTTTCCTCAAGTTTTCTGCTGTCCAACTTGCTGTCCCCAATTAGTCTTTCATTTTGCTTCGATTCCTGCTCTTCATGCTGAAACATGATTTCTTTCTCAGAAGTGCTAAATTGCTATTTCTATTCACTTTTTGTTTTGCTGTCCAGTTTCTGTTTCAACTGCATTTCCTCTTCATTTTTCATTATTTCTTGCTCATTTTATTCCTCAATTTCTTCAGCATGTGGTTTGTAATCTGGCTTGACAATTTACTTTCCACTTCTCAATGTTGAAACAGCTTGTACATGCTCTAGATTTTCATTTGCAGCAGATGAAGATGATTCACTGAAATGAACTTGGCTTGTAGGATTTGGTCTTGGTTGAGATGGAAGCTTTCCTGATTCTCTGATGGTTAAAGCTTGAGTTAGCTTTGACAATTGACTTCGGATGTCTTCCATGGCCCTGTTTGTCTGCTCTTGAAACTTGGAATTCTGATTGTTGGTTCCAATCTAGCCCTTGCATAAATTGTTGCAAAGTGTCTTCCAAAGATCTTTTGTGAGGTGGCTGATAAAAATTTGTGTTCTGCTGAGGTTGAAAAGGCTGAGAAGGAAATGGTTGGGGTTGCACAGGTTGTTGAGGTTGGTATTATTGGTTCTGTGCCTCTGCTTTCCAAGAAAGGTTTGGATGATTTCTGTAGCCAGGGTTGTAGTTATTCGAATATGGATTATGGCCTTGTGAATATGTGTTCATCCCCTGATTTTGATTGAAGGGTCTTGCAGCTTGTGTGGGATTTGCTTGACCATATAGAACTTCCTTAAAAGCTGAAAGTGTTGGGCAATCATCAGTCCTGTGGTCTGCGGTTTCACACAGCACACACTTCACTTCACTCTCCTTCAATGTTTGCTTCTTTTGTTCCATCAATTCAATCTTTCTTGACAATGCAGCCAACCTAGCTCCAACATCATCTGCCTCATTGAGATGGAACTTTCCTCTATCATTTGATCTGTCAGAAAATTCAGAAAAAGACGGGGAGACTACCTCCCATTGTTTAGTGTTTTCAGCTAAAGCATCAAAGAAATGTAAAGCCTCTTCAGCAGTTTTGTCATAGAATTCACCATTACACATGGTGGCAACCAACATTTTCAGATTTGGAGTTAATGCATTATGAAAAAATTAACAATTCTCCAAGATTCAAAACCATGATGTGGACATGCTTGCAACAATTCCTTGAATCTTTCCCATGCTTGAGCAAATGTTTCATTGGATTTACACACAAAATTCATTATTTGCTATTGAAGAATTATAGTTCTATTTGTAGGGAAATACTTCTTCAAAAATTTTGTTTGCATGTCTCTCCAAGTACCTATTGATCTAGGCTCAAGTGAATTCAACCACATTTTTGCCTTGTCTTTCAATGAAAATGGAAATAATTTAAGCCTAACCATATCCTCATTAACATTCCTATCCATGCAAGTTCCACAAACATCTTCAAATTCTTTCATATGCATGTAAGGATTTTCTGAGTCCATGCCATGAAAAGTTGGTAAAAGCTGAATTGTTCCAGGTTTAAAATGAAAATTCTGATGTCCATTTGGAAGAACAATGCAAGATGGAGTGGTTTGTCTAGCTGGATAAAGATATTCTCGGAGAGGTCTAAGGATGTGTTGATCCATTTGGTCATTCTCTCCTTGAACACTTCCTTCCGGCAGAACAGGTGGTGGTGGATCCATATGTGCAACAGAAAATTCAGATTGTGAATGTGATGCAGCAGATTCAATCAATTCAGCAAGAGAAGATGGAGAATGCAATTCAGATCTGTTTCCAACAAGTTTACCAGACCTTAAAAGCATAAACAGAAATTCTGACTGAAGCAAAACTCCAATCTAACCTCCTAACTTCACAATTTCATCTACTGATTCACAGAGAATTGCAACTACAGCTTACAGCAGAGAAATGCAGCAGTATTCGAATATCAGATGAAACAAATTCAAATCAGAAATTTAGGATTCAGATGCAAACAGTTCTAAAACTAAACTAACAACCAAGACTATAAAAGAAATAGAAACAGAGATGGAACAAAGTTACCCAACAAGTTAAGCAGCTCTGTTGTTGAAAATGGTGGTGAGATGTACTGCCAGTTAATGCTCCAAAAGCTCAAAACACCATTACTTCTCAAAGATCCCCGGCAACGGCGCCAAAAATTGTGCTTGTTCTTCCTTAATTACCTCACTCCAAAATAAAAGCTCAGATGAAAATTCAGATTATAAATTCAAATTTAAAAAAAAAATGTTATGTGAGGTAAATCAAGACAAGTTTTCCCCCAAGTGCAAGGTGTGGTTGAAGCACAAAATAACTGGTAAGTCCCAAGTCATTTCCACAGGGATCTAGGGAGTAATGAAGTAAATGACTCGAATGGAGATTAATTTGGCAAAACACAACTCACAAAAAATGTGAAACAGAAAATTAAAATCTGATTTGGTTGGTTGATGGTTTTGAACTAGTTTTCCAAAAGCAAAATGAATTTAAACTAAAAGATTAAGTGATAAAAAAGTTGAGCAAGACAAGTTTAATACCAATCCGAATGAATTTCAAGTGCCAAGAGTTTATAAATTACCAAATCAATTTGTACTGATTTTTGAGAAAATTAATTTCAATTGAAACAAACCATGGATTAAACACACAATGTGCATAACCTATTTTAAGGACAATAGGAGTTCTAATTCTAGCAACCCACATACAACAATGTCATGAGAGTTCTAAGTTAAGCAAGACCTATGAACTCATCAATAGGATATACAAATTTGGATTAATCGGGTCTTGAATCAATGAGTTCTAAGACACCCAGCTGCAAATTGACTTGATAATCATAAGAACTCAAAGTAAATCCATGAAGTTCGGCCACTTGAGATTCATTGGAAGGGCATTACCCTTGCCTTGGCCCAAGAAGAGTTAGCCGAGCATATTAAAGAGAAGAAAAACAGAAATGGAAATCTGAATTGAAGACATTTCAACCTGAAAATGAAAGTTTAATGGATTCAGAACTGAAAATCTAATTACAGAAATTGAAATGAATTCAAAATGTAAATCTCAAAAACTCCAATGCCAAATTGAAATTAAAATGTAAAACTATGAACTCTCAATAAAATTTCTCTCAAAACCTCTTTCTACAAAACTGAATTTCTCTCTCTAAACTTCCTCTGCTTTTTTGCGTGTATATACAGGAATGCTCCGTGTGTATCTATTTTTGCTTATTTTTTTTTTCTCTCTCCTCCTCTAACAGAATGTAGTCCTTATGATAGCTCCTTCTTTCTCTTACTTTTACTGATTTGCCCTCCCTGGATTGCAGGTTACATCACATGGAGAAGTTGGGGTCACATGGAATTCGTTGCTGTGAAGAAGCTTATATTTGAATACAGTAAAACCATATTCGAATATGATCCTCTGCTGCAGAAATTTCCAGAATAGTGATTCTGATCTCTTTGCATTGATTTCAACTGAATTTTCTTCTTCTTCTGAAATAGCTTCAATCCTTTGATGTGCTGTGCAGCATGCTTTCTTCTCAACATCCTCAATGTAGCTTAATTTCTTATTTTTGTGATGGAAATCAACACATATTCCACTTTGGAGATATGGAGATGAAATCTGCACAAAACATAGATTTTATATCTTTTTATGATGTGTGCAAGTGTAATTTGAATATATAAATATGTAACAATTGATGTCCAATCACCTGGCTCACAGAGGTGGGGGAGAAGAGAGAGAAAAGAAAGAGAGAAAATAGATGATAGAGAAAGAAAGTGCAATCCAGAGTAGAAGACCGGTAGATCGGGGTGGTATTGAACATTGTGAACGTCGTAGTGACGTCTATTTCACGTGATTTGGCTCAAGATGGAAGAAATTGGCTTTTGAAGTTTGGGAGCCACATCCTAAATCTTCTCATTTCTTATTTTCTCTTTGAATTCGAGGTAAGTGAGACTTGTATTTGTGTTCTAGACATTGTTAGGATGATTTTGACATGTTGTATGCTTGATTTGGTTGAGATTTTAGAGGATTTGTAATATATGTATATGTATATATAAATGTGTGTGTATATACGCATATATATGTTGAGATCTTTCATTCTTTTGAGTTATTCTTAAATCTGATGTTGTGGAAATGTGTTATTTAGGTGTTTAAACATTTGTATATGGTGAATTGTTGAGTTTGGGGGCTTGCATGAGTGATTTGGTGTAGTTTTCAAAATAGGGGTTTCACAAAAATGAACCTGGGAGCCGAGTGCTGGGTGTTGGCATTAGGACAGTGTTGGGACTTCAATGGGTAGAAGGCCAAAAAATGCTCCATTTTGATTTTAAACCTCTTATTTTGTACCTAAACCCATTCATAGTTGATTTTAAAATATTAAATGAATCCCAAATCATCATCGAGCCAAATGAGAATGTATTTATATTATTGAAATGATATTTGTTTACATGATTGAGCATATCATGTGCATGGGTTTGGGGTGGCATCATTTGGTTAATGTTGAGAATATTGATTGGTCGAGAGTGCCATATCTATGTTGTGACATGCCGAAGTACGGGTTATATATATAGACGAGATCCATGATTTGAGAAAAAAGATAAAATGAGATTTTGAAAATACCAGATGATCCTCAGTCGATATATATGCTTAGAGCTTAGTCATTTGGAGTTGGAACGTTAATTATGAGATATGATTATGGGATTTTCTCCGGACTGCAGCTTGACCCTACTTGAGCTAAGCTGATGCCTGACTAAGCTGTAACACATTTCTGTAGTAGAAGGGCCAAGATGTGTAACACGGTTCTCCTGAGTCTGACACCAGTGGGGGTGTAACACGGTTCCCCATTCGATTTATATATATATATTTATTGAGATATATGTTCGCCATAAGCGTTAATGGTATGGTTGGTGATCCCGTGTGCTTTGCTAAGTGTCACCTGTCCCAAAATAAGATTGAGGGTAGATGAAGATTAGAGAATTTGCGTTGACATTGCATTCCATAATATCCCATTGCATGAGATTGCATTTATATTCTTTTATATTAAAATGTTAATATAATGTGACTGTAACATTAATTGACAAGATGTATGGCTTATCTGGTTGATTATGAATCTAGTTATGAAATAAGAGCTAAATTTAGAAACTATGGTAAACTGATTCCTGAGGTGGGATAAGTAGGTAGCTTAGGCTAGAATAACCTTAGTCGGGTCTTAACTATGGGTGATAATATTTGTCTTTAGTTTTTTTAACTGAGGGTTAAATTATTAGTATTATAAGTGGTGTGACCCAGAGGTTGGGTCTAATACTCATAACATTATTATTCAAATAACTATAAACATAGCAATAGTATTTGTTCTAATTGTGTAGACATTAGATGTAATCATTGAAAATAGTATTAAAAGGGATAATGCTATTAATAAATTGATGGTGATCTATTCGAATATTATTTTAATATAGGAATGAGGGACATGTTTAGTTGCTCGAATGATGGTTATTATATTATGACTTGACATTGAAATGGGTTTTAATTTAATTTAATTTGTTCCCATATTCCTATGTCGTCCGTCCCAGACAATTAAGTTAGGGATGTGACATTGTAAGCTGGGCGGAACGACCCAAGTGGTCAAGGCAACTTCATAGGCACGTCGATGGGAGCTCAAGGGTTCGACCTGATGAAGTTTCTAAAGCCTAAATTTCCTATTTTATTTAAGAAAACCTAGGCCTTTGTCTATCCATATATATGTACCCAAGTTTAATGTAAAATACTGAGGGGGCATATTACAGAGAGCTTTGACATAAAGAAAATTTTTTAGTTGTGAGTTAGGAAGTTTTTCTCGTCTTTTACTCATTCTTGAATTTGTAAGTCTTGGAGGATTCCGAGTTGCACTTTTTGAAGAGTCGAAAAGTTTTTTTCACTTAGTCTAGGTGTATCAAGAGGTTGAAAGAATTCATGCGAGCAATCATAGAGAGTTCAAATAAAGTCTTGTAACCTAAATATTATAGTGTAAGTTTGGGTGGTTTTCAAAATCAAACACGTAGTTTTCTATTTGCTAGTTAATAAAAAGGTTCTCCGTTATTAATCTTGTGTTCATATATTGATTAATTGATTGATTGGCTTGATTTGGAAATTTTCATTGACAACGAAAACATTATAGTTTCAATGGCATTTTTCATGAATAAAATTTATGAAAAGGGAAAATTGAGATTAGAAATGGTAATTTTATCTATACATAATTGGTACCCGCTAGTGTATACCCTACTCACAAATGTAAGGGGCAAAGGTATGGGTTCTACCCTAATGGGTATCAATAGACTATAAGAGACTCCAATTTACCCATTTATCTGCTTAATTTTTAATTTTTTTAACCATATATATTATATATACTTGTCCAAAACAATAAGAATAAAATTTTAACATAATAAAAATATCAATAGTTCATCATAAAAATTCACTGACAATGCAAATAAAAAATATATTAGCAAGTATAGGTACGATATAAATATCATTTTCTATATCCTTATAAATATAGGTAGGATATGGATAAAAATATTATAAGTAGGTATGAATAATGGTATACCTAGGACCAGATTTAGGAAATTTGGTGTCTAAGACGAAATATTTAACAAGAGAGATAGATGATGTACTGTGATTATCATGACAAAATATATTTTATATATAAACTATCAAAACTAACAAGCTGCCTAGCCTCGTGAAGAGAGCTCATTACGATGCTATGAATGTTAATTCAAATAGAGAAGATCAAAAGTTTATGCATGGAGAATATTAATTTAAACAATGGAGCATTTATGCTAAAATTTGATTGTGACCGTGAGAAATTTTAAAATTACAATAATATATAAAGGGGCAATAATAGCAGATTAGGAATTATTAATGCCAGAAGTCGATTAACGTTCTTTATAATTATTGATAAAATTATCTCATCTATTATTCTACAAAATCTAGATTCTATACCCAATTAATTTCTCTCATTCTATCTCTATATTTTTTCTCTCTTTAAAAAAAAAATATCGCTCTCTCTTTATCTCTTTTCGAAAAACATCTCTCTTCAAAATATAATTAAATAATAAATTTCTCATTGCCATTGAATTATAAAAATACTACTTGTTTATAATATTTTATCTAATATATTTGAAGCTTTATAATTTATTGGTACAAACTTTTTTTTTTGAATTAATAAAATTTCAATGCAACCATATAAAGAAAACTTTATACTATTACAAATTTAGACTAATGTTTAATTGCAACTATATTAATTTAAATAAAAATTATTAAAGCATATTTTATTAAAAAAAACTATTATTATTGTTATTATATTGTTTGAATTAAACTTTTTTATAATCTTTTTAAAAAATACTATCTTTTCTATACATTATATATATATATATATAAGAGTAAAATACAAAAGAACACCTTACAATTTACTTTCAATATCACTTTAATCCCATACATTTTAATTGGAATAATTAAATACCCACACTTTCGATCAAACAGCAATTCACTCCTTTCGTTAACTGGTTGTTACACATAATCGTTAGATTGAGGTTAAAAAGATAATTTTGTAGGATAAAGTACAAAAATCATCCCCTATTATTTACCCTTGGTGTTACTTTAGTCATTTATGTTCAATTGTAATAGTCAAATCCCTACACTTTCGGTGTATATTTAAAATATATTTTATTAAATTATTTTTAATAAATAATATAATTAAATCAATAGTATGGTTAAATTAATATTTAATTTAGTTTAACTAATATGAAATATATTTTATTAAATTCAATTACTTTTTAAAAAAATTAATAAAATTAAATATTTTATTAAAACAAAAAATAAATTTATATAAACAAAATTACATTTTTAAATGTAGTTTCAGTTTTCGTTTTAGGAAAAAATGATGATAGAAAATAAAAATAAAAAAATATAAAGAGTTAAACACAAATAAAAAAGGCAGTATTACCAAATGACCTTACAATCACTATTTTCTAAATTTCTTATCTCTACAATTTTCTATATATATATTATATGTATATATAACATTTTGTATATATATTCAACTCAAGAAGACACATCTATCTGTATGACTCTCTTTAATTTTATTGAGTTAATTATAATAACTATTAATACTAATACCATTGAATCACCCTTTAATAAAATATCTAATTTTATTAATTTTTTAAAAATTAATTGAATTTAATAAAATATATTTCATATTAATTAAACTAAATAAAATATTAATTTTTTATATTATTAATTTAATTATACTATTAATTTAATTATATTATTTCTTAAAATATTTAATTTAATAAAATGAAAATATATTTCAAATTAAAATATATTATATAATTTAATAAAATATATTTCAAATTATATTATTTATTTTAAAATAATTTTAATAAAATATATTTCAAATATACACTGAAAAGTAAGGGTTTGACTATTATAATTGAAACACGAGAGACTAAAGTGACACAAATGGTAAACTATAGAGATAATTTTTGTATTTTATTCTGTGAAATTATTTTTTACCCTCATTCTAACGGTTATATGTAACAACCAACTAACAGAAAGACCAAATTGCTACTTGATCGAAATTGTATGAATTTGACTATTACAATTGAAACTTGTAAGGCTAAAGTGACACCGAGGACAAATTGTAAGGTTTATTTTTGTACTTTGCCCTATATATAATTGTGTAAATATTGATATTTAGTTTGTTATAAAAATATAAGAAATAAAATCTTGTATTGGTAAAAAAAAAATAAATATATCAGTTTTCCCAAATAGGATCGTGTGATTTTAAGGTAATATTATTATTTTTTAGCATTTTCATAATATCTCTTGAAAAAAATATAGATATACACATTAATTGATGAGAATAAAAAGAAGATATTTTTTGAAAAGAGAGGAAGAAAATAATGAATTTTACTTATTGATGATTAAATAGAGAGAAAATGATAAAAAAAAAACAAAGATTAATGTAAGAGAGGTTGATTGGGAGAGAATCTAGGTATTTCTTAAAAAGAGATAAAGATGAATAAATGAACTTGAGAGGAATTAATTTTGACGAGAAAATTTAGGTATTTTTAAAAGAAAGAGAAAGAGATATATAAAAATAAATAAAGATGAGAGAAATTAATTTGAAAAAGATTTATATATATCACTATATGTAAATGGGGGTTTATCAAAATTATATGGTTATACCTTACCATTACTCATATCTTACCCATTGCCATCTCTAAATGAGATAAATCAGATTAGAGTACATACCAATTAGAAGTCATTAAAAAGTTTTTTTTTTTTAATCTCAATTTTAAAAATATAATCAAAATATTTTAAATTAAAATCAAAATTCGAATTTTTCAACACACTCATTTCAAAAGTGTCGGGTGATGACTCCAAATCTCTACTTCAAGACACTATTTCAAAATCAAAATTAATCATACTGTTCACACATTCGGGCGATTTTGAGTGCACCAGGTCACAATGGAGACCAACGGCCCGTGCTAATCTACCCAGCGCATGAACCCCCGAAAAGAGGAACGTATGATTTCTAATTGTGACACGAATGATTCTTGAATTTGGTTAGGTATGCATATATATATATATATATATATTTATCCCAGGTTCTCCCCAACTTCTAATTTTGCGTCATCCTGACTTCCGTACAAGGGACATTTTCCTTTGGGAACAGCAGCCAATTCTGCCACTACCTCCATATTTTTTATAGTTGGCTACTTTGGTCTTCTTCTATTAGCTATTGGTAAATATGCTCAAGGAAAGGTCCATATACAGATTGGCTATTTCCAAATTGTTGAACAGAGTCACGAGCGCCTTGCCTTTGGTCTTGCTTTTTGGTGCACGTCACTAGACAGTACCCAAGTTACTCGAGATGTCCCACTAGGCATCCATAAAGATTGTTGGCTCGCAAATAAAAAAAGAGTTACTCTTCCAGTGCGATTATCCGTGTGGAATTTGGATGCCTATTTCAAGACTTTATTGATATGAAACAACACAAGGGCTGCGTTTGGCATAAAAAAAAATATTGAAAATCTCTATAAATCTCTAACAACTCTTTTATCTTTAATTTTCTCACCATCACTAATTTCAAAAAATTTCAATATTTCGCTAAAAAAATAAAAAATCTGGAAGTAAGTTATCCGAATGTATAAATTTTTTATACAATCATATTCTTCGTGTCGGGAGCTTTCAAACGAGTACCATTATCGCTATTTTTTGTGAATTTTTTTGAATCCGTGGGAACAGATTTGGCAAACCGTTCCCACGGTTTGCGAATTTTCAGAAAAAAGTGGCGCCAAAATCAATCTCAAACCATATTTTGTCTCAATTTATCTTATTTTTTCTTACGTCAAACGGGGCCAAGGTGAAGCAGATTGTATTACTTTTTAATTGAACAAAATGAATAAAGTCTAATAATTTTCAATAAATAAATAGTGTGAGATCAAAAGCAAACTAAAGTAGAATAAATTGATATTATACAAAATAGAGTGGCAATATTTATAAGTAAATGATAATAATAAGAAAAGTAACATGATAAGTTAGAATTATTCCTAAAAGAAAAAGATTAAAAATACCTAAGCGTTGTGGTGTTGGTTGTTATTTTTCTTTTATAGTGATCGAATCCTTTCTTGTTTTCTTTTAGCTACTAACTGAATTAAAATTTAACATGTGACTTTTACGTGACTAATTTTATTTTTTAATATAAACACTTAAAAATATTTATATAAAATTTTTTTATCAACTGATGAAATATTAAATTTAGTCTAATGTGATCACTAGTTCAAATTTTTTTAAAATTATTAAAAATTTACCATCACCTTATCTTAATTTCATGACTCTCAGATTAATTAACTCAAATTAATTAGACTGTACGTGTAAATTAATTTGGATAGCTGAGTTATTTAAAAAAAAAAATGCCAATACGTCAAAGCCAGCGTGGTTGACGGCCAACCGCAAATTCATCAGGCACCGCCAAGGTACCACTACGAGCCGCAATTTGTATAATAGTGGCTCAAAGTGGGCGGCTCCTTGGTGCTTTGCCTTTTCATTAGCACGCGTGTGACAATCCACTACCCTGAATACCCACTATGCCGAATACCTTGTAATAGTCTTAATTATTTTTTGTAAATTTCCTCAATTCTTCTGCTTTTAATTACTTGGAACTTGTTGTGTCATGTCAAATGGCAATACTGTCCCTCAATCACCAATTGTGGCATTTGGTTTGTATTTTTATTTTTTGTTTTTTATTTTTATTTTTTATTTTTTTTGTTTTTTTTATTTTGTAGTTCATGTAATACTAAAAATGCATTTAGTTTGATATTTTTTTTTTCGTGTTTTGAAAATTCTTCATTTTGAATTAAAAATGTTAAAACGATTTTTAGTTATTTTACATTTTACGTGTAAACCTATTTTTTATTTTCTAAAAAAGATTTTGATAACACTTTTAAAAATATGAGTGACTGAATACGTTTTGATTTATTTTCTTTATTTTCAAAAACACAAAATGAAAAATGGGCTTAAAATATGTATACCAAATGATACTTAACTTTTTTGGTTGTTTGTAAATTAAAATTAATAAAATTAAAAGCTATTGCTGCTAAAAACGTCATAAAGTTTAAGATTAACTGATCGAATAATATGGGATTTTAGACTTAGTTCCAAATTCAAGATTAACCTTCAAAATTTTGATAAAATAAGGGATCGTTTACCTCACCAACTTTCACATAAAAAAAATACAAAAATAAGTTTTAGAAAATTTCTCTAATTTTCTCTACAAACACAAATCAATTTTCTTTAACTTTTACTAAATTTATCAGACTTTAAACAACTTTTTTCAATTTTTTCTAATTCTTTTCAACTTTCTTCAATTTTCTCTAATTTTTTTAATTTTTTTTTCAACGTTTGCAAATTTTTACTAAATACCGAACTAATGACTAAAATATCACGTATTACTATTGAGTACAAATTTTTATTTTTTTATCCTTTTTTATTTTTATTTATTTATTTTTTTTGTGGTACCAACCGTCCCTCAATGTGATCTCAATTATCATGTCATAGAAGAATATCAACTCCACCGAACCTAACATGTGCTGCGATATGCTTAGTGGGAGTGAAAGTACTAGTACATTTTAGCAAAGGGGTATTAATGCGCGGAAAGGTTTATAAACACAACGAATACTACAACCTAAGAAGTGTTTTTAAGCCATTTTTTTTTTTTTTTTTGAATGTAATAGATAAGACAAACAATAGTATAATTATTAATTACCAACATAACATTCAATAAAATAGTAATTATAACACACCTTTTGTATCTTTAGGTCAAAAGGACATGATTTTATAAACATTAATTATGAAGTCCATTAATTTCCCAGCCAAACTTCCCAAAAAAAAAAAGGGCTAATTTCGGTAAATTGTCTAATTATTATTTATTTTCGACTAAATTAAGCTCGCTATATATACAATTAGAATTTTAACAAAAATTTTAATCAGAATAATGTGAACTTTTTGTAAGCCGATTACTCTTTGATAAAAACACATTAAAGTAGTTTTTTTTTCTTTTTAATTCTGATAAAAAGTACTAAAAGAATATTATTTTTTTATTTTCCCATCTAAATTATTCATTATAATGGCCACTATGGTTGGTTTGGTTTGTTAAAAAATAGTAAAAATTCTTAAAATCTTTAAAAATTGTTAAAAGTTATTCACTTTTTCTCTCACTGCACGAATTACGAACTCACAAATTATTTCATTTTATCTCAATTTATCTCATTTTTATCACTCTAAACACACTATAAATCATAACAATTGAGTAGGCAAAGCAAACTGTACTTTATTTTTGAGATCTCACTCTCCATTTTTTTCATAATAAATAATAATTTTTAAACTATAATAAATTAAAAGCAAAGAATTTGCTCCAAGGCTGTTTAAAAGTTCATTATTTGATTAGAATCATTTGGTTTATTGAAAGTCATCATAAAGTTTCTTTTTTCCTTTGTCAAATGCGCAAAATCATATTACCCACCAGTCTATACGTCATATGACCCAAATCTTCTCAGAATGATGAAAAATCTTTTTTTTTTTTTAATGAAAGGTAAAATGATGAAAAATCTTGTAATAATAAATAAAGAGAGGGAAATGATGATTTCTAAACTGGTGAGTTGGGGGTTAGTAACTAGACTGGTGGTTGGTTGACTTTTCCTAAATCTTACCTTGTGTTTAATTTTATTCAGAAAAGAATTTTTGTTAATCCATTTTAAGATATTTTCTTGAGTTATTTTAGGTCACTAATTTCTTTAAATTCTGGAGTGGTGTGAAAAAGAGTATCATATAAGTGTACTTACATATTTTGTCCTTTTAAGAATCTCCCCTATATATAGCCTTCTTTACTGTAAAGTTTTATTTTGTAGTACTTTGAATACAGTGTTTAGGAATAGAAAATTATAAAATTATTACTCTATTTTAAAAAATATTTTAAGAAGAATTGATGTAGATACCTTTATAAAATTGTGTCTATGGAAACTGATGGGGTTGGTTGGACTATATTTAGTTAATGTTTTGAATATTTATATTAGTAAATAGTGTATTGACCTCAAAATTATGTATGATAAAAAAAATTATGAGCCTAAATCAACCGTAAAATGTGCTTATAAAGTTAGTGTTGTCAAACGTTTTTATACAAAATGTAAAGATATAATATAGTAAAATGTTATTCTCGAGCACGGGTTTTTGTCTAAAAACAAAAATTTAAATCAATTCAAGTGTACTTTTCTAGAATCTATTCATATTAATAAACTAGATCTATGTTGCGAATTATTTCGTATCATAAATGAACTTAAATTCTCAATAAATATGTTGGATAGATGGATTCACATCTCTTACAACCAACACAATTCTCTATTCTTGGAGTAGAAACAATTTGCTTAACTTTATTTTCTTACAAAGGGTAAAGACATGCATAATATAGTTGATCTGAAACTTGGACTCAGCTTAACGTTAGGGAAGGAGAGAAGAAGGTTCACGATAAAGAAGCCATCAACCTAACTTAGCCCTAAAATTGACTTATAAGATGAGGGTTATCTAAAACTTTTTTGTAAAGAGTAAAACTATGATATAAGAAATCTAAAAGTTGAATCTTTGTTCATACACACATAGATAAATATGTTACCTTGTCTTTTCAAAATATAAAAAAAATATATACTTTAATTCATATCCATCTGACTCAAATTTTTGAATTCGTCATTGCCGATAGCTGATTTAATTAAAATCTATTATTTATATACATAACCTATATAAAATCCTCTTCTTACGTTCAAGTATTTATGTGTATATTTAGAAAAGAATACCTTTTCAAATTTTATTATAACATACTGGGTTTATATTATTATTTTTATAATACAATAGAATAGTCAAGTCTGATTTGAATTTTAACTGAAGGAAAATCTTTAGGTTAACTTGTTTTTATAAATAGGTTGGAATGAACCCCTTGATTAATACGTCAAATTGTAATTCTTAGCTAACAAGAGAAGCCAGAGCTTTATGGTCACTATTGTCCAATCACAATCGTTCATTTATTCAAGTCTCTTATAAACGTGCGCTAGGAGGAATTAAAAGGGGGCTAAAACATGCAAGGACTTTAGAGGTTGATATACTTAAATCAATAGTACAAAAATTTATTAATTTAATCAAATAAAATTTACTTATCCAATCAAAACTTATATTGATTAAATTAAGTCCGTTAATTTAATTAACTTAAACACATTAATTCTTAAAGTACAAAAAAATACTTTAATCTCTTTTAACCTGCATTTGGTGTATCAAATTTTTTCAAAAATTTTTAAAAAGTTAAAAAAAAAACTTTAATTCTTTACTCATTTTACAAATTATAAAACTAAACATAACCTAAATCTCATTCAAATAGATGATCACGAAGATTCGAAATGATAAAAAAACTATCATTACCTATTAGCAAATTTTGAAGAGGTTAGGTGAAACTTCCATATCATATTCTCCCACATTATTAACAAATAATAATGATAAAAGAGAAAGGATAAGTTATAAGATTATTCCCAAATTATCATACAATATCACTTCAACTCCTTTAACTAAAAAAAAATTCATTAAATATTGACTTTTTAAACAATAATTTATAATAATTCATTTTTTCACGTAATTACAGTTTTAATTTTAATAAGCGTTTGGAGCCCCAAAAAATATCAAAAAACTCAAAAAACTTCAAAAGTTACCACAGGTCTCAAACACCAAAAAAATTCAAAAGCTGTTTGAATGGACCAAAATGGTGCGTTCCAACGGATTTTGTCAGAATTAAAAAAAAGTGATCTGACATTTGTACAAAAAATTACAATAACTCCAAAAATTTTAAAATACTCCACTAAAATTTTGACATATGTCACTTTAGATAATTTTTAATAATTTTATATCAAATCAAATATAAATATTCAACAATCATTACACAATAATTCTAAAATTCACTTTTAAACATTAGATTTTTGTTGGGCTCCAAACGCCCCCTAAAAGATTCATTCAAATAATGTGACTGTGTAAAACTGAGCACTTTTATTCCAAAGGGGATCCTTAATATATACGCAGACTGTATGTCATTCCAACCATCCAACTGCCCCTGGCCCCCTCACCGCAAGACTTCAACCAACTCTCTGATTCTCTATTACATTGATTTGCTCTTCTGGTTCAAGGCAGCGATGAAAGAACAACGACCTTACTATCTCTTCAGCCTACTACTGGTCTCAATCTCCGCAGTCGCACTCCTCCACCACCAACCACTCCCCGCCGCCGCATACTCCGACCCCAGTTCCAATCTCGACACCAACTCGGATTTCATCCGCTCAAGCTGCAGCCAAACTCTATACCCCGACCTCTGCTACACCTCCCTCTCCCGCTACGCCAACGACGTCCAGCAGGACCCGGCCCGCCTCGCCCGCCTCGCCATCGGCGTCAGCCTCTCCAAGGCCCGCCACATGGCCGGCTACCTCTCGAACATCTCCCGCCCGGCCGACTACGGCGACGAGCCAAGCGCCGTCGCCGCCGCCCTCCACGACTGTGTATCCGTCTTCGGAGACGCCGTGGACCAGATCCGTGGATCGCTGAAGCAGATGCGGCAGCTGAGTTACGGAGGCGAATCGCTCCGGTTCGAGCTGAGCAACGTGCAGACGTGGATGAGCGCCGCCCTGACCAACGAGGACACCTGCACCGACGGGTTCGAGGACGTCGGCGACTGTCCGGTGAAGACGGACGTCTGCGATCGGGTTGTGAAGGTGAAAGAAGTCACCAGCAATGCGCTCGCCTTGGTTAACAATTTTGTTTCCAAGGTACCAACGCCTTGAGCACGAGTTTATGAGAAAAAGTGGTTTGTGTTCATACACTGTAATTGTAAGTATTAGATATGAATATGGTAATGAACAACCAGTGTTCAGTATATATCCAGTGAGTGTATGCACAGTTGTATGCTGTAATTTTTTTTTTTTTCCTTACCCAACTCGTCTCATCCACTTTCAGGAAAGAGCTGAGGAATTTGGAAGAGGGTAGTCCTTTGCTACCCACCAAAAAAAAAAAAAAAAAAAAAAAAAGACAACATTCACTGCAAAAAGTTATTAAAATGATGTGATGTGTTAATTTTAAAAATTAATCATTTTGAAAAAAAGAATTCAAAAATTAAATGGTATGCTAACTTGAATGATTTGGACGATCAAGTCAATAAATTTTATAAAAAGTGGCATGACCGAATTTGAAGTTATGAAAAGAATAATTTATCAGGCATATATATACATGGCGCCCCCGTTATTTAACAGTTGGTTTTATTCTTTCATGCTTGTGATTTTTAGAGGATTTCAAGGGATTTATTCAGAGTTCCTTATAGATACTCATCAACTAATAATATTTTGGTGGATGGAAAAATCAGTTCATGGCCGAATGGGGAGATGACATATGTTCTATGCTAATTTTATCCCTCCACTATTTTTGTAGTTAGCAAATGTTTTGGTCAATTAGTAAAATTTTTAGTAAAAAATCTATCAACTTTTGATTTTTGAGTGTTTAACAAACTACCAATTTTTTATTTTTGAGTGTTTAACAAACTATCAACTTTTACTACTTTTCTACTCTATTATAGTAACTTCTCAACTTAAAAGTTATTAAAAGTTGCTCAAAACTGTTAAAAGTTATCAAAAATTGTTAAAAATTTTATCATACACTCAAAAGTTATAAAAATTATTAAAAATTATACTTGTTTTACTAAACACAGTAAAAATTGTAATTAGTAACTTTGACAAAAAATACAAAAAATTATTAAAAATCGTGTTTCCAAACACCTCCCATGTATGCCATGAAAATTCTATTGGCACATGTTTGTGACAAATTTATTATTTAGGGGAAATTCTAGTGAATAAGTAATTCCTTTTTCATAGTTTTGCTTGGCCCGTTGCTTTTGAATCCAAGAGTTTTGAGTCCCACAATGCTTTTGAACCCAAGAGTTTTGAGTTCCCCCTGCTATTCTCTCTCTCTCTCTCTCTCTCTCTCTCTCTCTCTCTCTGTTAATCTCAACTATCCATTTTATATAAGGGCTAAGAATACAAGATTTTGTAGATTTTATTTTATTGACTTTTTCTCTTATTGTTTGGATAATTTTTTCTTATTAAATGACACTTACTATTTTTTCAATTTCACATATATTAAAAACATAAGCCGATTTTAGAAAGAAGAATGAAAAAAACTTTGTCATAGAAAAAATTAGAAAGAATAGAAAAAAGAATTAAATTTTATCCCTACAAAAAAATAAAATAAAAAAGCAAATTAATTAGTTCTTAATTGGTTGATTTGTTGTGAATATTTAAGGTTTTATAAATAATAAATTTATTAATATCACTAGCCAACTGTTATGAATATTTAAAGTTATTATAAATAATAAAATATATTAATGTCAATTAAAACTAACCCCCTTTTTTTGTAGGAATTAAGTTCAATTCTTTTTTCTGGTCTTTTTATTTTCTTTCATGAATTTTTTTTTTAAAATTTGGGTTAAGTTTTTTTAATATATGTGAAATAAAAAATATTTAAATTTAAAATAAGTGATGAGAAAATTATAGGTGTGTCAAAAACATAAGAAGAAAAGTCAATAAAATAGGATTAACAAAAGACTATATTTTTAACTCTCAAATAAAATGAATAGTTGAGATTTAAAAATAATAGAAAGAAAAATAGTAGCGAGCTGCGTCGTACAAATTGAGTGAGAAAGTTATGAATAATCATGCTATATATAATCAAGTTAATCAACCATCTTTAGTGCTAAATTGGATTACATGTATGCCTGTTTTTTACCATGTTTTGCTATGGATGAGCGGAAAAAAAAAACCAATAAATTGAAAAATCGAATCAAACAGAACAAACTGAATTGAAAATTACTATTAATCAAATTAACGGTTTCGATTTTAATTTTTATTTTTAAGTTTTTAATTCGATTTCGATTTTTAATATATATTAACCTGTCGGTTCAGTTAATCGATCGAATTTTATTAATAATATAAATTATATAATATATATTGATTATACATTAATATATTATATAATTTATTAATATATATATATATATATATATGTATATTATTAATGTATATTATTTTTATATTTTTTAATGTATAATTAATTAGTTACATAAATAATTATTTTATTAAAAAAAAAGTAAAAATGAGTAATCGAATCGATTTGAGCCGTAAATCATTTGTAATGATTCGATCTCGATTGAAAGAAAAACTAAATCGACTTCGTCCGATTAGAATTTTTTTTTTTTTTTTTCCTGACTCGCACAACCGTGAGCACCCCTATGTTTTTGCTTCAACGAGTGGGAAAGTAGTAAGTATTGTATGTCTGTTAAGCTTGTATAGTCATTCTTCTACAACCCTAACTTTCGCATCTGATTGCGCAAACCTTGACCCCTATCCCTACAAAGGCGACCTACTTGTATCACTCTCCAACTACTAAGAATCTATTGGAGGGCTTTCATTATTTTTTAAATCCACAAATATCCTTATATAAGTAATGCTACACTTACATTCTTTTATTTACACTTTTCTTATACTCTATTGGTCATGACGAGTTACAATTAGTATAATTTATTCAAAATTCATCACAGCCGCACATAGAAGTGACATCCAACGACTGTGATGATTTTACATAGAATATACTAGTTATGACCTGTCATGATCAGTTAGTGTAAGAATTATGTAAATAAAATAGTGTAAGTGTAGGATTACTATATTCTTCAGTCTATCTTGTGGGGTGTGGTTATCATACTGTTTTCCTCCTTAACATTTGCCTCAGAATGCGTCAATTGAAGACAGAAATGAAAGGGAGCGTTAGCTTAATTTAGATATCTTGTCTATCAGAAATATCATAATTTATTCAGACAGATTTAGATGAGAAAACAATGAAAAGTAGTTACCTTCTGTTTCTTAAGGATGTGTTTGGTAAGTGTAAAAAAATAAAAATAAAAATAAAAATAAAAATAAAAATAAAAAATAAAAAGAAAAGATGCTTTTATTGAAAGGATTAAAAAATATAATAAAAGAAAAGTCATTATTAATACATTAATTTTTTAATTTAATTATTTGTAATTTCTTAAAATAAATGAATTTTTTTTTCATTTCATATTCCATCACAAATCAAAAGATGAAATATTAAATTCCTATGCTTTTTTCTTTTCTCAATACATGCATTCTTCTGGGGTCGGAGAGAAGCCCGCAGTTGCTACTTCATGGGTGCGCACTAGGTGAAACCCACCCCGTGGTCCTAACCGGCAAAGAACCACGAGAAGGTAAACCAGCCTAGGCAAGTCATGGCTGACCGACTCAGCCAAGAAAATTGTAGATGACCCTTCACAATTAAAAATAAGACTGTCCCAAAAAGAATCGAACCCGAAATGTATTGAAGTCTTGATTCAAACACATTTTGATATCTGTGACAGTGCCATCCAATTGCTAACTTCGTAGGCCATCGATCAAAGATATACCCAACGAGTGAGATGTCGACATCCTCTAGCTATTGATTAGACGTATCCTTGAGAACACTGTGGGTTACTGGGGGAAAATGCACTTCAGCACGGTGTATTAATTAATTAAGAGTCTTAATTTTTTTAAAATGATCTAATAATTGTAATTTAATTTATTTAAAATTAATTTTAAAATCAAAATAAAAGTCAAAATACATGTTACACTATTAATCTACTGACTTACATGAAACGAATCACTTTGAGTAGTAAAATATTTGAATTAAACTCATTTAACTTCACGAGCTTAATAGATTTGTTCGTTTGATTCCAAACTAAATCTCTAATCAAATCAGTCTCAATTTGAATTCAAATAGGTTTAGGTGACATTTAATTTACTTTTTTATTTTTTATTTTCTGTTTTTAGTTTTATGTATTTTACGTTTTAAAAATTTTAAAATAAGAAAATAAAAAAATGTTTATTTTTCTTATTTTAAAATTTTCCTTATTTTTGATTGAAAACACTTAAAATAACTTTTTTACTATTTTACATCTCGTGTGTAAATTTATTTTCTATTTTTTAAAATAAAATTTAAAAATATAATTAATCAAATGTGTTTGAACTATTTTTTTATTTTTAAAAGTACAAAATGATAAATAAGTTCAAAATAAAAAATAAAAAATAAAAAAATACCACCTTTTATATCATATTTGTCAGCAAATAGTTTATCAAGCCTAATTACCAAAAAAAAAAAAAAAAAAAAAGTTTATCAAGCCAATTCTATGGGCTTAATGCTATAATAAATTTAAAATTTTGGTTTAAATCAATTCATTTATGTTTCAACATAAAATCGAGCGAGCTTATTATTGAATGGAACGCCAACAAATCTTGAGTAGTTTCATCCATTCTATGACCTTGCATTTAACTAATGTATTTAAATATTTCAATAAGGCATGTATTTTTTCTTTCTGGCACTATGGCACCATTTGGAGGTACAAAAATTAGTAAAATATTATCAACTTTTACTTCTTGAATGTTTGGCAAATCACTAATTTTGTCACTTTTCTACTCAATTATATTAATTTTGCAACTAAAAAATTATTAAAAATTACTAAAAAATATCAAAAATTATTAAAAGTTATTAAAAATTGTCAAAAATTATCAAAAATTTTATCAAATATCCAAAAGTTATAAAAAATTGTTAAAAAATAATAAAAATTACTACTTACTCCACCAAATACACCAAAAATTGTAACTAATACTTACTAAAAAAAATTACAACCAGTAACTTTTGGCCAAAAAAACCAAAAATTACCCAAAAAAAAAAAAGGAAATTGTATTTGTGTGCGTCTAAAATAATGCTCCTGAAAAAGGTAAGATTGTGGTGCAAATCATCAAATAATCACACTAGAGAAGACAAAGTAAAGAGATATAATAATTTTAATGAATAATAGTACCCTTCACAATCCGCAAGAGTAAAATATTGTTAACTTATTTTTTAAACATCTTTAATATAAAATAATTATTTTTTCCTTCTAATTTTGTAGGTAAATAGAAAGCATTTTTCGATTATTACAAATGAACCAAATAAATGAAACATTCTATTTTGGTAATAACATTATTAAGCAAACCTGAATATTTTAATTCTTCAAATTTATTGTCATATGTTTTTCTTCCGCAATGAGCCCGTTTGGCACAAAAATCTACCAAAAATTACAAAGTAAGTGTTTGATAAAATCTCAACTTTTGTCACTTTTCTACTCTACTGCAGTAATTTACTTCACTCAAAAACTACTAAAAGTTTTACCAAATATTCAAAAATTGCTAAAAATTGTCAAAAATTTTACCAAACACTCAAAAGTTGTTAAAAATTACTAAATGTTGCCAAATATTTTACCAAATACCAAAAAGTTGTAAAAAATTGTTAAAAATTATAACTTACTTCACAAAACATACCAAAAATTACAATTATCAACTTTTGACTAAAAATTACTAAAAGTTATGCCTCCAAACACTTCGAATATTTTCTTCAACCTATCAATTTCCAGTAGTGATTTTTTCTTTGTGGTGATTGGTTGGACCTAGTATGTCATGTCCCTCACCTCGTAATGTAACTACGACGGACGGTATATGAATATGAAAATTAATAAAAATCAATTAAAACCTAAACTAAAATTGAGTCAAATTAAAATACATTAATCAAATAATCTATAAATGTCCCTCATTCTCATATTAAAATAATATAGAGTATGTCACCAATAAATTTAAATGTCAACTTTAGTGACTAAATCTAAGGGCCTACATGATCACAGCATACGCCATCATAATAATACAATACAAAAATATAACAATCAATATGGGATCCACACTCTGGGTACAAATAAAAGTACAAGTATACATTATACTAATATAAATAATATTCTAAGTTGTTGCCACTGGTCTCAACTCTGGGTTACTGTTCCCAAATCTTATCAGATCCTGTAATCTGGAAAGGGTAAGCACCACCACCTAGTAGGTAGGATGGTGCATGTGCACATGAGGATACATAACTCAAGTATACAATATAGTTCACAATAATCTCAACAAAATATAATATACTCAATGAAAGTGTGATATAATTGTCAATGAATTCTCTAATCTTGATCTACCTCTAACCTTATCCTAGAACAAGTGACACTTAGCAAAGCATTTGAAATCACCAATCATATCATTTATGCTCACGACAAACGTCTATCTCAGTATATCACTAGTAGGGAGCTATGTTATACCCTCATTAGTATAAGACTCAGGGAAACTGAGTTACACTCACTGGCCCTTCTACTAAAAAATTGTGTTACACCCCTAATTAGATACCAACTAATTTCTAGGAAGGTCTAGAGAAATCTCATCATAATTTATCTTAACATTAACATCTTAACTTTAATGACTAATCTCTAATCATATATATCGACTAGGTATCATTTGATATTTAAAAAAAAATTCTTTTTTTTATCAATTTTTCAAAATAATAGATCATGTTCATACATATAACCAGGTATCAGCATGTCAACAATAATCATATGGCACTCTCAACCAAATTAATAATGACAATATATCCAGATGATACCACCTTAGCCCCATGCATATGATAAGCTTAATCAAGTGCAGATCTAGGATTTTCACTGAGAGGAGGCACCAAGCACACAAAAAGAGAACAACGGGTTACATCAAATTTAAGAGTAAGAGATGAGCAATGTTTTTAGGGAGAGAAAAATTATCATTAGATATTGAATTGGTGAATATATTTTATAGAGTTTAATATTTTTTAACAGTACTTAAAGTTTACTAAGGATGTCTTTTGTTACAAGAAATATATTATTATTAGATTTTATTATTTATAAAATTTATTATGTTATATGTTATATTTATTGATATTATGTAAAAAAGTATTTAATAATATAGTGGGAGAATGCACTTTATTTCACAAAAAATACTTGGTTTTAATTCTAGTAAACTCCTTTTATGTTAAAAATTTTGAGTTAACCTTAATTTTTAACAAGACCAAAGTACCCAAGTTTTGAACTAATTTAATTTTTTAATAAAACTAAACTACTGAGGGTATTTTGATAATTTCACAATCAAAATTGTTGGGAACACTTATTCAAAATCATATATAATCAACAATAATATCTTAACATTATAACAAAGATATACTATACTCAAGCATCCATATATACATCTCATAATTATAGAAAATACATAATCATGTTATATATCCATAATATGATATATATCATCCAAACAGGTCAAACAATACAATAAATAAATAGCTAGGCCTCCTCACGGGGAGGTCGTTGGAATTCGTTGGATGCCAAAGTTCACTGGTAGTTGCAAAAAAATACAAAAAGCTACGTGAGACGGAAAAGTCTCACGGAAACTCATTGGAAGCCCACTCTAATTCATAAAAAATACTGAGAATAGAATCAGTCACAAGTCTCGTGAGAAGCTTGTGGGTAGCTTAGTCCCATAGGTTGCGATCTATAGCAGAAATCTAAGTTGAATCTAGCTTAATCCAGTGCTCTCGATCACAAATTTGAACAATCGAGCCCAAAATTAGAACCACAACCCACAACAACCCAACATATATCAAATTTGTTCAATAGTCTCACAAATAACTACGATTCAACATGCATGTATATACCAACATGCTTTAAATCATGCGAGAACTCATAAGATTAGCAAAAGTTGGTCCCATCTACCTTAGATCTGAAGAAAAATAGAAGAAATGAGGGGAAAAAAAAAACCTCAAAGCCCTCAAACTTGTAAGGATCATATCTCACTCCTTGAACACAATCATAAAAAACGTGTTAGGTTTTTTCCCACTTTAAATCTTTTCAAAAAAAGGCAAAGAGAATTTATTTGTTTGTTTAGGAAATGGCTGGTTAGAGTTTATAGCTTTAAGTTGTATTCCCCAAAAGCATTTGGCTCCGGCTTCTTCTTAGTAGGCCAAGAGTCATTGTCTGTGTTGCATTTAAATGGGTTTTGTGCCGTGTGAGAGAGAGTAAGAGAGAGAAAAAGGAAAAAATGAAATTACAAATTATGTGTGTATTTCTTGGTAGAGAGAAAAAAGTGAGAATAATGGTGGGTCTGAGAGGGAGATAAAAAAATACTACTAAGCTTAGTTTGGATTGGGTTTTCTTTTTTTTTTTTTTTTTTTTTATCTCATTGTACACATTCAATATTTAGTGGAAAATTTTTCTCTCCTATGGATGTAGGCATTGGGGCCAAACCACGTATATTCTCAAATTTTTTTTTTTTTGTGGTGTGATTTTTCTTTATTCTTACGCTTCTGGTGTGGGTGGATTCAACATAATCCTAATAAATGGTATCAAAGCTGCGGATGGCAAGAAAAAACACCAAGTTTGTGGTCGAGCTTTTCAAAAGCCAAAATAATTTCATTATTTGGCAACAAAAGGTGAAGAATATTTTGGTGAGAGAAGGTTTGGTGAAGGCACTTAAGCCAAAGTCTTAAAAGCCAGAAGAAATGAAAGAAAAAAAAATGGGAATAGATAAGAGAGCTTGCAAATAGCACCATCCAATTGTATCTCAGGAGTAGCACTCTCCAGGAAATTATCAATGAAACAGAGCCGGCAGAACTTTGGGTGAAGTTGGAGAGTAGATATATGAGTCCAAGTCTTTGACGAATTGGTTGTTGTTAAAGAAAAAATTGTACACATTGCATAGGTCTAAAGAATGAAACTTTAATAATTATTTGGATGAGTTTAATCAGCTATTAATGGAGTTAGGAGCTATTGGTGCAAGGATCGGAGAAAAAGATAAAACGATTCTATTTTTGGTTTCATTGCCGCCTTCATATAAGTATCTCCAAACCACATTAGTGTATGGAAAAGACACTCTTGGGCTTGACGAGGTGGTTGTTACGCTCCTATCCTATGAGTCAATGTGGAGGAATGAGAGTAAGAAGATATCAGAGAAGCATATTTTGGTTGCATCTAACTGTAGCCAATCTAGAGGAATGAGCAATGGTAAGGCAAAATGGGTCCAAGCCAAAAGGCCATTTGTACTTGTGAGGTGGCAAGTCTCAGGGCATTAACAAAAAGAAATGCTATTTTTGTAATGAAAAAATGCATATAATCAAGTTTTACCCAAAGCTTAAAGCGAAGATAGATGAAGAAAGGGAAAAATCCAATGTGGCAATTGTTGAGAGATATTTCAAAAATGAAAGAGATTTACTCATATTGACTTCAGAAGGTACGAAAAAATTTGAATGGGTTATAGATTCTAGTTGGTTTTTCCATATATATGTGTTCAAATAAAAAATATTTTTGTGCATATGAGCTTTGTGATGGAAGTGCCATTAGGATGGCTAATGACACAGTGAATAAGGTTGTTGGCATAGGAACGATGCATTTTTGTATGGCCGATAGAAGAATTGTAAGGTTGACTAGAGTCTGACATGTGCTGGGATTAAGGAAAATTTTAATTTCTTTGGGAATGTTAGATTTAAATGGTTGTACCTTTGCATTAAAGGATGGAGTTCTTGAAGTTTTCAAGAATGATAAATTTGTATTGCAAGGAAAAATAGTAGGAAATCTATACAAGCTTCAAGGTCATGGCATGCAAATAGTGGACCCCAAGCAAGCAAAAACTGTCATGCCTTTAACGTCATAGTCTGGGATAGACGATATGAGAATGTGAAAACAAAATAAAATAAATAAAATCCAATCCAGATTCAATTCACAATGAATTATAATCATCGATATATCCAAAATCATTACTCATTCTCATATAAAATATTATTTGAATACATTGCCATCAATTAAACAATAATATAATCCACTTCAACGCCATCCCTAATAACAGCATCCAAGGTTTACACAATCAAATCATATACTGTAGTCATGCTTATATCTTTAAAAATAATGATATTATGAAGATGGGATGCAAAGTAGCACTTTAGGTCTCACAATTTATAAAATAAATAATTTAACTCAATTTAGAAGAATAAACACACTTATTATTATTCATAGTTAAGATTGGACTTAGGCTACTCAAGCTTAAGCTGCCTACGTATCCCACTTTGGGAATCAGGTCACCGTAGTTCTTAACTTTATTATTCAGTCTTCATAACTCAATTCTTCATCAATAATTTAAACATTAAATATCATTATAATTAATAACCTCAGTATATTAACATATAACAATAATCTATGTAATTTCATGCAATGAGTAATGATGGAATACAATGCTAATGCGTATTCCTTAATCTCCATTTATCTCCAACCTTATCCTGGGATGGGTGATGCTTAGCAAAGCACGTGGAGTTACCAGCCACAACGTTTAACCTTCACGACAAATGATAATCTCAACATATATAGTCATAGGTAAGGAACCATGTTACATCCCAACCGGTGTGAGACTTAGGAGAACCCTGCTACACCCTCGACCCTTCTGCTAAGAAACTAGGGATGGGAACGAGGCAAATCGGAGACGGATATGGCATTATCCAAATCCTCTACCTACTTCCAAATTTGTCCCGAACTTCAAATAGATATTTTTTTAAACCTCTATCCCCGCTCCAAACGGAGAACGGATATCCAAAACTCCAAACCATTTGTTCACCTCCAAATCTGCCCTTAAGTTTTATGTAATCTATTACTACCAAATAATTCATCTCTAAAATCAAAATAATACATAATAACATATTTTGTAAATAATGAAATACATTTCAATAATCTAGTAATAGATTTAAAAATACTGTAATGATTAAAATATAAGAAAAAACATGAATTGGTAAATTTTAAAATAAATAAATTTTAAAAGAATTTTAAAAAATAAATAAATATCAAAATGTTAAAAAACATGACAAAATTTTGTAAATAAATTTTAATTTATTTTATACCTTAATCAAATAAATTTAAATTTATTTTTTTTATGATTGCTAAAAATATAAATAAAAATAAAATTTATTTTAGTTTCTTAAATTTTTTTCTTATATAAAACCTACAACCAAAAAAATAAAAGTTGTAAATTTAAATTTTTAATTCTTTTCTGTCCCTATTAACGTTTTACATCAACCTAATTTCAAAATAGAATAACTGATTTTTGTTCTCACCATGCACATATAGAAAAAAAAAACTACAAAAAATTTTTGATTTTTTTATAATAACAAATAATTTTTTAGAATAACATAGAACTATAAATTTTTATCATAATAAGATAACTCATCTGCATAAGTAAATTTTTTCAAAAAAATGTAAAATGTAATTATTTGCACTTATCAAGCTATCTAAGAAAAAAATTAATAAGTTGCCTTCTCTATATATTTTTAAAAAAATAATTTTCACTATAAAAAAATATTAAATGTTTCATAAAACATTTTAGTTAAACTATTTGAAAAATCTATTTTCCAGAGAACTCTTTTGAATATCAATATTGAAAAGTTTAAAAATATATTTTAGCTGAAAATGTTAAAAATACGTGGAAAACAATAAACTATTCAAAGTTCAAGAAAGAAGTTACTTAATGAAACAGTAATTTTTTGTTCTAAAAATAAGAAAAATAAAACAAAATAGCAAATAAAATATTTTAATTATTTTTAAAATTTGTATCTAGATATTTTTCTGAAAACAATTGAGTTTGCAAGTCATAATAGGGTTTGAAATTGTATAAGTTAATATAAATTTATAAAAATTATAGTTTCATAATTCGTTTAATTAGTAAAAATTTAAATTTTAAAGGGATTTATATAATTTTGTAGAGTCCCAAATGATATACCTTATAAAATTTTAAATTTACCTCTTTAAGTTTTCTTTATTTTTGCGTATGAAAAAAATAAATTGAACTTTTAAAACTTCAATTTGCACAAAAGTAAGAAAAAAATTAAATTTATAATTTCTTTCCCAAACACACCCTAATTAATGCAAAACAATGACAATTTTTGTTTTAAATTTATTTATCAATATTCATTTTAATGATAATAATAGTGAAGTTCAATAAGTCTAGAATATTATGAATGTGAATATTGTTTGCCATGGTATAATGACGATATTTTCATCATGGTTTCAAATGATTTGGGGTTATTTGGATATTTTTTGGGGTAGATCGAGACAAATCGAGGCAGATTGGGGCAGATTCGGATTAGATATCGGATTCAGGGCAGATTGGGGCGGAGGCAATGCCATCTCCATATCCAATCCAATATCCAATTTTTTTTTAAAAAACCAAATCCAAATCCGATCCAATCTCCAAAAAAAAAAAAAAAAATCTAAATTTCACATTCATTCAGATCGGATAACGAATCAGATTCGGACGGGTCGACCAAAATGTCCATCCCTATAGGAAACCAAGTTACACCCCTAGTCAAGCATATGCTTAGCTCAAGCAAGAAATTAATATAAATAGCGATAATAGTGTTTGAGAAACTGAGTTATACCCCCAGTCAGCTAAAACTTAGTGGAATCAAGTTACACCCCTAGTCAAGTATCTGCTTAGCTCAAGTAGAAAATCAATAAAAATAATATATCAAGATTAATGTCCCAACTCCAAATGATTAAGTTCTATCATATATATCGACTGGGAATCATTTGGTTGTTTTCACAATCTTTTTTTATTATTTTTCTCAAAATCAAGGATCCGTCTATATATATGGCCAGTGCCTCAGCACGTCAAAATATCAACGTGGCACTCTCAGCTAATTAATAATCATAACATCAAATCGGATGATGCAACTCTCAACCCCATGCACATGATGTGCTCAATTATGTAAATAAATATCATCTCAATATAAAAATACATTCACATTAAGCTTGATAATGATTTAAGGTTTATTTAATCTTTAAAAATCAACAATTAATAGGTTTGGGCACAAAACAGGCGTTTAAAAATTAAAATTTTTTATTTTTTGACATTTTGCCCAATGCAATCTGCTATCTGGACGACAAGATTTCCATCTAGATGCCAACATCAAATGCCAACATCCAGCCTTACAGCCCAACATCGTCCAGATGCTCGGATTGCAGTCCGGATGCCAGCACCCAGCATGTAATAACCTACCTTTTCGAAATACTACCCAAAAAAAAAAGAAAAAAAAGAGGGGGGGATAGTTGTAGGCTACACCCACAATCTTTGACGCTAGAAAGCCAAATATATGTAAACATAGTTATATGCACCCGACTTTATTTTGTCTCACACATATAAAAAAAAATGGTTGCAATCTTTAAAGGCCTAAAAACCTATATATATATATGTGTGTGTGTGTGCAAGTGTATATATATATGTCTTTTGTCTCATTTGAAAAAAAAATGTATAATAAGGATGGTTGTAGGCTAAGCCTGTAGCCTTTAAAGCTACAAGGGCCTATATATATGCAAGTGTATGTAATGTTTGTTTTGCAACATCTAAAAAAAAAAAAAAAAGACACCCGAGTAGTTGCAGGCTGCCTTTGCAGTTTGTGACCTTCCAAATGAATGAAAGTGACTCATAAGAGGGGAAGTCAAAATGTGCAGAATAGGGGGTAGCAACAGTGCAGCCCCAAGCAGACAATGCTTGGCCACCAAGCATTTCGATGTATATAGGTGGGTGCATATATGTCCGTTAGAAAAATGATGATTCGAAACAAAAGAGAGTAAGACAAACAGACATGGAGAGGAAGTGAGAAAAAAAAAAATTGGATGTCATTTAGCTAAAAACGGGTGAAGTTGAGAGTATAGAATAGCAACACAATACCAGATAAGTGTACCAAACATCCACCAAATCTCAAAATATTCTGAGATCTCGTAGTAAAAAATATATTGAAAATATTGATAAAATTATTTTAATGTTAGGGCTAAAAACTTAAGCATACAAGAAGGTTGTGAGCAACCCATAAACACTCATTTGAAAGTTTGAGGTAGAAATTTAATGTATTTTATTTACATATATGAGATGTAAAAAATATTTTAATAATTTTCATATCTTTACTTTGCATAAATATGATTAAATTTAGATTATATTGTGTGAATACTGTCCAAATCAAACACCAAGATTTCACATCCAAATTGGAAGCTTACTAGAAGCTTAAAAATGGTTATATAAGGGAATATGCTTTAGCATATTCCTTAAAAGTTCTTAAAATTATTGTTTAGCCCCCAGCAATATTATGTAATCATGAACTAGCCCCAAAAGTTAAAAAAAAATTAGTTTGATCCCATAGTTAGTAAAAATTTTAGATTTGACCCCCCAGGTTTTAGATAATAACATAGTGACACCAAATATTTTGAATAATTATGAAATGACCACAAGTTTTCTTTAGGAATTACAATTTTATCCCTAGAGTTGTGGGGAATCATAGTTTGGCTTATGAGATAATTCTAATATTCTTATTTTAGTGATATCCCTTAGTAAAGATTTTTAAAACAAAAAGATTTCATAAAGATGAGTTCTTTTCTTAAATAATGAGAAACATATGATTTTAAAGTATTCCGATGATTTTTTTTAAATAGAAAATGTCATACGAAAGACCTTCATATTAAATACTAATGTGGTAATTGTAGATGATGATGAGTTGTTGTGATAAGGATAAGAATAAAATGATATTATTAATGGATTATGATAAATTATCAACTCGTTATGAGCTGATGAGATGACTTTGATTATGATAAGTTATGAGATAGTATTGTTTGTGATGGGTTGATTAGGAATGATTCTAAGGATGATATTAATGAAGATGATAATGGTTATGATAAATCGTTACGATGAAATGATTTTACATGTGATAGATTGTTTATAATGAAATATGGTTTGTGATAAAAGGTTCTAAATATGACATTAATGATAATAGAAATAGTTATGATAATGGAAAGAGAATGTGAAACGAGATTGAGATTGTGAATATATGGATGGGGGTATTAGAAAATAGAAAGGGTACAAAAATTACCCTACGGTTGAAAGACCCAAAACTTGCGCAGGGATTGGTGTTCATAGTAGTAGGCTAGTAGCCTACAACATAATGTTTATTTGGCTAATCGTGGCCTGAGACTTTGGCCCTAAATGACAACAAATTTGGTTCATCGTTTCCATTGGGTATTGGCCTATAAAAGACGACGTTGGTGGTATCCAGCCCATGAATGTGAACGTGAATGCAACGGTGGATGTGATTTGATGATGATGAGATTAATAAGATTGATAGACTGGAATTACTGTTAAGACTCACGCTAATGTTAGATATTGATTTAAAGGATGATATGTTGTGATGAATTATGATTATTGATTAATCTGGTATGGATTATTGTTCATGTTATTTTGTTACATATCATGTATGCCTTTATTATTCATCATGGGCACAAGTGGATTAATGATTACGTCCCTACAGATTGTGTTGCAGGTATAGAACATGGCAATTATGTAGGGCCGCTACATTTGACTAGCCTTAGAGTTTCTTTTTATTGCTTTTACTTTAAACTAGTTTGGATTGTATTAGTATTCTATTTGGATTAGTCCAATTGGGTTGTAAGGTTATAAGGCCAAGTTTTTTTTATATATATTTATTTGTTTTGGGACTATAATTGGAGCTTGTGGCCTAGTTGAATCAAGGCCTACCTATTACTTTACTGTTAGATTATCATTTTAAACTAAGAGCGTCTACTACAAGATGGCTATGGCTCTGATTAGGGAGTGGGTATATTTGATGCATGTTACATGATGCATAATTCACTTGCCCCTCAAGTCATGAGATCCGGGGCATGACAGGTTGGCATTAGAGCCTAGGTTAGAACACCTAAGGGATAGTGGAAGTCTAGCATTGAATGCTGCGTAATTATATGTTATAATTGGTATTTAATTGGTTCTAACGTGGGTTAAATGGGAAATGTTAAAATTCTTAGATGAAATGGAAAAAGATCAAACCAGTAACTCTATTGCACATTCTAAGGATGACATAGTGTGGCCGGACGATGACATCTTTAATTGGGTTACTACCGAGTGGATTATAAACCCTTAAACTGAAATAGTGAGCATGACAAGACCTATAACTGAGTCAAATGGAGTGGTTGGGGCACTAGTTCTTTAGTATAATATTATATACCCAGTAATGGTGGTGCAACCAATGACTATGGTTGCAAACGCACCAAAAAAGAGAAAGAACAGGGGGTTAACCAGAAATGGAGTCTACTAGAACCTAAGTGGAGTTTGGACCTGCTACAAATACCAAAGAATGGGGTATATTGACCATAATTACCTACAGCGATGTGCGCAAAGGTGCTTCATATATGGAGAGCTGGGACGTTTTGGCCGAGTTTGTTCCCGCAGATAAGGATATGATCTAGTAGAAAAATGAGAATTTGAAGTGCATTTCATTAGTTAACTATATTTAAGTCTCAATGTTAGCAGGTTTCAAAGATAATTTTCTTTATGTTAACCTATCAAAACTTGGAAATTGACTTAGCATGGATTGCTTATATCAAATTTTTAATGAATTAGGCTTAACTTTATATTTTAATTGAGTTATATGAATTATCTAATGATTAAGTATAATTCCATGTGTTTAGAATGCCACCTAGAAGGAACCAGGGCCACGACTAAGGTAGAAGCAAAGGCCGAGGTAGGGGTAGGGGAATTCTTGTGATAAGTGTGATTAGAGATGACGTACCTATTCAAGAGTTACATCATAGTGTGGCTGCCAAAGTGTATCCCGAGGTTCAACAACAGAACCTAAGAGGAGAAGAAGTGCATTCTCAAGTACTAGGTTTTCAATAGCCTGTAGCGGTGGATACTAGGGCAATGTTACAACAGTTGGCCACAACTGTGGCTGTGCTAATAGAAGGTGCTACGACCAATCAGCAACCACAATTGCAGGCTAGCTCGAGTACCTTGGAAAAGTTCTAAAGAATGAAACCCCCCACATATGATGGCTTAGTGGATACGGATATTGCAGAACAGTTCATTGATGAGTGTGAGAAGATTTTAGTGGCCATGGGTATTATGGACCAATCGACCAAAATCACGTTAACCGTTTTCCAGTTAGTGGGATGAGCATCAAGTTGGTAGGCTAGCATGAAGGAATCTAGTAGGTCTGCAGAACTCACTTGGGAGAGATTTAAGGAGAAGTTTAGGGACTATTTTTTTTTTCCAGTCATTAAGAATGCTAAGCAGGAAGAGTTTGCCAATATAATACAAGGTTCTATGTTAGTTTGGAGTATGAAAAAAAATTTTTGGATTTATCTAAGTATACCCTAGAGTTGATTTTAGGCCCCCCATTTGAAGTATATAAGATTTGAAAGAGGGCTAAGGCTTGCTTTGAGAGGTCGAATGGTATTACTTGGGTTGGAGAATTACGAGGTCCTGATCAATAGATTTATAACTATAGAGAGTGATATGACAGAAATAAAAAGCATTCAAGAAGGTCGACAAGGCAGCGGTAAAGGAACCCAGCAAGAAGATAGTAACAGAAAAAAATAGAGAAGAAGCTTATCAGTGCCCAAGTGTAACAATCCTATCAAGGAAGTACGGCCTCAACCTAGTCTAGAATGTCTAATGGGACATCACAGAGGTAGATTGTTTGTTTTAAATGTAAACAGTCAGGACACAAGAGCTCGGAATGTCCAAGTGTGAAGAGGCAGAAAGAGTAAACAGTGGTGACCAAAAGTGCACAGAGTGGAGAGGCTTGGGCTTATTATGGTTGTGGTCGATTAGGTCACGTGTAGAGATTTTGCCTACAAAAGCCAATTAGTATCGGAAAAAGAACTCAACAAACGGGATAATCGATCTAAGGCAGTCACCCATCTTCCTCACATTCAGTTTAACAGCAACGATTTGTGCCCCAAGGCACAGTATAGAGTGGAATTCAACAGCAGTAGCAGCAGCAGCAACAGCGGGGGGCCCAACAGGGATAAAGAGTTGGAAGGTCACCGAATGTATAGGTACAAGGGAGGGTTTTCATGGTGGCACAACAGAAGACACCTGTCGAGCCTATTGTGACTAGATGTACTTTTTTGTTTATGCATCTAATGATACAGTCCTTATTGATATGGGTGCATCATATTCCTTTATAGCCGTAATATATATATCCACGTTGGGATTAGAGGTGTGTCAGTTAATTTTGTAGCTGCGCGTTAGAACATTAATAGTAGAATGTTCCTTATTGACCAAAATCTGTAAGGGAAGTGAACTAATGATTAGAGACTGGGCTAGTGACCAAGAGTATCATTCAGTATTCAATTTGATTGTATTAGAAATGAGAAGTTTTGATGTCATTCTTCGTATGGACTGTCTTGTAGTCCGCCTAGCAAAAATTGATTGTTTGAAAGAACGGGTAACCTTATTTACACCAGAAGGTGACCAAATTCACTTCTTCACTGATCGAGGTGGGTTGCAAGCCTTGCCATCCTATGGTCAAAGGCAGTTGGACTTGTGTAATTTATTTGCTTGTATTTCTGTAAAGGACGATAAGGCGATAAATGAGACAGAGTTACCCAAGGTTGTTTGTGAATTCCCAGACGTGTTTCCTGAAGAAATTTTTGGTTTGCCACCAGAGTGAGTAATAGAGTTCCATATTAACCTAGTGCCTAGCATAGAACCTATCTTCATTCCTCTGTACAGGTTGGCACTAATAGAATTGGCAGAGCTGAAGAAGCAGATAGAAGAATTGTTTGCTAAGGGATTTATTAAGCTGAGTACCTCCTTGTGGGGTGCACTAGCATTATGTGTTGCAAAAAAGATGGAACACTAAGAATGTGTATTGATTATAGAAAGTTGAATAGGGTTACTATCAAGAATTGGTACCTACTACCTAGGATCGATGATTTATTCGATCAGTTGAAGGGTTCATCTATATTTTCTAAGATTGATTTGAGATCATGGTACCATCAATTATAGGTAAGGCAAAAGGATGTTCCAAGATAGTGTTCAGGACTCGGTACGGTCATTACGAGTTCCTGGTTATGCCATTCGGTTTAACCGATTCTCTTACAGTATTTATGGATTTAATGAATACGGTATTTAGGGACTATCTGGATAAGTTTGTAATGGTATTTATTGATGATATACTAGTGTATTCAAAGTCTGAAAAAGAATATGAAGAACATCTGAGGGTCGTATTTTGAACTTTAAGAAATCGCTAACTATATGCTAAATTAAGCAAGTATGACTTTTGGCTCCAAGAAGTGAAGTTTCTAGGCCATGTAGTTTCTAAAGAAAGAGTAGTAGTCGATCTATCTAAGGTTAAGGCTATCCTTGAATGGTTAAAATGGAAGACCGTGTTCGAGATTTTTGAAGTTTTCTGGAATTGGCAGGTTACTATAGGAGGTTTGTCCTTGATTTCTCCAGGTTGGCTGCTCCTTTAACCAGACTGACCAAGAAGGGAGTTAAATTTGTGTGGGCGATGCATATGAAAATTCCTTTCAAGAAATTAAGATGAGATTGACCACTGCACCAATATTGATCATTTCAGAGAGGGGTACACGCTATTCGGTATATTAAGATGCTTCTAGGAAGGGATTAGGATGCGTTTTGATGAAAAATGGTAGAATAGTGGCTTATGGGTCAAAACGACTAAAGACTCATGAGCAGAACTACCTAGTTCATGACTTGAAGTTAGCAGCAGTGATTTTTTCCCTAAAGAGTTAGAGGCATTATCTGTATGGCAAAATGTTTGAGGCTTTCTCTAATCACAAGAGTTTGAAGTACATATTTACACAAAAAGGATCTGAAACTGAGGCAAATAAAATGGATGGAGTATACAGAAAACTATGATTTTAAATTACAGTACCATCATGGAAAAGCCAATGTGGTTACCGATGCCTTTAATAGAAAGACTCATTGCACTCTAGCAATTATTGCTATTAAAAAAGAGGAAATGATGGAGACACTGAGTAAGTTTAATCTTGAGTTCAAAGATGATGGAGAACAAACCCTATTATATGCTTTAGTTGCTCAGTTGATATTAATCAGTAGAATAATTGAAGCACAAAAGGATGATGAGGAAGCAAAGGATGTACAAGTAAAAGTAAGAGGTTTGGTGGACATACAAATATAGACGATAGGCAATGATGACGTGGTGAGATATCAAGGAAGAATCTTGGTACCGTTATCGTTGCGGGATGATGTCATAAGGGTGTTTCACCATTCCCAAGTGGCAACATCCGAGGGGTATAAAGATATACGATGATTTAAAGCGTCAATTCTACTGGCCTTGAATGAAGAAAGATATGGCAGAATTCATTAGCAAGTTAAAACAGAACACTAGAGGTCGGTAGGATTGTTGCAACTATTTCCAATATCTAACTAGAAGTGGGAAGATATAACCATGGATTTTGTATTAGGCTTACTAAAGACAAAAAGAGGTTCTGAGACTATTTGGGTGATTGTAGTTTGTCTAACGAAGTTGGCCCATTTCCTGCCAATCCAAATGACCTATTTGATGGATGTTTTGGCAAGATTATATGTTAAGGAAATTATTAGACTTCACAGGACTTTGGTATCAATTGTCTCAGACTAGGACTCCTATTTTGCCTCCAGATTTTAACAGAGTTCTCAGATGGTTATGGGGACAGAGTTGTGCTGTAGTACCACTTATCACCCCCAGTCTAATGGGCAGTCTGAATGCATAATTTAGATTCTAGAAGATATGCTTAAAGCTTGTGTGTTAGATTTTAGAGCCAGTTTGGAGAATCACTTACCACTAGTAGAATCTGCTTACAATAATAGGTATCAAGCTAGCATTGGAATGGCACCTTTTAAGGCCTCATATGGTAGGCCATATAGGTCAACTATCTGTTGGACACAGGTTGGAGAGGTAACATTAGTGGGACCAGAGTTAGTTCAGGAGACTAATGAAAAGATCAAAATCATCAGGCAGAGATTCGAGACAGCGCATAGTTGCCAGAAAAGCTATGTAGATCAGAGACGTAGGCCTTTGGAGTTTCAAGTGGGGAATATGCATTCTTAAAAGTCTTACAATGGAAGGGGCTATTTCGATTTGGTCGACAAGGAAAGGTAGATAGATAAGACCATTCGACGTTCTAGCTAGAGTTGGAGATGTTGCTTATCGCTTAGCATTGCCACTGCAATTGTCAGGAATTCATGAATTATTTCACGTCTTCATGCTTCGAAAATATGTTCTGGACCCTACATGTGTGTTAAATCGGACTAAATTAGATATGGACACGGATGTGACATATGAGGTAAGACTAGTTCGAACAGTGGATTCAAGGGAACAGGTACTACGTGGGAAGACTATTCTATTAGTGAGAGTATTATGGAAGCATCATAATATTGAAGAATCTAATTGGGAGTGTAAAGATGAAATGCAAAGGTAGTACCTTCATTTATTTTCTTAAAGTTGTGAATTGTGTTGATTGCCTCAAATTTCAAGGATGAAATTTTATAAGAAGTGAAGAATGTAATAACCTGCCTTTTCGAAATACTACTGAAAAATAGGGGAGGGATGGTTGCAAGCTAAGCCCATAACCTTTGAAGCTACAAAGCCTTAATATATGTAAATGTATGTATATATGCTTGACTTTATTTTGTCTCACACATATATAGAAAAAAAAAATGGTTGCAGCTAAGCCTGTAACATTTAAGGGCTAAAAGAACCTCTACATATATATGTGCAAGCGTATGTATATATGTTTTTTATCTCATTTTGAAAAAAAAAATGTATAAGAAGGATGGTTATAGGCTAAGCCTGTAAACTTTAAAGTTACAAGGGGCTATATATATACAAGTCTATATAATGTCCGTTTTGCAACGTCTGAAAAGAAAAAAAGACACCCAAGCAATTGCAAGTTGCCTTTGTAGCCTCTGACCTTCCAAATGAATGAAAACAACTCGCAGGAAGGGGAGTCAAATGTCTAGAATAAGGGGTAGCAACAGTACAGCCCCAGGTAGACAATGCTTGGCCACTAAGTATCTCTATGTATGTAGGTGGGTGCATGTGTCTATTGGAAAATGATGATTCGACATAAAGAAGAGTGAGACAAAGAAAGGTGGAAAGGAATTGAGAAAAAAAATTTTGAATGTCATTCAGCTGAAAACGAGAAAGGTTGAGAGCATAAAACAGCAGCATAATATCAAGTAAGTGTACCAAAGTCCCACTAAATCTTAAAATATTCTGAGATCTCATAATAAAAAATATATTGAAAATATTAGTAAAATTATTTTGATGTTAGGGTTAAAAATTTAAGCATAAAAAAAAGTTATGGGCAACCCGCAAATACTTGCTTAAAAGTTTGAGGTAGGGATTTAATACATTTTATTTACATATAAGAGATGTAAAAATATTTTGATAATTTTCATGTCTTTACTTTGCATAAATGTGATTAAATTTAAACTACATTGTGTGAATACTGTCCAAATTAGACACCGAGACGTCACATCCAAATTGGAAGCTTACTAGAAGCTTGGAAATGGTTATATTAGGGAATATGCTAAAGCATATTTCCTAAAAGTTCTTAAAATTATTGTTTAGCCCCCAACAATATTATATAATTATGAACTAGCCCCAAAAGTTAAAAGAAAAAAAGAATTTTAGTTTGATCCCATAGTTACTAAAATTTTAGATTTGACCCCCAATGTTTTGGATAATAACACAGTGACCCCAAACATTTTGAATAATTACAAAGTGACCCCAAGTTTCTCTTGAGAAATTATAATTTTATCCCTAAAGTTGTGGGGAATCATAGTTTGGCCATTGAGATGATTCTGATAATCTTATTTTAGTGATATCCCTTGGTAAAAATTTCTTAAAACAACAAGATTTCATAAAAATGAGTTATTTTCGTGAAACGTGTGATTTTAAAGTATCGGATGTTTTTTTTTTAAGAATAGAAAATGCTATATAAAAGACCATATTAAATCCTAGTGTGATAATTGTAGATGATGATGAGTTGTTGTGATAAGGATAAGTATGACACGATATTATTAGTGGATTATGATAAATTATTGAGATGACTTTGGTTATGATAAATTATGAGATGGTATTGTTTGTGATGGGCTGATTAGGAATGATTCTAAGTATGATATTAATGTAGATGATAATAGTTATGATAAATCATTACGATGAAATGATTTTGCATGCGATAGATTATTTATGATGAAATGTAGTTTATGATAAAAGGCTCTATATATGATATTAATGATAATGGAAATAGTTATGATAATAGAAACAGAATGTGAAATAAGATTGAGATTGTGAATATACGGATGGGGGTACTAAAAAAAGGAAGGGTACAGAGATTACTCTAGGGTTGAAAGACTCGAAACCTGTGGAGGGATTGCTGTTCATACTGGTAGGTTAGTAGCCTACAACATGACGTTTATTTGACTAATCGTGGCCTGGGGCTTTCGCTCTAAATGACGACGTATTTGGTTCATTATTTCCATTGGGTGTTGGCCCATAAAAAATAACATTGGTGGTTCCCAGCCCATGAATGTGAATGCAATGGTGGACGTGATTTAATGATGAGATTAACAAGACTAATAGATTGGAACTACTGTTGAGACTTATGCTAATGTTGGATATTGATTTTGAAGGATGATATGTTGTGATAAATTATAATTGTCGATTAATCTAGTATGGATTATTGTTCATGTTATTTTGTTATATGTCATATATGCCTTTATTATGCATCGTAGGCACAAGTGGATTAGTGATTACGTCCCTACAGATTGTGTTGCAAGTGTGAAACCTAGCAATTAGGTGGGGCCGCTGCATTAGACTAGCCTTAGAGTTTTTTTTTATTGCTTTTACTTTAAACTAGTCTGAACTGTATTTATATTCTATTTGGATTAGTTCAATGGGGTTGTAAGGCCATAAGGCCAAGATTTTTTTTTATATATTTATTTATGTGGGGACTGTAATTGGAGCACCGTGGCTTCGTTGAATCAAAGCCTACCTATTATGTTACGGTTAGATTATAATTTTGAACTAAGAGTGTTTGCTCCAAGATGGCCATGGCTCTCAGGGAATGGGTATATTTGATGCATGTTACGTGATGCATAATTCACTCACACTCGGGTCTTGAGATTTGGGGTGTGACACAGCACCCGATTTTTAGGTTTGTTTTCAATGAGACCCCAACTCCAAAACAATCCCAAATCACTCATCCAAGCCCCAAACTCAACAATCAATCATATATGAACACTTAAACACCTAAACAACTTATGTTTTCAACATTTGATTTAAGAATAACTCAAATATATGAAAATTTTCAACATATATATGCATATATATATACACATTCATATATACATATGTATATATCACAACTCCTACAATACTTAACCAAATCAAGCATATAATATATCAAAATTATCCTAACAACATCTAGAACACAAATATAAGTCCCACCTACCTTAGATTTGAAGAAAAGATAGAGAAAGTAGTGGAGAATCTTGAAACTTCAAAAATTCTCTATTCTATTTTTCTTACCTTAGGCGAAATCACCCCGATTTGACACCACCCCATGATGATCACGACACCAGAAACACCAAGGAACTGCTATCTTCTTTCTTCAAAACATACTTTCTCTCTCTACTCTCTCTTCTCTTTATCTCTCCCTTTTTTTCCCATTTTGGAAGCTGCCTGAAACAAAAAAAAAAAAAAGAAGGAAGAAAAGAAAAGGAAAAGAAAGAAGGGAAAGAGAAAAGAATAGCTTAGCCATTGGCCCAGTTGTCCAATCCTATACCACTTTAGGCCAAACTTGGCCTACGAAAAATAAAATAAACCAAATTAAATAGACCCAGCCTCAATCTAATTATTTTATTGGTCCAAAATAACACACAAATGCTCAAAAATAAATACCGGGTATTACATTCTTTCCCTTTTATAAAAATTTCATCCCTGAAATTTACCTAACATGCCTCAATCAGAAATTAGAGTATTTCAACCACGTCAACAAGATATTGTTCCTAAGTAGATCACTCAACTCCACGGTGTCACCACAATACGTGAATTAAAGGCATAATTTCACCATACGAAACCTACTGATGCCTGTCCTCTATCCAAACTGATAAATTCTCAAACGTTACATCCTTCAATATATTTAATTCTTCCTAATTATGACATGAAAAAGATCTAGTGTATACTTTCAGAGTATCGATACATAGAATACACTAAGAATTCGAGCTAATTATGAGAAAAGCGCCAATCTATACACCACCTTACTAATTCTCCCAATAATCTCAAAGGGTCCAATGTATCTCGACATACTTTCCACGTTTCCCAAACTAAATAATACATTATCTTGGTTAAATTTTTAAAAATACAAAATCTTTAACTTGACATTCCAACCAACTCCATTTATTAGTATATCTCTCTTGTCGACTATGAGTCATTAAAATCTATATTGTGTCACTTAACTTCATAGTCAAGGATGGGAGACATGGGAATGTAAAAACTAAATAAAATAAATAAAATCCAATCCAGATTCAATTCACAATGAATTATAATAATCGATATATCTAAAATCATTACTTATTCCCATATAAAATATTATTTGAATACATTGCCATCAATTAAACAATAGTATAATCCATTTGAACGCCATTCCCAATGACAACATCTAAGGTCTACACAGTCAGATCATATATTATAGTCATGCTTATATCTCTCAAAATAATGATATTATGAAAATAGGATACAAACCCACACTTTGGGTCATACAATCTATCATATAAATAATTTAACTCAATTTAAAAAAATAAACACACTTATTATTATCCATAGAGAAGACCGAACTTAGGCTACTCAAGCCTAAGTTGCCTACGTATCTCACTTCGGAAATCTGGTCACCGTCGTTCATAACTTTATTATTCAGTGTTCATAACTCAACTCTTTATCAATAATTTAAACATTAAACATCATTATAATTAACAACCTCAGTATATTAACATATAACAATAATCTATGTAATTTCATACAATAGGTAATGATGGAATGCAATGTCAATGCGTATTCTCTAATCTCCATCTACCCCTAATCTTATCCTAGGATGGGTAACACTTAGCAAAGCACGTAGGGTCATCAATTGCACCGTTTAACGTTCACAGCAAACGATAATCTCAATATATATAATCATAGGTGGAGAATTGTGTTTCACCTCTCACTGGTGTATGACTTAGGGGGACCGTGTTACACCTCTCACTGGTGTAAGACTCAGGGAAAACCTGTTACACCTCCTAACCTTTCTACTAAAGAAATAAGATATACCCCTGGTTAGGCATCTACTTATCTTAAGCAGGAAATCAATATAAATAGCGATTGGGGAACTAAGTTACACCTCTATCAGCTAAGATTTAGGGGAACTGAGTTACACCCTCTGACCTTTCTGCTAAGAAACTGAACTACACCCTTAAATAGTAGCTGCTTAGCTTAAGTAGGAAATCAATATAAATAGTATCTCAAGATTAACATCCCAACTCCAAATGAATAAATTCTAATCATATATATCGATTGGGGATCATCCGGTGTTTTCAATCTTGTTTTATTATTTTTCTCAAAATTAAGGATCCCATCCATAAACACGGCTCGTGCTTCAGTATGTCAAAATATCAAATTGACACTCTTAGCCAATCAATAATCATAACATCAAATTGGATGATGCAACCCCCAACCCCATGCACATGATATGCTCAATTATGGAAATAAATATCATTTCAATATAAAAATGCATTCCCATTAAGCTTGATTATGATTTGGGGTTTATTTGATCTTTAAAAATAAACAATTAATGGGTTTTGGCACAAAATAGGTGTTTAAAAATCAAACTTCTTCATTTTTGGACATTCTACCTAATGCCTCCAGATGACAGGATTGTCGTCTAGACACTAGAACCAAATGCCACCATCCAGCCTTACTACCTAACACTGTCCAAATGCTAGGATTGCCGTCCGGACACTGACACCTAGCACCTGATTTTTAGGTCATTTCAACAAGACCCCAACTCCAAAACAATCCCAAATCACTCATCCAAGCCCCAAACTCGGCAATCAATCATATATAAACACTTAAACACCTAAACAACATGTTTCTTCAACATTTGATTCAAGAGTAGCTTAAATATATGTAAATTCTCAACATATATATGCATATATATGTACACATTCATATACACATATGTATATACCACAACTCCTACAATACTTAATAAAATCAAACATATAATATATCAAAATTATCCTCAAAATGTCTAGAACACAAATATAAGTCCCACCTATCTCAGATATGAAGAAAATATAAAGAAAATAGCAGAGAATCTTAAAGCTCCAAAACTTCTCTCTTCTATTTCTCTTACCTCAGGCGATATCACCCTGATTCGCACTGCTATGATGATCACGACGTCGAAAATGCCAAGGATCTACTATCTTCCTTCTCTAGAACATACTTTCTCTTTCCTCTCTTTTCTCTTTCTCTTTCTTCTCTCACCCCCCTTTTTATTGCTCTAGAAGCTTCTTGAGACAAAAAAATAAAAAAGAAGAAGGAAGAAAATAAAAGGAAAAGAAAGAAATGAATGAGGAAAGAATGGCTAGGCCCTTGGCCCAGTTATCTAATCCCATACTACTTTAAGCCAAACTCGACCTAGGAAAAATAAAATAAACCCAACTAAACAAACCCAACCTACATCTAATTATTTTATTAACACAAAACAACACATAAGTGGTCAAAAATAAATACTAGATATTAAAAAAACTATAGGCATCAGGTTACAAAAGTATGTATGAAGGCATAAACGAGTGATTCATTATGTGTGGCGAACAATATTGAAAAAGAAGTACAACAATTGATGGGCTTTGATGGAGTTTTGGTTGAAAAAGTTAAAGAAAAATAGTATGCAAGGAAAAGGGTTTTTTTTGCACCTAATTTGATTTTCAATGTTTTCAAATAGGCAATCGGTGAGGAGGTGCGGGGCATTCAAGTGAAGAGGTGTATTTCAAGTGGGAAAAGGGAGTGTTTATTGGTTTTTCTCCCATTTTCAATGTTTTTGGAAAAAAAAAGGCAAAGAGAATTTATAAGTTTCCTTAGGAAATGGCTGATTGGAGTTTATAGCTTTAAGTTGTAGTCCCAAAAAGCATTTGGCTCCAACTTCTTCTCGGTAGACCAAGAGTCATTACTTGTGTTGTATTTAAATAGGCCTTGTGTCGTGTGAGAGAGAGTAAGAGACAGAGGGGGGAAAATGAGATTACTAATTGTGTGCATTTCTTGGCAAAGAGAAAATAGAGAGAATATTGGTGAGTATGAGAGAGAAAAAAATACTAGTGAGCTTGAGTTTGAGTTGGGTATTTTTTATCTCATTGTACTCCTTCAATATTTAATGGAAAAGTTTCTCTCCCGTGGATGGCACTGAGGTCAAACCACGTATATTATTATTATTATTATTATTATTATTATTATTATTATTATTATTTTGGTGGTGTGATTTTTCATTTCTTGTAACGCTTCTATTATAGGTGGGATTTGGCATAATCCTAACAAAATGAACACCATCGCGATGAGCATTACAGAAGAATGTCTAGATTCATCAATCCCCATCTTCCGGTATTAAGTCTCTCTCTCTCCTTCTCTCTTTCTCTCTCTCTCTTCCTCATTGCCGTTGTAGGAAACAGAAAAGAAACACTACAAGAAAGGATAGCTACAGTGACAAGTTTTTTGTGACAATAAAAAATAATGTCATAAATATATGGTATTTAGTGACAACATTTTCTTGTTGTCACTGAAAATACATTTTAAGATTGTTTTTGTGACAAGTAATATAAATTGTCACTGAAACGTTAATATTCAGTGACGAGAATATTTTATTGTTACTAAATCTTGGCGCTAAAAGTTATAAAAAAAATTGGCGCCAAATTATTTACTCTTTTGGTGGAATTAAAATTTTTTTATTGTGATAAAATTTATTTTTCGTCACTGAAAATATTTAATGACAAATTTTATTGTCATATGAATAAAATTTGACAAATAACTATGTCACACCCCGAGTTTCACAACCCAAGTATGTGAACAAAAAAACACACATTATACCATTTACTAACTTTTCCTATTCCACATCAGAGCCATACACACATACTATGGAGTAAAGAAAAATAAAAATAAATAAAACTAAACTTTAAATTTTTAAATAAATACCTTACTCAAAGTCAATCAAGCAATAAGCTCCAAAACCTAAGCCCAAATAAATCTCTCAAAGATAAACAATTAGCTATTACCTCAAAAACAAAGGCTTATTACAATCTACTAAAAACAATTCTCTAAAAATTTCTAATGTAATTAAATAAAACAAATAAATAAATTCCAAATTTTCATGGTGAGTAGGTCTAGTGCGTGACTCAAATTCATTACCTGCATCACAAGCTGTAAGGGGATGAGCACTAATACCACGTGTGCTCGGAACCACCCTAGTAATAATATAAATGCAATATACTCTATCATGCTACTAAGTGAAACAATTATGCACAAGTAGCAATTTTTAAACAAGAACTTAAATTTATTTATTTGTCTCTTTTCGTTATCATTAATCATGTTTTAGCACCACATAACACGAAAAAAAAATCAATTTAATTTTAAGGTACTGCTGCTTGGTTGTCTCGTAGAAACAAGACCCAACCAATATACATCATTAATTGATGTCTGCTTGGTTGTCTCGTAGAAACATGACCCAACCAATACACACCATCTTTCGGTGTCTGTTTCTTAGGCCGAAACCTTAGGAATATAATGTGCCACCCTTAGACATCTGTATCGTTCGTAGGTTACTAGCCCACTGGACTCGATTACCACCCCCGTGCGGGTTTTGGGACTCTCAACCTTTAGGTACGTATACCCGATATTTTCAGTACCCCTCAATCCAAACAAAAACACATCAAATTTCACTTTAAATAATTTCTTCTTAAATTTAAGTTTTCAAATCTTATTAATACCTAATACACCAACATATCATAAATCACAAATTCTAATTTCATCTACCGATTAACCTCATGTTATAGGTATTTGATAAAAATAATATTCAATAGACCAATGTAGAACGCTAAGTTTAAAAAAAATTAATTTATTACTAAAACAGTAACATCAATGCAACGCACACATATATATAAAGATCATAACTGTGGTTCCTTTTCATATAAGACAAAACAAAATGGTAAGCATATGTAAACAAATATCGTGGCTATGATTTGTTTACAGATAAGACAAAGTAGAATAAAAAAAATTAATTAACTAGTTTGGTCATTTGGTTTGTTCCAGCAAAGGCTTTCAATCATTACCTATGTAACCCATATACCTATTTGATCATTCATGAGGTCAATCCATCATACTTTAAAGATTAACAAAAAAGATAAAATATATATATATATATATATTTATATATCAACCAAACGTTCACCTTCTGGAAACATCCATTCGTGTAAAGACAAAATAGCTATATATTTATATATATATTTAAATCAATCTTCCAGGATTCCGTTTTGAACCATACATACTTGTACACGTAAAGACAAATAACATTAGCATTAACAACTTAAACATGCCACCGTCAAATAAAAACCAAAATGTTATATGTATATATATATTTATAGCTTTATAGGTGGGATCCTACCCCTTACCTGGGTTGGGTTCAAAAAAAAAATCAGAAGAAAATCAATCCGGTTCTGGCAATGGAAGTAGTAGTTCGGCAATTCTAGAAAGACACCGTGTAGTTACCCAAAACAAATTTAGGGTTTTATTTATAAAATAAATATAGCATTATATATATAAAATAGCAGAATTTTAACTTTAACAATTTTAATTAATTACCTACTCCCCGCAGGATTAGGAAAATTACACCATTCTCTCTAAGATTAAAAATCTTTTCAAATATAACCAAAAAATTAATCTTTTTAAATAAAAGTCCAAAAATTTTTTAATTAAATTAAATAAAAAGAATTCTGGGTTATTACATACTATTAAGGTCACGTTTCATAATATTTATATTTACTGTTTTTTTTTTATATTTACAGATTTTTGAAAATAAGCTATAATAATACATTCATTAAATCTATATTTTTTTGTTTCTAAGAAAATGAAAACTTAAACAAAAAAAAGTATTTTTATTTTTTTTGTTATAAAAATTTTGTCAATTTTAACACTTTTGTTCATTTTTATGGCATCACATTAAAATAAGTTATTTTATTCAAATATTTTGTTAAATTAAAATTATTTTATATAAATAATATAATTAAAAAGTTATTTAATTTAATTTAATTAATTTAAAAATAAATAATATAATTAATTTAATTTAAACAATTATTTTAAGTTAAATTAAATTAAATTAAATAATTATTATTAAATTAAATAACTTCTTAATTATTATTAATTTAAATTGATTTCAATAATAAATTTAATATGATGCATTTTAAGATTGTTTTTGTGACAAGTAATATAACTTGTCACTGAAACGTTAATATTTAGTGACAAAGATATTTTATTGTCACTAAAACATTAATTTTCAGTGACAAAAGTGTTTTATTGTCACAGAATCTTGTCACTAAACGATACAAAAAATTGGCACCAAAAAATTTATTGTTTTGGTGCAATTAAAATTTTTTATTATAGAAATTTTATTTTTGGTCATTGAAAATATTTAGTGACAAATTTTATTGTCACCAAAAATAAAATATTACAAATAATTATTTGAAAATTAATTAATTTTATAAATTAAAATTTTCAAACTAAAGTAAACCCCTACCTTCTCTGCTCTCAATTTGTTCACTACTACAATAATTAATAAAGACTACAGTAGAAAATTCACATAAATCATGGTTTCAAAAAAGCGTGATAAAGATTTGTTAGTTAAATTTTTTATCTTAGTTTAATTAAAAAATTGAGATAAAAAGTTACTTTTAACAATTTTTGTCTCAATTTTATTAAAATCGTGATTGTATTTATATATATTGTGTGTTTTTCAACAGAAAAAATGAAATAAAAAATCACTGAAAACCATATCTGAAAAAAATTCGAGATAAAAGAGTGAGAAAAATCATCTCTTAAAAAAAAGTCAAATAAAAGATTGAGAGATAATTTTAATCTCCAGAAAAAAGTAAGATAAAAAGTTGGAATAAAAAATAAGATAAAAATTATTTTGTGACAAACTCATGGGACCTAAAACCCAAAATTTTAGAAACAATTTTCGCTTGCCCAGCGATCGATTTGCTTTCCCTCCCCCCTTCGGGAGAAGGGGAGGCGGTAATTTTGAATTTTTTTTCATTTTCATCTCTCTCACTTTTTTTTTTTCAATACTTGAATTGCAACCAAAATTTTTATTTTTTATTGGGAAATATAGTTTAATAGGTAAAAATAAATTCAAGTTACCGATTTGATAAATAATTATATTAAATACTAAAATATTTAAAAATAAAATTTATCAATATAATTAAAATATTATAATAAAAATTCATTTATTGTAAATTTTTTCAAAATTCAAATAATAATATCCGTCTGTTTGTTGGGAAATATAGTTTAAATGGCAAAAATATATTTAAGTTATTGGCTTGGCATAATAATTATATTAAATATTAAAATATCTAAAAATAAAATTTATCAATAAAATTAAAATATTATGATTAAAATTCATTTATTATAAAAAATTTTAAAATTCAAGTAATAATGTCCGTCTGCTTGTTAAAAAATTAAAAAATAATAATTTATCAGTATAATTTAATCTTCTACAATAAAAAATAATTTTAAAAAAATTTCAAATAGAATAACTTATTCTTAACTTTTATAATATGAAAATAATTCGTGTTCTATGAGTAGAATTTTTTTTTTAAATTTTACTTGCAATTGTTTACCTTTTAAATAAAACAAAGTTTGATCAACTTATTAAAATATTTTATTTTTACCGTAAGAAAGTAGCTTACATAATTTTAAAAAAACAATTAGTATTAATTTAAGTATTCATGCAGGCTAATGACTATTTTTTATAGTAATTATTTTTATATATTATAAAACTTTTTAAAATATAGATAACAATGCTCGTCTGCTTATTAAAATTTTGTGTTTCTTTCATTTTTTTCCTTTCTTTTTAATATTTTAATATTTTAATTAAACACATCATTTGAATTTGAAATTTAAAATTCAAATAAATAAATAAATATATTATATTTTTTAAAATTATACATACAAATATTATATATATTACATTTTGTAAAATTATACAAACTATATTTTACTTATATTATCTATTATTATTAAATAATGTATGGATACCTATTAGGCAAGATCAACTAAATTTTTTATTTAAAAAATACATTTAAATTAAAATTTTAATTTTAATATGCTTAAAAATTAAATTTTAAATGTATACATTTTTACACTATGTGTATTAATATAATAAGGAAATTTAAAATTTTGAATTTGAAATATTTTCAACTGTTAAATTTGTTAAATGGTTATAATTATTTTTTTTCTCTCACTATTTCTATTTTTTAATACTTTTTATATAAAAGATTTTAAATTAATATTTTAAAAAATGTAACATACATTTTTACACTTTGTGACATTTACATGATAAGAAAATTTAAAATTTTGAATTTGAAATATTTTTAATTGTTGAATTTGTTAAATGGTCAGGATTATTTTTCTTTTTCTCTCACTCTTCCAATATTTTTTTGAATATTTTCTATAAAATAATGTTTTAAAAAATGTGATAATATTTATAATAAATAATAAAATTTTATACCTTAATCTTTTTATTAGTAATTTTAATTTTTATAGGTTATTTTTATACTTTTTATGTAAGTTTGATTTATAAATTTAAATTTAAGTTATTTATTCACCTAATTATATTTCTGTACCTTCAGGTATAAGTAATTACTAGCTATTTTTTATTATAAAAATTAAATTATACTTTTTTGATTTTCATTAGGTTTTACTCACCCTATTTCTTTATACCAAAAGCAAAAATAAATAAATATATATATATATATAATTTATTTTTGTTTTTGGGTCAAATTTTTTTTGCTAGATGGGATAAGAAAAATTGATTTATTTAATTTATAACAAAAAATTAAATAATTTATTTGACCTAACCTATGCAATCCTCTAATAATAAGTTTCAAATTTGAATATGTAAGTAACAATCATATTAGAAATATATAGAGAAATTAAGGAATAATAAATAAATAAAAAGTTAACAAATTCTTTTTAACGATTTTCAAATGAATCCTTTTTTTTTAAATAGATAAGGGTTAAAATGTTAGGGTTAATAGATGAATGGGTAACTTAAAAATTAAGTATAGTTGAAGGGGTGTTAGTGTAATTAAGTCTTAATTATACACTAAATATTCTGTTGACTTTTAAGACAACAATCGAATTGATTGATAGGAGAAAAAGAAGATATTTTTTAATAAATTAATTAAAATTAATGTTTTAAGAGTAATTATGGAATATGATAAATTTTGTAACATAATTTAAAAAAATAAAATTATTTTAACATGGATAATGAGTTAGCATTGAAGGGGGATATTTTACAAATAATGAAAAGCCTATTTCCTTAAAATAATAAAACAAAAATAAAATAAGCCCCTGCTCTTAAGTTGAATTTCAAATAAAACTTAAAAGAGCAAAGTGAAATTTATCATACATATATATATTTATATATCTTTAAACGAAAAGCTTTCACAGATAAAAAACAACCGCCTACTAGTTTATATCGATGGCCTAAAGCTGCTCTTTGCTTGCCCTACGGTTTAATGTAAATTTGTTAGGATTGGGACAAATACTCTATACATAGTCACTTAAAGAAGAACAAATGCTTGGGTCAAGTAAATGTGTTTAACCATTTAAGTTCGCATTAATTCATAAAAAAGGAGACAAAGTTGGGGCTGCAGGACTCTTGCAATATGGTAAAACAATCAAAAGCACGCTAGGAGCTTACTAAAAAAATACCAAGAGATGTACCGTGTAAAAGAACTTACTAGATATTGCTGGGAAATTTAGGGATGTTATTCTTTAAGAACGCAACTTGTTCATTAGGTCACTCACTTTGTTGAGAAAAACAAAGAGCACACAAAGGTTATAGGAAGCTCACGAGAAAATTCATCTCAGGAAATGGCACAATCCAAATTTTGTAGGGCTTATTTTAAATTCTATTTTGGATCGAATTTCTTATTCCTGAATAAATGGGATGTATTGTACATCAATAATAAGTTCAAATTAAATTTTTTTTGAGTATTGGATTGAGAGAAAATTTAATAGCACGGTGAAAGGATTTTTCTAATGGTCTCTTTAAAATTTTTTTTTTTCTTTTTTCCCTCTTATTATAATCCTTACACTATTATTAAAAGTTCATAGTAAGAATCTAATTATACTGTATCCGTAGATGCAAAGTTATTACCAAACCACGCAATTTCACGTTTCTTTTTTATTGACCTTATTTTATTTGTTTACTATATTCATTTGTATCGCTAAGATGATTCAAATTTCGCTCAATGTATTGATACTCAATTCCAATTTCATTATAACTTTTGTAATAAAAATTAGAAAAATTTTAGGTCTTTTATGTATTATTGTAGTATACACAGATTGTAAGAAAAATAAAAAGTAAGAGAATTTTTCTATTTGTTTGTAAGAAAAATAATCTTTACATTTTTTCTATTCACAATAAATAAAAACTTCTACTAAATTATTTAAGAGTGATAAAATTAAGTAAATAATTAATATATTATGCCAAAGAGCTTTGTCTCAAATCCTATATCGCCTTCTTGAGAGAAATTCTATATTGCTTTCATAAACCAAAGAGGAGAAAAAAGGACATAGTTTCACTATGATTAACATAACAAATTTCATAAACCAAAGAGGAGAAAAAAGGGCATAGTTTCACTATGATTAACATAATAAAGTTCACAAAAGTTCAAATATTTCACTATTTTATGCCACACAAATTCTATCCAGAACATGAGTTTCACGTTTTAAATTAAGAAAATTTACGAAATAGAAATCGATTGTTTTTCTAAATTCATGTTGTGAAACTTAAATTGGGCCACAAACTGTAGTCCCTCCCCTCGTTTTATTAATATACTAGGGATTAAACTCGTGCGATACACAGATTTATCATATTATATATTTATTTTAATTTTTAATTAAACTTTATGTTAATAATCACTTAAGAAAAATATTTTTTATTAAATTATATACAAAAAATAATTAAGCTGTTAAAAATATTTAATTTATTAATAAATTACATGCATATTAATTTAATTTTTCTAACTAAAATATCATATGATAAATTAATTATTATTATTATTATTTAATTTTATTTGGCAAGAATATGAATAACGTGAAATATTATAATAGATTAGATATGTAAAATAACAAAAATTTAAAAATTAAGTTATTACATTATTTTTATTTTGCTTTATATTAATAAAATTTATTAATTTAATTTTATTCGATCTTAATTATCAAATTAGAATGAGATAAGATGATGATAATATTTGAATTGAACTATAATTTTAAATTTATATAATAAAATAATTTAATTATTATTAAAATAAAAAACCATAAAATTATCTATAACTCTAAAATTGTATACTATCAAATTGTAATTTACCTTTTATTTTATTTGATAAAACTATGCTTATATTACCGTAAACATTATAATAAATTATAATTAGAATAAATGATAAATCAAATAAAAATTTATAATAGATTTAAATTGATTTGGATTAGAAATATATATATTTAATGTTATAAAACTATATATATAAATTTATATTTTTAAATTTATAAAATTATATTTAACAAAATATATTTTTAAAAACAATACATTATAGCCATCTAAAATGTATAAGTAAAATTTAAAATAAATTTATAAAATTATATTTAGTGAAATTATATTTTTAATAAGATCATAAAATTATCACCTAGTACTAATAATTTAAAAATTAACATAATAATTAATATAGATAATGAAAGGGGTAAAAATAAAAATTTTAAATAGATAAAAATTCAAATTTACATAAAATACATTATGCTTTTGTTAAATATAATTTGATTAACATAACACCTAATTAAATAGAATTCTATTAGATAATTGTAAATTAAGATAGAATTTAAATAGAGTTTAAATATTTAGTAAACAAAAAAATTAAAAATTTTAAGAAGAACAAAATTTTAATAAAATATAAAAAGTTGTATATTAAATAAAAATAAAGCAAATTTTAAAAATTTTATTTTGTATATTGAATGAATAAATTGACAATAAGTCAAATAAGAGACTTTTCTTATAATATGACACATAAAAATTAAAATTTACTAATAATAAAAAATATAATATAAATTTAATTATCAATTACATTAAAAAAAATAAAATCTAAAGAAATTAGATCTTATATATTTGAATAGACGGATTAAAAAATAAGTCAAAATTACATAAACAAAAAAATAGTATAAAGGAATATCATCTAATAAAAATAAATAGTAATAAATCTAAGAACATCAAATAAATTGAAAAATAACCATAGGAAGAGGTTTCTACTGAAATTTAATATACAAAAGTTTAAAATTTTAACAACAATAAAAAATAATAAAATCTAAAAAATTATGTCAACAATCACATTAAAAAACATAATGAAAATTAAAAAGTCATGCCTTGTATTTTTTAATGAACAAATTAAAAAAATATAGCAAAAAGTAGACTTTCCCTCTAATACACAAAAAAAAAATTAAAATTTTATCTATTATGAAAAATATAATAAAATTTAAAAATTAATGTTAACGATCATACTAAAAATAGAATAAAATTTAAAAAACTAAAATTTTTTATATTTTAACAATTACATTAAAAGATAGAATAAAATAAAAAACCAAACCTTATATATTTTAATAAACCAATTAGAAAATAACTAAAAAAATAAACACATGAACAAATCTAATAAAAATAGATATCGCAAACGCATCCTCATTCTTAATGACCTAAAAGAAACTAACAAATAATCACTCCTAACTATGTTAAACCATCATAATAAAATTTTAGCAAATTTTTGTGGGTATAATACTATTTTATACATTTTTTAACTTGTTATGTATATTAGAATTTCATGTGAATTTGTATTTTATTTCAGATAGAAATATACTACCTAATTCAATAAATATCAATATTCTAATTTAAATAAAATTGTGAATAGGTGGTAATTATATGCAATATTAATTTCTTTTAGATTATATAATTATAATTATAATTAAAAATAATTATAATTATAAATTGATGTTAATAAATTAAAATTTAACAAGCTAATTATTTTTTTGCATTATTTTGTTTAATAATAACAACAGCAACATTTATTATTTAATATAATAATTATTATTATTAAAACTTTTATTTAGCAGGGTAAATATTTTTTTTGCATTATTTTTTAATAACGATAATAATATTTATTGTGTTTTAAATAATAATTTAATAAAATATAGAAAAAAATAAGAATATGTTTTAAATAAAAAAATAAATAATAAGAAGTTGTATGATAAATAAAAGTGTAGATTAAATAAAAATATCAAGTGATATCCTTGAATATTCTAATTTGAATAAAATTAAAAATTATGAATAAGTAGCAATTATATAAAATACTAATTTCTTAATAAGATAATCAAGAAAAGTATAATTAAGTGTCACGTGTCACAGTTATACATGTGTCACAACCGTACCGCAAGTTAAGACTGACATGGCGCAGCGGCATTGTTAGACTTAATATGATATATATATATATATATATATATTTTGTAAGTAAACATTGGTCGGTTTGGTTGCTAAAAGATAGTTTTTGATTTTCTTGTAGCGTGTTTTTGTCTTATTTTTTTTACCAAAATTTATTTTTTTTGTTTGATAATTTTTAGGCGACACTCATATAAAAAAATTATAAATAAATTAAAAATTCGTGTCCGTTTTATAAAAATTAAAAAACTAGTTTTTAATTTTTTTACAATTGTTTTAGCTTTTCCTATAATGAATATGCATTTTTATTTTTTATTTTTTGAATGCGATTAACACATCCAAAAATTACTAAAAAATAAAAAAAAATTACATTTTAATAAAAAATTAAATAAATGAAAATAAATTAAAAATCAATAAGCTAACTTATTGGTACCTGAACATATATAAGAAACAAATAATCTTTTTTCGACATATCAAAGTGCTTCATATTAATTAATTGTAGGGCCTTAATAAAATTAATATAAAAAATAAGAATTTAAAAAATTTAAAGGGTAAAAATCCACATCTTTAGCCAGACTTTTAATTAAGAATGGTCATCTTGGTCGACTTGTTCGTACTTGACCACCTCACAAATGTGCAGTTAAACTCAACACCCAAGTATAAGGGTGTGCAGTGTATTTTTATCTAATGAGACCAAAATCAAATTTATAGGGAATTATGTTTAAATCCTAAGGTTTTTAAATTTTTCTAACTACTGTTCTCTTTTTGAAACAAGAAAGTAAAATGGTTTTGGTTTTGAAAGGTTGTTTTACTAACTAATAAACAAGTAAATTAAACTGCAATTAATTAAAATAAACTTAAGAAACAAGCACTCAAATCAATTCTAACCTAAGTATTGAAGAATTGAAAGATTCAAAATAAATTAAACTGTAACAAAACTTTCAAAGTATTAAGAAGTTTAAGTCAAGCAAACGTTATCACTAATTTTGGCGAAATATGGTCGAGGTTATAGGTTTTTGAAAGATTAAGAAGTTTTAATCAAATAATGTCAGCGGTGATTTCTATGAATATGGTCAAGGTTATAGGTTTTCGAATGCTTTGAAAACCAAAAGCAAGAGAATATCCAAAAAACCTTAGATTTGTTTTTATATTTTCAAAGTATTTAGAAAGTTTTAATCATACGTAGGTAACATGATTTCAAAGAAGAATAATAAGCCACATACGTTTTTGATTGTTATGAAAATAACAAAGATAGATCTAGGAAAATAGGAATCCTAACATGCAAGTTTTACATTGCATGCTTGGATCAATTCACATTTAACATTCAAACAAGGATCCACCTATCATTGATGGGTTGAATCAAGTATAAATCTACGCTAACATGTTAAAGAAATAAAAAGAACAAAAAATGAAAGAGAAAGAAGAGAAAGCAAACTCTAGTGAGTGAAAATTCTACAACTTGTATTGAAAACTGCTGAAAACTACTGTATATTAAAACCTTCAATCCAAACTTCAATGAAAAACTAATTGAATCACTCTAAACTAAAGGAAAACTGTAAAAAACCTAAACCTAAAATATAAAAACGGTTGTGTAAAAGTTTGATACATATTCTGAATTTATAGAAGAACAAGAGAAACCCTAAAATCTGAAGTTTGGATAGGACGACTTTTGGACGCTAGGAGACAGTAGGGTCTTTTTTTACAACTTAAAGTCTTGAGGCTACTAGTATTTGGTGTATGGATGACGTCTGAACGCTAGCTCTAAATTACCTTTTTCTATCCTTTGTTGGTCCTCTGTCAACCCTCCAATATCCTTTACAATCACTTCAGGTGTTTTCTCGTCTTTCGTCCCATTACTTGTGGAAAAGAATAAATTTCTATAAGTATTACAAATTTACCACAAAACACATAAAATAATAACGAATTGCACTTAAAAATAATAGAAATTTAGGTCAAGAATTACACTTTTCAAGTACAATCACACCCCCTAACTTGCCTATTGCCAATCCCTAGCAATACCATTATTTCAATACAAGGAAAAACTACTATCCTGTTTATCTTTTCATTGGAAACATGATCACACTTAGGTACATGTAACAAGTCTTTTAAACCTTAGGTTACTCCTAGTGGATGAGTGAAGACTCGCGAGGGTTTACAGTGAATCAACCCACAAAATTCTTAATCAATCCCTAAGTTAGATATTAAACAGTTAAAGGGATTCTTGGCTCAGTGACAAATAAGTTATATTATCTAAAAATCAAATACGCTCTTTTTAACACCTATCCAATTTACCTACTTTCAATTATCTCAAGTGTATCAATCAATACTACTCATGCAAACTAATTGCCAAGCATAATCTAAGACTTCGATTTCGACTCCAAATCTCACTTAGATTGTTCACTCAACAAAGGAATTTGCTCAAGAGTAGGGTTCCCTCATGATTCATGTAAAGATGCAAGACAAGTTGTGCATTGAACCTGCTCAAGACATGAATGAAAGAATTTAAAAGTGCATGAGTGGAGCTTTATTGAAGGATGTATTTGTGCTTTTATCAAAATAATTCTACTTAACTAGCACACAAGTTGGGCCAATGCTCTTACAAATGCCTTTCACCTAAAGTCAATTAGGTCTTTTACAAGGTTGTAACTTGGCCATGGGTTGCTGTGTTAACAAACGAAGGATAGGAAATTCAAAGTGCACAATCATGGGAATTGAATTGATAGTGCATTAAGTTATAATCATTTCCACCCCTAACTTCTTCCTTTCTTTCTTCTCACATACCCATTTGGATACCACTAATTAAAGTTTTTGATTTTTTTTTAACATTTAGGACAAGTATATAATTTATCAAATGCAAGAGTCCTAGACAAATACAGAATTCTTTTTTCTTTTTCTGCCACTTTATTTTTTTCCCTAAATTCCTTCCTTATTCACCTTATCAAATAGATTGTACCAAAGTTCCTTGATATGCAAGGGTTGGCTTACCTAAACAACTAAGGTTAAGGGTCATTCAATTATGGCTTAAACAAAAGAATTATCTTCGATTTTTTCCTTTAAGACTTCAAATTAGCTCTTAAGATAATGTAATCAAGAAAGTGTATAGGCTCCAAAAGTTCAAAGATGGCCTAACATCACTCTAAAGGCTAAGAGCATTTTTCAGAACAACAACCTAATTGTGTGTGTCAAGCAAAACACATTTTGTGCATGTAATACCAAAACAATCTAATATTTATGAAGCAACAAAAAAATGAGATAAAAGAAACTTAAAGATTTAATGTAGCTCTCAAAAGATAAAGAAATAAAGCTTTAAAGCTCACTTTATATAACGTTCATAAGTCTGCACTTATGTTTTGACATACCTGGATAGCTAATTGTTATGAGTTCCACTTCTTAACATAATTTCATTTAAATAATATCAAATGACAAACTTTCAATGTGCTCGAAAGGTCTAATATCATTTAGAATCTTATTGCTTATTTAGAACTGAAACTGAACCATTCATCTTTCTAAAAGTCAATACAAACCTAAGACTAATTTAAAATCATGCTAATAACTTCACTTTTTCCTCAGTCAAGTCTCTAAGTCCAAATTTGGCCTTGTTTTTGAAAAAAAAAAATCAATCATGCTTCCATGTGCTTCTACACCCCAACTTACACATTCTCCCCATTGAGTGAAAGTAAACTTCGTGGGTCTGTAGTGTGGATGGGAGCATGATAAAGGCATTAAATAACTTGATAGAGAATAAAAATGAATTTAACATGTATACCAACCTACCCCCAACTTAATGTACACTTACCATCTCAACATAGCACATCGTATAATGAAAATGAGATGATGGGGCAAATAATACCTCGTTAAGGAAATAGAACATATTAAAGTAGAAATTAATATAAGTAGCTAAAGCAAACCGAAATTCTTCATGTTCCTCATTAACTGACTCTAGCTTGGGAGTATCCTTCCAAGGTAGGATGTCACACTCCTTAGGATCCTCTTGATCAGAACTAGAGTTGGAATCAAACTCGTCAACCCAAAAGAACTTGTGTGACATGTAGAAGAATAAGGATGGAGGAGGTATAAGAACAGAAGGACCTCCAATGAAGGACTTCTAATTCCAGGATTCTAAGTCTAAAGCTGCTTTGAACTCATCCCTGCAATCATAAAATAAACTACCACTGGCAATCATTCCACCCTATTTTTCATCATATTTGGGCTCATCAATATTAGCAAATGTAGGGTCATCAAACTCAGCCATTTCTAGATACCTATGCTTGCAATTATTATGTAATGGCCACATCACAATTCATAACATTCTCAAAACAAAATAACACAAGTATATTACAATAACATAGAAGAAAATAAAGAAAAAATTAAATATATTACAATCCCAAAGTCAAATAAGTCATTCCAAGTTTAAAGATAGTTAAGAGTTTAAATTTACAAAATGTGACAGTCAATCCAAACATAACTCACATGACATGCATGTAACAAAATGAAAGCACAAGAAGTAAAGATAGGCCACCAGATATCACTAGTGCGGTGGGGGTAAGAAAGGTGCTCTTGTACCATAATGATGCTCATAAATGCTCCAGAGGATTTTTGTGTTCTCATCTTTAGAAATCTCAAGGCGTGTCATCATTTCATCTATTCATGTAATTGTTTCACCTTGGATTCGTAACATGTCCGCAAGGTAGTGATTTGTCACCTTCTCTTCTTCTTCTCATGCTGCTGCTTGGGAACTATTACCTGCTTCAAATTGAGGATGCGCATTTCTTCTCTTCCTAAAGGGTCCTTGGGTTCGGGCTTTAGTGAATGACAAGTAGCTAAGGGTTCCTGGAGGTGTGGCTTTTTGGAGGGTGTCAACTATTATTGCCGCTTTCCTTTCAAAGATTTTAGTCAGCATATACCCCTAAAAGGTATGCCACCCTGCCTCCTTATGTGAGTAACAAAATCATCCAGCTCATCCCACAATAGTCTAGGTAAATCTATTAAAGCTCCCCTCCCAATAGCATAAAGCAGTACAGCTCTCTTTTCACTCTGATCAAATGTTCATATTTAATGGGATCATATTATGATTGTTAAACATACGTAGAGGTTAGTATCGGTCATTAAGGTCTAACACCTTGACTTGGGTAGTTGTGAGCCACTCTACCCCTTCTCTTAACAGTTCAGTGCTAACCTTACCCACGCCAGGATTAGTTTTAGGCAAGTATGGGAATTCAGGAAATCTCAGCAAAAGACTTAGGTGTAACTATGATGTTTCTACTTCTCACATAACTGACAATTCCAATGCCTCTCTCTTCACCTCCTTCAGGTGGTATTATGTTGCAAAATAATTCCCCAACTACTTTAGGGACACACTAAGGTTGAAATCTTGCAAAGTAAATCCACTCACAGTTACTGAAGTTTTAGTACCACCTAAAGTTATTACCTTTAAAATACTTCAATTCCCAGTTTCTCTCGACTACCCCAAGTTTATCCGCCCAAAATCTACGATACTCAATTTTAGCATCCAAACCTATAGTAATCATAAGTTTGGGATGAACTAGCTAGTCGAGTGACCATTTTTCGAGGACCCATTACTAAAATAAACAAAACAAGTTCAAACAATGTCCAATCAGTTGATTTGAGATTTATCTTACAATTTTTCACTTTAGCAATAAAATTTTCAAGGTGATGAAAATACAGGAGAAATTCTGAAAATCAAGTACACCTTGTTTCTTTGCAAGTGGCAAGTCCTAAGTCCACCCGCAAAAATTTTCAAGGTGATGAAAATACAGGAGAAATTCTGAAAATCAAGTACACCTTGTTTCTTTGCAAGTGGCAAGTCCTAAGTCCACCCACAAATGGTGGCCCAAACTATTTTGCCAAAATGCAAAGATTTTCATCACTCAACACCATTCTTCAAATTAACAAAATAAATGGACCACACAAGCAGGTCAATAGAAAAGCGATTATGTTTGAAGAATGGGGAAGACTTCACAGGTTAGTCTTCATAATACCATGGGTGTTTTTAAGAAAATCAAACATAATCGTGAAGGAAATCTTGCGTAAAGCGAAGATAGCTTCAAACACATGATGAACTTCGAAGAAGAGATGAAAAACGCAAAGAACTCCTCGAAGATCCGTAGATTTTTTTATTTTCATGGTTGAAATCACCTAAAACCTTAAGATTGAGATGAAGGGAGTTCGAATCACCAAAAAACCACTAGATTTTGTCTAACAAACACATTGGTAAGTCCCAGTTTTAGAGAAAGAGTAGAAAAAATGGTTTGCATGAAGCTTGAATGGCCAAACAATGAACTTAAGACCCCCGTGTAGTGCCAAGCCCGTGTCTAGGTGCCAGGAGGAAATTTGAGCTTGAATTGGGTTCTACCAAGTGCCGTCTAGACAGCATCTGGATGCCAAATTCATTTTGGGCTTTTTTCGACTTTTTCATTCTTTGCTTAATCCAGATACTTTGGGTTTTGATTAAATGAAAAAATTCAAACTAAAACAAAGGAAAACTAATGTACAACAATAATTTTGGAGTTTCTAGATAGGATTATTCGTTTGGTGGGGGATCTTGAAGATCCCATGTTTCGACTAAGGCCATAAAGTTCTCTAGATAAGGTTTTATACGATGCCTATTAACTATGAAGCGTTCTTTGTTCCTTGGGTTCTTGATTTCAATAGCCCCATGCTCAGACACCTAGTATATGATAAATGGACTAACCTATTTAGTTGAGGCTTTCTAAGAAAAAGATGAAGACGTGATCTATAAAGAAAGACCTTCTTTCGTTTATGGAATGTCCATCTTGTAATATGTTTATCATGAAGTGCCTTCATTCTCTCCTTTGAAATCGTCGTATTCCGATATGTGTCAATCCTCAATTCATCCATTTCTGCAAGTTGTAGCTTATTATGAAACCCCAATTCGTCAATGCTAGCATTAAACTATTTAATGGCCTAGTAAGTTTTGTGTGTTCCAGCTCAACGAGAAGATGGCATGGCTTCCTATAAACCAACCTGTATGACGACATCCCTAGGGTAGTTTTATAAGCAATACGGTATGCCCATAAGGAATCAACTAATCGTGGTGACATCCTTAGGTTTATTTTATAAACAGTAAGCTATGCCCATAGGGAGTTAATCAAAGAGACTAGTCTTTACGATTTGGGTTAACTGTTTTCTCAAGGATTTACTTTATTTCTCTATTTGCAAGCTTTGTCTGACCATTTGTTTGCGGATGGTATGATGTGCTTACTTTATGGACTACGCCATACTTTCGCGTAAGCAAACCTACTAGTCGATTACAGAAATATTTTCCATTATCACTAATGATGGCGCGAGGAAATCCAAAGCAAGAAAAGATATTCTCATGTAAGAACTTAATGACTACCTTGTGATCATTCGTCCTTATTGCTATCTCTTCAACTCATTTGGATACGTAATCTACACCCACTATGATGTATTCATATCCAAATGACACAAGTAAAGGACCCATGAAAGCAATATCCCAAAAATCAAATACTTCTAATACAAGAATAAGGGTTAGTGGCATCATGTTCCTACAAGTTAGACTTCCTAACCTCTAACATTAGTCACAGGAAATACAAAAGTTTTGCACATTCTTGAATAGAGTAGGCCAATAAAAGCCACTTTGCAAAATTTTTATAGATTGTCTTTGAGGAAGAGAAGTGACTTTTTTGAATGAAAATTCTATAACTTTTTATTGAAACCTGCTGAAAACTACTGTATATTGGAAGCTTCGATCCAAACTTCAATGAAAAACTAACTAAATCACTCTCTAAACTAAAGAAAAACTACAGAAAACCAAACTTAAAATATAAAGACGATTGTGTAAAAGTCTGATACATGTTCTGAATTTATAGAAAAGCAAGAAAACGCTAAAAAATCTGAAGTCTTGGGAGCACGACGTTCGAGTGCTACGAGATAGTAAGGTCTTTTTTCATCTGTAGCTTAAAGTCTCGAGGCTATTGTTCTTTGGCATTCGGATGACGTCCGAATGCTGGCTTTGGATTTTCTTTTTTGACCTCTTTTCAATCCTCTGTCAACCTTCCAATGTCCTTTACAATCATTTCAAGTGTTTTCCTCGTCTTTTGTCCCATTACTTATGCAAAAGAATTAATTTTTATAAGTATACGAATTTACCATGAAACATATAAAATAATAATAAATTACAGTTAAAAAATAGAAATTTAGGTCAATAATTACACTTTTCAAGTGCAATCAGTACCCTACCTGATCCCTACCCCAAACAAGTAAGGGATTCAGGGATTTTTGGAGGACCAGGTAGGGTATTGGGACTTTTTTTTTTAAACATTTCAAGGATCGGATAGGGTATAGGTATGAGTTTGTCCTCGACTTATACCCTACCTAACCCGAGTTAATGGCCTCAAGCTTAAATCTGGAGATTGAAACTTGAATTGATACTTGTGTAGTTATGCTTAAATTTGAAATTTGGACTTGAAACTTAGGCAGTTAGATTTTGTGGAATTTGGAATTTTTAGAACTTGGACTTGATACTTAAATCTGTAATCTAGAATTTGAAATTTCTATATTTTTTTATTTCGAGTATCCGATTCTCTACTGGGATTCCCATTCCCCACTTAGAGCGGGAATGGGTGATGTGAATCTTGAAGAATGAACCTTAGAACCCATAATCAAAACTAGAATACTTACCCTAAGAAAGCTAAAATCAAATCAAAAACCATGACCCAATGTGTTAAGAACAAATGTTGTAAATCGGCAAATCCATGATCAAAGAAAAGTGTTTGTACTTTTAGACTTAGTGTAGGCTAAGACACTAGAGTCTTAAGTCAAATAGAATTCTAAAGGTCTCAGAAAAAAATTGTTTCCATAATAGCTGAAAGTCCTAAAGAAGCCAAACAAGTGTCAGAATTGATTTACGAAAGAAGCCTGTGGGAAGGCCGCGGTTTGGCACCGGAAAATGCCGAGAGCATAACATAAAAAAATAGTCATGCAGGAAGACCGCTCTGAGTCATAGGATGGTCGCAGGAAGGCTGCAGTAAGACCGCGGGTGCACCCTTCCCATGAGGCACAGCTTTCAGCTTATTTCAAACCCTAGCCACCTTAGATTTGTCTATATATATCCTCTGGACATCTTTAGGGTCACACACAGAGAGAATACACATGAGGTTGGAAGCCTGAAAGTTCAATTATTCTTTCAATTACTTAGCCAACATGTGTCGTGTTCAATCCGAAGGAGTTCGGGTTCGAGGTTTGTGAATGCTGAGGATTCAGCAAAGCTACTGAGAAGTCAATATCATGCTTTCGAAGAATCGAAGGACTTTCACTAAAGGAGTCGGTGAATCGAGAAGTCAAGCAAACATCAACAGAGTATAGAGTCGAGGAGTCGATTTATCGAGGGTTTGAGTTTGTAACCAACGTTTATTTTTAGTGAAAGTTTCATTTGAGGTTTCCCTTTGTGCGTTTTCTCGTTCTGTTTATCTTGCATTCTATTATTTTGTGATTGTAAGGGATTGATTGGGATCTTTAGCAGCAAATTACATATTTTCACAATAATTGTTGAAATCAATAATCAAAGGTATAAGGTTTGAACACCACAAAAATGAAATCTTTGATAAGTTCTGAAAGTTTAATGATGAACCGAAGAGAAAGTTCTCTCTTATCTCATATAATGTAAAACCAATTTGCTAACAAAAGATGTGATTCACGCTATATATAGTTTACATAAAGAAACCCTCAAGAAATCCTAATTTAATCAAACCCTAATTTAACCCTAATTTAATCAAAGTTCAAAACTAGGCGTGGGCTTAAGTTAATTAATGTCCAGCCCATATCAAATAAAACATAAATATAAATAATTTAAACAAAATCTATGCGCCACATATTTAATGGAGCCTAATTTGCTTAAATCCCAATCTGCATAAATTCTGTATATCCATCCCCATTAAACGGTTCTATCACTCACTTAGATCACATAGATTAAGTATTGATCCTCCTTTGAGCCCAACTATATGCTTGATGCCATAAAAGAATTCCTTGAATCTTGCTTAACCCAAATGTCATGAATCAGCCAATTTAACATCACTTTAATCCTCTTAGCTCTAACCCTTGTAATTGGTCCAACTAGCACATGTAATGGATCCTATTGATTTTCATTATTCCCCCTCTCCTCAAAAGGATTCGGCCTTGAATTGTCAACTACATCCAAAAAAAAAAAAAAAGATTAGAAGCATTAAATGTAGCACTAACATTATATTCACGTGGAAGATCCAACTTATATGCATTGTCATTGATCCGTTCAAGGACTTGGAATGGACCATCCCCTCTATGTTGCAACTTGGACCGCCTTTAGGTTGAAAATCTTTCCTTTCTTATATGCGCCCAAATCCAATCACTGGGTTCAAAGATAACATGCCTACGGCCTTTATTGGCTTTGGATGCGTATTGTTCATTCTTCTTTTTTTTTTTATAAGTTGTTGTACACTCTTGTGAAGTTTTTTTCACCATTTTAGCTTTCTTCTTTCCATCAAGACTAGCCCTTGCATCAATAGGTATAAGCAACAAATCCAAAGGAGTTAGTAGATTAAACTCATAAACAATTTCAAATGCTAAATGATTAGTAGTAAAATGCACACTCCTATTATATGCAAACTCAATAAAATGGCACGCACTCTTCCCAATTTTTCAAGTTCTTTTGAATAATAGTACGCAACAAGATAGTTAAGTCACAACTTCTGTTTGTTCATCTGTTTGTGGATGACAAGTAGTCGAAAATAACAATTTAGTTCCCAACTTTCCCCATAATATCTTCCAAAAGTAAATAAGAAAATTAACATCTCGATTTGAAATAATATTCCTAAGAACACCATTGAATCATACTATCTTTCCAAATAACAAATCGGCAACATTGGTGGCATCATTAATATTATGACAAGATATGAAATATGTTATCCTAGAAAACCTATCCACAACCACAAAAATTGAATCTCTACTCTTTTTTTATCAAGATAAACTTAAAACAAAGTCCATGGAAATGTTTACATAAGGTTCACTAGGTACAGGTAAAGAAGTATATAGCCCATACAGTATGACCTTAGATTTTGCCTATCTACATGTGAAACAATAGTTACACACTCTTTCCACATCACGTTTTATCTTAAGCCAAAAGAAATGTTCATGCAACACTTCTAAATTTTTTCTCACACAAAATGGCCCATCAAACCTCCCCCATATGCTTCACGCACAAGTAGCCCACACATGGAGCTATTCGATACAAACAGTTTATTTTCTCTAAATATGTACCCATCAAGCATATAAAATTTCCCTTCTTATTTGCCTTATACGCACTAGCAAAGTCATAATCATTAGCATACAAGTTTTTAATATACTTAAAACCCAATAACCTTGCATTTAGAGTAGTAAGAAGAACATACCTTCTAGATAGAGCATAAGCCACAACATTTTCCTTACCTTGCTTGTACTTGATAACATATGAAAAAGTCTCAATGAATTTTATCCACTTGGTATGTCTTCTATTCAGCTTACCTTATCCATTTAAGTGTTTCAAGGACTCATAGTCTGTGTGGATAATGAATTCTTTTGGTCACAGGTAATATTGCCAAGTTTCTAGTGCTCTAACCAATGGACAAAGCTACTTGTCATATATTGGGTAGTTCAAGGTTGCCTCATTTAGCTTTTCACTAAAATAGGTTGTTGGCCGCTTATCCTGCATTAAAACAGCTCTAATACCTATCCCTATGGCATCTCACTCAATCTCAAATGTTTTAGAAAAGTTAGGCAATGTTAGCAAAGGTGCAGAACATAACTTTTCTTTAATCAAATTAAATGCATGCTCTTGTTCATTACCCCATTTAGAACCAACAAATTTTTTAACAATCTCAATGAGTAGTGTAGCTAGTGTACTGAAATCCTTAACAAAATGTTTATAAAAACTAGCCAAACCATAAAAACTCCTTATCTTAGAAATTGCCTTAGGTATTGGCCATTCTTTGATAGCCTTTACCTTTTCTTCATCCACTTCTGTACTTTTTGCACTAATAACTTAGCCAAGAAACACAACTTTATCCATGCAAAAAGTAATTTTTTTTTCTTTCCTTAAAACATCAAGCACACAACACAAATGGTTAATATGCTCATTTAAGTTTTACTGTACACCAAGATATAATCAAAGTAGACTATAACAAATCTACCTATAAATGCACGTAATACAGGATTCATCAATCTCATAAATGTGGTCAGTGCATCAGTGAGACCAAATGGCATAACCAACCACTCATGTAATCCATATTTAGTCTTAAAGACAATTTTCCATTCATCTTCCTCTCATTCTAATCTAATGATATCCACTTTTCAAGTCAATCTTTTTAAAGATACATGATCCATGTAACTCATCAAACGTGTCATCTACCTAGGGATTGTATGTCTATACTTTACTGTGATGTTTTTGATAGCTCTGCAATCAACACACATCCTTGAAGATCCATTCTTCTTAGGCATAAGTTGCATTGAAACCGCATATGGACTCAAACTCTCCCTTACGTACCCCTTAGCCAGTAGCTCCTTAACTTGCCTTTGAAGCTCCTTTGTCTCCTTCGGATTACTCCTATAGGTTGGTTGGTTAGGAATTATAGCTCTAGACATAAAATTAATTTGATGTTCTATCCCTTTAATGGGGGATAGCTCATTAGGAACATCATCAGGACATACATCCTTATATTCCTGTAACAAATAAATAGCAAGACTAGGCAAAAGATTTGTTAAGATCATTAGTATGAAACCATGCCTTTTTGTACAAAACGTGCCAATGTAAGGAAGACTGTTAGAAGTTGTCCCACATCGGCTCACATGGACATAGGTGCAATGTGGACTTAGGTAAGGTTCAGTTAAAAACTTGTTGTAATACTATGCAAAAAAGTTTAACTACACATAAAAGAAGGAGCCTCAACCTTAAAACCTAGGTGATAAGGTGGAGAAAGTTCATCTCTTATATGGGGGAATTAATTTTTCTCATGGGCCTATGTGAGACAACTTCTAACAAAATGACTTTCTTAAAGGATAATAAAACAAAACAATTTTAGAATCCCAGTAGATTTTTTTTTTGTTCTCTGTTATATATACATATATACACACACATTAAACACAAAAAAAAAAAAAAAAAAACTTAAGAGATCAAGAAATGTTCACCTTTTTTTTTTAATCCAATTTGGTGTGAAGAATTGATCCAAAATGGATGTGATGAACAAAGTTTATAAAATGAAAAGAGATGAAAATGGAACAAAGAAAAACGAAAATAAAACAAAAATGAAACAAAGAAAAATGAAAGGAACACGAAATTAAAAATGGTAAATCTGATTTTAGAGCTAAAGCTCTGATACCAAATGATATGAACTTGGCCTAACTCCACCTCAAAAGCTAGCTCGTAAGGAGAGAATTGCCAAACCCATATATACAACTCTAAAGACTCCCTCACTAACTGATGTGGGATCACATCAAACCCAACCCCTTTACACGGCATGTCCTCATGCAGGGAAGCAAACCTGTGAGACACACCGATTAGACGAGGTTTGGCTTTGATACCAAATAATGCGAACCCTAAAGGATGAACCATGGAACCCATAATCAAAATTAGAATATTTACCCCACGAAAGTTAAAATCAAATCAAGAACCCCGACCTAATGATTACTAGAATCAAGAACCGAAGGTATAAGGTTTGAACGCCACAAAAATGAAATCTTTGATAAGTTTTGATAGTTCAATGAAGAATCGAAGAGAAAGTTCTCTCTATCTCATATAATGTAGAAACCAATCTACCTACGAAAGATGTCTTTCATCCTATATAGCTTACATAAATAAACCCCAATTTAATCAAACCTTAATTTAACCCTAATTTAGTCAAACCCTAATTTAACCTTAATTAATTCAAAGTCCAAAACTAGGCATGGGCTTAAGTTAATTAATGTCTAGCCCATGTCAAATGAAACATAAATATATATAATTTAAACAAAGCCTATGTCACATATTTAATGAAGCCCAATTTACTTGAAGCTCAATTTCCATAAATCTTGTATATCCACCCTCATTAAACTCCATCTCTTACTAGGATCACACAGATTAAGGCTTGATCTTCCTTTGAGCCCAACTTTATACTTGATGCCACCTTAGAAGAATTCCTTGAACCTTGCTCAACCTAAATGTCATGAATTAGCCCATTTAGTGCCTCTTTGATCCTCTTAACCCCAATTCTTATAATTGGTCCAACTAGCACATGCAGTGGATCCTATTGATTCTCATCAATTAGGATTAAAAAAAAAAATCCTTGGTGGGGATCAAGTAGGGTATGGGAATTGATTTGGGTTCAGGGATTGGATATGGGGATAGACGTACCAATTCCATACCAATCCTATGACCACCCTTACTTTTAACCATTAATTAAAGTGCATCATAAAATAATATAAAAAATCTGGTAATAAAACAGTCCTATCCATTTAATTAATAGACAACAAATGCTCTATTGTTAATACAAAGATATCCAAAAAGAAAATATAAAATTATAGAACTACTATGCTATTGGCAAGTATATACGAAGCTGATCAAATGTAAATTCTCAAACATGAGAATAAGTAAGATTCTTAGTATTCAAATATATCATCATACCTTAGTTTACTGAAGTATATTAATTTGAGGATGAAAATGATGGTAATATATCTTAGGGTTAATTGTCTTTAGACCCCCTGTACTTAGGCCCATTTTCATTTTTACCCACTCAACTTCATAAATGTGCATTAATAACCCCCTATACTATACACAAAAGTGACAAAATTGACACTGTTACGTTATGTGCTAAATAATCAAAAATGCCTTTATATAATAAAAGCCTAAATCAGTAATTCCCAAACCTGTCGGTCGAAAGTAGCAGCGACGGGGTTGGCAACATTCAAAAGTAATAGTGGTAGGGTGATTTCGCCGATTGAGAGTAGCAGTAACGGGAGATTTGATAATTTGGTGGAGATTTGGAGATTTGTTTATGATTTGGTGGAGATTTTGTGTTTGTGATTTGTTTGTGATTTGGAGACTTGGAGTTTTGGTGATTTATTTGTGATTTAGTGAAGATTTGTGGCAAATCCAGATTTGATATATATATAATTCGTTTGTATGTATATATATATATATAAGATTCATATGTATCCAATCCAAAGATAGAACCCACCTCCAAATCCAAATCCAAATCTTTCAAAAACAGTGGAACAAAGTGAAGCAGTAGAATGACGTTTGGTATAGTAGCAACGATAGGAGATTTGGTGGAGATTTGGAGATTTGTTTATGATTAAATGGAGATTTGGAGATTTGTTTGTGATTTATTTGTGATTTGGAGACTTAGAGATTTGGTGATTTTTTTGTAAGTTGGTGGAGATTTATGGCAAATCTAGAATTTGTTTGTGATTTGGTGGAGATTTGTGGCAAATCTAAATTTGATATATACATAATTCATTTCTATGTATATATGTATATATAAGATTCATATGCATCCAATCTAAAGATTGAACCCAGCTCTAAATCTAAATCTTTCAAAAACAACAAAACGGCGTGAAATAGTGGAATGACGTGAAGCATTTGGCATTTAGCACTTCAGTTCAATGTTTGGTTTCGTAATAGCGGAACGACGTGAAGCACTGAAGCATCACAGCAAAACGACGAAGAAGAAGGGGAAGTGTTTTTTTGTTCATTAATTACATATTTTTAGGGGACATATAGCACACTTGCACTATCCTAAGTGCGAAGCACATGCGCTGTTAACGTCAACGATTTTGTCAGTTTTGTCACTTTTGTGAATAATACAGGAAGTATTAGTGAACATTTATGAAGTTGAGAGGGAAAAAGTGAAAATGGGGTTAATTACAGGCTGTAAAGGCAGTTAACCCTATGTCATATTATATATTACTTCTTACCATGAAGACAATGATTAGACAAAGTAAATATATGAATTTATAATTTTTACAAGCAGGATGAAAAGGTTCTTATGACTAATCTTATTGTTGGTTACTACCAAAACAAACATTAGTGTATTAAGATTCAAGAATTAAATATGTCTAAACTTAAATATATACAAAAATCCTCTGTACTTAATGGAGAAGATATTTCGCAATTGCATATTATATTGCCTATTCTCCTTATTTGCTTACCCTCTGTCATTCTCATACACTCTCTTTATAAAAATTTCATTCATAGAATTGATTTAATTTTAAAATAAAGATTTGATTTAATTTGATTTGATTTGAGAAATTAACTTTTATCTTTAAAACACATATTTGAATTTAAGAATTAATTGAATTGATTTAAGAAAAATATTAAATTCGACATATATTAATTAAAAAGATACAATATAATAAATATAATATGTGAGTATAAATTTATCCACTTACTTAGATAATTTAAGAAGATAACGTAATATCATCAAATTTTATTATTTTAGATTGGATTTTAAATGGTATAGAAATTTTAAAATTCAAGTTATAAAATGAAATCAAACCAACTCATAAAATTTTATTTTGATTTTAAACATAAGAATTGATAAGAATACCAACTAAATAAAATTAATTCCCATCAAATCTATTATTACAAACAAAATGATAAGTATTTTTTCTCACAATTTATAAGACCCACTTAAATTTATCCTTATTTGTCAACTATCTTCCTTTATCCTTATATTTTCTTTAGTATTATTTTCTATATCTGTTCCACCAATAAATTTTTTTCCTCCTAACACTAAGTCATTCATATCTTTAGAAATAAAATTAAAACTAAGATATAAAATGACTAAATCAAATATTAATTATATTTGTGCATTATTATTTTTGTTAATTAATCCTTCAAAACTTAAATTTTAAAAATATAAGCATTAAAAGAATTAAAAGCAATCTAAAGTATACTTGAATTTGATGGCTTTGTATTATTATTTATATATAATATTTGAATTTATGTTAACCCTTCAAAATTAAATGTTAAAATTATAGGCACTAAAATAATTAAAAACCATGTGAAGTACACTTGATATTTTTGTATTATATATTACTTATCTATAATATTCAAATTTACGTTAACCCTTCAAATATTAAATATTAGAATTTTGGAGACTAAAAAAATTAAAAGTTATGTGAAGTACACTTCACAACCTTATTATTAAAAAAAAAACAATTAGTCAAAGACAAATCACCATTATTAAAACATTGAAAAAACTTTTGCTTTTTTAGCCATTTAATTGGTAACACGTCAAAAGCTGCTAAAAATTCTTGAAAATTTCTCTAACCTTTTTTTACCAAACAATCAAAAGTTACTATAAGTTCATGAAATTTTCTCCAAGTTTTTATTAAAAGATCTTAAAAGTTGTTGAAATTTTCAAATTTATACCAAACACATAAAAAGTTACATTTAGCAACTTTTGCCAAAAAAAATTATATACCAAAAGTTTCTAAAAGTTTCACTTCCAAACAAGTTTGGCAAAAAAATTATTTGAAATTATGCAAATTTAATCATACATTTTTTTAATAAGGTAAGTATTTATTTTGACATTAGAAACCCCCCTAATTTAAACAAGTGTTTGAATATATAGTGATATGTTATTAAATTTTTTGAGTTGAGTGTAGTTGTTTAGTGTGAGAGACTACAAAGGTCTTGTGCCTATGAGGGACCTTGCTTATGGAAAAGTGAAGTAGAGGAAAAGTAAAGAAATAATCTCTTCTCTATTACATGATCTAGGTGTGGAATAGAGATGTGCTATACTATATATGATGTTCACTAATCCACTTAATACAAAAATTTTTCTGGGACGCCTATGTATTAGGCCTTAAAGGAACAAAACCATAAATTTTGCAAACTCCAAAGCAAACAATATTCATTGGTCATTACGTTTAATACGCTATAAAAAAAAGATATGAGAATATTTATTATTATCTATTTTTCTTGGGTATCCATATTTGACTCATCAATAACGCTCAAATTTTAAAATATACATTGAAATACATATTATGAAAATTTTATAATTTTTCATTAAAATTAAATTTATTACTAATCCTATCCATCCCACAAGTTAATGTTGTCATATACATGTATATTGATATGATAAATTTGAAATTCTATTAGATTAGATATTCCAATTAAAGAAAGATATTGAGAATTGCATGAAATTGGGCTAATTAATTAATTGAATCAACAACATAACATGCATTATATATATATATATACACACACACAAGATATGTAGTACCCCAATGCAATGAATAACATTTACAATTTTGAATTATAGGTTTAATTTTTAGGTTCTTTCCTGTTCAAAGTTTTGTATATATAAATAAGTTTATGCCCTAATAATTAGAAAATGCACATCATTATATAGAAATATTTAGAGTGCTAGTAATTTACAAATGGTGATAATCGAATCGAGGTATTTAATTTTCTTCTATTTGATTTTCACTACTCTCTTTATTGTTCATGAATGTAAGTAAGTAATGTTAAACTTAAGAGTTAACTTAACTGGTAAAATTATGAATTTGCGTTCCGGCAATCACTAATTCAAGTCTTTTTAGGGGCCACTAGATGGCTTACCCGATTATTAAATTCAGGACCCAGGGTTTAGTCAAGCTATGCATAAATTGGCCCACACACCTTGAATTACCAAAAAAAAAAAAAATGTGAGTAATGTCATAAAATTCTCAATAATTATCAATATTCATGAATTATAATATGTCATTGACTCTAAATTTATTGTAATAATGTAAATATTGATATACATAGTAATTCTTTTACTACATATATATGTGTTTTTTTTAATATCTGTCAATATGTATGTATGTATATAGGTAGTGAAGATGGCAACAACAATGTACGGACTGAGAAGGCACTAATGGAGCTATGAAAAAATGGGAGAGAAAAGAATTTTATAAGCCATTGTGATGAAGAAGTTTGTTGGTGGTGTTGTGCTAGAGTTGGTCTTATTCCTCCATTTCAACCATTTGTTATGTTGAATGGCAAATTTGTAACAAAAATTGTTAGTTAATCAACAAAATATATATAAATGTATATCATTTTATAATTAATTTGGATTCAATTAAGGTTCATTTGGCTGTCTTCAAAAAACTTCAACTTTCAATTTTCCTCAAAATTTTAACTTTTTGTAACTTTTATGAAACGTAAAAATAAATAATAATAATAATAATAATAATAATAATAATAATAAAATAAGAAAAATTACCATACATGCAAAACTATCAATTTTTTTTCAATTTTCTGCAAATTTCTTCCAACTTATAAGGTTTTATTAAATACAAAAAGGCCACTAAATTGCCAAAAGTTTAATCTATTTTGGTTTATTAAATGGACCATTAATATGTATGCATGAGGATAATTCCATTTAAAAAAATTATCTCTTTTCTTCTACCATGTGCATCTCAAATTTTTAGATAACTAACATAAACCTGTTTAAAGACTAAGGTTCAGTTTGGAAAGAAAAAAGTTAGCTTTTTTGTAATTAGCTACTAAAAATCTAATTTTTTTTTTTTTTGGGGAAGGAAAAAAAGTAGTTTTCTATTAGCTAGTTTTTTAATTTTTGTTAATTTAATTTTTTTGACTTTCATGGTTTAAAAGAATTTTCAAATTTAGGAAGATAAATTTAGTCATTTAAAAAAAAAAGTCAAAAAACGAGTAGCTAGGAGCTAAGAAGCCAGTTAGGCTTCCCAAATGAGGTCTAATGCTATGTGTTTGGAATGTGCATTTGCAAGGGAAAATAAAAGTGAAATAAAATGGGAAAAAAATATATTGAGGTGAAAAAGTTTAAACCTATTTTATTTTTTGATTGACATAGAAAAATGAAAAGATAATTAATAAAAATGTTAACTAGCAAACCTAATTTCCCTTAATTACTTTTTTCTTTTTTCTTTCCATTAATCCATACATATTCCAAACATAATCTAAAGCTTCATTTGATAAACTTAAGCAAAAACCAACTTTTAATTAAATTTACTTTTAATAAAATCTTTATTTTCTATAAAATTCATTATTGGTGATTGATAAAGTATATATTAATAAACGTCCTATATACATTAATAAATATTATATACCATGCTCCAAATTCCATAATTTGAGGTGCGATTATGCAATTTATAATTTATCACAAAAACCTCAACCAAAGCCATATACATCAAAATATAATAAATAAAGTCTTAGTCCACAATCGAACAAAGTATTCCTAATAATACAATATAACAACATAGGCTCAGCTAGTCTAAATAACCTAATCAAAATCAAACAACTATCTGACGAAATATATTCTTGGAGATCAAAAGAATATGGATAACAAAAATCTAGTCTAAACATAACGAAAATATGCAACAAAACTCGACCTAAGGGTCCACTTATGCTTTAGACTCGGCATCTGTAATAAAATTTATATAGAAGTAAGCACGGGTCAATTTGTGTCCACCATGCAAATAAACATATAAATGCAATAACATGATATAACATGCTCTTATTGTGCATCACATAAGTCTCATCGTATCAAGTATTCAACCATTAATATATCATTCCATGGTTTACTCAGTTGAGGTCACTTCCAGGCCTAAAAATCTTCGTTTCAGTAGTTTTTCGCCCGTTTTTTATTATTGTTGAATCTCAAACTTTGTTGAGAGATTTTTTCCCTTTAATTTTTGCTTGAAAATTAGGGTTTATTGCTTCCAATTGCATCAGATAAATTAAACACAATTCATTATGGATAGTATTTCAAATTTAACAGAAAGGACCTTCGGCATAAGCATGCAAGATCAAGTCTTATAGGTACGAGGGACAAACTAACAAACCATACATAATATACTGAAGTAGGAGCACATGGTAGGCAATGGTTAAGGGCGTGCGCACATGAGATTGGGTCTCATGCACACGGGAGCCATATACATGGTTGGCCCATGAGTGCTCCATTCTTATGTGAATAAGGTGCCAGAATTAAGGTCATGCGCACAATACGAGACATATAATAGCTAGTCTACTTGCTCTATTTTGGCCTCCTCATTTTTCATGTTCAATTTTACCATTTTATGAACAATTTAATCAACAAAACTAGCCATTTTCAATTTTTATAAGTGTATTAAGTTTTCTAAAACTTCAATTTTTATTTAAATCACGGATTTAACAAGTTTCAAATTCACTATTCATCATATTTACCAATGAAACATATATGTGTAAGTGTGCATGCATATATCGACCTCTTAAATATTCAAATATCATGCTATATATCATAATCAACATTGGTGAATGTATCTATACATCACAAAAGTAATAAAACACCATTGTTCTTTACCTCGAGTTGTTTAATAGAAGAAGAAAATGAAATAGACGAATGTCAAAAAAGCTAAAATTTTGAAATGGTCACCGAACACCATCACCAAAGTCTCTAATACCAAATCAAGACTCAAATCTCACACCTTTCAACCCTAATTTCACAATGAATTAATAGGAAGACCCAATTTGTGAAGAGTGCATACTCTCTCAACTCACACTTTTCTATTGTTTTTGGAGAACTACCCAACCTCAATCTGCTATACGTATATATAGACATAACAAACTTTTCCATGAAGGAAGTGTGATCAGAGAGAGTGATATGACATAGGCGGTGGGTAGGGGTAGACTGGGTGTAGGTTTGAGTGGCAAAATTAAAACAAGAACAAGTTTAGCCAAAAAACTAGAAAAATGTAAGCAACTTATAACTAATCAGAGATTGAATTAGGCATGCAAACAGGGAAGAGATTAGTATGCTTAGACAGACACTTGAATAGAGTCGTGTGCACAAAAAAAGACATGTTGCTCGTACGCCAATGCCACAAGCCTATAGGAAACCCCATGAGATATGCATGGGGAAACCCCATGACTAAAAATATGACCTATATTAACTTTCCAAACCCTACTTACACCCCCCTAAAAAAAAAAGAACCTTTCTAAACCCTAATATGATAAATCAGAAACCGAAAATCGAGCAACTGAGTGAACTTATGCATAAATCAATCACATCAAAATAAAATAAATAATAAGCCTAAACTTAGTGTATTGTAAAAGGCAAGGCTCATTACATTTTATAGAATAAACATATATTAATAAATAGTATATAAAATAATTTTTATCAATAAATGTAATCAAAATAAACTTTTTAATAAATAATTTACTTGTAATATTTAATATATATTATACAAATAAAAATTTATAATAAATGTCACGCCCCGGATTTTCATAACCGAATGCTCAGGGGTGACTTGGGATTTATTTGTTAGATATAAAAATAAGATGATAATAACACGCTGTCACACCCCAGAATTTTTCTCCAAATTGGGGTTGACCCGCAAGAAAAATTTTAAGATATTCAAAATCCCTTGTTTTTCCCAAACAATATTTATAAGTCATTGGACTGAACCATTTGATGGGATTTCAACTACAGGGCACAAAATAAAGATAGAGAAAATATTACAGAGCCATCTAAGTGTCCCAACCACGCGATTAACATTACATACCAAATAAAAGCAAATTAGGTCTATACTTAATAATTACAATCATCCAACAATTGTTACAGACCAAAATAAAGTCCTCCAGCGCTGCGCAGGAAAGAAGAAAAAAATAACTCTTCTGATGGAATACTTAAGAGAAATTAATCTCTTTCCAGCTCATCTTCTGTATCCCTATGCTTAATATCCTGAAAAAAATATTCCCACAAGGGGTGAGCTACTAAAGCCCAGTAATCAGAATCTCCTAGGTGCCTATATACAGTGGTTGTAATACTACACTGTATCAAGTGAATGTGTTTAGGTGGGATACTATTTATGCAACAATTAATTCAATAGATCTCAACTGAATAATGTAAATTATACTTACAACGGTTCGATGAAACCGTCACCGTAACTACTATTTTACTTACATGTAAAAATAGTTAAATATTGATGTGTGTACCACAATGAAGTCTGTGTCGCAGTGGTAGGGATCTCAGATTTAGATCTTCAAGGTCTCGGGATCAAACCCCATAGCGATATAGGTTTCATACATATATATATATATATTTATAAAATATTAATCGAGAGGAATTAAATATAATTAAATAATTCCAACACATCATTCATACATAACAAGAGAGGTTGCTAGTTACAGTAAAATTTAGTAAAGGAGTTTAATCTAAATCCTCCTAAGATAATCATACTCCTATCCTCCTTTACCCCCAGCCTTGGGAACCAGTGACTTTACGGGCTTAGCATCCAATGCATACCGACGGTGTCACCTACCAAAAACCTAACCGTCGTGACCGGCTACCTGACTGGCCAGGTCAGAAGGGAGCATCTCCCAAATAAAATGCATGTTCCCATCATTATCTAAAAGGCCATTTCTACCTACCCATCACTCCATTGCCAAAAAATAACTTTAGCACCGAGTGCCTTAATTTCTTCTCACCCTTTTACATTCCCAGGGTACCTTGTATGGAAATCAGACATTTTTAATAACAACCGGCAATGTTCCCGGGTGATGAATCAAAAGTGGGATTATTCAGTCACAAGCAGTATATTTTTTTTTAAGCACTTTATCTAAATCCATAATTTAATAGAAATTCTCAATAAATCAAAGATTTAACATAGTCATCAATATCATTATCACAAAGGTAGGTACTATATATAAATTAACAAGTAGCAAGTAAAAAAAAAAATTTAGAATACGAATTAGTATTTTAGTTAATTGTTTTGACAAGTTTACCGTACCAAATTTGATAAGAATAAAATTATTTCTAATGGTATATTAATTAGGCCGAGGTTGGTAGCTTAGTGGGTGGGCGACCCTAATTGCGATTTAAAGTCGCAAGTTCGAACCTCATTGGCTGCAAATCTCGGTTTTTGCTTCTTTTACTTTTTATTTTATTATTTTATGGAATATAAAGAAAATAAATAGCTCTTTGACTTATATTTAATTTTTAGCAAAATTGATAAGTTTTATTTTATTTAAAATAATCTAAATAAATTTCCAATCATCATCTTATTTATAACCAAACCCTTATCATAGGTTTTTGGCTTCAAGGTATCCACAAATGTCTACAGAATTATTCCAATGTTTAGGAAGGTATTAAATGAGTTTCATTAAATTCACTTAATCATAAAAATATAGTTATATAACTTGTTAGGTTGACAAAACAATGCCTAAAAATAAATCAAATTCATTTAAGAAAGACCAAATGAGAAAAGAACAAGTCCATTGTTTCTTTTGGGCATTTTATCAAATACTAGCATTTTACTTTGAATAAGTCATCCAACTATTCATGATGAAACTGATTATCTAAGTCAATTATCATCAATATTAGTGTGTCAAATAATACATAATATCTAGTTTAAAATAATTTCATATCAATAGAAATTATTAACATAACAATAACTAACAGAAGGAAATTGGAAATTTAAATAAATTTTTAAACATAATATTCTAAACAAATCCAAACAAGCATCAATTAAAACTAAGCAGAATAGCAGCTTGAAAGAAAATTCATATAAAATAAAGTAGGACTCCAATATCTATAAACTTTATATCTGTAGAAACTAGACTTCAAGACCTACAACTTTCATGTTTTACACTTTTTAAAATTCTAAGGTCTAAAGGTACAAAAACAGCTTTGAATTCAGTTTGTTTAGAAAATATAGTTTTACACGTGCTCAGTATTTTGGGCATAACTTTTGACTCACAAATCGGATTGATGCAATTCTTTTTGGGTTGAAAAGAAAACTGAAATGGCTACAACTTTTATGTTTTAGCCGAAGCCTAATTCCACCGTTTTAGGGGTAAGAAATTACAAATAGAGAGCTGTTAGTATACTGAGTTACATCAGTCAAAATTTTGGCTTCCCTACTCCCAATATACGGGTATTTATTTTTATCACAATCAAGTTTCATACTTCAAACCAGAAAATGCATCAAATATATTTTAGGAGGTTCATCATCCTACCTCAATGAAGATATTAATGACCAAGTCTGAGAAGGAAAAATGAGTTAGCTTTGAACACCACCCAAATTGAAAAATTACAAGCCTTTCTTCTTCCTCCAAGCAACACCAAATCTTCAGCCTCACTAATTAATAATTTATTATTATTTCTTTCTTATTTTCTTCTCTTTGAAGACACACAATTTATAGGGAGTGTAGAGAAAGTGTCGGTAGAGAAAAACAAGCTTACCTAGACTTGAAAACCACTAAAGTAGCATTATGCATTAGGTAGTATAATACAAATAATCTAGCTTAGCCTTTTTGACTATCTAGCCACATAATTTAAGATAGGTGTTGGAGGATGGGTGAAGATGGGTGGCATGATCGGGGAATCATGCTAACTTTTTGACAAATTAAATAATCATGCTAGCTTTTTGACAAATTAACAAAATGCTTTAAATCATGCTAGCTTTCAAACAAAATGCTTTAAATCTTGTTTGCTAAATAATTTGAAAAAGATGCTTTAAGGTCATCAATGTAGGGTCTTCTCTTTGTCTAATTAGTCAAATAATTTTGAAAGATGGTGAGAGTGTATGGAAGATGGAAAATGAAGTTGTCAGGAAATAATTTAGAGCAACTATTCATTAGTCAACTCATTGAGTGATAAAGTGAGTTGAAGTGAGTTGAGGTGAGTCAAAGAAAAGGGTTGACCCATAGGTTAATGGGCTTGGTTTGAACCAAATAAGTAATTGGGCTAGGAAATGTTTGGATAAAAATTTAGAAATTCTACATTAAACTCCCACATAGGGTGAAATTAAATCCGAAAATCTTTCCAACCAATTCCAAAAATTTTCAAATCCTCAACTTTCTAGATTTTTACTATAAAAAGTATCACCACCACACTTAAGCAATTTAATTAAGAAAAAAAATTCAGGTTATTACAATAAATCATGTATTAGCAAAAGATTTCAATTTCAAGTCTTAAATTTTAATAAATTAAATAATCAATTCTTTAATTGTTACAGCGAAAAAAGTTTTAGAGAGAAATCACTATTTTACACTTCTTTTAATTTTCAATTGTGGATAAATGTTCACGTAAACCATAGATTATAATAAATTAAATTGTGATACTCTTAATTGTTATAGTTAAAAAAAATAAAATTTTTAGTGGAGTTTTTAGTAAAACTTTAAGAACAATATGTATTTTAGTATTTTACCTAAAAGAAAAAAAGATGTGTTATTACATTTTACCATCTTATGATTTGAACAAAAATATATGACTCAATTCAATTTAAAAGTCAACATATAACACTCTCATAATTTAAATTAAAGTGCAAAACTAATTGAATTTTACAAATATAACTAGATTTATGTCTTGTGAGTCAAAATTGATTGATTAAAAATGATTTTCATAAAAAAGATAAAACTACATTTTTACTTATTTTCAGGTTAACATAAATTATTATTTTATTTTTTTTATAAAAACTTAGTTTGTATATACATTTTTAGGCCCCGTTTGACAACGCTGTCGTTTTTTTGTTATTGTTTTTCTGTTATCGTTTTCTATTTTTTGTTTTCTATTACCGTTTATTTTTTCTTAAATAAAAATTAAAAAATGCAAGTTGTTTATAATTATTAATTTTTTATTTTAGAATATATTTAATTTTATTAGTTTTAAAAAATTAATAGAACTTAATAACATATATTTTATATTAATTTACTTTAATTAATTATATTAATTAAAATTATTTAATTATTTATTAAAATCATTTAATTCAATAAATATAAAATATATTAAATTATATCATTTATTAAAAATAATTTAATAAAATATATTTTATATTAAATAAATAATTAGATCAGATTAATTATTAAATTAAATTATTTATTTTTAAATTAATTAAATTCATTAAAATTATTTTTTAAAATAATTTAATAAAATATATTTTATATAAATTAAATTAATTAAATCATAAATAATTTAATTTAATTATGATATTTATTTAAAATAATTTAATAATAATTATCAAATTAAATTAAATTAAATTAAATTAAAAATTAATGTAATTTAATTATTTATTATTAATTATTTCATATAAATTAATTTAATTATTAAATTAAATAAATTAATTATGATATTTATTTTAGATAATTTAGCAATAATTAATTATTAAATTAAATTAATTTAGTTTTATTATTTATTAAAAATAATTTATGTTAATTTATATAATTAATTTAATTTATTGAATTTAATTATATTATTTATTAAAATAACTTATTTTAATAAAATATTTGAATAAAATAGTTTATTTTTATGTAATGTAACAAAAATAGATAAAGTTTTAAAATTGATAAAATATTGACAAAAAAAAAATCAGGGTGAAAACACATTTTTTCTATTTACGTTTTTCTATTTATGTTTTTATTTTTTTTGAAAATAAAAAAACGTAAACAGGTTTATCAAACATGTTTCTATTGCGAGTTTACAAAATTTTGAAAATATAAACAGAAAAACAGAAAACGAAAATGTTACCAAACGGGGCCTTAGTAACATTTTTTGACATTTTTTGACGACTATGACACAAATATAATTAAATTTAATTTTTATAAATTTGTTGTTTATTCAAAATTACGGCAAAGTTAGGTGTTGAATTTTTAACTAAAAATAAATTATTTCTTTTATCAAACTGTAATTATAAAAAAAAAAACCAGCGAATTTTTTTATAACCCAAAAAAAAAAAAACCAAAAAAATTCGCTCTGTTCAGAATCGTTCTAGAGTCAAAATCAACTATCCAAAACCCTAGCTCAGGCAGCAGCTTCACGCCGCCGTTTTCATCGCCGGCTTCGCCTTCGCGTTGAGTGCAAGTCCATCATCTTTTTCTTCCCGCGGCCTCGTTCTCTTCTTTCTCACACACGCTAGACCCCCTATTGCTCGGTTCGCAGCTGCCGTCACGGACACTCTCACTCTCGGCGTCTTCTTCATCAATCGACTATACTCCACAAGTGCTCGGACGATCCTCGACCAGATCTTCATTGACAAACCTCCACCAAATCTCGATCAGTCCATTGACAGTAAGTTGCCTTCTCTCGGACAAATGTCGAACACTCCTATTTGATTTTGTGCATTATGTACTGGGTAGTACTGATTCTGGGGCTTCTCTTTTATCGTATATCAAGTTCTTAGAACCTTCATATCATCATTTAAAACAATATGCTTTGATCATATGGCAAAACGTTGTTAGACATTAAGTAATAACTTGATTTCCAATTTCGAAACTGAATTGCAAGGTTTAAATCATCAATTGGAATTTGTTGAGTTCTAGAATAAGCTTCAAATGATGCGTTAGATTATAATCAGATTTATTGTATTTCAATTCTATAATTCTAAAAGCAATTTTATATGCCCAACCATGTGATGTGGTGCTGTGCGTACTGCTTTTGTTTACCCATTGAAATTCAAGCACCCAAAAAAATTTTAACGTGATAATTTTACATCTAGAAAACAATAAATTTCCGATTTCAAAACTTGATTCCCACACTAATTTCCAGTAAAAAAGAAAAAAATTGAAATATAAAATAACATAAATAAATTTGGCGGGAAAATAGGGACGGGAGGGGGAACCCTTATCACAGTGGGGACAGGTATGGGAGAGGATTTCATCGTGGGGGTGAGGTAAGCGATCCCCTCCCTAACCCGCCCCATTAATATCCCTACTGGTGTTGGTAAATTGCTAACTTGGCGCTTCTATACCCAAAGGCCCCCAACTTCAGTTTCGGGGAGAGAGAGGGCTGATAACAAACCAGGAGTCAGCGTTCCTTCTCTTCTGGATCCCACGGCCTTTCTTTTATGACAAAGTTAGGTGTTGAATTTTTAACAAAAAATAAATTATTTTTTTTATCAAACTGTAATTATTAAAAAGAAAACCAACGAATTTTTTTATAACCCAAAAAAAAAACCAAAAAATTTCGCTCTGTTTAGAATCGTTCTAGAGTCAAAATCAACTATCCAAAACCCTAGCTCAGGTAGCAGCTTCGCGCTGTCGTTTTTGTCGCCGCCTTCGCCTTGAGTGCATGTCCATCCTCTTTTTCTTCCCGCGGCCTTGTTCTCTTCTCTCTCACACACGCTAGACCCCGTATTGTTCGGCGAAGACATTACCACTACCTTTTCGCATTCCGCCAGCGTCGACAGTGGCTGCCAGTTCACGTCGATCCCCTGAAGGTAACATATCATCAAACCCACGTTGTGTTCTTTGATTCTTTCAGCAACATAGCAAAAATTTAGGGACGTGCGTGGCAATTTCCTAAGGTATCGTGCCCGTTGCCATTCCTAACCAGAAGTTTATAGGGAGATGGAATGAAACTACGGATATTGTGATATTGTGGTGAACATTTCAAATACCGTTATGCATACTAATGGTTATTAGCAATGTTCATTATTCATTGGTTGCAATCTGTCGGACATACAAAGGATGGTATTGTCTTTTTTAATGCAGTAGTTGTACTTAGACCAAAAAATGTTTCACGCATGTAGTCATTGTATAATAGCAAAAATAAAGAACTAGTATTGAGCCATTCTACTGCAATATGGATACTATAGGATTTGCTTTTAACTATTTGACCTGATTGCAAATTTTTTGGTAGGTTAGTGTTTTAAAATGACAGAAGACAAAGAAGTCAAGTCATTCAAAGATCTTGGGGTATGTGACCAACTGATAGAGGCTTGTGATAATCTGGGCTGGAAACACCCATCAAGGATACAAGCAGAAGCTATTCCTCATGCATTGGAAGGTTCTTTTCCTTGCATTTCATTGTCTCATAAACCCGCATTTATTATATGCATCTATATGTCTTGTTGATCTACTGCATGGATGTGTTTAGGTAAGGACTTGATTGGGCTTGCACAAACAGGATCTGGTAAAACTGGGGCTTTTGCCATCCCCATTCTCCAAGCCCTTTTGGATACTCCTCAAGCATTCTTTGCTTGTGTGCTCTCCCCAACACGGTTTGTTATTTGATTCATTTGTCTCATTGCAAGAAGAAAGCTTATTGGTATGACATTTGCTACATCTTCTAATCTATTGTACTTTCGTTCCCCATGTGCTAGTGAGCTTGCGATCCAAATTGCCGAACAGTTTGAAGCTTTAGGATCTGGCATTGGTGTAAAGTGTGCCGTGGTAAGCTTTCCGTTTCATGATTTTTATTTCATGTGTGCAGATTCCCAATGTCTTGTGAGCTTTGGTCTACTTTAACCAGACTTACATACCATTGATTTCTCCACTTATACCTTTAAAATGGCTATATGATGACGTATTTCTAAAAATTGGGATTTCAAATCTCTTATTGAATGGCAATTTTTCATGGCCTTTATTGTGCAAATAATAGTATTCATTATGCTTTGCATTTCCTTTTTTTGTTTCCCACCAATGAAATGTTTTAACAAGTGGCTGCTACATTTTGTCGCAGCTTGTTGGAGGGGTTGACCATGTGCAACAGAGCATTTCCCTTGGGAAGCGGCCACACATAGTTGTAAGTGTTCATATTTCTAGGATGAATCATATCTTTCCTATCTGCTTCTCGCCCCACCGTATATATGACCTGTTTGTTTTGTAATGATCTGCAGAAACATGATAAATATACCAAACAATCCACATATGTGCAATCACTTTTCATTCAGATATGAAATTTTGGAAAATACTAGTGGCATCCCTGCCTTTGGTGAGAGTGATACTAATCCCTTAGAGTTCTAGATTCACCCTATCAACACCAGGAGCCAGGCAATGCCAAGAGATTCAAACTGATGTCCTCTACTTAGATTGGTGAAGGTCTTATTGTTGAACTTCCTCTATGTGGGTCTCATTCAAACTGATGCCCTCTGCTTAAATTTGTGAAGGTCTTATTGTTGAACGTCCTCTATGTGGGTCTCATATGAGCTCCTTTGAAGAGCTCTTTTTCAAAGGAGATACACAAGTAGAAGTCAAAGTAATGAGGAGTTTAGTTTGCATGTTATTTTCATTGACGTAATCATTTTTTTGACTAATTGTTGACAAAATTCATCTATGTTCTTTAATCACCCCATGCATTTTTTTTTCTACTTTTTGGACATTAAGGACTTAGTCCTTTGTGGATATATTGTATATCAGAGTAGTTTGTCATGGTTTTAATTTGCATTCTCTATCATCTTTTTATTTTTTTTCTCTCATCCTAATTTACTTTTAGTTTGTTGGTTTTTTGTGTATTCATTTAGTTAGAGTTTATCCATGTAGGTGGCAACTCCTGGTCGTCTTGTAGATCATCTGTCCAATACTAAAGGTTTTTCACTCAGGACATTAAAATACTTGGTAAGATTTTTTAATGGCTAGCATCTACAAAATTTTCACTTCCTTCCAGTATTTCCAATGTGCTAAAGTCATACAAATGTGTCAATTTTGCTCTATTTTGAATTTGCTGTAGTCTGCTTTTAATCTGCTAAAAAGAGACTTATATACTTTGTTACATGCTAAAAAGTACACAAAATTTCTTATGCAAGATTGTGGAATCCCTGAGTGTTTTTTATCAATTTTTAGATTTTTGTTGCGTACATTGCGATATTTGAACCCCACTAGATGAAATAAGGGGAGAGCTTATTTGTATCCATGTCTAAGAAAGGTGTTGTATGTTGCAGCCCTCTCTATGCTATATGTTTGCACCTTGTGATTAGTTATAGTCAAAAGTTACTAGAGCTTAATGATGAGATGCAATTTTCGTTTGTTTAAAATGCTCTCAGTGCATCGTAACAAAACTAAAGCTAACGTGTGCCATATTCTCTCGGGACTGAGGAAAGAAGGTGGGTTTCAATAGCCATGACTAGGCAATGGAGTGGAGAAGGGTGAAGAAGAAGAAAGACCTTTCAGGTGATAGTGACAACAATGGACATCAAAGAGGATCAAACACAAAGGAATGGGATTGAAATCATTGAATGGGGAAGAGGTTATCAAAGACCGGTGGTCATTTTTGCGGAAGAAATTCAATGGGTTGTGAAGATATGCGAGAAGGCGATGAAGGTGGTTAGAGGCAACCTACAACTAGGTAGCTTCAAAGGGGGCAAAAGGATATTGATTGGCATTTGGATTAGGGATGGAGGGATCCGGAAGCTGGAGCTCAAACTGTTCTCTCTCTTGGGTAGATTCACAGTTTGGGTTTTAGAGCTAGATGGAGTGGGGGTTTGGTTCTTCTTTGTGAAAACCCTAAACAAGTTCGATCCAAGGAGGAAGTTATCAAGGGAAAATAATGGTGTAGGGAAGCAAGGTAAGTTGTATGCTAAGGCGGTGGAGTTGTCGACGTGGAAGGAGGTAGGCTTGTGATGTTAAGTGTAAGGGTTTTGGTGGAGAGGAGAGGGTGGTGGTTGATTTTTAAGACGTTGTGGAAGGCAATAAGAGTCCTGAAAGATGTTTAGCTGGGAGGTTTGGGGGACCTGGGGAGATGACTATTGGTGTCGGGGAGATGAGGGGATGGGTGGGTCAAAATAGGACATTCCTGGCAGGGTTGAGGTGAAGGAGATGGGCCAGTGGAGGTTTTTGTTTGTATTTCCCTCGAAGGAAGTTGTAAAACAAGCCAGACCAAGGAGGAGCTTGAGAGGCTTTCCTCTGTTCCTCGATCAATGGCATAGTTGGGGGTGTTATGGGAGTAAGGGGTGGAACAGCAGTAAGGTTTAGGTGTGGGTGATAGGGCTTCCTTTGTTTCTTTGGGATGTTGGTGTTTTCAACAGTTTTGGTGATTTCTGCAATGGCTTCGTGGAGGTAGATAACAAGACGAAGATGAGGGAGAAATTAAAGTGGGCTCGCATCTGTGTAAGGGGTGACGGAAGAAGGATTCTGGCTTCAGTGAAGATTGAGGTGGGCAAAATGATGTTTGATTGCTCTTTGTGGGTGGAGCGAGGGCCATCGGTGGATTGCGTTGAAGGTTATTTTCAGTAGAAACGACGATCGAAGGTCACTGGACTACTGTAGGGAAGGATGATGATAGTGCCTGGTTTCAATGGGGTAAAGGAGCATGGGAGTGATAAAGGCATAGGAGAAGGTTTCAAAGGGTGCTGGGGCACATGGCACAACCTCAACCATGTTGTTACCTCTCAGTGTATTGAAGGGCTAGCCCAATGGATTCGGGTTGGATTAGGTATGAAGCAGCATAAGTGGTTTAACTATTTAAAGCTAGCCCAATCAGGCTCAATCCCAGTTGAGTTGGGAACATGAATCGATTTGGGCTAGCCCAAGAGGAAGAAAGTGTTTTGAAGATAGGCCTAGGTAGTACCTCGTGTATTGAAGTCTTGTCATCTAGTGAAGCTAAAGCCCAGCAATGTGATGTCCATTTCATGTAAGTTGAAAGCTCAGTGTATTAGCTCTCCATTTTAGGGGAGGCCTCTCTTTCTCTCCTTCTTCTTGTCAGTCTCCCTCATATTTTTCTTCTAAGGGAGCTGATGTCTCTGAGTGGATGACTGGGTTGGAATATCCTCATTTAGAGGGGGAGAGGATGAAAGTAATGGACAGCATCATGGGGCTTGCAGGGGGCATTGCTGAATATGGGGCGAGGGACTGTGTGGGCAGTAGACAGTTGCTTTTAAGCACAAAATTCAGGTTAGAAAGTGAGGAGAGTGATGGGGAGGTTCTTGAATGTATCCATCTGGCATGCTAAGGGCCAAAAGATTTTAGAAGAATGGAGGATGAGATGCAGTTTTTGGGGATTGTGGGGCAGACCAGGAAAAAAATATGAGCTTGGGTGATAAGAAGAGTCAAGTCATTCAAGAAGATTTTGGCAGTCTCAGATGGGGTTTTACAAAAGAATTTATGGAATTAGTGAGATCCATTAAGGGTATTGAAAAAGAATTTATGGAATTAGGGGTCTCGGACGGTTTTGAAAAAGAATTTATGCTTTATTTTCTATTTTCTTACATTCCATCAATAAATTCTTTTATGAAAAACCAAAAATATGGAGAAAACCTCAAAAGTAAACGTAGACAAACGAAAGTAAAAGAGGCACATGAGATTTAACGAGGTAAAATCCGAGAACTACTTCTAGGAAAAACCTCCAGTCTATAAGGCGACTAACCCTGAAAATCGATCCACTATAAAATCGAAGATTACAAGAGTTTACCGTACAAGACTCGACTTGACACCTGTCCTAATCTAAGTACTTCTTGCTTGCTAGAACCAGCAATGAATCTTCTCCCGTGTGATTGACTTCGTTCTTGAACCCAAACGGCACCTCTTAGAACCCAGAGATGTTCTTTGATTCTTCAAATTCCTTGAAGTCATGATCAAATGTTGTTCTTTGTATATCTACACTTTTGATTGCCTCTAGCACAATATAATTTCTTGCCTTTCAAAAGTATTCTTTCATCTCAAAAGTGATTATTAGGTCTGACAGAGTATATAATATTTATATTTGCTCCATTCGTTCCTAATATAGAAATAGAATAAAAATCGAATATGTCAGAAATTTACAGATTGCTCAAATCCCGGTTACACCATATTTGGAATGAATCAACTTTCCAATTCAATGGAAAGTCCATCTTTGCATTGAGGAACAACTTGACCAATAAAGACTTAATACGAAAATTACAAATATTAAATACTTATTGGCTCGCAATTGTCACACTTAAAAATTAAACCTAACAATCTCCCCTTTGACAATTGCGTGACAAAAACCAAACAAAATAATAAAAAAACTATAGACTCGTGCTCAAATCCTGGCATTTGACTCCCCTCAACACGACTCAAATTATATCTGGAATCTCCCCCTTGCCTATTGATATACGTTCAAATTTCTGAAACATATCAATTTCTCAAAAAAAATCATTAGTATCAACTTCCTGCAACACAAATGTTAAAACACCAATAATAGAAAACAAAAATTATCCAAAATAAATTTCCTAAATTTTCATTGAAAACCACTGAAACAAACAAATAAATATATCATATCTCCCCCTTTTTTGTCATGCAATGTTCAATTCGAAAATTATGAGTAAAAAATAACCCAAAAATAAAATAAAATAAAATCAATTGCATAGCTCACGGGGTTAGTCAAACAAGTTTCATAATGTCCACGAGACCATTGCCTAGATAAAGACAAAATCTCTCTCGGATGCCATTTTCTTAATTATTTGGGATCATAACTTGCATCGAAATTGCCACTCAAAGAATCAATTAATTCCAAGTCCCATTTGTATCTTTGTTAATGTTCGTAACCATATCAAAAGAATTGACAGCACAATTGCAATCAGCACGCATACCCTTCACATGGCAAAATTCAAGGTTTAAAACCACCGAACAAATCAACCTTAATTAAATGAACAAAGTAAACTGCATACCAGCAAATGACCAAGAATTTCCAATTATTTACACCCAATATCCATTTGCAGATTCGGGCAAATTAATGCACCAACAGATTCAAAGATAGCAATCTAAAACAGCATGAACCCACAACTCAAACAAATCACACACAACCCATCATAGATGCAACCAAAATCAATTTAAACCAAATCATCATCTAGAAAAGTGGAAACTTATGGAAGTGGTGGATACAATGGAAAGGAGAAGAATCGCAATTGCTTGCTTGCAAGAGACGAAGTGGGTGGGACAGAAAGCTAAAGAGATTGAGAGGACTGGGTATAAGTTATGGTATACGGGACTTAATAGATCGAGAAATAGGGTCGGCATAGTAGTAAGCAAGGACCTAAAGGAAGATATAGTCAATGTGAAACGCTGTGGAGATAGGATTATTGCAATTAAGTTAGCGTTAGGAGAAGAGATAGTAAACGTAATTAGTGCCTATGCCCCCCAGGTGGGCTTAGGAGATGTACATAAGGAGAAGTTTTGGGAAGACTTGGAAAGAATGCTATTAGAGATACCTCAAGGAGAGATGGTCTTCATAGGAGGAGATTTGAACGGTTATATAGGACGCGACATAGATGGATACATAGGAGTACACGGGGGATATGATTACGGTGATAGAAATGAAGAAGGGAAGGATATTTTGGAGTTTGCAGTGGCTTATGATCTCATGGTGACAAACACCTTTTTTAGGAAGAGAGAGGAACATTTGGTGACTTATAAGAGTGGCTCCTCAAAGACACAGATTGACTTCTTCTTAACTAGGAAAAGAGACCGTATAGTTTGTAAAGATTGTAAAGTTATACCAGGGGAGAGCTTGACTACCCAACATAGGTTGTTGGTCATAGATGTGTAGCTTCAAAAGTGGGCTAGAAAAAAGAAGTTGCATAGATGCTCAAAGACTAAATGGTAGAACTTAAAAGGTGATAAGCAAGCAGCATTCAGGGAAAGAGTACTAGAGGAAAACATTTGGACGGTAAATGAGAGTGCAAATATTATGTGGGATAAGGTAGCAAAGTGTATTAGGAGGGTAGGGAAATAAGTTTTAGGAGAATTCAAAGGGAGTGCTTCGGCACAGAAAGAGGCATGGTGGTGGAACGAGGTCGTCCAAGACAAGATAAGAGTTAAAAGAGAGTGTTTTAAATCTTGGCAAAACGACCGAAATGAAGCGAACTTGGAGAGGTATAGAGAAGCTAGAAGAGAAACCAAAAAGACAGTTAGTGAGGCTCAGGCAAAGATATTTGAGGATTTATATAGGCGACTTGACACTAAGGAGGGCGAAAGAGAGATATTCAAGCTTGCTAAATCTAGAGATAGACGGACCAAGGATTTAAACCAAGTTAAATGCATTAAGGATGAGGATGAAAATATATTAGTAAAGGAAGAGGAGATAAAGGAGCGTTGGAAGAGCTACTTCTACAAGTTATTTAACGAAAGCAGTAGTAGTGACATACATTTGGGGCAGTTTACCACTTTTAGGGAAGAATTAAATTTTATGTTCAATAGGAGAATCAGTAGGGAAGAAGTAAAAGAAGTATTAAAAAGGATGAAGAATGGGAAAGCGGTTGGGCCAGATGGTATCCCTATTGGGGTTTGGAGGTGCTTAGGAGAGGATGGCATAAGTTGGTTGACAAAACTTTTTAATGTAGTGCCAAAGAGCAAGAAGATGCCTGATGCATGGAGGAAAAGTATTCTTATACCCATATACAAGAACAAAGGAGATATTCAGAACTGTGCGAACTACCGCGGGATTAAATTAATGAGCCATACGATGAAATTATGGGAGAGAGTTATTGAGAGAAGACTAAGAAGGACAACAAACGTTTCAGAGAACCAATTTGGTTTCATGCCTGGAAGATCAACTATGGAGGCTATTTTTCTCTTGAGGAGGTTAATGGAACAGTATAGAGAAGGTCAAAGAGATTTACATATTGTGTTCATCGATTTAGAGACGGCATATGATCGGGTTCCTAGGGAGATTCTATGGAGAGTATTGGAAAAGAAAGGAGCGTGTGTCGCATATATTGAGGCGATAAAGGACATGTATGATAGAGCCATGACATCTATACGGACGACTGGTGGAGAGACTAATGAGTTCCCTATCACGATTGGTTTACATCAAGGCTCAACGTTAAGCCCTTACCTGTTTGCTTTAGTTATGGATGAGATTACAAGACATATTCAGGATGAGGTGCCGTGGTGTATGCTATTTGCAGATGATATTGTTTTAGTAGATGAGACGAGAGAAGGAGTGAATGCTAAGCTAGAATTGTGGCGGGATACGTTAGAAACAAAAGGGTTTAGGCTAAGCCGATGCAAGACGGAATATATGGAATGTAAGTTTAGTCAAAATAGAATAACGGGTAGTATAGAAGTAAGTTTAGGCACACAAAAGATTGTAGAGAAAGATAAATTTAAGTACCTTGGATCTATGGTGCAACAAGATGGAGGGATTGATACTGATGTAAGTCACAGGATTCAAGCTGGGTGGATCAAATGGAGGAGTGCTTCGGGAGTTTTGTGCGACCGAAAAATCCCCCTCAAGGTGAAAGGAAAGTATTATAAGGTAGCGGTTAGACCAGCGCTGCTATATGGATCAGAGTGTTGGGCAGTAAAGCATAATCATGGTCAGAAGATGGCAGTTGCGGAGATGAGGATGCTAAGGTGGATATGCGGGATTACAAGGAAAGATATGATTAGGAACGAGGAGATTAGGGGCAAAGTAGGAATAGCACCGATTGAAGATAAAATGAGAGAAAACCGATTAAGATGGTTTGGCCATGTTAGAAGGCGTCCAGCAGAGGCATCTGTTAGAAGGTGTGAAAGTATGGAGATTGCCAGGAGTAGGAAAGGTAGAGGAAGACCCAAGAGAAGCTGGAAAGAAACCATTAAACATGACCTGACCTACCTAGATTTATCGGAGGACATGCCCCTAAACAGATCTAATTGGCGTCGACAAATCCATATAGCCGACCCCACCTAGTGGGAAAAGGCTTGGTTTGGTTTGGTTTTCATCATCTAGAAAAGTGGACAGCTTCAGCCCTTGGACCAAAAGGTACATAAATCCAATAGCACCCTCTGCAGGTGACATTTATAAATTGTCTAACCAACACGAAGCAACCGAATCATTACTCAAAAAAAACCCGACGAAGACACAAATACCACGAATCACAATACTGAAAACTAAATTCCCAACAAACCATAACAACAAAAGCAATTTGCAATGCTAGCTAGAAAACCCAAAATCAAACCAAACCACAAATGCTAGGAGAAAGGCAAATGTAATCCAGGAACAGTGTAATAGACCCAAAATGCAAGAATGAACACGATCACACAGTAATCTTCGGATTGGAAGAAAAAATTTCAATTCAAACTCCACATAATTGAAAAAATTTTCAATTCGAACTCCAGAATCAAACCTCGACAACACCATTATGTCTCTTCGGCTGAGACCCGGTAGCCCAATCACCGTCAATGCTGTCGTGAGAGACAAATAAACGGAAAACTATTGTCGACGCGCCCCTGGCAATGGAGATGTCCACTGCTAGAATATCGGAAGAGTGAATAGTAACAGCTGCCATGAAAGTTGTGGCTGCAAATGCGACGACATCGAAAGCTGGTTTGGGGTTTTGAGAAGTCAATAAAGAAAGATTCAAAACAGTGCCTGACAGATCACTATGAGAATTTAGGGTTGAACGAAACAGAATTTAGACAGAAATCATGGTGCTCGAGTGCACTTCGAGCGTTAAAACCAGTAACCACACAGCTCGAACACAGCTCGAACCATCATCAAGCGCGAAAATCAGAACCTATGCCGCTCTAACCGGCATCAAGCGGGTCTGCTTGAACCAACTTCAAGCTCAACAAAAAAACAAAAAAATTCCTAAAAATTATATAAATAACGGTAAGGTTAATTTTTTTTTTTTTAAACTCAAAAAGTAACGCCCAAAAAAAAAAAAAATTTACTAACAAACCTTCAAAACCAAAAAAAAATTATTGACATTACCAAAACCAAGCTACCTTAAAAACCAAGCTTAAAAGGTCATCCAAAGGAAAAGTTTACGAGAATATCCATGTAATTTTTTTTAATTAAAAAAATACGTTAATATAACGACATGAGATAAGCTATCTCATGAACCCAGAGAAGGAAAAACTAATTGCCAAGTATGCACACTCAAACATGTATAAACTCTTCGTAATTATGAATTTTGAGATGAGTGAAAGTCATACTAATAGGAAACAAATGCCTGTGCAGTGTGTGTGGAACTCATGACAATCTGTTCCAAGAACTCAAAGACTATCAAGAGTGTATTGGAAGAATAGAATTTCCTATCACCTGCACCTATATCTAGAACAACTTTGTATGCTTAAGAGTGTCCTACAACCTCACACATACACACAATTTTTTTTTTTTTTTTTTACCGAAGTATTTTTTTTTCTTATACTTGCAATGTTCAACTTAACCACCCTCATTCTACCATGGTTTGGCGGCTTTCACTTACTTCAAAGGTAGGTAGCCCTCCCGGTTTCACCTTAGTGACTTTTCTCACTTGATGTGCAATGGTGCCGGTGACTTCATACTATCCCTTGTGGTAGCCCTTTCCAAATAATCTGGCCATTATTCTAAGCATAAAAAGAGTATATAGACAAGGCATTGGATCAAGTACAAACTATGGCTAATACATACGTGATAGTTCGAGAAGTAATAAGATTCGAAGTAGTGTTTCAAGAGGCACCCCAAAAGCGTGATAGTATTCATCAAGTCAATATTGAAAAGAGTGTATACAAGTATGAGGGATAAATCCAAAAAATTCTAATTCTCTAAGATCATAAAATGAACATAATAACATGCCTCTGTTTTTCTAAATAATAATAAATAAACAAATATAAAATAAATAAAATAAACAAATACATGGATTTTAACTCAAAGAACACATTCCAAGGAATTTCCTAAAAAAAACTCAAATCTTTAAAAGTTAAGGGATTTGGAAAAAATATTAGCTTTTACCACTTCAGACTTGGAAACCCAAATACGTCTAATCTTATGAGAATTCTGATCATGATTTTTAGTAGCATAAAATGGAGTTCTCCTAGTCTTATTTTGGTTCATAGAGAGATTATAAATTTTTTAAAAATTTTTTATCTCTCGAGTCAAATGTACAGTCTCATTCAAAAGAGTATGAAATCGATTTGACAGGAAATTCTTTTGATTATTTTGAGAATGAGACTTTCTAGCTATTTCATCAATATAATTCTTAGGCAAATCATAGAGCTTATAACAATTAGGTTGAATATGACCCTTTAAACCACAATGGTGACAAGTAGGAATGAATTTCCTATGAGTGGGCAAAGGTTCTTGAAAAATTTTTGTTGAATGAAAACGTTGATTCTTTCTCCTCTTATTGTTAAAGAAATAATTTTTGAACTTTGCACTAGATGTTAGAGTCTTACCTTTTGTAACAAGAGTACTTACTGTTACTTTCTCTGATTTAAGCTCATTTTCTAAAAATTTTGAACTTGATGGAATGAATTCAAAATCACTTTTTCTTTTAACTTGCCATCATATCCCAGTCCTGAAGTGTTCTTGGATGGTCTCTGAACACTTAAAATTTCTTCCAATTGTTTTGGTCCTGCATCAAATTTAGATAAAGACAATTTAGCATTTTTTAAATCAAGTTCAAGACACTTAATCTTACTCTTAAGTTAGTCATTCTCTATCATTGCTTCTCTTTCTACAACTCGGCTTTCCTCAAGCTTGTTGAATAAGAATGCATGTCTCACAATCATCTCTGAATTTCTCTTAAGAAGTTCTTCTATCTCATCATTTTGTTTCTTCCTTTCATTTTCTCCCAACTTCACTTCCTCTTTCAACTTCTCACCTTTCTTCACTAATTTATAATACTGTTTGTACAATTCATTATATGTTTCTTGAAGATCCAATTCTTTCTCATCTGAATCTTCAGCTCCACTAATTTCAGAATCACTTTCAGTGCTTTCATTTTTCAAGCTTTGCATAGATGCAGTAAATGTCATGAAATTCTCTTGTTTAGTTTTTGATTCTGAGGTCGATGATTCTTCATTGTCACTATCATCCCATGTCACTTTGAGAACCTTTCTTTTTCTCTTTAATCTTGTCAGACATTCTTGAGTCATATGTCCAAAATCCTGACATTCAAAACACTTCATACCTTTCATCAGTTTTGAATTAGTTTTCTTCTCAAACTTTTTCTCGAAATTTTTCTTTTCAAAACTATTTTCTTTCTTTAAAGAATTGTTTTCCTCAAAATTCATTTTGTTGGACTTATTTGATTTTTGATTTTTGATTTTTGAAAACCTTTTTGAATTTCTTAGCAAGAATAACAAGTTCATCCATATTTTCATTTGAGTCATCATCCTCCTCTTTCACAGTATTTAAAGCCAAACCTTTTTGTTTTTTAGAAGAGCGAAGATTAGACTCAAATGTTTGAAGAGAGCCAAGTAATTCCTCCACTTTTATGGATTCAATATCTTTGGCTTCTTCAACAACAATAACCTTGGGTTGAAATCTATCAGGAACAAATCTTAAAATCTTACTCACAATATCAGAAGATGGAATAATAACACCTAAGTTAAAATGAGAATTAACATTATCACTTAACTTAGCATAAAATTGATCAAAAGTTTCATCCTCTTCTATTTTTAGATTTTCAAAAGCAGTTTTCCATTTAAGAAGTTTAGACTTCTTGACAGTGCTAGTGCCTTCATGAGTTACTCGGAGTATGTCCCAAGCCTCTTTTGCAATCTTACAAGTTAAGATTCTTCGAAACTCATCAGCAGTGACAGCATTGAATATAGAATTCATTGCCTTCCTATTCCATGCACTACTTTCGAGTTCACTTTTATCCCATTCAAAAACAAGTTTACGGATAGTGGTACTCTTATCAGCAGAGACCTTAACAGGACGAATCCAACCCCTCTCAATAGAATCCCAAACTTTGTCATCAATAAACTAAAGATGAGCCCTCATCTTGACTTTCCAATATGCATAATTAGTTCTGTCAAATAGATGAGGTCTCATAGATGACCCACCATCTCTATAATTCTCCATAATTTTTTTTTTTAAAATAAGGATCTCACGAAAATAATTTTTTTAAAAATATGGATCTCACCAAAATATTTTAAAAAAAAATAACTAAGGCGACCCGCTCTGATACCAATTGAAAAACCAAAAATATGGAGAAAACCTCAAAAGTAAACGAAGACAAACGAAAGTAAAAGAGGCACACAAGATTTAACGAGGTAAAACCCTAGAACCACTTTTAGGTAAAAACCTCCAATCTATAAGGCGACTAACCCTGAAAATCAATCCACTATAAAATCGAAGATTACAAGAGTTTACCGTACAAGACTCGACTTGACACCCCTCCTAATCTAAGTACCTCTTGCTTGCTAGAACCCGCAATGAATCTTCTCCCGTGCGATTAACTCTGTTTTTGAACCCGAACGGCACCTCTTAGAACCCAGAGATATTCTTTGATTCTTCAAATTCCTTGAAGCCATGATCAAATGTTGTTCTTTGTATATCTACACTTTTGATTGCCTCTAGCACAATATAATTTCTTGCCTTTCAAAAGTATTTTTTCATCTCAAAAAGTGATTATTAGGTCTGACAGAGTATATAATATTTATATTCGCTCTATTCGTTCCCAATATGGAAACAAAGTAAAAATCGAATATGTCAGAAATCTATAGACTGCTCAAATCCTGGTTACACCATATTTGGAATGAATCAACTTTCCAATTTAATGGAAAGTCAATCTTCGCATTGAGGAACAACTTGACCAATAAAGACTTAATACGAAAATTACAAATATTAAATACTTATTGACTCGCAATTGTCACACCTTAAAATTAAACCTTACATTTTATTTACCCCCCCCCCCCCCCACACACAAAAAAAAAGAGTTCCTGAGCTTAATTGTTTATTATAAATGTTTCCTTTTAAAGTATTATAACATCACTTGATTTTGAAAATAGTCTTAAATGGAAACTTCAAGTACCAGATGATTTGCAACATGAATGTTTGGTGACATATGCTGTTAATTTTGAATTGTTGGACAATCCTATTGCTTTAGAAGTACACTACTGTTCTTAATTATGCGGCTTGTTTGATTGGAAGGTATTAGATGAAGCAGACAGGTTGCTGAATGAGGATTTTGAGAAAGCAATTGATGAAATTTTGAATGCTATTCCTCGTGAACGAAAGACATATTTGTTTTCTGCTACTATGACAAACAAGGTACATGGTTGAGATTTTTTTTCATGTACTCAAAAGTGTTATTTAGTTTGATGAGTTTGTAGAAAAAGATGATGGTTAAATTATTAGAGTTCATGATTTTTTTTTTTTTTTTTGTGTTGATTAAATTAAAACACAATTGTTATATTTCTAACTTATTGTTCTTTCATTTACTTGGTTTAAGGAGTTCATGAATGTTTGGCACTGGCTACATGCATAGAAAAACTGGTGTTAATTATATTATGAATGGTCCTTTTGTATCTTAATTGGTAGTTATAACCTAAGGAGCATGGATACTTCAAGGAAGGTGACGCACTAGTGTCATGTTGTGTCCTATCAAATACGTACGTTCGTTGGGCACTCTTTTGTACACTTGAGAGATATGCATATTCATAAATTAGACACATATGAAACATATTATGATTCTGAAAAAGAAACTTTTGAATCAATTAGTAAGATAAATGCAATATGAATTTACATTTATTGGTTCTTTATCATTGTTATTTTTTTTATTTAAGAAATTTTTAGACTTAAAAACCTCTAATTTGTATGTAAATAAAGTCTTTTTTGATAAATATGTAAATAAAATATTTTAAACTAGATATAAATTAAAAAAATAAATGTATTTTTAGTATCAAAATGATAAATAGTAGTTTTTTCATGTACACATAAAAGAAATTATATTTATTTATTAACGTGTCCCTGATGTGTCGTGTTGTGATAATTTTGAAAATTAATGTATTAGCCTATTTGTGCTGTATTCGTATTCCATGTCCATGTCGATGCTACTTAAGTTTTCACTCCTTATCAAGTATAATTCATTTTTTTTAATAAGTACGGTATAGTTCAAACTTAGGAATGGATTATTGTTCTTACTTCTAACTAGCATCCCGCAGTAATCATTAAGCTGGGTGAACTAAGCTTTTCACCTCCAATAATTCTTGGAAACTCTGTTTTTTTTTTTTTTTTTTGGGGGGGGGGGGTTGGGGGGGTTTGGGTTATGTTAAGGTTTCTTGGTACTGAACTATTTTTTGTAAACATCTAGTCAGGTTTTTGTTATTCAAAAATTGCACATGCCCATGTACATTAAGGTTACAACACGATTTTCACCTCCTATGTCTTCTCCAATTAGCCAGCAATAAAAAATGAGTGCTACATAAAGTTGATTTTGCATTTTGTCTGATGTGATTGTCTTCTTATTCTCATGCACCCCATACCGTACAAAAGGAATCTAATTACAATAATTGTTTGATCCACATTCTGCTCTTATGTTGTTTATTCCATTAGGAGCCATTCCAACCTTTAATGCAATAGATGATATTGGCAGGAATCATATATTTTATGATTCCAAGAAATGGACATGTTTCAAGGAAAATGGTTATGGTAAAAAGGGAAAAATAATGACCAATTTACTCTCTGATGTTGCAGGTGCGAAAGCTCCAGAGGGCTTGTCTAACGAATCCCGTGAAGGTAGTATAAATAGTATATATATCCCTGCATTTTTATCTTCTGCATGGTTTTCTTTATTAATCTTTGAGTACTGTCAAGTTGTAAATCCTTTCAGATTGAAGCTGCATCTAAATATTCCACTGTTGATACTCTGAAGCAGCAGTATCTCTTAGTCCCTGCTAAGCACAAGGTATATCTCAAAATTGCATGAAATTTTTGCTTGTCATAGTTGATGTTTTGGGAATTTTGAAATCTGAGATAGAAATGCCAACTGAGGCATTTGCTTTATTTCAGTATCATTTTCAAAGGAGAGGTTATTTAGTCTTTCAAAACCATGCAGTTAAGCTTGTCTTTATTGTTGGCAAGTAGGTGGTAAAGCAAGGGTTAAACGTGTTAATGCACCAAGCCCTGCTCCTGTGAAATAGTTGAAGCTAAAATGGCCTTGATAATGTGTGTATCGGCCTATCACTGCATTACATATTTCTTAAATTCTGAATTCGTCTCTGCTGTTGGTTACAGATGTGCTATCTTGTATATATTCTGGCTGAGTTTTCTGGAAGTACATCAATGGTTTTCACTCGAACTTGTGATTCAACACGCCTATGGGCTCTAATGCTTCGAAACCTTGGTTTAAGGGCCATCCCAATTAGCGGTCATATGAGCCAGGTATATGTACAAGGGTTTGATGATAGGTTTACTAATTACATTTACATGGTTTTGCTTTAAATATTCAGTGGTTTTTATTTTGATCACTCCTGGTTAGTTGTAACATGCCCTTTCTTTGCCTATGAAATATGTGTGTCAGGCAAAAAGACTTGGAGCTTTAAACAAGTTCAAGGCTGGAGAATGCAATATCCTTGTCTGCACTGATGTTGCCAGTAGAGGACTTGATATTCCATCTGTTGATGTGGTTATAAATTACGATATCCCTTCAAACTCAAAGGTTAGGCTTCCTTCCCACGTGCTGTACAAGTGCAGGTTTTGCATATCTTATCCAGCCTACTATTTGTTATTTGTCATTCCTGTAGTCTTTTCTGCTTTACTGCTTGAGGTTGGGTGTGTGCTCTCTTAATTTTTTCATGGATCATGCTTTTTAACATCACAGTTTAGTCGCCACATATGTTCCATAGTTCCCTTACAAAATTAAAGCTAACCTGCTTATAGTAGAGTTCCCTTAGTGCTGCGAATGTTCCCTTTTCTTCATGAGGTTTTGGTTAACCTGCGTTGCCTCAATGATTCCATAGATATTCATCGCAGCTGTTGATTTTGTGTCAAATAACACATCAAATAAATGATGAACTCTCTCTTTATCTCTTAAATTTTTTTTTTTTTCCTAATATTCTTTCTGAATCTAACATTTACCAACTTCTTCCTTTGTTCTTTTTATTGTTTTCAAACTTGATTCCTGTAGAGCTCTTTATTAGAAAAATATATAAATTTATTTAAAAATGAAAGTAATGCTATACTACTAGAAATATTAACCAAAATGATATGGAAAATTGCGTCCCTATCACTTTAAAATATTTAACCCATTAAAGTGTTCTGCAATTACAAGATTGCCATTAACACATTGAAAATTCTAGTGCATTTTTCTAGTATATCTTTTTCCTAAAAATCATGCACCCAGATATCCCTGGCAACAAATGTGCAATTGATCTTGATTTTACTACTGTTTCGGGTGGAGGTCGGGGGAAGTTATTATCTCTTAATCTGATGTTGTCTTAATTTTCCAATTTATGAAATGGCCTGTAGGATTATATACATCGAGTGGGAAGAACTGCTCGGGCAGGACGATCGGGGGTTGCAATTTCAATAGTCAATCAGTATGAAGTGGAGTGGTATCTGCATATAGAGAAGCTTATCGGTAGGCAACACATTTTACACTTGCATGTTGTGGTAGTCAATCCATGGCAAGAAGTTACCCAAGAGTCAAGACTAATGTTTTGTCTTCCAGGTAAGAAGTTACCCCTGTTTCCAGCTCAGGAAGAAGAAGTTCTGCTGCTGTTGGAGCGTGTCGCAGAGGCCGAAAGAATTTCTAAGATGGTAATTGTTAAATTTTTAGTATTTTATCTTCATTTATCTTTTCTAATTATAGTTGTTAACTTTTTAGTATTATCTTCAATTATCTTTTCTAACTTATGAATGACGAGGACCAAGAACTTGTGCTAGCAATTAGGGTGTTGTGTTCCACTGTTTTTTTCCATTGGCCTTGCTTGCCTTTCTTTGCCCATGCCCCCTTTTTGGCTATTAGAATTCTATGAAAACCCCCCCTCATTTTTTTTTAAGTTCTTCCTTCTGACAATCGTCAATGTTCCAATTTACATATTTATTTCACAGTAGTTGCTTAACTTAGGGTGTGTTTGGATCAGGGATTTTGTGAGAGCAAAGAAAAGGGAACAAAATAGATAAGAAAGGAAATATGAAAGCCCATATGCATGTTCTTGTCTGAGTGGATGAGAAAATAAAATCATTCATCAATAAACTATTTTCTAATTTAATTATTTGTAGTTTCTCAATTGCCATGATTTTTCCATTCCATTTTCGATCACAAACCAAATTAAGAAAAGAAATTTTGAATTCCCTTTTCCTTTAATTTTCTCATAACAAATCCTTGGTCCAAATGCAACCTTAATGATCTTTCTGGAAGAAGCTTGGTTCTCACTTATTCATTGTTGTTTATTACTACTCCCTATCAGATGTTTTACATTTTGTTACCTTCGTTTTCTGAAATTTTATGTAGAAAATCAAAGAAACTGGTGGCAAGAAAAGGAGAGGGGGAGGAGATGATGGCGAGGAAGAAATTAGCAGGCATTTAAATGGGAAGTCATCTAATAAGAGGTCAAAGAAAAGATGATAGAATGGGGGGAAGAAATTCTCTTTGCAAATTTTGTTTAATTTTGAGTGCTTTATTCCGTGGACACTTTTTTTTTTTTAATTTTTATTTATTTATTTATTTATTTTTTTAAGGAGAATGGCTTGAAATTGTACACAGCTGTTTATTTTTGCCTTGACCATAAAGACTTTTTTCTTTGATTATTGGTTGGTCAGTACAAATGAAATGATGTATGCAAGTTATAGACCACACAACCTAATTAGTGGTTTTGAGTTCAAAGTTGGAAGCCCATATAAATGACTGATATAACTAGCTTTATTTGACTTGTTCATTATTATTCTCTAAGGATTGTAAATTGTGTCATTAGAAGTGATTGTTGAGTTCCATCCTACACGCATACATACCTGCAGTTACAAATCATTGTTATGGTGTGGATGTGTTTGCCTACAATGATATGATATGGGTGTGTTTGAAGGGATAAAAAGTGAGATAAAATGAGGTAAGTTGTGAGTTCGTAATTGGTACAGTGAGATAAAAAGTGAATTATTTTTATAGGTTTTTAGAGGTTTTTAAATGTTTTTAGAGATTTTTAGAATATTCTAGCAAATCAAATGTAGTCATAATATCTAGTCTACTTGGTTTTTAGTTTTATCTCATTTAATTTAGAAAAAGGGGAGGTTGATATAACTTTGCAAATCGCACTCTCTAACCTAGACGTTGAATAAATGTACAACATTATGTGCTAATTACACTTTCCAACCTAAACATTGTTAGTCTCTCGCAATGCTTACAATAAGCACAAGGGAAAAAAGACCAAAGTGGATAAATGTACAATTTTATACGCTGATCACACCTCCAATCTAGACATTGCTAGTCCCTAGTGATGCTTAGAGTAAGCACAAGGGAAAAGAGTCAAAATAGGATCACAAAAAAGGAGGGTAGCATGAGAGATCATTAAACTAGGGAGAGAAACAAATAAAGCAAATTTACTTTTGTAGCAAATCACGACTAAACGTAGCACATATAGCAAATCTTTTAAGCTAGTAGGTTCCCTTTAGTGGACGAAAGACGTCTTGTGAGGGTTTGCAAAGATGTTACTTAAAAATATTTTAGATGATCTCATAAATGATACAATTCAATCAAGTAACTTATTATTCAATTTCAATATCAAACAAGTTGCATAATCTAAGAATCGCATATATCGTCCTAATGCATGTTGAACAAGTTCAAATCAACTACTAAACTCAAGTATGTCAATTCTTATTATTCATTCAATTTGATTATCAAGCATACCTAATGGCATGACCTTGGCTTCAAATCTTACTACATTGTCCACTCACAAATGAATTTACTTAAGAAAGGTTTTCTTTCATGGTTCTTGCAAGAATGTGAAAACAAACAAGTGCAATGAACCCAATCAAAACGTGAATGAAAGATTAAAACAAAATAAGTGGCATATCTCCATGAATGGATGTCTTAATGCAATATTAAATGAAAACACTACTCTAACCCACATGAATTGAATTAATACATTTGTAAGTGTCATTCCTCTAAGGTCTAGTAGGTCTTTTCTATGTTGTAGCTTGGCCCTTTGGAATTGGCTAAACAATAAAGGATGGGAAATTTCAAAATATATATCTAGGGATATTATGAAAGTGTAGTAAAAACTCATTCATTCCAACTCCTCTTTCCATACACCTTGAATGCCAAACATGAAGTTTTATTGAATTATAACTATTCTATTTATTTATTTTTTTATGAGACAAGAACATATGATAGTGAAGATTCAAGAAATACTAAATTACATACTTATTTTCTTTTCTTCTTCTTCTTCTTCTTCTTCTTCTCTTCAAATGAATTTCTCTTCATTCCTAGCACATTCCTTTCCAATTTCAATCGTCATTCTTACAACACCCATTTATATTAAACAATGATGCACTTAAGATCACATGACATGCTAGGGTTGGTTTACATATATAAATGGGACTAAAGGGTTATTATATATGGCTAGAAATTCAAATGAAAACCTTTTTTCCCCCAAAAGGCTTCAAATTGGATCGAAAGATAATTTAATCAAAGGAAAGGATAATAAGACTCCAAAAATATGAAAAATGTTGACATCATTCCCTAGGGTCACAACAGTTCATAAGATGCATTGATATACTCGTGCAAGTCAATGTAGTGCCTTTTGTGTATTGAGACCAAAATAAGTAAGTGTGATGAAGCTATTCAAGGATGAGTGAGATGAACAAAAGATAAAACATGAAGTATATAATCCTCAAAAACAAAGATAAGGCTCAAAGCTCACAAAAGAGGGTTCAAGTATTGACCTATGTCATGGCATACTCAAGTAACTAAATCTCATGGATAACAATCCTTGACACACACTCATTCTATGATCTCAAAGGATATGTTCTCAAAGTATTAGAAAATTATATAATCAACTTGAATCATGCACCTTATTCAATGTTGAAACCAAATCACTACTTACTCTTATAGAGAAATACCAACATGAATCCAATTGAGAGAGACATGCAAGGTCCAACTCATGCTAAGTCAAATCAATTAGGCTCAAATTTTGAAAAATTTTAACAATTTTTGCAATAATGGCGCAATTATCATCATATGAACTCTAGCCCTAACCTAAATTATACATTGACCTCAATGTAACAATCATGAACCACATGTGGGTCAGTAGTTTGAAAGTGAGCATGATGAAGAATATAAAATCATAGCCACTTAAGGCACAATTTAATCAACTAAGCATAAGTAGAAGTTAAGCATTCACCTACTATTTAAACTACTTAAGGCATCACCCAATCTACCCCCAACCTAAATTTTAAAATGCTCCCAATAAGAAGCATATATAATCATTAAGTACTAAAATGGAAGTGTGAGATTAAGGAAAAGAGGGAGAATGAAATTACCTCAACAGCTTTCTTATTTGAAGGGAATAAAAAACCATAAAAAGAAATTGTTAGAAATAACAGAAAAGAAAAAAATAAAGGAAAAAAAAGGTAAGAAAAAGTTAACAAGTAAAAGAAAATAAAAATAAAGTAAAATAATCGAAGAAGTAAAAATATAAACTAATAAGAAATGAGAAAATAAGGAAAAATAAAAATCTACCTATGATGTAGAAAGGAAATGGGAGAAAAAGGTCATCTAATACCTCCCCTATCCTGAGCCTTACCAAATGGCTTTATTGATAAAATGTTCTCTTTAAACTTATGAAGAACCGAAGATGTGTAAGCTCTAGGTATATGAGACACTGGAGACAATTTAGTCAAGTAGGGTCCATAACACCCTGAATAAGGCCCATAACAAAGGCCAAATGTGAACAAGGGTTACTCTAATAAAAACTCGACACTAAGAAAATCTATGTGTGTTACCTCCTTAAGATAATTGACCACCTTTCCTACCTAGGTGTGGTCGATCTCAGACAAGTCAATCACTAAACCTCATTCTTCAAGATACTCAAGTGAGCATTTCAATAGACGGAGGATTGTGAAATAGCCTTCCAGTAGTTGAAGCAGTACCTATGGGCAGTCCTTTTGCTTACCTGTGCCACCCCAAGAGAAGAGTTCTACTTGTATCTAGTTGTCTCGGTCACGACAGTAAGCTCGACGCTTGTTTGGGAGGAAGGAGGTGTGTAGAAACTAATTTACTACATGAGCAAAGCTCTCAGGGGAGTAGAAGAAAGATACCGAAGAATAGAATTGATGGCATTTGCTCTACCTACAGTAGCACGAAGACTCAAGGCCTCTTTTCAAGCACATACCATTATGGTCTTCACAGACCAACCATTGAAGAACATCATGCATAAGCTTGATACTTTAGGAAGGTTGGTCAAATGGTTAGTCGAGCTCAGTCAGCGACATCCAATATCGACCATAAATTGTGATAAAGGGATAGGCAGCAACAGACTTTATCATGAAATTTACAACCTACCTAAGTGCCCAACCCGTAAAAGATGAGGCAAAACAAAAATTGATACTGAACGTTGATGGCTCAGCCACTCAGTACTCAAGTGGAATTGGGATTATTCTCCTCACACCCGAGGGCTATAAGATTGAATATGCTCTCCGCTTCAAATTTTTAGCCTTCAACAACGTTGCAGAATATGAGGCCTAATTGTTGGACTTTGAATCACCCAGAGAATGGGACCATAGCAAGTTTGGGGCAAATATGAAGCCAAAGGGGAGAACATAGCCAAGTATTGCAAAATGGCTAAAAATCTCATCAGCAGATTTTCGAAAGTACTATTGAAAATGATCTATAGATTGCAGAATGAGGAGGATCGCCTTGTGAAGATTGCTTTTTCAAGGAAAACTAATCCAAATGCACCAGTCAAAGTATTGAATTCTCCGTGCATCTGAACTCAGGAACTGAACTCATGAAGTAGATCAAGTCGACATAGAAGCTACATGGGCTGGGCGGATCAAAAGATACTTGGAGCATGGAGTATTGCAGGACCAGAATGAAGCTAGGAGGATTCAATACAGAGTAAGTAAATATCTACTGGTAAATGGGGTTTTGTATAAAAGGGGTCACACCTTGCCACTGCTCAGATGTGGGTTAGAGAAAGAAGCGGATGATATCATGAGAAAGATTCATGAAGGCATCTGTGAGTACCATTCTAGAGGAAAAGCCCTAGCAAAAAAGATCTTGAGGGTTGCTTACTACTAGCCGATCATAGAGAAAGACACTCAGGAACTTGTGAAGAAATGTGACAAATGCCAGAGGTTTGCCAACATCTCAAGATTGCCTGCTCAAGAGTTAAACCCCAACCCAAAGCCTTTGGCCATTCACTCAATGGGGAATTAACATTGCCAGACTGTTTTCTCTCGACAAAGGGTAGATGAAGTTTATCATTGTGGCCATTAATTACTTCACAAAATGGGTAAAAGCCAAAGCCTTACCAACCATTACTAAGCAGAACATAAGAAAATTCTTATGGCAAGCTATAGTTTACTGATTCAGGATCTCGAAGGTAGTGATTAAAGACAATGGGAAATAATTTGAAGGGAAGCAGTTTAATGGGCTCTGTGAAGATCTAAGTATTAGCCATCACTATTCTTCAACAGAACACCCTCAAGTTAATGGTCAAGTGGAAGTCACAAATAGGTATCTCCTAAAGATCGTTAAAACAAAGCTTGAGAAGGCAAATGGCCTATTATGGATAAGCTCTCAAGCATTTTTTTGGGCCTATGGAATTATTGAGAGGGTCTCGATTGGACACACCTCATTCTCCCTCGCATTCGGTATGACAACTATAATCTCGGTTGAGATTGGATTCCAAGCCTGAGGGTTAAGCACTTTGATCCAGTGACAAATGATGAAGTTATGAGCATGGAGATGGATCTACTTGAGGGAAAAATATTGCAAGCCATAATCAAAGTGGCATCTTACCAGCAAAGAATACGCTAATACTATAATTCTAAAGCTCGGCCTAAGGAGTTCAAGATAAGGGATCTAGTCTTAAAGAAGGTCAACTAGTCAACAAGAGAGTCTAGTAATGGAAAGGTAGGGCCAAATTGGGAGGGCTCTTATAAGGTGATCAGCCACATTAGGAAGGGGACCCACAGACTAAGGTATTCTAGGAAGAAAGAATTGTCTCATCCGTGGCATGCAGAACACTTGAGAAAATAATTTGTATAAGAAGAAGTAATTTTTTTCAAGGTTATTAAAGAAAGTTCCAAGGTTTTGCAAACTTCTTGATTGTTTGCCTGTCACTTCAACAACTTTGCTTGATTCAAGAGACCAAGTAGATCAGAGTGGCTCATGTGGTGAGGTTCAAGAGATAAAAGTACTTTTTCTCGGTTCACGAGACTAAGCAAAGCAACATGGCTCACGTGGCCAAGCCTAAGAGGCCAAAATAATTTTACTTGGTTCCCAAGACCAAGCAGAGCGATATGGTTCTCATAAGCAAAGTATATATATTCGATTCACAAGACCAAGTAAAGCAAAATTGTTAATAAAGTAAAATACTTCCACTCAATCATGAGATCGAGTAGAACATCAATACTTACATGGCTAGCTTGGCTCGACAGATCGAGCAAAGCTAAAAGACCTACATAATTCGAATAGTTACGAAAATAAAGGAAAGATATAAAAGCAACGGGTAACTAATCTCATGCAGAATAGATAGGCTACCTAAACATTCAAACTACAGAAAGACAAAAGTGCACACGGATTTACCAAGAAAGGTCTGTTCAGATTCTAGGCCGCGGCAAAAGAAAGTTTCATAAGAAGTCAAAATAAGAACAAAAATGAAGACTATTCGAGCTTATCAGAGCCTATATATTGTCATTCTTAGCAATGTGCTCGCCGTCTCTAGTTTCATGCTCTTCGGTAGCACCTGCCTCGCCAGGCTTTAAACCAGGTAGGTCCAGATCAGGGAACAAAGCCAAGGCTTTGTCCTTGGCATTATTAAAACCTTACATGAAGACAGGGAGAAGCAAGGTTTAGAAATCATTAGTGTTTTTAAATTTGGCCATTACATTCTCCCGTGCCCTAAGTAGCTTCTCGGTGAGTTCAGTAACCCTTTTCTCAGCTGCCTCTCTTGATTCTTTCTTGATAGCAAGGTCTTGGGCGAGGGTAGCATGGCTGACTTTCAGCTCCTTGTTTTCTTTATTCAACTTGTGCTCATTTTCTAGAACACCTTGCTTCTTTTAGAGACTCTACCTGAGTAAGAATGTCCTTCTTTTTCTTCATCTCTTCTGGAAGCAATCTTTCTCTGTTAGCCAACCTTGTGCACATAGCAGAGGCCCTCACCATAGTCTGAAGGACACAACAATATAATCAACATATTTAATAAAAGAAAAAAGGAAAATGGTAGGTCAAAAGTGAGACAAGTTGGACGTTTGCCCTAAAAATGTCGTGGTTCAGGTCCAACATAAATTTTTGGTTTAGGCACCCCTATAAAGGCTCAAGCTTGGCATCAGAAACTGTTGTGAGCATCTTTTGCTAGGCCGTCTCGACATTGGTGACTACAAATAGTCAGGAAAAAGCCCCCGACCTCACAATTGGTGCGACAGTAATGCCTTTTGGAAGGGAGGAAGATATATCAACCACATCCTTCTAGGCAGGTGGATCTGGGATGTTCTTGGTCTAAGGAGGTGGTGAAGGAGGAGACTTGTCAACCTTAGCCTTTTTTGGGGGCACCTTACCTAGGAGCATCATGTGTAGCAGTCTTTTTATTGACCTTTTTAGGTTGCACATGTCAATCATGTTGGACTAATCGACTTGTTCCTCTAGGATCTCACTATCCACATAAGAGAATACCCAAGTAAGAATCATGAAAAAAAAAAGAATATAATGAAATATAAGTAGAGAAGAATCATAAAAAAAAAGAATATAATGAAATATAGGTAAAGAACTCACTCCTCTCACGTTTTGCCATAAAGGTTTCCTTGGTTGGTTTAGGACAGAGTAGTTACAACCTAAGGTTTTTCGCGGTCACTAGGAGGTTAGCATTGTGCACATTGTGTGCCTGAACATGCCGAATATGGTGTTTTTGCTCCTTAGACAGAATGGGTTATGCAGAAATTGATCAAATCAAAAAGTTAGGTCAGAGTTTGAAAACTTAAAGAGAAGAAGATTTATGTGAGAAACTTAGATGAGGAGTTCGGTGTACCATTTTTCTATGGCTGGCCCTATTTTCTAGCGGCCTAAATGGTCATATCCTTCACGGTTTCCCATGGTTGGAATTCCCATCCATCCCCACGGATGAAAAAATACTTATCCTTCCAGCCTTTATGAGATTTGGGCATGTTTGTCACCAAGTTAAACTTTGAGCATCTCGCCGATAGGTATCACCACCTTGACCCTTTCTTGGTGCAGTGCAAGCATTCATTAGTGGTCAAATCTTACTCGGTGGTGGCTTGCCAAAGCACGGCGTAACCCAGTAGGATCCACCAGCTGTTTGGCAAGATATGTGCAGGAGCTAGCTCGAGCTGACTCAATATTTCTTGAATGGGCTTTGCCAAGGGAAATCGAAGGCCTTCAGCCAAGGAAGCCTCATACACAGCGACCTCCCCATCCCTCAGCAAACAAGCAAAATCGTTTTTCTCGAGAACCTTGTAAGTAAGGCCTAAGAAGAACTGGTATGTGGGGATCAAGCTCAAGATCTTCGTCCTAGTAATGGTAGACATAATGTCCTCCACTTCAAAACTAAAATTCCTCTCTCCAAGGATGAATATTTCAGGGCGTTTAGACCCAACCTCGGGCTCAAAAGCATCTACAATAGGCCTGATGTACTCATTCACCACCTGGGGCTTGCTAGTGCTAGGCACACCAAGAGTTCTATGTCTACCAAAAACAAACTCCTTATACCTTGTTTTCTCAAAACCTAAAGAACTAACTCTCTTGGGACCACTCATGGTTTCTAGGATACTTAACTCAACCAGAGAGTGTGAATATAACAGAAACACTAAACCACCACAGATTGACTTGATGTATTTAGGATTATCTATGAGCCCTATGGGACAAGGAAATTTATGCCCTCTCTTGTAAAAATATGAACAATGATTTAACAACCAATGCATACAAGAGAGAAACCAAAAAAAAAAAAGGTGAATCGATCTTACCAAGTGGAAAGAAAAACCTCGCTACAGTATGATAGCTTCAAACGTGATATCTAGAAAAGCAGCAAAAACTATAGAAGTGTAAAACTGAAACATAAGAATCTCATCCATAAAATATAACTTCCCTATTTTTTAAAATGGATAGTCACGATCCAGGTGGGAAAATGAATCTAGCAGCCTCTATTTAATTGTACATAGCACTAGCCACGTGAGCAACCTGTGAGCGACATGCGATAAGGATGTGAAAAACATGTCCCATCAATGTAACTATGCATATCTACCACGCTTGCAAGGCCATTAATGCACCCATATTTTAAGGGTAGGAGAACTTTCAGATTCCTCTCTGCTCGCATAGGTGATGAAGGGAATCGGTAGCATCTAATGGAAGGTAATTCCTAATCATCCATTTGAACAAAGCGTCACCCGACCGAATACGAATTAACCGAACTTGCGCGGGTCAACCAAGACTTGCTCGGTCGATCCTGAGTAAATACATTGAGCAAAGCATTTATAGCAGTACCCGTCCACGTGATTCTCCGCATGATTCTCACTTAGAATTGCACGATTTCCACCACAATGGAGGTAACAACCAATCTCATATTTAGGGGCAATATTCACGGAATCTGGAGATATTCTAAAAATGGAAAGACAACCATTTCACAATAAACGGAAGCTTCTCGAATTCCCTTCCTACCCTTGTTGTATTTATGGACGTATATTAAGGGGACTATATCAATTCATAAGGTATGGCTCATTTTTCATATACCAAAACTCTACCAGAATCACTGTTGAACTCTTTGCATTACAACAAAATATGGATTTCATTGCAATCATAATTGTCACTACAAACTTCTTCTAACAAAATTTTTTAACTAATGACATTTTCAAGAAATGTAAAGGATGCCTGTGCCATGCTAGGTGTTAGTGACACTTCAGTGGCACTTACAAGTGTCATTCTAGCAAAATGGCTTGATTTTTTTTATGACACTTTAAATGCCAAAATATACATTATTTTCAACACTTTTAAATGTCATTAAATATATTTGCTAGTAGCACTTTGAAATGTCATTATAGAAGCTTTACTACTTTAAAAGTATATGATTTTTAAATGGAACTTTAAGTGCCATAATTGTGTATTTTTGCAGTACCAATAAATGCCATTAGAATCTAATTATTATAAAAGAAATAACTTAATCATTATTTAAGCATTTTTATTTTTGTTTTTACTTAATTCTTTATTTTTGTTTTTTATTTAATACCTAACACATTTGAAATAAGTGAATTTTATAACTATATTAAATTTATAAAGAAGTGGGTCCCTTCTAGGAACCCACGAGTTCATTCACATCATTTAAAATTATATGCTACAAATTAGTAGTTTTATATATAAAAAAAATAAGTGAAATTATAGTATTTTACCGATGTAGGACACAAAAAAATAAATAATAGGTGAAGGGCAACATTGTATAAAATGTCATTAAATCACTTCTATTTACTTATGTTTTAATAACACTTTTTAAAAACTGCCATAAATATATAATATCATGTCATTTATTTACAAAATGTCATTAAAGTTGTGTCATTAGATCTAATTTTTGTTTTAGTGTTGCTAACTTAAACATTTAAGACTTTTTGACAATCACCACACCGGTGTCACACGTTAGATTCTAGCGATTCACAGTGGAGGAAAGTTGCACGTGACTTGGGAGTCGCTCACAAATTTGTTACATCATCATAGGATAATTCTGATTTTAAAGGTCATTGACATGATCAAGTGATGGCATCTATGGAAATATCCTTGGTGTTGGCTTCTAAGACCATGCACAAAGGTAAACTATAGTTTTGTGTCTTTTGTTCTGCGTAGGATCGTGTCTAAGAGTTTCGGGGCCTTAGGCAACATTTTGTAGGAAGGCCTAACTCTTTTTCATTTTCTTTTTTATTTTAGACAACTTGATCTTAGCTCAACTATGTCTTGAAGAAATATATGTCTTAAAGAAAAATTGGATTTGTAAGAGCAACTTAAAGATGAAGATGAAGATAAAAATTGAGGATGAAGATAAAAATTGAGAATGACGATAGATGAATGAGTTGATAACTTTAAATATCATATACGACGACAAGGTGAAAATAAGAAATGAATTTGGATTTGGATTATTAGAATGATTAAAAGATGATATATGATGGTCGATAGAATGAATGATTGAATGAGTTAATTAAACAGATATTATCTTTTTTAGTTCTGGTGTTGTCTAACAGATAAAAATAGGTGGCTAACTTATAAAAACAAAATTAATAAGATAATAATAATAGTTCTGGTGTCTCATAGATAAAAAAAGTGTCTAATAACGAATAAAAATAAAATTAATAAAATAATAAGAATATATTTAATAAGATAATTATGAAGATAGAGTTGTAGAAAGTTAAGAAATATACTAGATTTAATAAGACCATTATGAAGATATAGATAGAGTTGTAAAAAGTTAAAATAAAATTAAAAAATAATAATTAATACATTAATAAAAATTTGATTGGTTTAAATATCATTTAATTTTTTACTATTAATAAAAATTTTAAATAAATGAGGGCTTATCTCTTTGTGGAGCCTTAGGTGACCAACTCACTGCCTAACGGTTGCCACAACCCTACGAGTGTTTAAAAGTTGGGACCTAAGTAATGAAATTAGATTTTACTGTAGATACATAGAGACCAATCATTGTTTCTTCAAGGAACTATTGCCTTCAAATTTAGCAACTGGAGGATCTTCTCAGATAGAAAGGACTATGTAAACACTACTAGAAAAAAATTGATTACCAATTGACCATTACCAACCAAATATAATCGGTTGGTAAATACCAACTGATTACCAACACATTACCAACCGATGTAAAAATTGTTAAAATTTAGATAATTATCAACTCCTTACAGATTGATCCAATTCGGTTGGTAAATTTTCAGTTAGTAATCGGTTGGTAAATTGGCAGGAAAATTTTTATCAACCGATTACCGACAGCTTACAACTGGTTGGTACACGTTTTAGTTGGTAATCAGTTGGTAATTTGGTGGGAAGAATAAATTACCAACGAATTACCCACTGAATAGTGTAGTTGTTAGATGTTTTGGTTGGTCCTTCGGTTGGTAATAAACTTGATGGTTAAATTATTACCAACCGCATTACCAACTGAAATGTTTGGTTGGTCATGTAATCACCTGATGGGCAAATTGATACCAACCGCATTGCCAACTTGTAGGTTGGTTGGTAATTTATTTAGTTGGTATTTAGTTGGTATTCCGTTGGTAATTGGATAGCAATGCATCGAGAATATGTTTAGTAACCAAATTACCAACCGACGGTATCGGTTGTTAATTTATTTGGTTGGTTATCGATTGGTAATCCGTTGATAATGAAGTGTGAATATATTTACCAACTGCATTAACCACGGCCTTTAGCGGTTGGTAATTTGTTGGTAATCAAGTGGAAAAAGTGTACTAACCAAAGTACCAACTAGATTTTTTGGTTAGGAATCTATTGGTAATCAGTTGGTAATCTATTAGAAATATATATACCAACCGAATAATGTATTCCATTGGTAATCAGTTGGTAATTGGTTAGTAATCCAGCGAGAATATATTTACCAACCAAATTAACGAATGAGCTTATCGGCTGGTAATATATTACGTTGGTAATCGATTGGTAATCAGTTGGTAATTTAGAAAGACAATATTTTACCAACCTGCTTACCGACGGATGGTTTGGTTGATAATGTCATCGGTTGGTATTCAGTTGGTAATAGGGTGAGAAAATATTTTTACCAACCGAATTACCAACTAATTACCAATTAAAAATTTTGCAATTTGCATTGAACATTAAAAAAAAAGAAATTTCTAACTTCAATATTTTTATAATTAATTTTATATTAAGAAATATTTGTAATTAATTACATATATTTATATATGACATGGAATTGTTTCATGATTTATTTGGTTCATGTGATACAACCTTTAGATAAGTAAATTCATGCGTTTTTTGATAACATGGTATGGTTCATACATATTGGGTTCGGTGTTTATATATATTATAGTTGATGTTGTTACAAGATCCAAAGTTTGAACTATATAATATATGCATTTCAGTTAATTCACAATCCATACATGTAATTCGCCAGATCTATAAATAAATTTTTTTTTTGAATTGTGTTTTATTCTATTTAACTTTATTTTTCATTTTTAAGGTCTCTAATTATACTTAGTATTACTTTATTGGAATCATCTACGTCCATTACATATAATTTAATTGACTAAGAGGAAAAGATTTTATACAATTTATATTGGCAATATTAAAATTTCATATTAATGAATTAGTGACAAATGCATGTTAGGATTATAATTGTTTAAGACACATGCTTTAGGGTATATGATTTGGGGTATATGATTTTCAAAATTGGAGAAGTTCAGGTAATCAAATCGTTTATAGATTCTAAAATTTACTTCCATTTTTTTAAATCTTTTTCCCTGTATATATTTTTGGCTGTAAGAATTCGTGTGTAAATGCCTAAGTTAGTAAGGTCCCGTTTGGTAACGTTTTCGTTTTCTGTTTTTCTGTTTATGTTTTCAAAATTTTGTAAACTCCCAACAGAAACATGTTTGATAAACCTGTTTACGTTTTTTTGTTTACCAAAAAAAAAAAAATGAAAACATAAACAGAAAAACGTAAATAGAAAAAAGGTGTTTTCACTCTGGTTTTCTTTTCTGTTGTCAATATTTTGTCAATTTTAAAACTTTGTCTATTTTTGTTACATTAAATAAAAATAAATTATTTTATTCAAATATTTTATTAAAGTAAGTTATTCTAATAAATAATATAATTAAATTCAAAAAATTAATTATATAAATAAATTAATATTATTTTTAATAAATAATAAAACTAAATTAATTAATTTAATTTAATAATTAATTATTACTAAATTATCTGAAATAAATATCATAATTAATTTATTTAATTTAATAATTAAATTAATTTATATAAAATAATTAATAATAAATAATTAAACTACATTAATTTTTAACTTAATTTAATTCAATAATTATTATTAAATTATTTTAAATAACTATCATAATTAAATTAAATTATTTATGATATAATTAATTTAATTTATATAAAATATATTTTATTAAATTATTTTAATAAATAATTTAATTAATTTAAAAATAAATAATTTAATTTAATAATTAATCTAATTTAATTATTTATTTAATATGAAACAAATAATTATTTCATATTAAATAGAAACTCCATAAAAAGGCAACAACAGCAGGTTGTGTGCATGGGTGTGTCGGAGAGTGTGGATAAATAGAAGCTCCGTATTCCTACTAATACCTTCTCTGTCGCTCTCTCTCTCTCTAGGGATTCGCAGCGTCCCACGAACACTCTTCCAAACCATGGTTTGATTCTTCGGCAAAATTCATCGCCATCCCGATCATTTCCCTTCGCCGTTACCATCGATCCGGTAAGCCCACCAGATTCTTCATTTTCTGGCGACGAATCACAGTCCTTTCCCTCCTTTTCTGGTGGTGTTCACAGGTCAGGTCACTGATGAAGAGTTAAAGCTTTCCAAGTTTATGCTCTTCAAAGAATAGAAACTAGTGAATCTGGAGTGTTTCGTTGCTGTCCTGTTTGAATGGAACAATTGTGAATGAATTAATCTTTTATTGCACAATCTTCATTTTCCTTTATTTTCTCACCTTCTCTGAGTAACCGAACGGAGCACTGAAGCAAATATTTTTGAATTTGCTTTCTACATTATCAATTTGTATTCATTTGTGCGGTTGAGCCCCCAAATTGAAGAAATGGGTTGTGCAATTCTGTGAAAATATGAACCATTTTATAACTATGTGCGTATTCACGGAGCCGCGCTCAGGAATTGAAAATGTTTGAACTCATAGCTACTTTGGGGCTTTTGATTTGATTGTTTTGTTTTAAATTAGCTAATTAGAAACTATTTTTCAGGAATTCTTTTTTTTTTTTGTTAACAAGGGGTGATCATTTTATGCTTATCAGATTACTTTATGTAAATGCAGTAGGCAAAAGGGGTTGATCTAGATAAAATAAGAGAGTTTTTGCCTAGTAAGTGGATTTTATGCCCGCACTTTCCTTTTTCAAGCTTGGTTTTGATTGCTGTGAAATTGTAGAGAGATATTGCATCTCAATTGTATTGCTTGGTGACATACATTGAAAGAGACATATTCCATACTATAGACAATGAAGTTATTTTGCAAAGGTTTTAAAATATGAAGCAGCGAAGGGGATTATTGTAGTTTTTTATATTAATGTGAACATTATTTTGTGTGAAAAAAAATCCGTTACTTATGTGTAAAATTTTGAATGTTATAATATCATTTCATTTTTTGAAATTTATCACCTTAGTTGTAAACAATAGTTCAATAGTATTTCTCGCATCTATTGAAAAAAAATTCTTGGATCCGCCATTGGTTTGAGTCAACAGTTAAAGCTAAAAATTTTTATCTTTTGAATGAATTTTTTTAAGAATTCAAAAGTTAAAAGTGTAACTTCAATTCTTAAAATTGTATTTCGAGTTTAGTAACTCTTAATCTCTTAAATTTAAGCTAGAAAAAAAATACTATTTGAATCAAACAAAAATTATTTAATTTAATTTGATTTGATATTTGAATCTGTGTGGGTGCTCGAGGAATATTTATGATTCACTTGAGACGATGTGGAGTAGTTTTTTGGGACTCAAGGACTCTTTGACTTGTTGTGATTAACGCTTTATGGTTTCACTTGTTTATAGTATATCTTCATACTATTGTGATACATCTATTTTGGTGTCAATCAATGTTGTTAATAAGCTAGGGTTATTAGTATATCTATATGTCATCTCCTAGATTCATTGTTTGTCTTCCGCCAAAGCCTTTTTTTTTTTTTTTTGTGGTATAGGTTCCTTCAATGAGGGTTGATCAAGCATGGATGTACAATAGGCTTATGCCTGGTAAAAAAGGAATAACATTGGAGTTTCATCGTGGGCTTGATGAATTTGTTCAATTTGCAACTACGCAAGTAAATTTTACTAGTGAGGGGAAAATTAGATGTCCGTGTTCGAAGTGCAAGAATTGAAAGTATTTTGATGTTGACAATGTAAAACTTCATTTGTATCGAAATGGATTCCTCCCAAATTACTATGAATGGCATGCTCACGGGGAGCCATACATTTTCCTTTTAGATTATAGAAATAACGAAGAGGTTGGCATTGCAAGTGAAACAACCCCTTCAATAGGTAATTCATTTAGGGACGTGGTGTTTGATGCGGTTGGATATGATAAGACATCAAATGAACCTGTCTGAATGGATGAGATGCCTAATGCAAGTGCACAGAGGTTCTATGACTTGCTAAATGCTGTAGATGAGCCTTTGTGGCCTGGGTGTGATGGTCAATCTCAATTGTCCATAGTTACTCGGCTTTTGAATATCAAGTCTGATTACAACTTACCTAAAGCCTGTTATGATGCTATATGTCAACTCATTAAGGATGTTACACCTAAAGGGGATAAAATGCCTAAAAACTTTTACAAGACAAAAAAACTTGTCTCTGGTTTGGGGCTTTCATATGAACAAATAGAGTGCTGTGTTAATGGGTGTATGCTTTTCAGGAAAGAATATAAGAGGTTGGCAGAATGCAAGTTTTGTAATCATCCCAGATGGAAGCCAAAAAAAGGGAGTACAGGAGTGAAGAAGAACGTACCCTATCCAAGAATGCACTACCTTCCATTAACACCAAGATTACAGCGCTTGTATACGTCAACGGTAACAGCTAAGCATATAAGATGGCATACAGAGCACGAAACCTTCTCTGGGAGCATGAGTCATCCTTCCGACGTAGAGGCTTGGAAATCTTTCAATCGTGCCCACCCCACATTCTCTGCTGAGTCTCGAAATGTAAGACTCAGACTCTCTACTGATGGTTTCACTCCGTTTGGACAGTCTGGTAAGTAGTATTCTTGTTGGCCTGTGATATTAACGCCATATAATTTCCCACCTGGGATGTGTATGAAAATACCATACATGTTTCTTACTGCTATAATACCTGGTCCCAAAAACCCTAAGCAGAAGTTAGATGTGTATTTGTAACCTTTGCTGGACAAGTTGATACAGTTATGGGAAGTAGGAGTTCCTACATATGACATTTCATTGAGCAAAATTTTCAAATACGGGCTGCTCTGATGTGGACAATTAGTGACTTTCCAGCTTATGGCATGTTATCTGGATGGAGTACAGCAGGTAGATTATCGTGCCCATAATACATGGAGAAGTCAAAAGTATTTGGGCTTCAACATTCTCGCAAGCAATGCTTTTTCGACTGTCATCGTCAATTCCTACCATCTGATCACCCTTTTCAAAAGAATAAGACCTCATTTAGGAAGAATCGAACTAAGAATTCACCGCCTCCACAAAGATTAAGCAAGGATCAAATTTGGGCTCGAGTGAAGGATTTGCCTACCATCCTTGAAAATGGTGGGGATGACATTCCTAAAGGTGAAGGAGAATATCACAATTGGCATAAGCAAAGTATATTCTGGAGTCTACCATATTGGAGGACTAATCTCATTAGGCATAACCTTAACGTTATGCACATTATTAAAATTTTTTTTGATAACATCTTCAATACTATATTTGATGTGAAAGGGAAGACAAAAGACAATGACAATGCAAGGAGGGATTTACATGAAATTTGTCGTCGGAATGACTTGGAATTATGTGAGGGAGGTACCAAAAAACCACGGGCTTGCTATTGTTTGGACAAAAATGCTCGAAAAATATTGTTAGAATGGATCAAATCTTTGAAATTTCCAAATGTTTATGTCTCAAATCTGTCAAGATGTGTGGACATGAGAGAATGCAAGTTGTTTGGCCTCAAGAGTCATGATTGTCATGTTTTCATGATTTGATTGATCCCCATTACATTTTGTTATTTGCTTCCCGATAGAGTGTGCAAAGCATTGATAGAATTGATTTTGTTCTTCAAAGACCTAACTTCTAGAATGTTGCGCGATGATCAAATAATTGAATTAAAAGAAAACATTGTTGTTATCATATGCAAGTTAGAGAAAAATTTTCCCCCCAACTTTTTTGATTCAATGGAGCACTTGCCAATCCATTTACCCTTTGAGGCTCCAGTTGGAGGGCCTGTACAATATAGGTGGATGTATCCATTTGAAAGGTTAGTCAAATATTTATAAATTGTAGAAATTATTTGTGTATTTATTGTATGCTGATAATTCTCTATTCTTAGGTTCTTGTACAATTTGAAAAAGAAGATGAAGAATAAGGCAAGAGTTGAGGCTTCAATATGTAATGCATACATAGTTGAAGAAGTGTCAAGTTTTTGTGCCCATTACTTTGAACCTCATGTCTGAACAAAGAGTAGAAGAGTCGAGCAAAATGATGATGGTGGTTGTGAGGAGTCAAGCCCTTCAAGCATTTCAACATTTAGTTATCCAGGACATTCATCAGGTGCTTCAAAAATAAGATTCCTAACAGATAAGGAACACAATGCGGTGGCACTATATGTGTTGTTGAATACCGAAGAAGTCCAACCTTATGTAGAGTAAGTCATTCATTTGTTTAGTGATTTGAAATGAGTAATTTGGTTTTATAACTTACTCTTTGATATTTATTTAAAATCTAGATTGTTTAAGGTTTAAAAATGTCTTAACGTGACTACAATGTCAGAATCCGAGATTGAAGGAGCATTGGAAAAGAGTTTGTTCAATGGTTTGAAAGATACGTAAGTATTATCAAGCGTCTTTACCTTCAAAATAAAATTTCTGTTTAACTCAATACTTAAAAATTGTCTGTGTATGTGTGGAAATTAGGCACATGATCCAATCAACAATGTAGCAAATGAGGAAATAAAGCACATGGCTTGGGGACCAAAGAGAATTGTTCGAACTTACTCACAATTTTTCGTTAATGGGTACAACTTTCACACTGTTGCCTATAGTAAAGGAAAAGCAACTACAAATAGTGGTGTATGCATAAAAGGTACTAACGATGATGATGAGGACACAGTGAATTATTATGGTGTGCTCAAGGAAGTAGTGGAGTTAGAGTACCTAGGAATGCCAATGAAACGGGTTTATTTGTTCCATTGTGATTGGTATGATCCACGGCAAGATGGGGGAGTGAGAATCCATTCAAAGTACAAAATAGTTGATATTACTCACAAGAGATTATGGAGCAAATATGAGCCATTTGCACTTGCACATCGGGCCTCCCAAGTGTGTTTCTTACCATACCCAAGTTAGAGAAGAGATACTGCGGATTGGTTACATGTTTGTCCAGTAGCTGCAAGACGGACTTTAGAAATGGCGATAGTAGATACTGTTCTGCAAGAGGATAGAGTTCAAGCTTCAGATATTGATATTGTAGACGATCAGTTGGATAGTCTCAGAGATCATAGCGGTACTTTCGATGAAGTGGAGCCTACGATTAATGTTAATTTACAAAAGGATGAAATCAAGTTCTTGAGTAGTTCTAGTGAAGAAGACTTACAGGAACCTATCTATGAAACAGAAAATAAATTAAGTAGCGATTACGACAGTGAGAGTGATTAAACAAGGTTAGTTTGTTTTATAGTTTGAATTATAGCTGACCATCTCTTTGTAACATTTTGGTTGAATTTATTTTCTAGGACCTATAAAGTTGTCCTCTAATATGTCTCTTTTAATTGAAATAATGTATTATTTTTGCTTTTGCTTTCCTGAGCAAGTGTCTTTTATTCAATCTACTTTGTTTTATAGTTTGAATTATACTTAGAATATCTTTTTGTAACATTAATGTTACATGCATATATTTTGATTGAAGGAGCATCATCTCATTTTCTGTTTTTAATTGGAATAGTGTACTATTTATACTCTTGTTCTCATGAGTAATTGGTGTGTTGTCTTCAGTTATGGCACGTGGCAAGAAATTGGGTCGTGCAGGATCTAATACTGGGAGAGGACGGGGCCGAACTGCATTGCCCTCAACCAACCACGAAACAACATCTACTCAAGTCTCTGATTCCACACCCCCGCATTCACCTGTCTACTCATAGCCCAATTAATCAGGCCCAGCCTACTTTAGGGCCCGAGAATAGCTTAGGTGTGGGCACTACTTCATCTCATTTTCCATGTATTCCTGATGATCAAGCCCAGCATACTCCTAATACTCACGTCTAGTCTCAGTCTATTCCTCTTGATGTTCATAATAAGTCCTAACCTACTCCTGATGATCAGTCCCAGCCTATTCCAGGCCCTGAGGTTGTGCAGCCAGCTTCTTTATCTTTAGCTCTTGATGCTTCATTTGAGGGCAAAATACATGTTTGGATTGAAGGAGATAAGTAAGTGGATTCTTTTTAACATTGATGTACAATAGTTATCTACTATTTCGCATGTCTACATTTTTTAACCTTAGTAATTTTCTTTTTCAATTCTAACATTATCCATTTTGTTTAATAGTTTTTTTGGTAATTTTTATTTCATTGTAGAATTCTTTGCAATGCCAAGCCTAACAACAAACTGGTGCTATCCATCGACCAATTGTGCAAAGTATGTTTTTAGGATCGTACTGCAGCTGGACGAAAGTCCCACCTTCAGTTAGGGACATATGGTATGCTGAGTGGATGGTAAGTGCTACCTTTTTTGTTTGTAAAATAGCTGTTGGGACATGTATTTATAGGCTTAAGTGATTTGACAATTCTTACTGGCAATGTGCAGAAACAATACAAATGGGATGCCAAATATAATTCAATCATGAGGACAACATGGGAAAAGAAAGGCAATAAGAGTTACAAATACTTGATGGATCAAGTTCGCAATGGGGAAATCAAGCATGAGTTTATCAAAGTTGAGCACTATGAGGAGTTGCGAGCACTTTGGGATAGTAAAGGATACAAGAAGCTCTCAAGAACTATGTCGGCAAATAGAAAGAGTGATTGTGGGGGTTCACATCATTCTGGAGGATCCATCCCAGCCACAGTTCACAAGAGGAAATTGGTAATCTAATCTCTCTAAATTTACTCTTAAGTTATGAATTAACTAGTTTTTAGTCTATGATGAACATACAATATCTCTTTATTTCATGATTAAAATAAATGTAGGAGGAGAAATATCAAAGGAACTATTCGCAGTGTGATGTTTATCTTTTCACCCACACGACCAACATTAAAGAAGAGGTTGAGCAAGCGCTTGAAAGAGAACACCTATGCTAGAGGGGGAAGAGGTGGATCATGAGGGGCCACAACTTGTATTTGTTGACAAGCGGTCAGAGGAAACCTATGTAAGTATCATAATTTGATTTTTTACATTTCTATGTAATTGTTTCTTCAATATGGTGTTGGAGGTGTTGGATTTGATTGTTTCTTCAATATGGTGTTGGAGGTGTTGGATTTGATTCATTTGCAATAATATTATTAGCTCTTGGAGGTGTTGGAGGTGATTGATTGATTTGAATATGGTCTTGGTGGTTTTGGAGGTGTTAATTGCTCTTAGATATGGTCTTAGGGATATATATCTAAAACCAGTTTATTTTACTTTTAGTTAATTTGTATTGGTTGCAAGCCGTCCAATTGATTCCACTTCACTTTCGTTTAACAAAGAAGATGAGTAATTAGTTTTAATTTTAATTTTTGGATATATATCATCTAGCGTTTATCAAATTCAACTAGTTCAATGTAATAGATATGATTGTTACTCTTTAAATCATGCAACTATTAGGTGATATTGGATGCAATTTGAATATTCTATATATATTCTACAATTTGCCCGATTGAATTTAAACAGTTTTATTCATGGTCTTGGGAATGTTGATTCATTTGTAATAATGTTGGTGAAAATTTTGTATTTACATTTTGGTGTAGATTGTGATTGGATATGATCTTAGGGATGTTGAAGTTGATTAATTTCAAATGACATTGTTGAAAAATTGTTTCTTTTTCATATACGCGAGATTTAGCTTTATTGTCTTTATATTATTTATAAGTTAAGTTGAAGAATATTAACTACATTTTACGTTCACTGTATGTTTCTTGTATTGTATTGTTATGACAGCACCAGTACTAGGAAGAATTGGCAAAGGAAATGGCATAAATTGCTAGCCAAATGCCTGAAGGGGAGCAGCCTCCACTAGTGAAGGTTGATGTTTGGTTGTGGGCTGTGGGACCACCAAAGAAGGAAAGGACAGTTTATAGCATGGGATCCCTTAGTTCTAGTTGCTTAGAGAAGTGCACTGCATATAGGTCGTCTTGTTTTTCATCCTATTCATCAGCACAGCCGTCAGACTATGTTCAGACAACAGAATTTCAGCAAAGTGTTGAGGAGTCTGTGCAAAAGGCTCTTAGTGTGTATCTTGGAGAGCTAAAAGAGGCAAATGAACATCTTAAATCTGAAGTTGCATCCCTAACACAGCAGGTTAGGCAGCTCAAAGGATTGGATCCATCACAGGATGCACCTTCTAATGATCCTTAATAACTTGGTTCGGAATTATGAACTTGTTTGTTTTAGACATTGCTGAACTTTCACTCTATGCTTTGTTTCAATTTGCAAGTTTGATGTGCTTTTTGGTGAATTAATGATGCCAACTGGATTTAAGTTTATGAGATTTTAATTGAATGGATGATTTTATGTGTTTTGATTGTATTATTTTGCGGAGTTATTATGTTAAATACAGGCTAGTAATAGGTTGGTAATAAAGGTTTAATTACCAACTACTTTAACCAGTTGGTGAACTACCAATTGAATTTACCAATCGAATTCGGTTGGCAACCATAAGCATTAGCAACTAAAACTTTGGTTAGTGATTTTCCAACTAGTAAAATTACCAACCAATCACAACAGTTGGCAAAATTAACAACAGACAATTTAGCAACTGATAAAATGGTTGGTAAATTACCCATCGAAAATTTTAATATTGCATACCAATAATAGCAGTTGGTAATTACCAAGTACATTTCGGTTGGTATATTACCAACTGACATTTCGGTGGGCAAAATACCAACTAACAATATCGGTTGCTACAAAGCAAATTTCGGTTGGTATATTATGAAATATCAATTTAATATTCAATAACAAATTACCAACCGAAAGTTAAACAATACCAACTAACAAATCAGTTGGCAATTACCAACCGAAGAATCAGTTGGCAATTACAACTTTGGTTGGTAATTACCAACCAAAATTTTGAAACTTAATTTCATACCAATAACAAATTACCAACTGACTAATTTAATTTACTAACCGAAATTTGGTTGGTAATTACCAACCGACCTTAAAAATTTTGGTTGGTAAACATTACCAACTAGGGTTTTTGCCACTGACCAAAATCGGTTGGTAATCAATTGGTAATCCATGATTAGCAACCGAATTTAGCTTATTACCAACTGATTTTTTCTGTTGGTAATTAGCCTTTTTCTAGTAGTGAAATATTCTGATGAATATATGCAATCAGACACAAACATACCAACCAAGAGCGATATAGTCCACGAGAGCAGCTTTTGAAAGATGATGTAATTATAGGAATGGAAATTCCAAGTATAAGGGCATTTATAAACTAGTTGAAGTTACTGTCAGAGATGGGAGTGGTTGAGTAGGTCAACTAGCCCCATTTATTTTTTAAAAAAATTTAATTATATATATATATTTTAATATTATCCTCATTAAAATATTTTTTGACCCCACTATTTTAATTTATCTTTACTTGCTCACGTCCCATCCTATCCCATCTGACCTATATCCAACATACATTTATCATTAAAAATCTTTAAAAACTCTTATCTTATCAGTTTATCTAACTTCAATTTTTTTAATCATTTATCATTAATCTAACTTCATATCTTTTGGCAGGCCTTATCATTTGTTTAGATAGGTTTTTCTTTTTTTTTTTTTTATCATTTAGATTTTATCATTGGTTTAGATAGGCTTTTTTTCATCATTTATTTTTTTATCCATTTTTAGCTCTTTTGTTTTTGTATCATTTATTATTACTTCATTTTTTAGATAAATCTTATTATTTTGAATAGGATTTTTTTATCATTTATCATTTATCATTTATTTAATTTCAATTTTTTATTTTTAGATACGCCTTATCAATTTATTAGATATGCCTTATCAAAGCCCTTTTTTTGTCATTTATTATTAGTTCATTTTTTAATAGACCTTATCATTTTTTAAATAAGATATTTTTAATCATTTATCATTTATTCAATTTTATTTTTATTTTTTAGATATGGCTTATCAAATTTTTAGGTACGTCTTACAAAATATTTCACGCCAAAATTTTTAAGTTAGCCTTACTCCGACCCACTACTTTTTCTATCTCCACCATTGGTTGAGATGAAACATCTTAGTAGGCTTTGGGTCAAAACGCCACCTTAAAATTGTGCAAAGCAGTCTTTAGTTTTCTCCCAGATGGATTTCTTAAGGTAAAAAAAAAGGGGGAAGTTTTTAAGATACTTTGGCTTTTGTAAGAGGAATTAGCGCCTGCACTATTCTTTCTCCCATTCTCCTTTTTTCACATGTAATTCAATTAGCGTTTATGGGGGTGTCTTTATTTATAGCAAGAGTCGATACGTACTGATTATGCTTCAACATCAGACAACTGGTCCCTACAATTAATATTACTTTAGTTATTCAAACTAACTAAATATTTAGTTTTATCTATTTTAGTTGTAATCTTCTTTATCTCATGATTCATACAAGTTAAAAATAAAAGTGAATCATCAAGTTGGGAATGCAAGTTGGCAAGTGGAAGTGCAAGTGGATAATGTAACTTAGGCATGCATGTGGGCATTGCAAGTGGATATGCAAGTTGGCAAGTAGAAGTGCAAGCAGATAATATAACTTAAGCATTCATGTAGGCAATGAAAGTGGATGTGCAAGTAGGCATGCAAGTTGAAAAAGCAAGTTGGAGGATGTGATTACGCTTGAAAAGTGTAATTGCAAGTCCTAAATTTTCACATAAAATCATGCATTTTCTTAATTTATTTATGCGTTTTGTTAATATTTCACTAATTTGGATTATTTTTCTTAATTGTAGTGAAAACGGTTCAATCAAAGCAATTGGGAGTGCTAAAGATGAAGAAAATGATGAAGGATAGCTCGTGGTGTACTTGTATGGAGTGGGTGTCCGGACACCTTCAAGACCGCAAAATAAGAAGCTGAAGAAAATTGAGTTTGGAGCCTACTGCCGTCCGGACACCTGGGACACGCGGGAAAAATTTCTTTGCTCCGTTTTTAGGGTTTCGTGCATGGGTTATAAAAACCTCATGAGCAGCCGTTGAGGGCATCTTCTCTTGAGTTTTTTTCCATCTTCTTTTCATCATTTTCTAAACTTTTAAAGAGCATTTTAGAGTTTAGAGAGGGAGTTTTTCCATTTATTTTGAAGATGTTTTACAAGCTTTGCATAGCACTTTGTGGAGTTGTTTCTGTTTCGCTGATTTTACGTCGTTCTTTCTTCCTCGAAGTACAATATTGTTTTTGCTTAGATTGCTAAAATTTTTATTCGTAGTTTAGTTTCTATTCATTCTTTCTTCTCATTCTTTAATTCTTGTTTTAATAATTGGATTGAATTGCATGGATTCTATTATGAACGTAGCGTAAAACCCTAGTTCTTGATTCAATGAATCAAGGAAGGGTAGTTTATGAAAAACGAAGGGATGTGTGTAGATCCTTCGCATGGTTTGTAAAAACCTTTGTGGAGTGATCTAACGATTGTAAGAATCATTTTATTTTGTTTCAAATACCTTTGAAAATGAAAACCTTTGACTACATTCCATGGTATGGATTCTGAAAATCCATACGATCATTTAACACGTTTTAGGAACATTTGTGTCACTATTAAGGATCAGGGATGCCCAATAAAACTAGTTTTTCTTAATCTTTTCCCTTTTTCTTTGCAAGATAAGGCTGCTAGATGGTTTGAATTGTTACCATCTAATTCCATTCGCACTTGGGATGAAATGCAAGCTAAGTTTTTAAAGAAATTCTTCCCACCTAACAGAACTGATGCAATACAGCATCAAATTCTAAACTTTGCTCCACAACAGGGTGAGACGTTCTATCAAAGCTGGGAGAGATTCAAAACTCTCTTACATCCCTATCCTCACCATGGATTTGAGGTTTGGTTTCTAGCTAGTATTTTCTATGGATCACTGACGCCACAATTAAAACAATTTGTGGAGACAATGTGCAATGGGCAGTTTTACAATAAAACTCCTGAGGAAGCTTACGAGTATCTCGAGTTTCTAGCTGAGAATGCATAAACATGGGATACCACAGGATCTCATAACACTCAGGTTGTTAGTGGTTCTTCAATTAGGGGTATGCACCAGTTAAGTGAAACTGATGACCTTAAGGCTAAATTAGCAACCCTCTCTAGAGAGATAGAAACTTTGAAGATCAAAAAAACTCCACAACTTATAAAAGAACCAGTGGCAGATGTCTATTGCATACTTTGTGATAGCCAATCCCATGGGGCAAACAATTGCCCTAACCTCTCTATCTGTAGAGAGGTTGTGCAGGGTCAGCCATCTAGTGAACTCCCTATCCATGCTGTAAACCAATACCGGCCTCCATATTGTGGACAAAATTTAGGAGGAAATCTGTATTCTAAAACATATAATTCGACTGTGAGGAACCATTCGAACTTTAGTTGGAGAAATGATGGAGCTCAAATGCCATAACCTTATCATGCATCTTATCCAATTCCTCAAGTTCCAGTCGCTTGTTCAGGATTGCCTCAGAATACAGGACCATCACATACTTCATATGCTCCTCCAAATAAAAGATCCACAGAAGAAACACTTCAACAATTCATAAACACCCAATCCACACTGTGGACTCAAAATAATCGAACTTTGGACGAGATTAAGGGACAATTGACACTTCTGACTCAAACTTTGAATATACAACCTAAAGGTCAATTTCCTGCTCAACCACGTCAAACCCAACTGCCCAAGTAAAACAAGTTGAAGGGTCTTCCAGTATGCCTGGCAATATTGAACAAGTGCAAAACATCACGACGCTTAGGAGTGGTAAAGCGGTAGATAAAACCATTCACCCTAAAATGGTTGAGGTTAGGGAAGAGTTGGAACCTAAGCGGATGTTGGAAGATAATAAAAAGGCTGGAAAACAACCTATAGTCATGGAAAAGGTAGAATCTGAAAAAGAGGATAGTAAGGAAGAGAAATGGGAGGAAGGAAAAGAAAAGGAGGATGAACTTATGATAGGACCAAGGGAATATGTTCCTAAAGCCCCATTCCCTCAAAGATTTTTGAAAGCTAGGAAAGAAGCCCAAGCGGCTGAATTGCTAGAGGTATTTAAACAAGTGAAAATTAACATACCTCTCTTAGATGCAATAAAGCAAATCCCTGTTTATGCAAAATTATTAAAAGAGTTATGCACGGTAAAGAGGGGACTGAATGTGAAGGAAAAAGCATTCCTAACTGAACAAGCAAGTGCCATTCTTCAATGTCGTACACCCCTAAAATATAAGGACCCTGGATGTCCTACTATTTCTTGTTATATTGGGGAGTTCTTTATTAGTCAAGCACTTCTTGATTTAGGAGTGAGTGTGAATCTACTTCCGTATTCGGTGTACGAACAATTGGGCTTAGGAGAGATAAAACCTACCCGTGTGACTTTGCAGCTGGCTGATAGATCAATTAAAGTCCCACGAGGTATAGTTGAAGATGTACTAGTGCAAGTGGAAAATTTCTATTTTCTAGTTGATTTTATAATCTTTGATACACAACCACTCACCAGTTTGTCAGCACCAGATCAGACACCTGTGATTCTGGGACGGCCATTCTTAGCAACTTCAAATGCCTTGATCAACTGTAGGAATCGATCCATGAAGATGTCCTTTGGTAACATAGAATTTGAGACCAATATCTTTCATGTTACTAAACAACCAAAAGAGGTGTCTGAGATTCAAGAAATAGATGTAGTGGAGGCTATAGTACAGGATTATATCGATTGTGAATTCTTCGAAGATCCTTTAGAAAAAACGTTATGTTGCAATGTGGAGAAAAGAGATCCTATGATTCAAAGCAAAGTTAGTGAAATGATATATGAATGGTTAGATGTTTGCCCACTAATGTCTATAGGGAATTGGGTACCAGCATTTGAAAGTTTGGGGCCTCTTGTAAACAAAGCTCAATCATCAAGAGTGAAAGCCCCAAGCCCTAATAGGAAACCCTTACCCTCTAGTTTGAAATACGCTTTTCTAGGTGAAGGAGAATCATATCCAGTTGTCATTTCCTCTGAATTAACCACTGATCAGGAACATACATTAGTAGATCTATTAAAAACCTATAAGAAGGCATTAGGGTGGTCAATGGCAGATTTGACTGGTATAAGTCCACTCCTTTGCACACATCGTATATATTTAGAAGAGGGCGCCAATTTCTGATTCTTAATAGGTAAGCCCCACACAAGTAGTTCCTAAGAAATCAGGTATCACCGTAGTTCAGAATAAAAACAATGAATTAGTCCCAACGAGAGTACAAACTGGCTGGCGAGTATGCATTGATTACAGAAAACTCAATGCAGTTACGAGAAAAGACCACTTCCCTTTTCTGTTTTTAGATCAGGTCTTAGAAAGAGTGGCTGGGCATGCATACTATTGCTTCTTAGATGGTTATTCGAGCTAAAACCAAATAGAGGTGGCTTTAGAGGATCAATCCAAAACCACCTTCACTTGTCCCTTTGGCACCTTTGTGTATAAACGAATGCCCTTTGGCCTATGTAATGCCCCTGCTACATTTCAGCGCTGCATGATCGGCATATTTAGTGAAATGGTAGAAGAAATCGTCGAAGTATTTATGGATGACTTCTTCGTCTATGGTGATTCTTTTGAGCAGTGCTTGCAAAACCTTGATCTTGTACTAATACGATGTAAGGACAAGAACCTAGTCCTTAACTAGGAAAAAATGTCATTTCATGGTGGCGCAAGGCATAGTATTAGGCCATATAGTATCAAAGGAAGGTATCCAGGTAGATCAAGCTAAGGTAGACTTGATACAGAAACTTCCCACACCCCACTTAGTAAAGGATATCAGATCGTTCCTAGGGGACGTTTGTTTTTACCGAAGGTTTATTCAGTCATTTAGTGAAATTTCCAGACCCTTGTGTCAACCTTATGTCAATTACTAACACAAGATACTCCATTTGAATGGACTGATCAATGCCAGCAGGCTTTCGATAAACTCAAGGGGTGTTTAATTACAGCTCCTATATTGCAATCCCCTAATTGGTCACTACCATTTGAACTTATGTGCGACGCTAGTGACCATGCTATTGGAGCTGTGTTAGGGCAAAGAATGGATAAAAAGGCACATGTCATTTATTACGCTAGTAAAACTCTTAATGACGCACAAAAGAACTACACAACAACTGAAAAGGAATTGCTAGCAATTGTTTTCACCCTTGAGAAATTTCGTCTTATCTCATTGGTTCAACAGTTATTGTTTTTAATGATCAATCAGCACTTAAATATCTGTTAACCAAATCAGAGGCCAAACCCCGCTTGATTTGTTGGATATTACTACTACAGGAGTTTGACATTGAAATAAGAGATAAAAATGGTGTAGAAAATGTAGTAGCGGATCATCTGTCACGATTATCGGCAGAAGTTTACCCTAAAGATGACATTCAAATTAATGATAGCTTCCCGGATGAACAGTTGTTTCAAGTACAAGCAATAACAACCTCCAACCCACCTTGGTACGCTGATATTACTAATTACTTAGTGACAAGCAACATCCCAAGTGAATGGAGTCCTAAAGATAGGAAAAAATTCCTTAGGAATGTACGAGTTCTTTTGGGATGATCTATATTTATTTAAATATTGCCTGGATCAAGTAATACGTCGATGTATTCCTGAGTGGGAAGTTCCAAGAATTATAGAGTTCTGTCACTCTCAAGCTTGTGGTGGCCCTTTTTCCACAAACAAAACAGCTGCCAAAATCTTATAATGTGGATTTTATTAACCTACATTATTCAAGGACGTACATCATTTCTGCACCACTTGCGATAGGTGTCAACGTTTAGGTAGTTTGACCCGAAGAAATATGATACCTCTATCCCCTATTCTCGTGTTAGAAGTATTCGACTGTTGGGGAATAGATTTCTTGGGCCCTTTTCCAAAATCTTTTGGGTATGAATTCATCCTAGTAGGGGTTGATTACGTGTCTAAGTGGGTAGAAGCAGTAGCCACTAGGACTAATGATCACAAAGTAGTGCTCAAATTCCTCCACGAAAACATATTTCCACACTTTGGGGTGCCTCGAGCAATAATCAGTAATGGAGGAAAGCATTTCTGTAACCGGCCAATGGAAACCCTATTGCTTAAATATAGGGTAGTGCATAGAGTGGGCACTCCCTATCGCCCCCAGACAAGTGGCCAAGTAGAGCTTGCTAATAGAGAAATCAAGCGAATTTTAGAAAAGACAGTTAATCCAAATCACAAGGATTGGTCACTAAGGTTGATAGATTCCTTATGGGCATATCGTACTGCATAAAAACTACCCTAGGAATGTCACCTTATCGATTAGTTTATGGTAAGCCGTGCCACTTGCCCGTGGAATTAGAGCATAGGGTTTATTGGGTAATTAAACAATTTAATGTCAATATTGATGAAGTAGGGTTGCACCGTAAACTACAAATTGCAGAAATGGATGAGTTACGAAATGATGCCTATGAAAATGCGTTAATTTCTAAAGAAAAGATGAAGAGAATACATGATCCGCATATTGCACGACGTTCATTCCATAAAGGTCAAAAGGTACTTCTTTATCGCTCACGACTACACCTATTCCCGGGTAAATTACAATCTAGGTGGTCGGGACCGTTCATTGTAACACATGTATCGGACCATGGAGCTATTGAAATTGAAAACCCGAAGAATGGGCATCAATTTAAAGTGAATGGGCATCGATTAAAACCATAGTTGGAGAATTTTGTGAGTTTAGTTGAGACGTGGGATCTCCAGGATCCCCCACCTTACGAATAGTTCACAATTGAAAGAATCATTGTTGTATATTAATTAGTATAGGAATTAAATTTAGGTAAAATGTAGTTTATTTACTAAGAATATTAGGTAATTTATAAAAAAAAAAAAAAACCCAAAAGTACCCCGAAGTGGTCCGCCAGTTCAGACACCCTCCAGCCGGTCCGGATGGTAGTGGGGTTCAATGGGGAAGATGGGCTCGGCCGGTCCGGACACCCCAGGGGTGGTCCAAACACCTAGAAGTTTTTAAAACCCTCGAAATCTCTTCTTTTGGCCGATCCACTCTCTCCTAACTTACCCCATCACCAATTCCTCCAAACCCAATCACTTCCTCTTTCAATCCAAGCCTCCCTAGGCCACGGGTTGCAGAATTTTTGAAGCTTTTGCTGCAAATTCTTGGATTTCTTCAAGTTTGTGGGGTTCTTCAAATAAGGTAAGTCTTCTTCTTCCTCCATAGGAGCCCTAACTTCAAGATTTATATATCTATGGCTCTTCTCCTCATTTTGTTCCTTAATTTCATTTCCAAACAACTTTCAAAGGCTACTTTCTTCAACAATGGGACCTAGTCATCTAAAACATGGAATTTCTTTGTCCTAAATTGAAGCTACCCGTGGTCCTCATGCTTCCTCACGGGTGGGAGTGTGGGCGACCAAATGGGGCTATTTTTGGCTTCAAGTGGGGTACTTTTCATGCTTAATTTGCATTTTGCTTAAGGATTTTTAAAGGTAGACCCCAATTTTGGGAAGACACCACACTCACCATCATTGGAGAGCATGAGCCAAGTGGTGGTCCCATGAAAAACTCAAGTCCCTTTGATTTAATTCTCATGCTTTATTAGAAATGGGCCACTGAATTTGTGTGGACATAGGGATTGCTCTAATCTTGATTATCAATTGTTGCCCTTTGTTAGTTCAATGGCACCAAGGACTAAGAAGAGAGCTAATAGGCAATTGGGACCCACACCCTTCGATGGTGATCGTTTTTTGAGAATGGATACAGAAACCCAATATGATAAGGTGTGGTGTCATAAGCCAGTGGTAGTGGAGCGGGTTTGGAGAATTGATCAATTTAAAAGTGAGGAATTCCTGCTATTCCAAAACTTTGAGATGCAGCAATGGTTGTCCATTACTCAGTTTCAGGCCTCGTGCATCTATGAGGTAGTACGGGAATTCTTTGCTAACATAAAAGAAAATTCAATAAATCGGAGGAATAAGAGAGAGAAAATTACCCGATGGGTCCAAGGAATTGATATTCAAGTGACACCGGGTGATTTTACAGAGGTTTTCCAACTACGTCAGGTATAGAACCCCAAATTTACATACCCAATAGAAGAAGGTCCACCCTTGAACATAGTAGCAAGAGAAGTTTTGATAGATAACCAAGAATGGACTAGTGAATACAGGAAATCACTCTCTTCCCTCAAGGCTAAATATTGGGCTCTTCATATGTTCTCGTGCACCAATCTCATGCCCCAAAATAGGAATTCCGATTGTAGTCCCACACGAGCTCGATTGATCTATGCTATAGGGACCGGGATGATAATTGATTTGCCCTCTGTTATTTGGCACAAGATTGTTTATACATTTGAGCATCAAGAAGGTCAGTCAGGTATTCCATTCGGGGGAGCTCTCACAAAAATATTCTGGCGAAAGGGTGCACCTATCATAGCAGACTTACCTATAGCTCCTTGACTCCAACCCCTTACTATCGTCTCCTATGTTAAGTCCCGGGGTAACTTGGCTAAAGGCAAGAAGAAGAGACCATCTGGTGCAAACATGGCAGAGGGGAGTGGATCTTAGTGACCATGGGATGAGGATGATGAACCTGATGATCCCATTACAGATTTGGTGGTGCAAATGAACCGTCTAGAGCACAATCAGAAGGTGGATCATGGCTTGATTCTGAAGATGCAACAGACACAACATGAGATGCAGTGGGAACAACAGACGCAGACTCATCTTCTGCAGTGTATTCTAGATCACCTTCGTGATTCTCATCACCCTCCACCACATGATTAGAGGAGATCTTTCTCTTTATTTTCTTTCTTATTTTGTTTAATTGTAAATTGACAACTGTTTTGCCATTTAGGTGTGAATTGCTACTTTAAATTTGTACCCCTAAACTCGGTTATCTCTTTTATTAGAAGGATAATTTTAGTTTCTTTGATCTTATTTTGTTTTTCTATTTATTATGGTTATATTATGATTGTGTGGGTAAATTACCTCTTGCTTGCTACTATCTCTTGTATCATGATTTAAAAGCTTTACTTGTTTGATTTATGAAAGTACATGTACACTTTGACTACATTAAATAAGGATGTTAATCAAGATGCTAATGTGGGTAGTATCAGGGATCACAAGCGTAAGTAGGATGTGTTGTCATTTAGTAGTAGGGATGAGTGTGACTCTGAGAGTTCTTCTGTGAGTTCTGAGAGTAGTTTGAGTTCTTGGACTGACAATTTATTTATAGAAGGTAATACATTGCCTTTATCTGAATATGTTCCCCCATTTTTTACCTTATCACCTCATCAATTTTTTGAGGCTGCCTGGTGGGATGAAGTAGACTTAGAGATAAATGTTAGAATGGAATGGGCGAAAATTGTTATGGCTCAAGAGTGGCCTGATGCCCTACCCACTGACTGTGACCACCTGTCCATTATGTCATCTGAGGATTTACCTACTTGGGAAAATATGCTAGCCTTAGAATATGTACCTGACGAAATTGGTAAGTACGATGATAGTGAGCTAATTGCGAAGACTATTATGTCACCTTCATCGTGGGAGTTATCACACTTGGTTTCTCCTATTCTTCATGATCCACTTACTTCATTTGATGACGACATGAGGTAATATCCACACTTTTCTTTATTTTTATATTTCTCTTTTACTGTTTTTCTTTTCTTTGTTGTCATTATCCACTGTATGTCACTAGTCACTTCTCATTCTGTTTATATATGCATTAATAGTCGCCTTCTCTTGTCAGTTAAGATTCCATAACACACATTGGGGACAATGTGTGATTTTAGTTGGGGGGGAGGCATGTTGCATGGTAAAACTTAACTACATTGCATAAACAATATTTTTGACATATAGTGACTAATGTGGAGGTGTATAACTAGTTTGAGGATGGTAATAATCATGGAAATAAGGAATGTTTTGATTCTCATTTGGGAGTAGGTAACTAAAGTGAGAAATTGACTATAAATTTTTCAAATGTTTAGTAGACTTTTTACTTGAGATCAAGGGAATGACAATGTGTTAGGGAGTAGAGTTCATGAGATAGTCAATCAGGTATGCCAAAACACAAGTGGAGACTTAAGAACCTCTCTTTTGTGAGAATTTGAGCCTAAAACTGTTATTTTTTAGAGGATTGAATATAATGCTCTTTATCACATTTTCTTTCATCTCACATATTTCTTTTATAGCTTCATTTCGTTATTTTGCTTTGGTATTGAATGCAACAAGTTACCGCTTTTCAATTGCATGAATGGATCATTGATTCTGAAAAAATGGTGATAACCTAAGGAATGATGTTAGGCCATCATTGGATTATTTGAAAGACTGTATCCATTTCTTTTAAAACTATTACCCTTGGAACCAGGTTGAAGCCTTTAAGAATGAAATAGTCTATTGAAATTTTCTTGGACTCACAAGTTTAACCCTTTTTACCATAGATATTTAGAAGCCAACCCTTGCATGCTTTGGGATGTTATGGCAATGTTTGGAGAGGTAGCTAAAGGGAAGATTGGGGGGGAAAAAGAGAAAAAAATCATAATAATTGACTGCTAATGAAAAGTACATCGAAATAACCCCCAAGTGCAAGGGCGTGCGGTGTAGTTTTAACTCAGTGAGTCCGAGGTCGAATTCACAGGGAGCCTACGTTATTTAGTTTCTAGGTTAATATGGAATTCCTAAATTTTAATGTAAACTAAGTTTGAAGATTAATTAAAACTAATTCCTAGGGTTTTGCAAATTTAAAATTCAAATTAAAACAACTTAACAACCTATTAACAAAATTTCAGCAATTTAACTTTTGATTTTTTGACTTCAAGGAATTAAATATTAACTAAAAGGATTTTTCCTAATTTAAATGCGCTTCAAAATAATCTAATCTAAAAACTGCAATGTAAACACTTCAATTAAATCAACCAAAGGCAATTCGATTAATAAGAAATAAATTTAAGAAGTCCTTGATCCAACTATCAATTCCGGGTAGCTTACGTCTTCACTATGGGATGTGTTATAATACTTGCGTTAAAACCTAAATTAGGATTTGTTTAAAAATTATTGAGAAAGTTTTAATCAGAAGTTTTTACCAGTGATTATAGAGAATATAGTCAAAAACTTCTGTTTTCGAAGGGTTTGCAAACAATCCTATTTGAATTCGGATTCAAATCCAATTCTTCTAGTTTATCCAAAATTATTAAGAAAATTTTAATCGAAAACATTTACCAGTGATTACAGAGAATATAGTCAAAGGTTTTCCTTTTTGAAAGTTTTTGAAACAAACCAATTCAAATTAGGATTCAAAATCTGAATTTTCAGTTCTTCAAAATTATTAAGAAAATTTTAATCGAAAACCTTTACCAGTGATTACAGAGAATATAGTCAAAGGTTTTCGTTTTCGAAAGTTTTTGAAAGAACTGAATTAGGTTTTAAAAGGTGTAGATCCCTACGCACGAGCTTTCGCGAACCATGCAAAGGGTCTACGCACGCGTCTAAAAGTTGTAGATCCCTACGCATGAGTTTTCACAAACTCTGCGAAGGGTCTACGTACATCCCATAGATCAGAGTAAACTACCCTTTCTTGATTCGTTGAATCAAGAACTAGGGTTTCTACGCTAACATGCTTGAAAACGAAACGGAAACATTCATTGAAGACATATTTAATGGATTCACTAAATCAAACAATGAAACAAGATTATTAAACGACGAAATCAGAACTAAACATACGAAATTAATCAATTCTCTATTTCAAACATTCAAATAATATCATTAATCCAATGAATAAGTGTAACGTACTCTGAAAAAAAAAACTTCGAAATACAACTCTGAATAGTAACTGCTGAAACGAATGCAATGAAAGCTCCAAAAACGCGTAAAAACATTCACGAACCCAATCAAAACTCCTTAAAGGCTCTCAAGTATGCTAGAAGAATGAAAAAGAAGATAAAAAAGAGCCATCACAGTCGGCCGTCTAGCAGCCCTTAAATAAACATAACACAAAACCCTAAAAATAAAATTGCAGCCGCGACTCTCCAGCACACTGTGGTCCGGACTGTGCGCCAGGGGGTCCGGACCATAGAAACTTTGTTTCTCCAATTTCGCTTCTCATTTGCAGCTAAATCCTTCGGGTAGTCCGAGCCATCCTAGACAAAGTTGGCTCCACATTGTTCCCTCCATCTTGTAAGTCACCAAAATCGCTATCTTCTTCAATTAATTCGCCGTTTTCCCTGCAATTAATAAAATAAACCATGTAAGTGATAAAATAACGATAAGTTTTCAAAATAAACTACTTAAATGTATTAAAAGTTATACAAAAGTGGAGTTTGTAATAGCACTTTTCAAGTGCAATCACACCCCCCAACTTGAGCATTGCTAGTCCCTAGCAATGTCCTTTATTAAAATGAAATGAAACTACCATCCTATTTCTCTTTTTTGTTGGAAACACGGCTACACTTAGCTACGTGTGGCAAGCCCTTTAAACCTCTAGGTTCCCCCTAGTGGACGAGTAAGGTCTCATGAGGGTTTGCAGTGATGCTACCCACAAACATTTATGGCATGGTCTCAATGTGTCAAAAAGTGATCAAGATCAAAAATAAATCAAGCTCAAGCCCAACAAGTCACAAAACCCAAATATCATTTGTAATTCCCAAGTGCTAAGCATAAATGCATGGACTATCAAAGTAGAAAGAGCATGTGTGCAAAATTGTTTCATTCATTCAACAAGGTTACAAGAGCATAAACGGAACTAGGTTTTGACTTCAAATACTCACGAGGTACCACTCATAAAAAGAAATTCACTCATCAAGGGTTCACACATACCTATTAGCATATGATGCTATCCTAGTTGCACATAACCCAAAAAAATAAATGAGTGAACTGAAATGAAATTCAAAGTGGACAGCTCATAACCATGTTCCAATGCAAGTGTAAGAGATCACACCACACAACCTACATAAGACCACTACATGCACAATACAAGAGTTGTTTGCTTAGAATCCACTAGGTCTTTATTTTGGTTATAACTTGGCCAAGGGTAATGGTTAACAATGGAGGATATGGAAATCAAAGCACATTTCTTGGGATAAATATGCTTAAGTGCGCACAAGTCCCGAACTACCCATTTCCTTTCTAAACCCCAACAAGGATCCCAACAAGAAGCTCATTCACAAACTTACAAACTACTCATGGGACATTCTCAATAATTACAATACAATGCACAAGTCCCAAAAGTACACAAGCAAAAAGGAATGACAAACTTTTTTTTTCTTTTTTTTTTTCTCTATTTTTTTCTTTTTTTTTCTTTTTTTTTATTTTTTTATTTTTTTTTTTGAAATAGTGAAAATACATCAGCTAGATTCTCCACCCAATATTTCCTCTCAATATGCTCTTAAAAATTTCCATTCCCAACCCCCATTCACATCATTGACATTAAGGCACTTTCACAACCCAAGACATGTGAGGGTAAGGCTAAAAGTGTGTGAATAAGGCTAAGGGATAATATATGAGGTGAGAACCAAGAAAAATATATATAAATATATTACACACTTTATTTAAAAGGCTTCAAGTTGGTTCCTAGGATAATTCATAACCAAGAAAGGATAAAGAGGCCCAACAATAGCAAAGATGGCCTAGCATCATGTTCAAAGCTTGCAACAACTCATAATATGCCAAGTGAAACAAATGCAAGTGTGTGTGATGCAATTGGTGCATTGAAAACTAAAGTGAAGAATAAAAGAGCTGTGATTATGTGCAACTCCTCAAGAAAAGAATAATAGGCTCAAAAGCGCATCATTAAGGGGTATAAGTCTCTACCTAGTCCAAGAATGCTCAATTAACCAATATTAAACAAAATCCACTCCTAAGCACATAAACTCTTTTCTATGATAGTAAAAAATGCACAAGGTCATTATACAATCAACTTGAACTAAGTTTCCTATTAAAGCTTGAACAAAACTCATTCATCACTCTCTCACTTAATTCCACAATCAACCAAACCAAAAAGGCTAACATGTAGGCACAAATGTGCTAAGTTCATGTATTCAAGATTAAGGATGCTCAAAAATTTTAAAATTTTCAATTTTGGCATAAAGGTCATCATGCGAACCCTACCCCCCAACTTAAAATTCACATTGTCCTCAATGTAAGAACCATGATGCATATGTGGGTCTGTAGTGTGCAATAGTGAGTATGATGAAGAGCATGAAACAATAACAACAAAGGCACAAATAAGAACAAAGCACAAATTAAACCAAGCATGCACCCATTATTCAAGCCACTTAAGGCATCACCCAATACATCCCCCCAACTTAGATTCTACAGCACTCCCAACAAGAACAATTATATATGTGAAGTACCAATTAGAAGTGAAAAACTAAATAAAAAGGAGAGGAAGGATATTACCTCAAGAGCTTCCTTATTTGGAGAAAATAAAAGAACTTGGGCACTTTATTCCTTTGAATTAAATTGTACTAACAGAAAAATAAAACTTTTACGAGAGAAAATGTTAGAATAAACAAATAAAAGTAAAATAAAAGAAAATTAAAATTAACCTAGGCAGAAAGAAAACAAAAATAAATAAATAAAATCTAATCTACTAATATGCAAAGGTTAATGCAAAAATATACTATCCAACTCCTAATCTTTCCCAAGCCTTACCAAATAGCTTTAGGAATAAAATATTCTCCTCAAGTCTAGGAGGTGCCAAGAATGAGTATGCTCCTAGTGTAGAGAATGCTGGAGAATGTATGACCTTGTAGTGATCTTTGAACCACAAATATGGCCCAAGATTATTTGCATATGTGAACATGGAATGTGGTTGAGTGTTTTCTAGTATCCCCTCAACACCTAAAAAATCAATGCAAACTACCTGTTGGTTTGATATCATGGAATTCAAATTTTCCTCACTAAAACGAATAGCTTTCTCTAAAGGATCCTTGACAAATTCATGGTCCACGTAATCCTAGACTATAGATTCTACTAGATCTACTGGTTGTATATCAGGCACCTTTTTTGGTTGTTTGGTAACATGAAAGATATTCGTTTCAAACTCAATGTTACCAAAAGTCATTTTCATGGATCCATTCCTACAATTAATCAAAGCATTCGAAGTTGCTAAGAATGGTCGTCCTAGAATTACTGGTGTCTGATCAAGTGCAGATAAACTGGTAAGTGGTTGAGTATCTAGGATTATGAAATCCACTGGAAAATAAAAATTTTCCACTTGTACCAGTACATCTTGAATTATACCTCGTGGGACTTTAATTGATCTATCTGCAAGTTGCAAAGTCACAAGGGTAGGCTTCAACTCACTTAAGCCTAATTGCTCGTACACTGAGTAAGGGAGCAAATTCACACTCGCTCCTAAGTCAAGCAGTGCTCTACTAATATAATACTTCCCTATATAACAAGATATCGTAGGACATCCTGGGTCTTTATATTTAGAGGGAGTATGACATTGTACTATGGCACTTGCTTGCTCAGTGAGGAATGCTTTTTCTTTGACATTTAAGCCCCTTTTTACAGTGCATAATTCCTTGAGGAATTTGGCATAAGAAGGGAATTGTTTAATTGCATCAAGGAGAGCTATATTAATTTTCATTTGTTTGAACACCTCTAGCAATTCAGCTGCTTGGGCTTCTTTCCTAGCTTTCAAAAATCTCTGAGGGAAGGGTGCTGTGGGAACATATTCCCTAGGTACTATCATGGGTTCTTCTTTCTTTCCCTCTTCCTTTTCCTCCTCCTTTCTGTTTTCTCTTGTTCTTCTGTTGTGGACTCCTCAACTATGATTGGTTCTTTCCCCGCCTTCTCACTATCATCCACCACACATTTAGGTTTCAACTCTTCACTCATTTTATCCTTCCTAGGAGGAATAGTTTTATCTATAATTTTCCCGCTCCTAAGTGTGGTGATGTTTTGGATTTGTTCTACATTCCCTTGAGTACTAGAAGATCCCTCAACCCGTTTAGCTTGGACTACTGGATTTGGACTAGGTTGAGCCGGAAATTGACCCTTTGGTTGTGTGACTAGTGTTTGCGTCAAAAGAGTCAATTGGCTCTTGATTTCATCCATATTTCTCAATTGGATCTTGATTTCATCCATATTTCTATCATTTTGAATCCAACGTGTATTTTGACTATTCATGAATTGTTGAAGTGTCTCTTCTGTGGATCTTTTGTTTGGAGGAATATAGGGAGCATGGGATGGTGGTACAAAAGAAGGTTGGAATGATTGGCTTTGGTTATCATTTTTCCACCCAAAACCAGGAGGGCTTTTCCATCCCTGAGGGTAAGCATCGAGATGTTGATTTCCCCTTTGATACTTAACATACCCACCTTGTGGGTAGGAAATGTTACCCTGCCCTCTATTTTGGAATGGTCAGTTCTGTGTCTTATTAACATACGCATTACCATAAGCTACTTTCTTAAGCAAAAGAAGCTCTGGACATGAATTAGGATCATGTCCTACTTGGTCGCATGCCCAACACACCACTTATGCTTCCACCAACTTCTCTTTGTTCTTAAGTTCAAGGGAATCTAACTTATGTTGCAATGCAGATATCCTAGCACTTAAATCATTCCTCTCACTTAACATCAATTGACCGCTAGATACGGGATTCCTATGCTCTAAAGACGAAGGTGGTCCTATTTCCCAATCATTAGAGTCCTCGGCCACCATATCAAAGAATTCCATGGCATCTTTCGCAGTCTTATCAAACAGAGTACCATTGCACATGGTAGAAACTAATTGCTTAAGACTGGGAGTTAGGGATTCATGAAAGATGCTCACTAACCTCCATGATTCATAACCATGGTGAGGACAAGCCATCAAGAGGTCCTTAAACTTTCCCAGGCTCGATAGAAATTCTCATTAGGTTTGCAAGAAAAAGTGGTAATCTATCGCCTGTAGTACTGAGTTTTCTGAGTTGGAAAATATTTCTTAAGAAACTTAGTCTGCATTTCACGCCACGTTCTAATAGAGTGTGGGCGAAGGGAATTAAGCCAGAACTTGGCTTTGTCCTTTAAGGAGAATGGGAAAAGTTGAAGACGCACTACGTTCTCATTGATATTATGATCTATACATGTGTTGCTCACTTCCTCAAACTCCCTGAGATGGTTGTAGGGATTTTCAGAATCTAAACCATGGAAAGTAGGAAGAAATTGGATGATTCCTGGCCTAAGGTTGAAGTTCCCCCTATGTAAGGGCAAGACTATACATGATGGGGTGGTTTGTCTAACAGGATTAAGATGATCTTTCATAGGAACAAAACCTGGAATTTCACGTGTATCGTTATCCCCATGCTCACTGCCTTCCCCATTACCTCTTAACTCAGCCATTGAGTTAAAGGAAGATGTGGTAAGTGAAACAGTGGAAAGTGGGGTTGGTGTAAAAGATTCGGGAAAATATGAAGGATCTCCTAATTCAGATTCAGTTACGACTATTCTACCTGATCTTAATAGCATGCAAATAACAAGTCTCTAATAAAAAAAAAAAATTAAGTCCAAATTTTAAATTAATTTTTTAATTTCACTAAAGAAAACTAAAAAAAAGAAAACTTAGAAATATCCTAAAAACTAAATTTTGGCTCCCGGCAACGACGCCAAAAACTTGACCGCTAATGAAAAGTGTGTCTAAATTAACCTCCAAGTGCAAGGGTGTGCGGTGTAGTTTTAACTCGGTGAGTCTGAGGTCGAATTCGCAGGGACCCTACGTTATTTAGTTTTTAGGTTAATATGGAAATCCTAAATTTTAATGTAAACTAAGTTTGAAGATTAATTAAAACTTATTCCTAGGGTTTTGCAAATTTAAAATTCAAATTAAAACAACTTAACAACCTATTAACAAAATTTCAGCAATTTAACTTTTGATTTTTTTATTTCAAGGAATTAAATATTAACTAAAAGAATTTTTCCTAATTTAAATGCGCTTCAAAATAATCTAATCTAAAAACTGCAATGTAAACACTTCAATTAAATCAACCGAAGGCAATTCGATTAATAAGAAATAAATTTAAGAAGTCCTTGATCCAACTATCAATTCCAGGTAGCTTACGTCTTCACTATGGGATGTGTTGTAATACTTGCGTTAAAACCTAAATTAGGATTTGTTTGAAAATTATTGAGAAAGTTTTAATCAGAAGTTTTTACCAGTGATTATAGAGAATATAGTCAAAAACTTCTGTTTTCGAAGGGTTTGCAAACAATCCTATTCGAATTCGAATTCAAATCCAATTCTTCTAGTTTATCCAAAATTATTAAGAAAATTTTAATCGAAAACATTTACCAGTGATTACAGAGAATATAGTCAAAAGTTTTCCTTTTCGAAAGTTTTTGAAACAAACCAATTCAAATTAGGATTCAAAATCTGAATTTTCAGTTCTTCAAAATTATTAGGAAAATTTTAATCGAAAACCTTTACCAGTGATTACAGAGAATATAGTCAAAGGTTTTCATTTTTGAAAGTTTTTGAAAGAACTGAATTAGGTTTTAAAAGGTGTAGATCCCTACGCACGAGCTTTCGCGAACCATGCAAAGGGTCTACGCACGCGTCTAAAAGTTGTAGATCCCTACGCATGAGTTTTTACAAACTCTGCGAAGGGTCTACGTACATCCCATAGATCAGAGTAAACTACCCTTTCTTGATTCGTTGAATCAAGAACTAGGGTTTCTACGCTAACATGCTTGTAAAACGAAACGAAAACATTCATTGAAGACATATTTAATGGATTCACTAAATCAAACAATGAAACAAGATTATTAAACGACGAAATCAAAACTAAACATACGAAATCAACCAATTCTCTATTTCAAACATTCAAATAATATCATTAATCCAATGAAGAAGTGTAACGAACTCTGAAAAAAAACTTCGAAATAAAACTCTAAATAGTAACTGCTAAAACGAATGCGATGAAAGCTCCAAAAACGCGTAAAAACATTCACGAACCCAATCAAAACTCCTTAAAGGCTCTCAAGTATGCTAGAAGAGTGAAAAAGAAGAGAAAAAAGAGCCATCACAGTCGGCCGTCTAGCAGCCCTTAAATAAACATAACACAAAACCCTAAAAACGAAATTGCAGCCGTGACTCTCCAGCACACTGTGGTCCGGACCGTGCGCCAAGGGGTCCGGACCACAGAAACTTTGTTTCTCTAATTTCGCTCCTCATTTGCAACTAAATCCTTGGGGTAGTCCGAGCCATCCTAGACAAAGTTGGCTCTACATTGTTCCCTCCATCTTCTAAGTCACCAAAATCACTATCTTCTTCAATTAATTCGCTGTTTTCCTTGCAATTAATAAAATAAACCATGTAAGTGATAAAATAACGATAAGTTTTCAAAATAAACTACTTAAATGTATTAAAAGTTATACAAAAGTGGAGTTTGTAATAACACTTTCAAGTGCAATCAATAATAATTTACTATATAGATATGCAAGTGAGGACATAGCTACATGTGAAAAAAAAAAGAGAAAAGAAAAAAAAAGAAAGAAGAAAAAATCAATATTGGTATTCAAGGAGTAGAAAGAAGGAATTTGGGGGGAGGATTGTACTACCACTTTAATCCTAAGGCATGCACTTTGATTTTCCATATCTATTGTTGTTTAGCCATCACCCCCAGGCCCCACTACAACCTAATAAAGACCTAACAGACTTTGGGTGAAAATCATTTTTAAGAACATTGATCCATTTCATGTGAAAGATTGTGGTTTCCTTGTGCTTGCATTAATATATTCCATCCATGAAGCTATTATCACTCTGCACTTCATTTGGTTATGTCATTCTTTGATTGCGGTTCATCGCGATTATTCGATTTGCACTCTTGCATAAACCATGAGAGTAACCCTCATCAAGTGAATTTTTGTTTGAAGAGTGAACACCCAGGTGAGATTCGAAGTCAAAGCTAAGATCATTGGACATACAGGATAGGCTTGTTGATTGGATAATATGAACTTACATTCTAGACATTACATGATCAGTATAGGAAGAGAGTCTCATCACATTAGGGGAATTTATGCCAAAATTTTGAACTTAAGCCACTTATTTCACATTGAAGTTAAAGCATGAACTGTTGAAGTGATTGTTTACCATCCCTTAAACTAGTCTAGGAATTTTGTGGGTAGATTCACTGTAAACCCTCATGAGACTTCACTCGTTCACTAGGGGAAACCTAGGGGTTTAAAAGGCTTGTTGCACATTGCTAAGTGCAACTGTGTTTCCAACGAAAGGAGAAATAGGATAATAGTTTAGTTTAATTCGAATAAAAACATTGCTAAGGACTAGCATGCCTTAGTTGGGGGGTGTGATTACGCTTGAAAAGTGTAATTGCAAGTCCTAAATTTTCACATAAAATCATGCATTTTCTTAATGTATTTATACGTTTTGTTAATATTTCACTAATATGGATTATTTTTCTTAATTGTAGTGAAAACGGTTCAATCAAAGCAATTGGGAGTGCTAAAGATGAAGAAAATGATGAAGGATAGCTCGTGGTGTACTTGTATGGAGTGGGTGTCTGGACACCTTTAAGACTGCAAAACAAGAAGCTGAAGAAAATTGAGTCTGGGGCCTACTGCGGTCCGGACACCCCATTTGGGTGTTCGGACACCTGGGACACGCGGGGAAATTTTCTTTGCTCCGTTTTTAGGGTTTCGTGCATGGGTTATAAAAACCCCATGAGCAGCCGTCTAAGGCATCTTCTCTTGAGTCTTTTTCCATCTCCTTTTCATCATTTTCTAAACTTTTAGAGAGCATTTTAGAGTTTAGAGAGGGAGTTTTTCCATTTATTTTGAAGATGTTTTATAAGCTTTGCGGAGCACTTTGTGGAGTTGTTTCCGTTTCGTTGATTTTGCGTCGTTCTTTCTTTTCCTCGAAGTACGGTATTGTTTTTGTTTAGATTAATAAAATTTTTATTCGTAGTTTAGTTTCTATTCATTCATTCTTCTCATTCTTTAATTCTTGGATTAAATTGCATGATTCCATTATGAACGTAGCGTAAAACCCTAGTTCTTGATTCAATGAATCAAGGAATGGTAGTTTATGAAAAACAAAGGGATATGTGTAGATCCTTCGCATGGTTTGTAAAATCCTTTGCGGAGTGATCTACGATTGTAAGAATCATTTTATTTTGTTTCAAATACCTTTGAAAACGAAAACCTTTGACTACATTATCTGTAATCACTGGTAAAGGTTTTCGGGTAAAAATTAATTTAATAATTTTGAGCAAATTAAAAATTGATTTCTTAAACAAATCTAGATTTGGTTGTTTGAAAAACCTTCGAATACAAGAGTTTTTGACTAAAGTCTCTGCAATTACTGGTAAAGACTCTTGAATATAATTTTCTTAACAATTTTTGAACAAACCCTAATTTAGGTTTGAAACCGAATATTTTATTAGAAAATCTTTCCAGTTTTATTATCCATAATGAAACGTGATTTTAAAACTGAGTATCGGACAATTTTGGAACTTTAATGAAAATATCTTTCCCAATCTATAGTTCCTTTGACGTGAACTATCGATTGTAATTTTAACACATCCCGTAGTGAAGTAGTAAACTACCCGAACTTGTGAAATTGGATCAAGAACTTCCTAATCTTGCATTCTTTAATCTATCTTGAATTTGATTTTAGATTAATTGCTGGTTTCTTGAAATCTTGATTAGGTTAGAGCACTTTCTTTAATTTTTGAATTCACATCTAAGCATTTTTAAAATTATAAAATATTTTTAGCTAAGAATTGTTTTCTTAGCAACTTTCTTTATTTAATTCTTGGTCAGGTTTAGTTAAGTTTTGAATTTATCACCTTTTGAATTTCGGTAGCGAACTCTTACAATTTCCTAGTATTTAAATTTTGAGCATTCTTGATAACTTAGAAACTAAAACTTTAGGTTCCCTGTGGATTCGACCTCGGACTCACTGAGTTAAAACTACACCGCACACCCTTACACTTGGGGGTTAGTTTAGACGCACTATTTAGAAGCAGTCAGGATGCAAGTGGGCATGCAAGTGCAAGGTGCAAGTGGAAGTTATATAATGCCTATAAATACATACTATGGGTAAAGAAGAAAGAAAAGGGAATCTTATAGAAAAGTGAGTTAGAGAGAAGAGAGTATGAGTTAAGAATGTCTTTTATATTTCTTTTTCTTCTCTTTGTTCTTCTTGTTCTTTGTTTTCGGAACTTGTTCTTCAATCTAGTGTTTTGTTTAAGTAATCTTTATATATAAAAAATGTTTTCAAGCTTTTAAGTTTTAATGAATTTCTTTTCCTTTACCATGTCTGGCTAAATTTTCTTATTTGATTCCAAACCAAGAAGAGTGATGGTTGAAATGATAAATTCAATTTAGCTATTGGTTTTACAAGTCTAAAATAATTTCTTGATATAAAAGATGGAAAAGTGATTGTTATAATCTTCAGATTCAAACATGGATGATGTTATAGTCAAGCTTGGTCTTTGTAGTCCAAACGTTTGATTCAATGTCCCATCCATAGTTGTTCTTCAATTGTCAAGATAGCAATCATTTTTATATCTAATAGGTTTTGCTTGAGATATTCAAAGTTTATATGTTAATCACGGTTAAAGCTTTGAAACCTTTCAAAACTCTCTCCTTAAAAGGTTTGTTGAGCTAGGTTTAAGGTTTCATGTCATGTTCAACAAAAGAATTTTATTTCAACATCTTTTATGAAAGTTAAACTTATTTTCTTAAAGTTTTAAATGAAACATCTTCAGATTTAAGTTTACAATTGTTAAATTTGGATTGAGTTATAAAGGCTATATTAAATGAATCACTAATATACTATACTTGGAATGGTTTGGAGCCAAGTCTTTTATTTCATTAACTAAACCAAACCCTTTCATTTTAATTTTTTAAGTTCTTAAGTAGTTTAAATTATTTGTGTTTTACTTTTGGTTGTTAAGTCTATTTTTACAAGATTTTCTTTCAAATACTTTCACGAATTCAAGCTTAAATTAAATTTAATCATTTTTTGTGAAGGTTTATTTTAAACTCGCAAAGATATTTCAAATCTAAGTTTTTGTTAAAATTTTTAACAAAGCATTCTCTATAAATTCGATCTTGGTCTTACCAAGTAAATACTATACTATACACTCCTACGTTGAAGCGTGAAATTATTACTTTTTGTGAGCAGTCATATACAAGTGTAATTTTTCTTTGTATTTTACCAGAGACCATTGCATACTTAAAGCAAACAGATATTGGCTTTTATCTATGGTTTCACGTGTATGCGCTACAGTGCTAGTAGTTTTGGAGTTAGAGGCAATTTTCTTATATTTTCAGATCCACTTATAAATGCATTTGGAGCCTTCTTTTGCCAACCTTTTTCTTTTTTTTTTTCTTCTCCTCCATCAAATTCTCAACCCAAATAAACCATTACTTAAAGAAAGAAGGAAATAAGTAAAAGGAAAATAACATTTTGTTATTTTTTATTTTCTGTTAAATATATTTAAAATAGTATTTAAAATCAAAGATGTTTCCTACCAATTTAATTTTGTTAAAAAAAGAAAAAAATAAGTAAAAAATAATTAAACCAAACACACAAAATTTGCATTATATTGATTCATATAAGTTATAAAAAAATAAAAATAAAAAGAAGTTGCACGTATCACAACATAATCAAATTTTCTAGAAAATTATTTCACTGCTAAAATGAGTTTATGCCATTAGGAACTTAATTTTTACTTGATTGATTCTAAGTTTAGATGAGGTAAAAAAGAATAAATAAATAAATGAAATAAAGAAAATTAGTTTTTTTTCTATTTCTTTGTAAAATCAACTTTGAAAAATATATATTTTCTCCATAATTTATCTCTCATTTTTCCGTAAGTTTTCAATAAAATTTTTGTTTGGAATTTGGCGAAGAATGGAAAAAAAAGTGAAATTTTTATTTTCGTTTCTTTTTTTTTCCAAAAAAGTTAATTGAATTTTCTTCTACCTTTTATTTTATTTTATTTCCATAATAAGAATTTAAAATTAGTTGGTCCTTACATTTTTTTTCAAAAATAAATAAATAAATAAACAATTATTTAATCTTTTCATTTCTGTTGTTTAGACGGACTTGTGGGAGAGTTAAGCGGAAAATAAGAAAAAAAAATTAAATTATGTTCTCATTTTCTCTCTAAACCCAAAAATCAATTAACTAAATAAAAGAATTAATTACATTGACACTTAGGGATGTAAATGGGTTGGGTCGGCTCGAGACCCGGCTCGGCCCCGCCCGACCCAGCATCCGTACGAGCCCAGCCCAGCCTGGCCCGCCCCTCTCCCCCGGGTCAGGGCTTGAGTCACCCTTGACGCAACTCGAGACCCAACCCACGCCACCCCGACCCGACCCGCCCCTTGCGGCCTGCGCCCCCCGCCCCCCCTTTCTTCCTTCCTTCCTCCATTTCTTATTTTTTTTACCGTTCTGCGCTGGTAGTATGCCAGTGACTGTTTGTCCCCCGAATGGTCCACTTTTATTTTTTTAATTGCAAACAAGTCCTAAAAAATTATAAAACCCCCCACCCTCTTCCATTATTAGTACCCCACAGTCACATTCACTCACCCTCACAAAAAATTAACAAAATTTCTCTCCAAATTTCTACACTACTAAGCTACCAACACTCAAGTGTGCTCTTCAATTGTGCTCAAGTGCATTCCATTTTGTCAAATTTGAAATCAAGATTTCAAGATCAAGTGATTCAAGGCTTCAAATTATTTCAAGTTAGTATTTAATTATTTTTTTAATTTGCATACATACATTTTTTTAATTTGCATAATTTAATTTTTTTATTAAATTATTTTTTCTAAATGGATCCATGAGACACCTATTTTTTGATTTGGAGGGTGGAGACTCAATATCCTTTCCCCCTCAGGAACAAATGGAACAATTTGCATCACCACAAATACCAACACCTACTACCACAGCTGGTGATGTTGGTGCATCATCTTCCCGCCACTCCCAACAACGTGGCACTTCAAAAGCATGAAATTTTTTTATTAGAAATCCACGTGATGATGGAATGCATAAAGCTAAATGCGTTATTTGTGGGGATTTATTAGATGGTAGAAATACATCTGGAATTAGTCATTTAAAAAGACATTTAAATAGAGGGCACCAACAGGATCCACGCATTAATAGTTTGATTGATCAATATTTTCCACGTACAACACAAACTCAATTAGGTAATGAAGGGATAATTTAAATATTTTTTCTTATCACCCTGCAAGAACACAAAATAATTTAGTTAGATATATTGTTAAAGATGAGCAACCCTTTACAATGAGTGAAAATTGACATTTTGAAGAATTTATTCACGATAGTTTTATATCACAATATCGCGATTTTTCAAGAAATACTTCAAAAAATAAAGTTTTACGAGATTTTGAATCAAAAAAGGATGAATTAAGAACTTATTGTAATAATTTTGAAGGAAATGTTTGTTAGACCGCCGATATGTGGAAATCTTGCAAAGATATTGAATATCTTTGTATAACTGCACATTATATTGATGAAAATTAGAAAATAAATAAATGCATTATTTCATTTAAATTAGTTAAACAACCCTTCACTGGATTCAGTGTTGGGGAACTTATTTTGCATGTACAAAAATGTTTTCTATTACTTTAGACAATGCTTCATATAATGATGTTTGTTTTAATTATTTAGCTAATGCTTTGTCTGCAAATGGTCCATTATTTTGTGGTCGTTGTTGTGCCCATATACTTAATTTAATTGTAAAGGATGGATTGGACATTTATGAATCTTCTATTATAAAAATAAAAAAGAGTTGTAGTTTGTGCCATGAGTTCTCCAAAAAGAATTAGTCTATTTGCTGGCATATGCAATCAAATTGGTTTAAAACCTAGAAAATTACCAATATAATTAATATAAGATAGAATTCAACCTACATAACGTTAAAAGTTGCTATTAAATATCAAAAAGCAATTGATTTATTTATTTAAGTAATCAAGCTATTGGATTAGATAGTATTGAGCCAACTGATTGGGCAAATATAATTTTTTTATAAAGATTTTTTACATGTTTTTGATGTTGCTACTAAAATATTTTGTAGAATTTATTATCCTACTTCTTCTACTGTTATTTATCAATTAGGGGTTATTGATGAAATTTTTAACAAATATGGTGCGCAAGAATATTATGCTCCTTTGGTTGTTGTAATGAAGAAAAAATTTAATAAATATTTTAACACACTTCCCATACATTTTGGTATTGCTACTATTTTAGACCCTAGGTATAAAGAAGATCTTTTTTTTTTTTCAATTGTTAGAGATGATATATAGGTATGAAAGTGCCCAAGAACAATTAAATAAAATTAAACAGCAAATGCAAGCTCTATTGGGTCGGTATGATAGCAATCGTACAACTGTCCAACCAATTATGGCTACAATGTCCTCTTCTCACTGTGACTTTGGTGGCAATACGTCCCTTTGGAGAAGAATAACATCCTGACGGACAGATGCATCAACAAGTGCAAGTTCAAATTCATCCGACCTCCAACGTTATCTAGGTACACCTCCAATAGAAAATGAAGATGATTTCAGTCTTTTAGATTGGTGGAAGGGACAACAATCAAAGTTTCCATTTCTTTCAGCTTTAGCTCGTGATATACTCACATTTCCAGTTTCTACCGTAGCATCCGAGTAAGCATTTAGTGCTAGTGGACGCGTTATCAACCAATTCAGAAGTCGACTGGCCCCTCCGACAGTAGAAGCTTTGATGTGTTTACGAGATTGGTATCTTGCAGAAAATAGACAACAAGAAGATGCCGAAAAAGAGTAACTTGCCCTTGATTTTGATGCAATGTATTTAGGTGAAAGAGAAGAACACACTAGTGGATCTAGTGATGAATAATAATTATGTATAGATAGAGTAATATTTGCAAATAATAGTCACTCTTCTAGGTACCAACTTAGTTGGGATGTATAAGACATGAAGTGATGCACCTATTAATTACTTTATCATTTTTTTTATAATTCTACATTTATAAATTGTAATTTTAAATTTAATGTTAATTATGTAATTGGTTGTTGTGTAATAAATTTTAATTTTTATCAATAATGATTTTAATGTGTTTGTTTGAGTTTTATTTTCTTTAAAAAAATAAAAAATAATAAAAATAGGCCGGGTCAGTTGGGGCAGGTCAGGGGCGGGGTGGGGTGACCCTTGACCCGACTCGACCTAACCCGAAGATTGGCTGGGGGCAGCAGGGGTGGGTCAGCCCGAAATCCTGGGTCGGGTCAGGCTGGGCCAGCCCGATTTACATCCCTACTGACACTCTTTTATCTATATCTGATTTTTAATTTACCTTTTCCATGTATTAATCGTAACACTTTGACTCTCGTATCTATTTAAAATGGGTTTTGTTTAGTTGTCACACCCCGGGTTTCACAACCTGAATATGTGAACAAAAGAACACACATTACACCATTTAATAACTTTCCCTGTATTACATCAGAGCCATACACACATACTATAGAGCAAGAAATATAAAAATATATAAAACTAAACTTTAAATTTAAATACATGTCTTAGTTAAAGTCAACTAGGCAACAAGCTCCAAAACTAAACCCAAACAATCTCCACAAAATTAAATAAATCAGCAATTTATCTTCACCTCACAAACAAAGATTTATTACAATCCACAAAAAAATAATAAAAATAAATAAATTTTCCCTAAAGTCTATCATAACTATATAGTAATAAATAAAACTTCTAGTTTCCATGCTCAGAAGGCTCAGCAAGTGACTCAAACTCATTACCTGTATCACAAACTGTAAGGGGATGAGCACTAATACCACGTGTGCTCGGAACCCTAATAATAATATAAATGTAGTAATGCCTTAGCATGCTACTAAGTGAAATAATTATGCACAAGTAGTAATTTCAAACAAGAAATTTAAATTTATTTATCAATCTCTTTTCGTTACCATTAATCGTGTTTTAGCACCACATAACACATCAGAAAAAATCAATTTGATTTCAAGGTACTGCTACTTATTTGTCCTGTAGAAACAGGACCCAACCAATATGCATCTTCCTTCAATGTCTGCTTGGTTGTCTCATAGAAACAAGATCCAACCAATATACACCATCCTTTGGTGTCAGCTTCCTAGACTGATATCTTAGGAATATAATATGCCACCTTTAGGCATCTCCTCGTTCGTAGGTTACTAGCTTACTAGAATCGATAACCATCCCGCACGGGTTTCGAGACTTTTAACCATTGGGTACATATACCCAATATTTTCAGTAGCCTAAATCCAAACAAAACGCTTCCACCTTCATTTTTAAACACACATTAATTAAATTTCCTTAAATTTATGTTTTAGACCTTATTAATCATTAACATACCAACATATTAAATAACACAAACTTTGATCCTATTAAACAAACAATCCTGCAAATAACCACACTGTATTAGACATGCTTCACGTTTCACATCCACGGGTTTAAAAATAAAATTTTAAAATAAAATAAAACAAACAATCATCCAACATACATCATGAATTTAATACCAATTCATCAAACCAAACGTCCATCTACCTGAGGCCCGTCAATTGCTGATTAAAAACTATGTCCAAAGTGAAGGGTTACAATTATTATGGCTATGGTCTTTTTCACATAAGACAAAATAGGAAAAAAAAGAAAAAAAAAAGGCAAAAAAATCACATCAGTTCACTAAGTTCAATCAAGTGAGCCTAAAATATGAATATATATATATATATATATATTTCAATCAATTGTACACTTTCAATCAATCAGTTTAAAGGTTTAAAAGTTAAATAAAAAATATATATTTTTTCAAACATAAATTTCCAATTTGAGAACCTGACTAACCTTAAGTAACTAATACATATATATATATATATATATCTACATTCACATTGGCATCTCGAATTTCATTCTGCAGACAAATCAATCAATATATTATATATATATATATAAAAGCATAGAGCTTCGCGCCCCTTACCTCGACTGAAATCATAATTTTTTTTTTTGAAAGGTAACTGAAATCATAGTTCGGTAATTCGTATGGAAGAAACACAGCGAAGTCAAAAAGGTTCAGCTATCGTAACTTTATTAGGTTTTTTTTTTACCACAATAAATATAACATTATACGTATATATATATATATATATAGCAGAATTCTAACCCTAACATATTTAAGTAATTACCTATTCCCCATAGGTTTAGGAGAATTACATTTTTTTCCTAAAATAAAAAAAAAAATCTTTTCAAATATAACTAAAAATTAATCTTTTTAAATAAAAATCCAAAAATTTCAAATCATTAAATTTAAATCGCAAACTAAATTTATTAAGTAAAAATTTTCAAATTAAATTAAATAAAAAAATCTGTGTCATTACATCCTACCCTCCTTACAAAAATTTCGTCCTCGAAATTTAGGAGGTAAATAAAAGAAAATTAAGGGAACAACTCTAGATACCTACTCCGCATATCTGTATCTCGCTCCCAAGTAGACTCCTTAATACCATGGTGCTTCCATAACACCCTAACTAAGGGGATAGTCTTCCCTCGTAGCACTTGGTCCCGAGAATCCAAAATTTCAATTGGTTTCACCTCATAAGTCATATCTGAATCAACCTTAAGCTCGGTCCAGTCTAACACATGCGAAGGTTCCGAGTTATACTTCTTGAGCATAGACACGTGAAACACCTCATGTACTCTTGAAAACTGCGATGGCAAAGCAAGACAATAAACTACCTCTCCAACCCTAGCCAAAACTTCAAATGGCCCAATATATCTCGAGGACAACTTCCCTCTGCGCCCAAAACAAAACTGACCCTTCCGTGGTGAAATCTTCAGGAACACGTGGTCTTCTACTTCAAACTCCAAAGGCCTTCGCCTCTTATCAGCATAGCTCTTTTGGCGACTCTGTGCTGTCTTGAGTCTCTGTCGAATCACTTTGACCTTCTCAATCGTCTTCTGCACAAACTCAGGCCCAATAATTGTAGTTTTTCCAACCTCAACCCAACAGATGGGAGTCTACATGGCCTACCATACAAAGCTTGAAAAGGAGCCATCCCGATGCTCAACTGGTAGCTATTATTATATGCAAATTCAATCAAAGAAAGATGGTTCTCCCAGCTACCACGAAAATCAAGCACACACGCCCTGAGCATATCCTCCAAAGTCTGAATTGTACATTCTAATTGTCCATCGGTCTGAAAATGAAAGGCAGTTATAAACAACAACTCTGTTCCCATGGCTCCCTGGAGACTCTACCAAATTTGAGAAGCAAAACGCGGGTCCCTGTCTGAGACGATGGATACAGGGGATCCGTGAAGCCTCACGATTTCCTCAATATATAATTTAGCTAGGACATCCATAGCGTTAGTCAATCGAATCGGCAAGAAGTGAGCTGACTTTGTCAACCTATCCACTATCACCCAAATAGTGTCATGACCCTTTGGAGATCTCAGCAAACTAGAAACAAAATCCACTGTAATGTTCTCCCACTTCCACTCTAAAACTAGTAGAGGCTGCAAAAGACCCACCGATTTTTTATGCTCAGCCTTAACTTGTTGACAAGTAAGGCACCTACTCACAAACTCTGCCACATCCTTCTTCATACTTGCCCAAAAGAATTGACAGCGCAGGTCGTGATACATCTTAGTACCTCTGGGATGTACTACACATTTAGAGTGATGGAACTCCTTTAAAACTATATCTCGTGCAGATATAGGCACGAAAAGTCTTCCCAAATATCTCAAACCGTTATCGTCACCAATCACCCATCCTGGCATCTCATCATGACTCGACAACTTAGCTCGAATTGCCTCATATTCAACATCAGTCCTCTGAGCTTTTATCACACGATTCAATAGAATTGGCTGAGTAGCCATTGCACACAAAATAACATGACCATCGTCTTCCTGAAACTCCAGATCAAACGCACTAAGGCTTCTCATCATTTCCCACTCTCGCACGAAAAAACCTGCTAAAGTACCACGAGTCTTTCGGTGAGTGCGTCAGCAACCACATTTACCTTACTAGGGTGATACTGGAGCTCAAAATTGTAGTCCTCCATGTACTCCATCCATCTCCTCTGCTTCAAATTCAAGTCTTTCTGAGTGAAAAGATATTTTAGGCTCTTGTGATCAGAAAACACGTCAAATTTCTCACCATACAAATAGTGTCTCCAACTTTTTAGAGCATGTATTATTGCTGCCAATTCCAAATCATGTACTAGGTAGTTATGCTCGTGAGTCTTCAACTTCCTAGACCCATAAGCTACTACTTTATCACCCTGCATTAGCACACATCTTATACCTTCCCTGGATGGTCACAATAAACTGAGTAACCCAAACCCCTCTCTGGGATTACAAGCACTGGTGAAGAAGTTAGCCTCTTCTTTAACTCATGAAAAGATTGCTCACACTTCTCATCCCAAACAAACTTGACTTCTTTTCGGGTCAACCTAGTTAACAGCCCGGCTAACCTTGAGAAGTCACAGACAAATTGTCGGTAACACCCTGCCAAACCCAAAAAGCTTTGAATCTTAAAAACTGTGCCTCGACCAATCCATAACTGCCTCGACCTTAGATGGATCAACTGCAACTCCTTTCTCAGAAACAACATGCGCGAGAAATTCACCTCCTTGAGCCAGAACTCACGCTTGCTCAATTTAGCATAAAGCTGGTGGTCTCTCAAGGTCTGAAGTACAATTCTCAGATGCTCTTCATGTTCCTCTTCTGATCAGGAATAAACTAGAATGTCATCAATAAACACGACAACAAACTTGTCTAAATATCTACTGAACACCCAGTTCATCAAGTCCATGAACACGGCAGGAGCATTGGTCAATCTAAATGGCATCACCAAGAACTCGTAGTGTGCATACCGAGTTCTGAATGCAGTCTTAGGAATGTCCTCCTGCTTCACCCTCAACTGGTGGTAATTGAATCTTAAATCAATCTTTGAGAAAATGACTGAACCTTTCAATTGATCGAACAGATCATCAATCCTTGGTAAAAGATACTGGTTCTTGATCGTGACCTGGTTCAACCTTCGGTAATCTATACACATTCTGAGAGTTCCATCATTTTTAGCTGCAAATAGTACTGGTACACCCTAAGGTGAAATGCTAGGGCGGATAAATTCCTTAGAACTCAACTCCTCTATTTTAGATTTTAACTCCACCAACTCTGCAGGTGCCAATTTATATGGGGCTATAGAAATAGGTTCTGTGCCAGGAATCAGATCAATCCCAAATTCAACCTCTTGCTCGGCTGATAATCCAGATACTTCTGAAAACACTTCTGGAAATTCACGAACGACTCGTGGTAACTCAACCTTGCCACCATCCTCGTCCTCTAAAGTTATACAAGCAAATAAACTGCACAAGTCTACTCGTCCCTGCCCATCGAGGAAAGACAAAAGCTGAGGGCTACAACAATCACCAGAAAATTGTATCTGATCTCCCTTAGGAGTAAATAAAGTTACTCGACTCTTAGAACAATCTATCATCGCCCAAAAGACTGACAGCCAGTTCATGCCAAGAATCACATCAAAGCTTCCCATGTTTATCACAATCAGATCAAAAATTGACAAGTGTTCCTGTCCCAAAGCCTCATCCTTGATAGTGATTTCACAATTCTTACAAACTCGATTCAACACAGAATGACCCCCTATCGGTGTTTCAACATGCAATGGTAGAACTAACTCATCCATAGGTAAATTCAGTGTAGATATAGATGATGTAGCAATAAATGAATGAGATGCTCCTGTGTTTACAAGAACTATGGATTTAGTAGCATAAATGTGAAAGGTATCTCTCGTCACTATAGGCTCTACACGTCCATCATTCTGGGCCACAGTGAAAACTCATCCCTGAACTGGTGTCGTTGGTGGCCTACCCTTCTTTTGGCGCTACTGGGATCCACCTTGAACTCCTTAATGCTGCTAAACACCACTTGAAACACCCATCTGATATTGCGATTTCCCACCTTGAGTACCTCTTTGAAATTGAGTCTGCACTGATTGTGACCCTACTGGCTTGTTACTCTATACTGACTGAGCTAGCTGTGGAGGCCTCATAACACTTCCATTACCTTGTCTCTGCGGACAACACCTCTGCACATGACCCGATTGGCCACACGTGTAACAAATCTTTACCTCGACCCTATTTTTAGATCCACCTCAGACACCCTTATAAGGATAATGAAACTGTAGATGCCCAGGTTGTCTACAGTTATGACAAATAACAGAGCTTTGTGCAGGAACCCCGGCTGCTGACTGACTGACCTGGAGCTATACTCCCCTGTTGAAACTATTGAGTCTGTGCCCCTAGTAAATTTTTTCTTTGTTTTTTCATGGGTCGACTCTCCTGTTACTGAGTCTTACAATGTTTAGCTTCGTTTTGTGCTCTTGTATCTAGCAAATTCTTCTCTACCGCCATTGCTCGATCAACCAGAACTTTATAATCATTGAACCCCAAAGGTAATATCCGATCCCTGATAGCAGGCTTTAGTCCCTTCTTAAATCGTCTACACTTGGTGCGCTCAGTGGACACCAACTCCTTAGCATATTTAGCCAACGATGTGAACTTACATCCATAATCCAGCACAAACATCAGCCTTTGAGTCAAACTTAGAAACTCATCAAGCTTGGCATCTCTCAGGGACTGTGGGAAGAAGCAGTCTCTAAAACACTCCTTAAAATCATCCCAAGTAAGTACAAATGCCCCACGAGATTCTTTCACAGTACTCTACCAATCCGCTACAGTTTCCTCTGACTGGAAAGCAGTAAGTGGAACTCTGGTCTTATCTTCATTTAACTGCATTACCTCAAATATCTTCTCGTTCCCGTGTAAAAATGTCTTAACCTCTTCAGTATCTGCTGCACCAGAGTATGTGGGGGGCTTCATCCTCTTGAACTTCTCATATGGAGCTGTAAGCTAGCTTGCCTGCACTCTCCCAACAAATATTGCAGCCATTTGCTGTATCCAAATCTGTGGGTCCACTATTCCTGGCTGCGGCACACTTGATGCTTCGGATTGCACCTCGGCCATATGAGGCACCCCTAATGGAACCTCTGCTCCAATCCCAGCATAAGACCCCTGCTCCTATGACACTCCTACAACAACAAGAACCTCCTCCATTGGAGCCTCGTGGCCCTGTCCAGCCTGAATTTCTCGACCCTACCGTGACCACGACCTTGACCCCTGCCTCTACCATTGTCTCTACCTCTAGCACCTGGAGCTACACATGGCGGCATTCTCTAAAATTCACAAAAATATACTAAGGTTAACACCTTCTTAACAATCTAAGTCCAAGAGAAAATCAAATTTACATATCGCAAATAAACAAACAATCATGTAACCACATATCACCTAAAAAATTAAAAGGCCCACTGTCCCTAGGTATTCTAAACTTAGGCTCAATACCAAGTTATCATCTCGAGTTTCACAACCCGAATATGTGAACAAAAGAACACACATTACACCATTTAATAACTTTCCCTGTCCCACATCAGAGCCACACACACACACATTATGGAGCAAAGAATATAAAAATAAATAAAACTAAATTTTAAATTTAAATACATGCCTTAGTTAAAGTCAACTAGGTAATAAGCTCCAAAACTAAACCCAAAAAATCTCCACAAAATTAAATAAATCAGTAATTTATCTTTACTTCACAAGCAGAGGTTTATTACAACACAAAAAATAATAATAATAATAAAAAAATAAATTTTCCCTAAAGTCTATCATAACTATGTAACAATAAATAAAACTTCTAGTTTCTATGCTTAGAAGGCCCAGCACGTGACTCAAACTCATTACCTGTATCACAAACTATAAGGGGATGAGCACTAATACCACGTGTGCTCGGAACCCTAATCATAATATAAATGAAGTAATGCATTAGCATGCTACTAAGTGAAATAATTATGCACAAGTAGTAATTTCAAACAAGAATTTTAAATTTATTTATCAATCTCTTTTCGTTACCATTAATCCTGTTTTAGCACCACATAACACATCAGAGAAATCAATTTGATTTCAAGGTACTGCTGCTTGATTGTCCCGTAGAAACAAGACCCAACCAATATACATCTTCCTTCGATGTCTGCTTGGTTGTCTCGTAGAAACAAGACCCAACCAATATACACCATCATTCGGTGTCTGCTTCCTAGACCGATATTTTAGGAATATAATATGCCACCCTTAGGCATCTGCTCATTCGTAGGTTACTAGTCTACTGGAATCGATAACCATCCCGCGCGGGTTTCGGGACTTTCAACCCTTAAGTACGTATGCCCGATATTTTCAGTACCCTAAATCTAAACAAAACACTTCCACCTTCATTTTTAAGCACACATTAATTAAATTTCCTTAAATTTACGTTTTAGACCTTATTAATCATTAACATACCAACATATTAAATAACAGAAACTTTGATCCTATTAAACAAACAATCCTACAGATAGCCACACTGTATTAGACATGCTTCATGTTTCACATCCACGGGTTTAAAAATAAAAATTTAAAATAAAATAAAACAAACAATCATCGAACATATATCATGAATTTAATGCCAATTCATCAAACCAAACATCCATCTACCCAAGGCCCGTCAATTGCTGATTTAAAGCTATGTCCAAAGCGAAGGGTTACAATTATTATGGCTGTGATCTTTTTCATATAAGACAAAATAGAAAAAAAAAAAAAGAAGGCAAAAAAATCACATCAGGTCACTAAGTTCAATCACGTGAGCCTATATATATATATATATATATTTCAATCAGTTGTACACTTTTCAATCAATCAGTTTAAAGGTTTAAAAGTTAAATAAAAAAATATATATTTTCAAACATAAATTTTCAATTTGAGAACCTGACTAACCTTAAGTAACTAATACATATTTATATATACATATATATATATATATATATATATAATGGCATCTCGAATTTCATTCCGCAGACAAATCAATCAATATATTATATATATATATAAGCATAGAGGTTCGTGCCCTTACCTCGACTGAAAATGTAGTTCGGCAATTCGAATGGAAGAAACACAACGAAGTCAAAAAATTCAGGTGCCGTAACTTTATTAGGATTTTTTTTACCCCAATAAATATAACATTATACGTATATATATATAGATATAGCAGAATTCTAACCCTAACATATTTAAGTAATTACCTATTCCCCATAGGTTTAGGAGAATTACATTTTTTTCCTAAAATGGAAAAAATCTTTTCGAATATAATCAAAAATTAATCTTTTTAAATAAAAATCTAAAAATTTCAAATCGTTAAATTTAAATAGCAAATCAAATTTATCAAGTAAAAATTTTCAAATTAAATTAAATAAAAAAATCTGGGTCATTACATTAAAAACCGTTAGAAAGTCTGCTAACTTTTTATTTATTTATTATTCCTTAATTATCTCAATCTGTTTTTAATGTGATTATTACTCATATATATTGAAACTTGAAACTTATAACTAGAATTTGGAATAGTTTAATAAGATAAATCATTCAATTTTCTGTAATAAATTAAAAAAATAGAATTATTTTCTTATCCTACCCCTGAAAAAATTCGAATCTAATTTTGATAAAAAATTGAATCAAATCAATTATTGATCTTAATAATAAAAAATTAAAATTTCTTTACTCTATATTTATTATATATATTCAATTTTAATAATAAATAATAACAAATATATCCTTAAATTTTGTTTAAAATTTTAAGCTAAATCTAAACTAAAAAGGTATTAAATCAAATTGCAAGATTAAAAACCCAAAATTATTAGGTTTAGTTTGTTTTTAATTTTCATTAGGTTTTACTCACCCTATTTCTTAATACCAAAAGTAAAAATATTTTCGGATCGAGTTTTTTAGATGGAATTATAAAAAGTTTGATTTATTTAATTTATAAGTGAAAATTGAATAATTTATCTAACCTAACTCATGCAATTCTCTAGTAATAAAGTTCGAATTTGAAGGTGTAAGTAATTATCACATTAAAAACATATTAAGGTAATTAAGGAAGAATAAATAAATAAATAATTAACAGAATTTTTTTTTATCGGCTTTCAAATGGAACTCTTTTTAAATGAATAAGAGGGTCAATAATGTTAAGATTAATAGATATATGGGTAAATTAAAAATTAAGTATAATTGAAGGAGTGTCACTATAATTAACCATATTTTCAATTAAAATCGAATCGAATTTCAAATGAAGCTAAGTCGGATTCATGGTTTTTAGATGGGCAATCCGAATGTAAGATTTGGACATTGTTGTTTAAGAATTATAAACTTGTGCATATCTTCTAAAAAATATATATGTTAATTTGTAATTTTATATATTTTTATTTTAATATTTATTTTATATATAATATATATGAAAATTTTTAGAAAATCTTGTTACTCTCTTGTATTTAATGTAAAAATTACTTATATTTTTAAATTTTAAAAATTTATCTTTATATCTTTTATATTTTAGATTAAAATAAAGTTATAAACGGTGTTAAATTTTTAAGTGAAAGAACAAAAATAATTATTAAAAACTTAAATAGAATTAGGGAGTGTGAACGTAAATAGTATAGTGTACAAAGATATAAATAAAATTTTTAAATTTATTTAGAGTTAAAATTGTTAGAGTTGATAAATTTTTTAACGTTTTTAATTGAAAAAAAAATTTAAAATTTAGCGGCGTTAGTAATTTTCACGAGAGCAATACATAATTACCCCAAATTTTTTTTAGGCTCGGTTCATAGCTGCCGTCACGGACACTCTCACTCTCGGCGTCTTCTTCATCAATCGACTACACTGCACAAGTGCCCGGACGATCCTCGACCAGATCTTCATTGACAAACCTCCACCAAATCTCGATTAGTCCATTGACAGTAAGCTGCCTTCTTTCCGACAAATGTCGAACACTCCTATTTGATTTTGTGCATTATGTAATGGGTAGTACTGATTCTGGGGCTTCTCTTTTATTGTATCCCAAGTTCTTAGAACCTTCGTATCATCATTTAAAACCATATGCTTTGATCATATGGCAAAACGTTGTTAGACATTAAGTAATAAATTGATTTCCAATTTCCAAACTGAATTGCAAAGTTTAAATCATCAATTGGAATTTGTTGAGTTCTAGAATAAGCTTCAAATGATGCCTTAGATTATAATCAGATTTATTGTATTTCAATTCTTTTCATAATTATAAAAATTCATAACTTTTAATAAACCTAAATATTAAAGTTTATAATTAATTAAAAATTCGTAAATTTAATTATTAAAATAAATTTAAACAATTTCAGATAAAATATTACCCAAAATTAATACAACTCAGCTTAAAAATTTATTTCATTTTATATATAAATTTAAACTTAAGTTTAAATTTCTTTCATAATTAAATTTATGAATTTCTAATTAATTATAAATTAAAATTTCAATGATTATTTAACAAAATTATAAAGACAAAATAATTGTCGACAATCTGTGTTATAATTAATTAAAAGATAATGTCCTTAATTGTTAATAAAAAAATACTACACTTTAAAATAAAATTTTGAGAAAAACTCACAGTATAAAATGAGTTCTACCCATTAATTTTATAAAATTAAACGTATCTTATTATTTTATAATATTCAATGATTTAAATGTCAAAAAATCAAGTAATTCCTTTAAAAGTGTTTTAAAAGGTATTTAAGTTAAAGTGCAATTTGTGCCAACAAAATTATTTTAGTTTATATATAATAAAAGGTGCTACAGTTACGTACCTCACCCTGGGCACAGCGGCCATTGGACTCACTTACACTTCGGTTGGCGTGAGTTAGATTCCACCCTCCAGTAATGCTTTGATGATTTTTACTCAACATAATAAGCAAAACGGCAGCGTTTTGCCTCGACTTCAGCCCCCCGTGCTTCAATACCCAAAGGCCCCCAACTTCAGTTTCGGGGAGAGAGAGGGCTGATAACAAACCAGGAGTCGGCGTTCCTTCTCTTCTGGATCCCATGGCCTTTCTTTTTCAGAAATTTCAAGGGGTACTCTCTCTCTCTCTCTCTCTCTCTCTGTCTCTCTCTCTTTATATATATATACATATATATGATGAAGCTAAAGCTCTATCTATTGAGTTCTTTGGTGTCTATGACTCATTCTGTACAATGCGTGCCTTTGGTTAAAATTGCTTTGCAATTCACTTCTCATTTTGTTTCCGTTTGGTTTTTGCTTTTGGTTGAATTACTCAACATTCAAAATTGTAGTTTAATTTTGAGACCCCACATGAGCATGAATACTGAAACTATTACATCTGTTTATAAGGAAAACATATTATACATTTTTGGGCATTCTAATTCTTGCTAACGAAATCCACTTGCACAATTTTATTTCTAAGATGCATACCGAATATTTCGTTAAGCATTTTAAGCAAATTCTGTAAGTTTTGATTTAGGTACAACTGAAAGTAGAAATTATGCTATTGAGCTGCATCTCATGGTTTTGGCCTCATTTGTTTTGAAATAGTCTTGTTTTGTATATGTGACTATGGTGTTTGTTGAGTGGAAAAGTGAGAAGATAATTTTATATATAGTGATTTGGCAAATTTGTTTACTGCAAGTCGATGTAAATGGTTTTGTTTTGACAGAAACTAGAAGCTTGTGTAAGTTTGTTGAGCAGCTATTACTCAAAAATTATATGATGTACATCGGGGTAAGATATTTGGATTACAGATAATTTTTTTTTTATGACACTTGATATGGAATGGTCAATGACACATACCGGCTTCAATATCCTTGAAATACATAACCAGCCACTAGATTCCCCAACCAGTGACTTGCCTGTGTTTTGGATGCCTAAAATTTTTATCATTTTATTTTAGAAAATAAATATATCTACTTGCTTTTGAAGAATAAAGGAATGGTTTATGGTTATCCTTGGTCGAGGGACAAAAAATAATCATAGATGTAACTAATGTTAATATTGAAGATTGACATACATGTTTGATGGAGGTGTTGTATCTTTGATGGGGTCTATCATGTGATCTGTTCTTACCAAAAGACTACCTAGAAATGAATTATATTTTGATCCATGGCTGCATCTTCTTACAAGTGGTTATTTTCTTGGAAGCAGATTACAGTACATCATTCACTTGGTTTGTAAACTTGAATTAATTGTCATCATTGCATTCAAGAGGATTGTACCAATTACAAGCAATTGGTGTTTTTTCTGGAGAATTCATATTTTGAGATGATATCCACTACGTAAATGGTGGATTTTTCAAAAAGCCTTTTATTTGCCATTTGAAATCTGCTTGGTGGTCATTTAGTTGGTGTTTGGATATAACTCATGCATAGCATTGGTAGTGGCTGAATGAGAAATTGAGTGACAGTGGTTCAAGATATATATTTTTTTAATATATTTCGAGAAGATATGTTATCATTTTTTTTAACTTTTTGGGGGATACACTATACACTAATGTAAGTACTCATTTTAAGGGGATATAAAGAGATTTTACAAACTTTGGAGGGTCGTGCCTCTCATGGTCTGCTACTGTACACCACATAGCTAAGATGATTTACAAAAAGCCTCCATTGAGGAGAAAAATGAGCTTCTAGCCTTGGCTTATATGGTGCATGTTTAATTATTTTATGGTATTGAAAGTTGTAATATTCTAGATGTTTAATTTCTCGAAGTAACCTCACTCGTTGTTGTAGCTTGTCTCCAATGTGTGTATATCAAAATTTAGGGATGAAACCAGGATAAAGATTTTGTAGGAGTATGTTGAACACTTTTGTGTGACATGCTAGACTTGGACAAAATTCTAGGCCTGAGTGATTGGACCAAGCTCAGGGCTTACTAGAATTCGTTATACCCCTATAAAAGCCCAGTCTGAACCCAGTTTGAGCCTAGGTTTGATCCGCTCTAGGTACATGCATTGTTGCAGACATGCAATGTGTATTATTCAGCCACAAAATGACAAAATCAAGTTTATATTAACTTGTTTGCTGCCTTTGAGGTTCAACCTGTTCATTGCCTTTGAGTCGTTTGAGAGAGAGAAAGAGACAAGTCTGCTTTGAGGTCACCGATCTCCTCAAAGGTCATAGACCTATTTTTCTTTTTCTTTTCTTTTTTCTTTTTTTTTTTTTTTAAAGAAAAACAATGGAAGTAGAGGTTTCAATTTAGATTTCTCCATTTAGGTCCGATGAACCCAACCGAGAGTAGTTGAGTCTCATCATCTTCTCGTTCGTTCAAAATGTGCAATTCATTTCATTTCACCTTGATTCAATGTTGATTCACCAAGGCTCAGCCTCAAGATCGATTCAGCAAGGAGGATCGTATAGATCGAATTGATCTATACATGAATATACTCGACTCATATGATTCAAATGTCGAGTTGTATGATTTTGATAAACTCTGGATATCATCATTGGGTTGGCCACTAAATTGAATGCGAATTCTACATCCAATTTGGGATATGATTTATCATTGTTATAGTACTACAGAACTTATTAGTTAAGCTTTCCCCCCTCCCTAAGTATAAGCTTCGGTACTAAACTTTGCTGTTTCATGATTTCATCATTTGAGCATCTTAACAAGGTTTCACTGTTTGTTCATTTTGCTATCAGGTCGTGAGAACTCTTGCAAAAAGCCCCACATTTGCTAGAGATCCAAGGCATCTTCAATTTGAGGCTGATATAAATCGCCTCTTCCTTTACACAAGGTTGGTATCATTTGATTATTGAGTTAGCCTTGTTTTATGAGATTTCATTGTTATGTGATACATGTTTAGCTCAAGGCCAATGTTATTCATGTTATTCCTGTTCCAAACCAGCTTTTCCATTTCAAAATACAATTGGATTTTGTGCTTTAGAGTTGTGAATATATTATTGTCATTTGTACTTGAAGTTAGGTTTGTAGCCAGAAAAAAGAAAAAAAAAATTTAATTATTGTTTTTGTGAAAAAATGACATCTTGTTTTCTTGAAAGGTCTCAATAGGACAAAAAAATTCACATTGAATTCCTGACACACATATGTAACCGATAACATTATGGTATCTAGGTCTCTTAACAAGTGAGATCTAGATCAGACCAGATCCAATAGGTGCGGACTGATCCAAAAATAAACAGGTACCCAAATTGTATGCTCGGGCTAAGTCCCTCTCTCTCTCTCTCATCTCCATCGATAACAATTATATATATATCCTATGTCTATATACATTTATATATTCATTTGATTCATACTTGAGCCAATGGAATGAGTGCATTAGGCTTTAAATCAGTCATGGATTTGGTTCTACATTGGCCATAAAATGGCATCTTGTCCTATAGCAAAGGGAATTGTGGGAGGTGATTTTATCTTGTTTCGATATGCAGTGGGTCTTTTTGTGGAGAATATCAGAGTCTTTGGAAGATTGGCAGGGAGCTCGTATTTTGAAAAGAAAGTGGGAAGCAAGGAGATTAGTATGCTTTAGTATAGGATGGTTGATTTGGGGAGAGGAATAGAATAATTTTTTTTTTTTTTTTTTAATTTGAGACATTGAAATGCCTTTAAATAGGTTGAAAAGTCTACCATTATCAGTAATGTATGGTTGTTTATCGAGAAAGGTTAATCCAGATTTAGATTCCTTAGTCTACTATTATCAGTGGTGTATAGTTGGTTGTCTAGAAAGGTTAATCCAGATTTATATTCTTTTGTGGAATTCCTTAGTAATATGCAAGTTTAGGTCCTTTTGAGTATTTTTGCTAGTATCATTTCTTTTGTATTAAGGACAACATCCTCTTGATCAATACAAAAAATCAGTAAAGCAAAACCCAAATTACAAATCATCGAACTATTCATACCCCACAAAATAGAATATCATCATATTAAAAATGGTGGTTGCTAGGTATAGGTGTGATTTATTTTAAAGTCAGAATGAATGAGAATATTAGAGGGCAACACAGAGACTAATGCAGAGGAGACAGCGAGAGTGTGGAAATATGAGAGGGGGTAGAGAGAGGACAGATGTGAAAAATGAGGTAGTAGAGAGAGAAAGAGAGAGAGAGAATGGAGAGGCGGGAGAGAGAACAGATGAAAGCATGGAGAGGGCAGCCACGTTTATGTCTATTTATGAAAAGTAATTTTTTTTTTTGGGGGGGGGGGGTCGAAACTGGATATAACGGATCAATCTGATTTTGATCTAATAGTAATCGGGCTGATGGATTTGGATCCAATAATAATTGGGCTGATGGATTTGGATCTGGTAGGTTATCTAGTTGGGTCTATTGGATATGGTCTAAATTTTTTGATTGATTTGGGCCAAACACCATTATTTGTGTCTAAGTAAATATATGATTTTTGGTTTCTCTTAAAACCAAGTGGCAGGGCTCTGATAACTACGGTATGTACTGGACTTTGTGAATCTCGTTTTGGTACGCATAATACATTGAATTTAATGATTTGAAAAGATTAGACCTATGGTATGTTGTCATTAGAAGGGGAAAAAGAAAAAAAAAACTTTGAAAATAGTGAAGTGATAACAAATCATGTGACAATAACCAATAAGTTTAAGCTTTCACACGAGTATAATGAGTAAAGAATCATATCAAACAAAAAGTGTAGTTAGTTTCATGGGTATATATACTATTTTATTTTCTAATTATTATTTTTTAAATAAGTCACATTTATATATCAACATTTTAATAGTATGATAATTCTATGAGAAGTCTACCTCTTATTGTACTGCATGTTAAGAGTATAATCTGTTAGGAATATACACTAATAGGTATACTTTTATAATGGCTTTTGTATTTATTTACAATTTCACTTATTTCATTGTAATAAGAATTTGTGAGAGCAATGTTCACTTAAAATTGTTTTTTTAACGTACATGCATATGTCCTTTATTCTATATAGTAGATGATCTGTTGTGTAAAGTATAGTTTATGCACTTTAGATCTGATCACCGGTTCTTATAGAATATAAGACTGTGGTTCACAGTTTTAGATGGAATTAAACACATCATCCATGGAACCATAATACATGGATTTAGAGGTCTATTTTGTTTGTGGGAAACGATATAGTTTCGGCTCGTTGTGCTAGTGCATTTTGTGTATGTTGAACTAGACCAACTCGAGTTAATTGTTTTATACTGGCTTTGTAAAACAATTAATGCCTCGTGACTATTCTATATATTTATGCTCTTAATTAAGACATTTTTAGGGGACACATATAGATAGTGTTTATTGTTTTAATTCACAGAGGAGTGATATTCTTTATGAGTCAATAAATTCAATGATTTGGGTGATGATATTATTTATATGGTGGATATTAATTATTGATGGAATTCACGTCTCAATATAGGGATTGATGTTACCTTGTTTGAGGAAACTTATAAGTTTTTTCGTAATAAACCTTGCAGGTTGGTTTTTAATCCGATATGTCAAATAAGTTAAGTGGAAGGTCTCAAGGAATTTAATTAGTGGGTAATTATAATATTAACGTGGAGAGATATAAATATCAGTAATGTGGAACTCAAAATTTAATTTCAAATATGGCTGGGAGTGCACTTACAATTCTTACTGGTGTTAATTGTATTTTACAGAAATAATGTTTAATTTGTGTTGAATTAGAATTCCTTATTTATGTAGGAAACCCAATCCATATTTATCATTTGGTCCCTGCTGTATCCTCTATACATACAAGCTCTTCTAGCAGTTATGGTTTCAGGTTTTCTCATATTAGAATTTTGATAGAGAAAGAGAGAGAGAGAGAGAGAGAGAGAGAGTAACCCGAGAAGCTGCAGATATGAGATCCCACCATCTTTAGAACAAGGCGTGTTGGAGGAGTGCAACAGAAGTCTGGAGGTTTAGTTTGAGTGATCTAGACAAAATTGCTCAGTTATCTATTTTTCGAGATCAAACCATAGTGATCTTGAAGTTATGATCTTTATCACGTAGATAGATCATAGCTTTTTTTATTTTTTATTTTTTTTTTTATTTGTATGAACTGCCAGGTCCAGGGTTTTCTATGAATTCCTTTCATAATAATACCGCATTCACTTTTCATTCGATATACCCAAATGATCTTTGTTCACATTGGTTTTGACTAGCAGGAGGAGTTAAGAGGTTTAGCAGACCTTTAACATTTTTTGTTCTACATTATCATGATTTTTCCCTTAACTTGAAGGAAGTAGTTTGACTTCTAGTGGGGATGTTTGAAACCTGGAAAAATATCAGTAATTAGTATAATTATTTATGATTCTTTAGCTTAATGAAGTAAATCTATTTCCACAGTGCAGGAAAATTGAGTGAAACCAAATTTAAAAGCATAACTAATATTCTGCATGTCATTTATGGTTTCTCTAATCTGCTATGGGCCCGCATGTGACTACTATGAAGCCTTTGTTTTCCATAGCTGATTCTTTTCTTAATGTCATGCCAGTCTTAATTTCTTTTGAAAAACTTGAATATCCAGCTATAATCGTTTGGGAAAGGATGCTGATGAAAAAGATGCAGAGGAGATCATTGCTATGGCTGGCAAGGCCTCCCTTGCTGATCAACAGAAGCAGGTTCAGGAAAACATCCATTGTCAAATTAAGACCTTCTGCATGTGGATGGATGAAATTCTTCTTCCTGAATCAAAGAGCGTAAATGAATCGGCCGAATCAATTTCACAGGGGAATGCTTCTCTGAGCCGTAGTGGCCTCAGCCTTGCTGTTGGAAGGGTGGGCCAAACGAATAACAGTCTTGGTAAGTATTTATCTGCTTCATCTCAAATTATCTGAAAAATGTTTTCTCAGCTCTGCGGGGTTTTAATTTTCAGCCTCAGCTCTGCAGGGTTTTAAGTTCAGTCTATTAATGTTTGGAATTACTGCAACTTGTTCTTCTATTCGAGCTGACAACGAGCTTGATTAAAATTTTCTGTCACCTGATATTTAAATTATTTAGCTTAGAACTTTTCATATTATCTTATAAGTACATTAATGGGTTTTAGTCAGTTTCTTTTGGATGAAAGTTCAGTATTATTCTTAGCTCTTTTGAAGGTCATACTAGACTACGTTCAGAAAGACGGATGCTTTATTTTGATAAAATGCCTCTGGGTTTTGGTCTTTTGTTGTTTTTGATTCCTTTCAAGTTTCTTTAATTTGATTCTTTTCGGAGAACTTCTAAGTTCAAAACTCTGGTCAAGAAAGCACCACCTCTTTTCTATTCAATTTACAAAATTATGAGGTTTTATTGCCTTACATTTGCTGGCATGCACCACAGTAGACTTCTTATTTATTTGCAGCTAAGAATCACTTTAAGCTTGAATATTTTTGCTTTAGGTTTTCCAAGGGCTGTTTTCGAAATTATGGATATACAAAATGCAGGAGAGATTGATTGTGTATAATTATAGTTGAAGTTGATCATTTATTGGACTTCTCCTATCTTTGGCTAGAAGATGTGTAGAATGAATAGTTGATTGAAAACTAACTATGGTGGATAATATTGGTGAGTCACTTAAAAGGTTTGATGATTTTGAGTTAGTAACTGCACCACAGAAGTTAACTTCTTTTTTTTCTTCACTCCTGCATGGCGTAGGGATTTATTTTTTCCATATTAGCTGGCATTAAAGACTAGACTTTTTGAGCTTGAAATTGAATGTTTGAAAGGGATTTGACTGCAGATATTATATATTCAGTTAAACTCTCTGGAATCTTGAAACTTCTACTAATGTATAGGATGGGCATTTGATGGATGTGAGCAGTCATCCTCTTTGCCAATATATGTTTTATTTGTTGATGCTTATTGTTGTTAACAACCTATTTTAATTGCTTATACTTCAGGCATTGCTCTACTTTTGTACGTTTTCTATTTATAGCCTTGGTCAATTTTAGGATCCTTAACTATTATGTAAATCAGGTTTTTCATTTGGGCTCAATTTATCTTTACTGACATTGTGTCATTATTGTTAAGTGGCTCCAGTTTTCTTTTTCTTCTCACCCGGTGCGCAAGCGCTCCCCGGCTAGTGCGGGGGTAGGGGGAGGGTGTGCACATTTGTACACAGCCTTACCCTTGCATTTTCAAAGAGGCTGTTTTCACGCCTCGAACCCGTGACCTACAAGTCACCAGTGGAGCAACTTACATTGTAAGAAAAAAATTTAATTTTATTTCTTATTTGGAAGGGTAACTTATACTTCAGAAATAAGTGTTGGCATGGGGAACAAAGATTTTGAAAAATGACTTTTAGGTATTTTGATTGCGAGGTTTTGGTGACAGCAACTATAAGGATTTTTAATAAATCATTTTTATATTGATCCAGATATAGCATGAAGAAACAGTTCTCAAGATGTGGCTGTGAAAATGTAAGGAAATGATGGTGGTGGTAGTAATTCATGAAAGATGGATTTGGACTGGTGGTAAAGTAAATGTGATCACAGCAGTTAGTGACAGCGTTGGTAGTTTAATTATTCCTTGTTATGGTTATCATGGTGTGTAGGTGATGGGTGGATGTTCCTTATGGGCTACGTTTGTTTATTGGAATACAATTTGGAGGATAAGTAATACCATGGATTAATGCATGGAATTGTATATACCGTGGGATTAAATTTTTGTATGAGATTTGATTATACCGTGTTTAGTTAAAGTAGGATACAAAAAGGACTGGGGAAGGGATTAAATTTTTGCGGTTGGGTTGAAGGGAAATTTAATCCACTCCCTTAGGTATATTGTATATCCCTTGAATTTGAGGATCTTTTTTTTTTTTTTCAAATACTGGATTTGGGCCTCACTTGTTGCAAATCCAATCCTAGATTATTATATGATATTGTATTTTGATTGAATTAGAAAATTAAGAAGAAATTAGATGCATATTCGTTAAAAATATTAAAGTTTCTATTTAGTTAACTATAAAATGAGCATATTTAAGTTAATTTCATTTCCTTGCTTTTTGCTTTCTCTTAACAAATTCTTGGTTGAAACGTAGCATTAGATTTTAAGTCTACCTCTCCATATCTTTTATTTACTAGGCCTAGTACTCTCATCATATACCTTCAGTTCCTAGGTGTAATTGAAGTTCAAATAATATGAGAACTTAGATTAGATGTTTACAATTATTTCCTTGGATGCTCAAGTAATGTAATCCCAAATCTATTGGTTGATTATGTCGAGTATTTTCTTTGTTCCAGTAAAAATTGCTGACAATCCCATTTGTTGTCTAAGTGTTCTAGTGCTGAAATAACCCTTAGTAGGGTAGCCCACACCTTTGTTCTCTGAGATAATTTAAGTTGCTTGCATGTGGTGGAAAGATTAGGAGAACATATTTTTTTGTGCGCCTGTATACAATTTTAGGTGCTGTTTGGAGCTTTACAGAACTCCAAAAATCTCTATAAAACTCTGACTTTTACAGATCTCCATAAATCTTTATAAATTTCAACTACACTAAACCGTTCGAATGGATAGGGCAACCCGAATTGGTAGAGCTCCAAAAGAGTCTTTAGTTACTTCACCTTAACCTGGTTGTCTAAATCATTTGTATGTGTGGCATTGCCTGAAACTCCTAAATTCCCAAGGAATGTAGTTACTTCTAATGTTGGAATCTGATTAATGTGAATCTTCAGTGCAGTTGTACCTGATACAAAACCATTAAAAGCTGTTGATTTGTCACAGAGGCTGAAGGATTTTATGGGCTACACCCTCGAGCTCAAAACATCTCAAATTCCACATGAGGAAGCTGGCCAAGGCTTGTTCATAGATGGTCAAGCCGATGTTGGTGCAGTGATAGCAATCTACCCTGGCATAATATACTCTCCGGCTTACTATCGTTATATTCCCGGATACCCAAGAGTTGATACGTACAACCCTTACTTGATCACGAGGTACGATGGAATCGTGATCAACGCACAGCCCTGGGGCACTGGGGGTGAAACCCGTGAAGTGTGGGATCTGACAAGTGCTGTTTCGTCTAAGCCAATCAAGCAAGATGCTGACAAAGGTTCTGACCGGATTTGGAAGATGCTCAGTAAACCTTTGCAAGCTGTGGCAAGCAACAGTGATGTGTTGGAGCGGAGAAACCCACTAGCTTTAGCCCATTTTGCCAACCACCCTGCAAAAGGTACGGTCCCTAATGTAATGGTTTGCCCTTATGATTTTCCATTAACTGATAAGGATATGAGGGCCTACATACCAAATATACGATTTGGAAGGGGGGAGGAGGTGAAGATGAAGAGGTTTGGAAGTTTCTGGTTCAAATCCTGGGGATCTGGCAATGTTGGATACGATGATGTTCCTGTTCTTAAGACTCTTGTCCTTGTGGCAACCAGGGCACTTTCCGATGAAGAGGTGCTCTTGAACTACAGGTTAAGCAACTCAAAGCGGCGGCCATCCTGGTATACTCCAGTAGACGAGGAAGAGGATCGAAGAAGGTGGAGCTAAATGGAGTATTAATTAGATATTGGATCAAATGATATCTTCAAGACTTCCCAATATTTGCTGTTGTGACAGTACAGGGGATCATTCCTGTAGTATTATCATGAGGTATTTTGTTATATGGAGAACTTTTTTTTTTTTTTTTGGCATTTGTCTTCGAAGCTGAAATTCTTACGTTGTTAATCAGTCAATTTTTAACATTTTTGGAGCAGCAACTCTCTCCCTCTCTCTCTCTCTTTCTCTCTATCTCTCCCCCCACAAATCATTTTGTGGTAGATTTTACGAGGCTTGAGCCTACGTTGTGGACAAAGTGATGTCTGTCAGTTGTGAACATTCTCATGCTTGGAATTTGGAAACTAGAGCAAGGGGGCATCTACATTGAAATGGGCTTCTCATATTTGCCCATTTGATGTGTAATTTATTGCATCTTGCGAATTGAGTTTATGTTTAGTATAGAATTTTATGAATTAAAATGCGTAGTATATCTACTACGAATTTATATTTCAACGATGCTGCTAGGTTCCTTCGCTTGAATATTGAACTATGGCGGGAAAGTCTTCCGACTCGAAGATCCAGATGCTTTTTTGAGAGTGTTTTAATCGAAGGCGGACATTTTTTGTCTGGGCCAAGTCCACTTGAGTCCGCTTTGTTGTTTTTCAATTTGCGAAATTTTCTGAGCCGGTTAAGTTATTCAAGTTGGGTTTGGCATAGGGATGTTAATGGGTCGGGCCGGCCTGAGACCCAACCCGCTGTTCCGTACGAGCCCCGCCCCGACCTGCCCCTTCCCCTCCGGGTTAGAGCTTGGGTCACCCTTGACCCGACCCGACCAGACCCAAGCCGCCCTACACCCCCGCCCCGCACCCCCCCGACTCGACCCGACCCGATCGCGCCCCTTCTTTTTTATCGTTCTGCTTTGACAGAACGTTGCTTTTCACTTTATTTATTTATTTATTTTTTTTTTTAGCTAGGCAGTGCCCACTGCCCAGCCACCCCCCCATTCCTTAATCGGTTAATCCTTTAATATTTTACCGTTCTGCCTTTCTTCTGTTTTTTTTAATTTCAAATAAATTCTACAAAATTACAAAATTTTCCCACTCTCTTCCATTATAAATACCCCACACTCACCCCTCACAAAAAATTAACAAAATTTCTCTCCATTTGTGCTCAAGTGTGCTCTTCAATTGTGCTCTCCGACACTCAAGTGTACTCTTCAATTGTGCTCAAGTGCATTCTATTTTGTCAAATTTGAAGTCAAGATTTTTCAAAAATCAAGATTAAGTGATTCAAGATTTCAAATTATTTCAAGTTAGTATTTTAATTATTTTTTTAATTTGCATACAAACATTTTTTAATTTTCATAATTTAATTTTTTTTATTAAATTATTTTTTCTAAATAGATCTACGAGACACTCATTTTTTTTATTTGGAGGGTGGAGACTCAATATCTTTTCCTCCTCAAGAACAAACGGAATAATTTACATCACTACAAAGTCCACAAATACCAACACCTACTACCACAGTTGGTGGTGTTGGTGCATCATCTTTCCGTCATGCCCAACACCAGCATGACACTTCAAAAGCATGGGATTTTTTTATTAGAATTCTACGTGATGATGAAATGCATAAGGCTAAATGCGTTATTTGTAGGGATTTATTAAATGGTAGAAATACATCTGGAACTAGTCATTTAAAAAGACATTTAAATAGAAGGCACCAACAGGATCCTTGCATTAATAGTTTAATTGATCAATATTTTTCACGTATAACACAAACTCAATTAGGTAATGAAGGGGGTAATTTAAATATTTTTTCTTATGACCCTGCAAGAGCACAAAATAATTTAATTAGATATATTGTTAAAGATGAGCAACCCTTTACAATCAGTGAAAATCGACATTTTGAAGAATTTATTCACGAAAGTTTTATACCACAATATCGTAGTTTTTCAAGAAATACTTCAAAAAATAAAGTTTTATGAGATTTTGAATCAAAAAATGATGAATTAAGAACTTATTTTACTAATTTTGAAGGAAATATTTGCTTAACCGCCGATATGTGAAAATATTGTTAAGATATTGAATATCTTTGTATAACCGCGCATTATATTGATGAAAATTGGAAATTAAATAAACGCATTATTTCATTTAAATTAGTTGAACAACCATTCACTGGATTCAGCGTGGGGGAACTTATTTTGCATGAACTTGCATCGTGACAATTATCTACAAAAATATTTTCTATTATTTTAGACAATACTTCATATAATGATGCTTGTTTTAATTATTTAAATAATGCTTTGTCTACAAATGGTCCATTATTTCGTGGTCATTGTTGTACCCATATACTTAATTTAATTGTAAAGGATGGATTGAACATTTATGAATCTTCTATGGTAAAAAAAAAAAAAAAAAAACTGTAGTTTGTGACATGAGCTCTCCAAAAAGAATTAGTCTATTTACTGGCATATACAATCAAATTGGTTTAAAACCTAGAAAATTACCAATGGAATTCAACCTATATAATGTTAAAAGTTGTTATTAAATATTAAAAAGCAATTGATTTATTTATTTTAAGTAATCATGCTGTTGGATTAGATAGTATTGAGCCAATTGATTGGGCAAATGCAATTTTCTATAAAAAATTTTTTACATGTTTTTGATGTTGCTACTAAAATATTTTGTAGAATTTATTATCCTACTTCTTCTACTGTTATTTATCAATTAGGATTATTGATGAAATTTTTAACAAATATGGTACCCAAGAATATTATTTTTCTTTGGTTGTTGTAATGAAGGAAAAATTTGATAAATATTTTAACCTACTTCCCATATATTTTGGTATTGCTACTATTTTAGACCCTAGGTATAAAGAAGATATTTTCTTTTAATTATTAGAGATGATATATGAGCATGAAAGTGCCCAAAAATAATTATATCAAATTAAACAGGAAATGCAAACTCTATTGGGTCGGTATGATAGTAATCGTACAACTGTCCAACCAACTATGGCCACAACATTCTTTTCTCATCGTGACTTTGGTGGCAATACGTCCATTTGGAGAAGAATAACATCCCGATGGACAGATGCATCAACAAGTACAAGTGCAAGTTTAAATTCATCCGACCTCCAACGTTATCTTGGTACACTTCCAATAGAAAATGAAGATTATTTCAATGTTTTAGACTGGTGGAAGGGACAACAATCAAAGTTTCCAATTCTTTCAGATTTAGCTTGTGATATACTCGCATTTCCAGTTTCTACCATAGCATCCGAGCAAGCATTTAGTGCTAGTGGATGCGTTATCAGTCAATTTAGGAGTCGACTGGCCCCTCCGACAGTAGAAGTCTTGATGTGTTTATGAGATTGGTATCTTGCAGAAAATAAACAACAGAAAAATGCCGAAAAAGAGCAACTTGTCCTTGATTTTGATGCAATGTATTTAGGTGAAGAGAGAAGAACACGCTAGTGGATCTAGTGATGAATAATAATTATGTATAGATAGAGTAATATTTGCAAATGATAGTCACTCTTATAGGTGCCAACCTAATTGGGATGTATAAGACGTGAAGTGATGCACCTATTAATCACTTTATCATTTATTTATTTTTTTTATAATTCTACATTTATAAATTGTAATTTTAGATTTAATGTTAATTATGTAATTGGTTGTTGTGTAATAAATTTTAATTTTTATCAATAATGATTTTAATGTATTTGTTTGAGTTTTATTTTTTTTTATTTTCTTTGAAAAATGAAAAAATATTAAAAATATGCCGGGTCGATTGGGGCGGGTGGCATGACCCTTGACCCGACCCGACCCGATCCGAAGATTGGCTGGGGCGGCATGGGCAGGTCGGCTTAGGGGCGGGTCGGCCCGAATTCTCGGGTCGGGTCGAGCCGGGTCGGCACAATTTACACCCCTAATTTGGCATTGAACACATTGATTTCGGTCTAGCTTAGCCTCTTTGAAAAATTGAAAAGCAGATTTTTTTTGTCTATATTTTATTTATTTATATATTACTTTATTTGTATTTTTTATACTAATTAAGTTTTGATGTCAAAATTTATAAAAAAAAATATTTATTTTGGTATTAATTTTATTTGTTTTATTGAAAATAGAAAAAAAAAATAGTTTGCATGGGTGAACATGAAAATTTAACTTAGGTGTAATAGACGAACTTGGGTTGATCCGAGTTGTCTATTGTCTTTACTGCTTGGAAAGGCCGAAAGAAGAAAAGCTAAAAATAACTATTTCTTTTTGATTGCTTGGAGGGAGAGGTGGCAAGGTTAATCTGTACCCATTTAAATAATTTTTGATTAATTAGATTGGTTGAATATAAAATATTCAGTTATTAAGTAGGTTCAATTGGGTTCTAACACGAATTCATTAATCACCTGATTAAATTCAACACTAGTCAGAAATTGAGTTAACAAAGTTTTGATTGATTTAGGAATTTAAATGGATAGGCTATCTACCCAATTAGCAAATTCTATTAGCGAACCTGTTTATTTTTTTACTTATCGTTACTGTTTCAAATCCGTTTATTTTTTAAGTTGAAATCTCAAACTTGTCCCCCAAACCCATGAAATTCGTTCAAAATCTGCGAAACCTAATTAAGTTTAACACATGACTATTGGTTATGATACCCACATATATATTTTTTTTGTCGAATCAATCCGCAAAACAATTACAAAAAAAAAAAAAAAAAAGAAAAGATAAGAAAAGAAAAAAAACTAAATGTAAACAAACTTAAACATTTTCATCACAAATTCATTATTCACACATAAACAAAGTAAAAATAAATATGTTTAACATAATTACAAAATTAAAAAAAAAAAGCTAAAAATAATAAAATTTCAGTGATTCTGTAAGGAAGTTTGGAAACTAATTGCCAAAAATTTGCAACGTTAAGCTACAAAAGAAGATTACTTAAATTAGACCAAAAGAAGAAAAATATTATGAGAATGCTTTCAAACTTAAACTATACTTTTTTTTTTAATGTTCTTGAAAAAACAAAAAAAAAATTCTAGAACAAACATTGACTTTTTAATTATACCTGTTTCCTTATTCCCAAACTCTCTTTCCCTTCCTTAATTGGTGATGAGCAACATCATATAGTGACACGACTACTACCCCTATAATTTTTATTAATTATATTGAGAAATATAACTTGAAGCTTAATTGTAAAAAATAACAAAAATAATAAAAAGAGTAAAAGAAATATACTTATTAATATCTTTTTTAGCATATGTCACACAACATGAATCTATATCCATATAAGCATTTGCATTCACAAAATATTTCTAAAAAAAATAAATAACAAATATAAATTTATTGTCTCACATATTTAGCAAATATGTTATATTTTTACCTTCTGTTTGAGCATTCTATAACCAATTTTGTAACCATATAAGAGTTTTTAAAGTATCTTTGCCAAACCTACTTCGATGTAGGCTTACAGCCCCTCCCACTAGTATTAAAAGCAAATTCAGATGCAACCATGGAGACTGGAATAACTACAAAGTCAAGCGTTATCAGTTGTAAGGTTGAATATTTTATTCCATTCGTCTTCCATCAATTGAGTATATCAAAATCTTGGACAAATAGTAAGACATGATCTTCTAAATAATGATCCAATTCATAATTTACATGCACATTATATGAAAAACTAATAAGATATTGTGCTAACCTTACCTCATTAGTATCTCTCTCGCTTGAAATTGGAACAAATGTAGTTAAAGCATTTGAACTTGAGTAGACAGTGAGCTTGGATTGGTACTCATGAAACAAATCATAGGAATTCGTTTTAACCCTTTCAAATTTCATAAATGACCCTATCCTAATTTGAGTAATTTTATTTTAAGAATAAAATTATAAATATATAAATATGTATTATAATATTATATTAAACAAGTACTTAGTGGTAACTAGGCACCCAATATAAACGTAAATAAATATCGAATATCGGATACTTTATAGATAAATTCTAAACCCGTTCCAAACTCGTACTGGTATTAAATTTCAATCTCAAACCCATCCCAATCCAATTAGAATACTTCTCAATGAGTTTTTATTTGATTCGATCAAGTTAGGTGCCCTTATGAGCCTGTTTAATTAACATCTGATTCTCCATCCTAGGGCTACTAATTAAGCTACTCCTTTAGACGTCCGGATGTCGACGGTGGCTAGGATCTGGTGGGAGGGCTTGAAGAAGGAAGTGGGCTCTACCTAAACAAGGAAGTTGTCAGCGTCTATTGATACATTGGTAAATCCCAAACCCAACCCCCTCCCCCAAAATCCCAAGTCGATTCTATTTCTCACCAAATCCATGTTTGAATATTACACAAAGATGGATGAGTTTAATTCATATATATAAACAAGCACGATATTATTAGCAGTTAGTCAAAGCCTTGTGCAACGTTTGTTGCAACCCCCTCCCAAGAAATTTGTTTTCATCTTACTTGTTATAAAATTCCTACATTTTTGTTTAATTTAATTTCTAAATTACTCATGTCACAACAGAATATACGTAAATGGGTTAAATTCAATCATACTCATTTAATAATAGATCATTATTGAATGGGTAAAATATGAATTATATCAAACTCACGAATCTAAGTTCAATCCTTTTACTGATTAATCCAAAACCAAGACTATAGAGGAATCTAGTACTTCATTTTATCATAACATTTTTTTATACATGTCAAGAAAGAATATGTGTGGACAAAAAATACGCAACACATGGAGGCAATATCTAAGAATAGGAATTAAGAAGAGAATAAGAAACTGATTATTACCGATTCATAATTTTGATTACCAATAACTTTCCTGAAATCCTATAAGACGCGTTAAGTATCCTATCATATAGAAGTTTTAGTCCCCACTGTCCCTAGGTATTCTAATCTAAACTCTGATACCAATTTGTCACATCTCGAATTTTTCACAAACCCGGGAGCATGATCAAACAACCAAAAATCACCAAAACTATCAATCCAAAATAATCAGAGCAAATTATATTTAATAATAATGAACCAATAATTTCCAAACTTAGAAAAAATTTTTAATAAATAAATCCATCTATAATCTCCCAAACCGAGACACATACAATAATCAAAATCCAATAAAGGAAATAAGCTGAAAAATGTGCAGTTCTCTTCCTAAAATAACATCCTAAAATAACATTAATCAACTACTCAAATATCTACTCTGTCTAAGCGGTCTCATCTTGACCATCGCTTTGTGCAACACTCGCATTTGCATCTAAAGCTGTAGGAGCGTGAACATAATATACTAATGTATATTAAAATAATCAACTAGTACTCGGAGAAAAATAAAAATTAAATAAATCATCCATGGGTATCCTAGCATAAATCTCTAACATGTTATGTAAACATACATCACATATCAAAAATATTAAAATTTAAATTTAAATATTTTGAACACAACATAAAATAAAATAAATTATTTTAATAAACCATATTATTAATTATTACGTTATATACCGTTGCCTGATTAACTTATGCCTCAGCCATAAGATACCAAAAATATCCACTTATCAATCTTTCGTAAGTTACTAGTCTCTATTGGACACGATAACCCAACCCCATGCGAGTTCCTGGTCTTTCACCAGCGGAGCTTTCATCATCAACTACTTATCCTGGCACCTCTCACAACCCCAAACCAAAATCGTAAAAATCAACGAATAAATAATTATTTATTTATTCAAATCCAAATCATTCTTTAAAATTATTTATTTTCCTTATTCAAGGTTTTGTAATAAAACACAAAATTTAAAAATTAAAATTTTTGTATTAACTTAAATTTAATTCCTCAAAATCAAAATGAATTTATATATACTTTTTCTATCTACAAAACAGTCACAATCACATAATTCATCATATAACAATAAATTAAATAATCACATAAATTCATAAAATTAAATCATACATAATAAATTTAATTTTTATTTAACTCTACCCCTACCTCAATTAGACCTGAATTTATTGCAAAAAGAAACCAAAAAGAGAAGCCTGCTGTCTTCGTTATGGTCTGCTGCTGCCACCTTTTTTTTTTTTTCTTTTTCCCCCGAACTATTTCACTGGGCGTCCCCTCTTCAAGTGTGTGTATATATATATATATATGTATCGGCTACCAATGTGAATCCAAATTGGATTCAAAATCCTTTTTTTTTTTTTTTTATGGTCTGCCGAATTGCCAAGTATATATATATATACTTATATACGACTGCAATTGGAATCCAATTTGGATTGAGATTTTCTCTCTCTCTCTTTTTTTTTTTTTTTTCACCTGCCGAATAACTTTATTGGTGTCTATTTGAGATTTTGATTCCTAGTGAAATTCAACTTTCCACCAAACTAACTCCTAGTCAATTACTAACTGTCCAACTCCTAATCATTTACTTATTGTGTAATATTTATACAATATTATTATTTAAAATATATATATATATGAATATGTATAAAACACACATAGCAACATGGATAAAAAATATATATTTTTTTATTAAATTAATTATTCATCAAAATTAAACTAAAATTTTATAATTCACAAAAATATTTAACTGCCAAGAAAAATTCTGACATAACCCGAACAACCACAATAAAATAAATATTTAATTAATATCTCAACAAAATTTAAATTAACTAAATTTTTTATTACGAAATTAAATATAAAAAAATAATCAAAGTAAGATTTAAAATTCTTGGATCATTACACTTCCAATTGTGGGCAATACCCCTAGACCAACAAACATGGGAAAATATAAATGTTGGACTATTTCAAAATATGAGATCCTGAAAATAATACAAAATATCTACATTCTCCTATTTGATCCATATGTTTAACCCATCAATTCATATTTTCAGGAAACAAAATAATGAATCATGGCAATAGGTTCTCTAATAACGAGTATTATCTTCCATGTATTACTATATATTATGCTCCTTAACATGAGCCCATAACAGTAACACTACTAAATGAATAAATCTTATGTTTATTCTAAGTTCGACATTAATGACTTTTTCTCAAAATAAATTAAAGTGAAATAAAATAATATACATACATATACGTATAAATATAAATTTTATTCTTTTCTCTCTCTTTACCCGTTTCAAAAATAATTTGTAATAAATGTTATAAAGATTAATTGAATTTATTAAGATAAAAATTAAAATTAAATAAATAATAATTTATTATTAGCATGATTTATATTACCAATTTTTTATATTAATCAAAATTAATTACTACTAAAAATACATAATGATTTATATTAAAATTAAAATTAGTTATCACTAAAAATATTATTATTTATAAAAAATTTATTATATAAATAAATAATAATATTTTATTACTATTATTTATTTCTATTTATTCAAATTAAAATAAATTCTCGTTAAATTAATAATTTTTCATTAATTATTTTTATCAAATTTACCAGCTAAAAGATAATCACAAAAATAAGTGCTAATAAAGATAATTACTATTAGTGTTATTCCAGGTGAGTATTGTAAACCCTCGAATTTGATTGAGGCCATACGAATCTGATTTTGGGTTTATTAAATAAAACTTTTTGAGTATTTAGGGTTAATTACATAATTATTAATTTATCATATACATATGTGTATACATTATAAGTATAATAAAATAAATTATTTTAATAATAAATTATTATATATTAAAGTTTAATTTTATTTTAATAAATTTAATTATTTTCTATAACACTTATTATAAATTAATTTTTTAAATGGATAAAGAGAGTAAGAGAATAATAAAATCTATATGTATACGTATATGTGTATAATTTATTTTAATAAATTCATTCTTTAATAACATTTATTATAAATTAAAATTTAAATGGATAAAGTGAATAAGAGAATATAAATATATATGTAAGCATATATGTATATGTATTATTTTATTTGTTTTTTCTTGTGTTTGAGGGTATTTTGATCTTAATTAGTAAAATTGTATTATAAAAAGAGTTGACTTTTCACCTTATTCCATCCAACTTTTTAATGACTTTCAAACGGAACACTCTTTTAAATAGGTGAGAGAATTAAAGTGTTAGGACTAATAAATAAATGGTTAAATTAAAAATCAGATATAGGTGAAGGAGAGTCAGTATAATTAACTCTTTTTTAAGTGAAAAAAAGACTTTAAAAAATATTTTTTAAAGCGAAAAAAAGAATATTAAAAAAATTAATTAAAAATATCCTTTAGCAAAATGTCATAAGATTAGAGACATGTGATTGAAAATGTTGGTTAATAATGATATTTATACGCAAATGCATACTTAAATCAAATGCCATTAAAATTACGATGTTAATATACAAATACCATAAATTTTAAGACACTTAAATCAAACGTTATTATAAAAATGCCATAGATTTTAAAATACTTAAATAAAATGCCATTAAAATTATGATTAAATTTTAAGACACTTAAATTAAATGCCATTAAGATTACGACGTTAATATACAAATGTTATAAATTTTAAGATACTTCAATCAATTTCTATTAAAATTACGACATTAATATGTAAATGCTATAAATTTTAAGACACTATTAAATTATAAATACTATAAATTTTAGGACACTATTAAATTCCATTAAAATTATGACATTAATATAAAAATGTTGTAAATAAAAACGTTTACTAACATTTTAATTAAGTGCTACTAAATTAATATTGACGTATCCTATTTTTCTTGTAGTGACATTTTAATGCTTATTAATGCTCCGAACAGTCCCTATATAAGATGGTAAATTACTAGCTAGTAAATGAATAACATTTAAACTTGACTTGAAATGGCATGTATTTTTAACATAATACAAATTTGGGGAGGTAACTAACTATTTTCATGATTACTAAAATATTAATAACATTAATTCATTCTATTTGTTTTTGGTAAAATCAATGATATATTAAGCTCCACTGCTGTTGCTTGTTTTATTAGAATAACTAATATCGGTTCATCTTGATGGTAGAGCCACAAACAACGGAGTTGAGTATGAGCATAATTTATTTATCTTTGGTAAGTTGAACCTAGGGATCACAATATTAATCCATCTCGGCCGGTACTTGTTTGACTCCGATTCGATAAGTTTAGTTATTTTTAAATTTTATGAACAATGGGGTGGGTTAGGATATAAAAATAAAAAAACTTTAATATTCGAATATAAAGATGATAATTATAGTGTATTCAATAGGTATTACTCGAATCTACTCTGATTACCCTAATTATAGGGCACCTAACCAGTATTACATGATTATTGTCTAAATTATCTGCACTAATTATCCATTTATTAGACAACCAGTGAGTATTACCCGATTACTCGATTATTAGTCTAAATTATCAAATACTCAAATTTATAAAAATAATTTCATCAATCTGGATATTAACTTATATATATTTGTTAGTATATATATATATATATATATATTGTGTTGAAACGACAGAGTTCATTTAATTGATAACAAATAAGTCAAGGTTTTGATGCTAAATAAATTTATATATTTTAGATTTAGGATTTGGTTCTCGATGTAAGAATGAACACAAATTTTTTTTTGTTAAACTTAATTATAGTAAAGGTTTAAGACAAGATCAATATATGAGGTTTTTTTTTTAAATTTTATTTTTATAAAATAAATATAATAAATTTTACTAAGTAAAAAATATTTAAGAACTTCTATTAAAGATATTTTTTTAGTCTTTTAATATAGAAAATTACTTATAAAGCTATTGTATTAAAAAATTTTGTTAATCTTTGTTTTTGATTCAACTATCTCATATTTAAAGGTCATGGATACTTGAATATCCGATGAGTATTCAATTATTCAATGAATTTGAAAATGGTAGTTAGTTTAAAATACCCATCGTAACTCTCCATTGCCATCCCTAGTTGAACCCCAGTTTTGACCAAGTGTACTCAAACTCTTTCTTTTCTCATAAGTTTATCATAGTGAGTTTAAGTCAAGTATACTCGTGACTCGTGAGCCTCTAATTAAGTCTGTAATTGAGTTTGCTTGAAAGTTTATCAATGAACAAATTTAATAAATAAAGAATTTTTTAACAAAAAATAAATAAAATTTTCTAACTTATCAAACAATTTGTAGATTAACAAAAAAGTTATAATTAATTTAATTTAATAACAAGAAAAATCAACTTATTAAAGCCTTACAAGCAATTTTAACTTATTTAATTATAAGCATGTTTATGAATACCTAAACGATCATTTTCACAAATTACGAACAAGTATATTCACAAATGATAAATGCACTTGTTATTAGGGATTATCGAGTGCACTACACTCTCATTTGCGTTTGGCTTGTTTATTTTGAGTTTGAAAAAAATGTTTAAAGTTGTTTATTTAACTTATTAAATAAAAATAAATGAACTTTTAATGATCTTGTTCATGTGTGATCTATCGAATGCTTAATTTATTTGCAATCCTATGTTACTGTACATTAACATTTTCTATGGATTGTGTCAATTTTCGCTTCGTTGTATATCACTGATCTTAGTTTTGTATATCACTGATCTTGGTTTTCTATATAAGGTAAATAATTAGTAAATAAATAATATTTAAAATTCACTTCAAACGAAATGTATTTCTAACTTAGCATGATTTTTGAGAGGCAAATAATTATCTTCTTAATTTCTAAAATTATTAATAATGACCTGCATTTATAAGATATATAAAAATCAAAATCATTTCATAATGCACCAAATTTATTATGCTTAAATCTAAAGAAATTTTCTCAAACCTTTTCAATTACAATTATTAATTTGTAATTATTTTATAAAAAGTCATAACACAATAATGAATTATTCCTCTTATATCACTACAATAATATAAAACAAAATTCAACAGTATTATAAAGTGTGACGTGACAAATACTCCTTTCATCATTTACCAAAAAAAATAATAATAATTATAATAAAAATATCATTTAAACCTTTATTAATACATCATAAACCACTAATCACTCTCACACTTAAAAAGAACTAATTTATTGATATAATTGATTGTTACAATTTATATATATAATTGTTAATAAATGAAATATGTGTGAAGTAATGAATTTTTTTAGGATTTTTAAAATTTTTAGGTGCCATTTGTTATATTTGTTTTCAATTCATTTTCTATTTTACAAATTTGAAAATGGTAAACTACACCTACCTCCCTCCAATATTTAATATACTTACACAAACCTCCCTTGGTAATTTATGAAAGTTTAAAAAGAAAAGAAAATTCTGTTTAGGCCCTATATCTTTAGTAAGAATTGTGAACTTGAACCTAAGATTTTAATTCTCTTGCATATATACCCCTAAAGCTATTAAAGGTTATTTTCAAGCCAAGAGATCATAAATATAGAAGATTAGGTCAAGTCTAACCTATCTTTAAGCCACTAATAGGCGTGTTGAGGGTTATTTAGGTCAAATATGAGCTTGTGAGTGAGGTCCTCTAATGATAAACAAATTGGAAATGGCTGATAATAGTAATAGAGGATTTTTATATGTAGGAGAAAATGGGAAAGAAGTCAATGAACATCAAGTTTATGTTTCTAAAAAAGAACCTAGTAGTTTAAATATTGCTAGAATTTTAAATTTCCTAGTAGATAGTATGTTTGAAGCTATTGGTACCTTCAATAAAATGAAAAACAAAATAAATAAAATAAATAATATTGATCTCTTAGCAAACACAAAATCTCTGCTGGAACAGGTAGCCAACAAAGGCTATGGAGGTGAAACGTCTAATCTTCAAACAAATGAAGGTGACAAGATTCCTATCTTATACAAAGGAGGAAAAAGAGGATTTGATGAAATCTTAGTAGTGAAAAACATTAATGAGGAAAAAAACTTATAATGATTTCCAAGCTAATAAAGAAATATTAGAATATTGGAGATCTAGATAAAAGGATGAAAGTGACGTGAAAGAGAGAGAGATAAATTGCTCAATCAGATGCAAACTCTCTATAATCAACAAGAGAACCTATTCAAAAAATATGAATATGTCTTCACTTTAGATTCTGATTCTGAAACTTTGGATGAAGAATACTGCGCAACAAGCGTAGCAAGTGAAGGATCATCTGATTCTGAAACTGAAACACCAGCTAATCCGGAATTAGATGAAGAACTAGCAAGAAAACTAAATAAAGCTCCAAACCTAAATAAAAATCTAGGGAAGAGAAAACTAGGAATACCAGATCACCTAGATGAAAATCCAAAAACTAAACCAATTACTAGAAAAAGATCTTCCTTCGAGCATATTTATGTAAAAGAAGAAGGTAAATCTAGTTCCGATGTGGTTTATGTTAAAGAAGAACATGAACCAAGTCCTTCTAAAAGAGAAGACTTAAATAAATTTAATGTTACTACTAATGGGATATATCTAAACCTTAATGAAGTACATCCCAGAGACTATGAAAGTACCATTGAAGAATGGGCACAAGCCATGTCCATTATCATAACCCACTATAAAAATACATAGGATAGGAAAAGATTCCTAGACTCTATAGCAGGAACATTACAAGGAAATGTTCTAAATTGGCTAGAAGTCTGGGAAGGATTTGAGGACAGCAAAAAAGAAAAAACTTCTGTTTTGCTAAGTGAAGATAGAGAAAATGATTTTGCAAAAATTCTCTCGCAAAAATTCTCTCAAAATTTTCTACATTAATCAAAAGAAATTTTTGTGGAATTATATCTTCAGATGACACCAAAAAGAGGTGAATATGTTTTATCAAAAATAAAACTTTGCGATATCTGTAAATACACAGATTTTGTGAAATTATATCAAAAATATTTTTAGATGCTAAAGCCCGAAAGTGTGACTTATTGGAAGGAACAGTTTTTTCATAAACTCCCAAATCTATGGGATGAAATATGTGAAAAATAATATCTAGAACACCAACAAAAATTGAAAGTTCTAATTTTTTTAAATTAAAAGTTCTGATTTTTTAGAATTAAGAATTAGTTTTGGTTATAAAATAATGACTGAACATTGTCTTCAAAGGAAGGCCCAAAAACAGGTAAAAAATCACTTGTCAAAATCATTGGAAGGAAAAGTCTGCTGTGACAAATCTTAAAAGAAAATTGAGAAATTGGATGCTCTGTAAATAAACCATACCACAGACGCAAGAGAAAACATTTTAAAATCAAAAAGTGAAAATCTAGAAATAAAAGAATATTTTCAAAGAAAAAATATGTAAGAAAATTTAAGAAGAAAAACTTTAAGAAAGTAATTGAAAAATTGCACTTGCTATTTTTGTAACGAAAAGGGTCATATCGCATCTAATTGTCCAAAAAGGAACAATAAGATAATTAAATTTCTAGAAGAAAACAACCTAAAAATTTGTTTAAGAGAAGAAATAGATTCAGAGGAAGAAGTTTTATACAAATTAGAATCTGTTTCTTCGGATTTTTCAGAAGAAAGTGGAGAATTCATTTTTATGATGTAGGAAACAAATCCCGCTAATAGAAATTTAGAAACCTTTGAGTTAGTTCCTAAAAATAAATTAAACCAAATTTGTTTAGGAGACATAATCAAAGAAGATATAACAATTGAAAGCGATAAATTAATCAAATACAAAAGTCTTAAAACAGAAGACTTATATATTAAATCCAGATTTAAACCTTGGCAAGCCTAACACTTTGAAAAATGCGAAGGTATAATAGAGGCAAGATCCTTTTCTAATGGGCATGTCGAAATAAAAATTTTTGATGAAGAAAAAATTAGAAGACTTAAACAAAAGTATTCTAAAGTAAGATTCATCCACATTGGCATAATTCAAATAGAAATTAGGCCATTGTTCAGACTTGGGAATAAACTCACTAATTTTATGTGTGGTACAAGATAAGAGATTCCATGACCCTGTTCAATCATTAATAGGGGAAATATAATCTAATCTGACCCTGTTCAATCATTAATAGGGGGAATAGAATCTAATCTTATTTCTGGAGAAATCTTCTTTAGAATTAAACCAAATTATTTTGTGTCTATAAATGATAAAAAAATCTAAAACACATTAACGCTGAGAATTTAAACTTAGAATATCAAGATAGATGGTAACGTCAATGATCTAAAAATATCTTGGAAAGCTGTTCATCAATTAACTAGTGATACTGAGGTCAAAACAAACAAAGTTGACTTTGGTACGGTTGAGTTATATGAACCAAAATCTTTTGATACTGAAATTAAACCACGATTGATTGACATAAAAGATTTGAGAATTCCAAAAGAATGGGTATTTGAAAATTTTACGAGAGATCAGCCAGAATCTTTTCGTAGATCAATCAAATTCCATGCATCAGGAAATACACTCTACTTCAAAAATAATAAATTATCTGCAAGTAGAAAATCATTCAAAATGGACAACTTAAAAAACCTTGAAGAGGGTTTCTCAAGCTCAAGTAGCTTTGATAGGGAAACTGGATTAAGAAGAATCCGAGTTCTAGTTCTTCTTAGAAATTCTTCTAACGAAGAAGAACAAAAATCCGTTGTTTTTGAACAACTGAAAATGGATTTAAAAACAATATTCTTTTTTTATAATCAGCATAAGAGAAAATATTGTTATATTGAGATCACATTTGAATTTGAAGGCTATAAACTATACAGTCTACATGCTTTTATAGATACTGGAGCTACAACTACGGTATGTCAACCAAATGCCATACTCAAAGAATATTGGATTTAAATAAAAAACCCTGTCTTAGCAAAAAAAAAAAAACTAATGACACCATTTCTATAATGGACTTTAAAGTAAAGGACATTATATTTTCAGTAAAAATCACTAAGGGTAAAAGACCATTAGGATCCAAAAAATATTATGTTTTCCTTTAATGCACGGAGATATACTTTTAGGAAATAATTTTCTTGCTCAGTATTATCCTATGAGTGTATCCCATGAGTGTGTCACCTTGACTGATAGAAATAAATCTTATTAGATTCATTGGTTAAAAACACATGATTCAATCTGTACTAAAGGATTTACGCCAGTTAAGCGTGGTGCTAGTAGTCCAATTTTAATTGATTCATTAAAATCAATTGGTGAATCCTATTGGGTTTATAATAAATTAAGCCCAAATTTCTCAGAAAATGCATTAATGCTATAGGAAAAAGCTCTCAGATACTGTCATTTAAAGTTAAAAGATGAACAGAAAATCATTAGAATAAAACCCATGGTCTATATTAAATAGGATATAGACAAATTTTAAATTCAAATAAAAGAACTTCTTGACAAGAGACTTATAGAATCAACTAGAAGTTAACATTTTAGTCCTGCTTTTCTTGTAATGAATCATAGTGAAAGAAAAAGAGGAAAAGCAAGGATGGTCATCAATTACAAAAAATTGAATGAAAATTTGGTCTTGGGTGGGTATTTTATACTTAGAAAAGATGTTTTAATAACTCAAACCAGAGGTGCTAAAATATTTAGTAAGTTTGATTGTAAATTAGGCTTTTAGCAAATCAAGCTTACAGAATAGTTAAAACCATTGACTACTTTCTCAGCTCCATATGGCCATTCCCTAGTGGATAGTTTTACCATTTGAGATATGTAATGCGCCACAAATATTTCAAAGATAAATGGATGATTTTTTTAAAGATATTAAAGATTTTTGTCTAGTCTACATAGATGATGTATTGATTTTCTCTAAAAACAGAAAAGAGCATAAACATCATTTAGAAACAATCTGCAAAAAATTTCTTGATAATGGAATAATTCTTAGTCCAAAAAAGATTGAGATAGAAAAAGATGAAATTGATTATTTGGGAACTATACTCAGCTCAATAGGAATTGTGTTACAACCCTATATAATCACAAAAATTAAAGAGTTCCTAGAAAAATTGGAAACTCTAAAAGACTTACAAAGTTTTCTTAGTTTATTAAACTACGGAAGATAGTTTGTAAAAAGTATTTCAAAATGGGAGAAACCATTTCTTGAAAATTTAAAGAAAGGTCAAAAAAATTAAAAGAATTTTTGTATAAAAATTGAATGGAATGAAGAAGATACAAGGAGATTAAAAGAAATTAAAACCTTGCTCAAACCTAATTTAAAAGGTTTATTTTCTCACAAAATTTGATCTTTTAATTCCAGAGACGGATGCTTCAGAAATGTTTTGGAGAGTAGTACTAAAAACAGTAAAAATAAAAGAGAAATCTGAACAAACAGATATTCTCAAAATTCTTAAAGAACAAAAAGGTTCTGAAGAATTAATACGTAAATATAATTTCAGTAAGTTCAAACCAAATGAACTTAATTATATAATTTTTGAAAAAGAACTCTTAGCCATAAAAAATGGAATAAAGAGATTTCAAATTTATCTGACTCCTATTAAGTTTCTAATAAGAACAGATAATCAAGTTGTTAAAAACTTTCTTAAGAAAAAGAGAGTTGAAAATAATCCTAGAAGAATTAGATAGTCCAATTATATTTCTCAATATTCATTTGAAATCGAGCACATTGGATCTACTAAAAATATTCTTGCAGATTATCTTAGTAGGCATATAAATGGATATTACAGACTAACAGAAGTCTTTGTGCTACAGAAATCCGAAAGGCCAAACAAGGCTGAAATGTCCAAGGCAACCAGCTCTAAGGGTAAGGAAGTAACAGCTAAACAAGTTGAAAATGTTTCTTCTAGGAAAACATTCCAAAAAAACTTATCTCAAGGAAGCTACACTCAAGTAGTGCTAAAAACGTCACTTGCTTTGATAGAAGATACTATACCAGATTTCTTTAATCTTGGTTTGGAGAACAAACTCCATGATCCCCTAAATAAAATATGAAAAAGCCATATTTTAGAAAAAAAAAATTATGAATTCCGCAAAATAATGACAAGAATGGCTTACAAGCTAAAAAAGCTCCAGGACAAAATTAATAGTTTAAAAAAATTGTCAAAAAATATGATTTCAAAATTTGACTTTGAAACTTGTTTGTTTGATTACCAAAAGATTTCTAAAATTTCAAATTATGGAAATTTTAGAAATTGCTAATGGTAATTCTCATTTTAAAAAAGTTAAAAGAATAAAACTTTATGAAGAGGCTAAACAAGTCCTTCCTAGAGCAATATTTTCAATTGTTGATAAATATATCAATAATCAAAGGATTAAACTGATCATTTAAGAGTTTTCTGATAGAACTAGATTTGATCCTGTTTTTCATATCAGAAAAATCCAGTTCAACCTTCAAAGTGACAATTAGAGGTTCGAAGCAATTGATTGGGGTTTGGTCAAAAAGATCATCTTTAATCCATTGGAGCCAATAGCCTATCAAGATTTTCCAGCTCTGATCAAAACCATGATCAGCAAAATTCCCTATGGTTTTAAAAGAAAAACCATGGCTTTTGAAATTCACAGCTTTGTTGGATGGCGATACAATGAAAGATTTTATGAGTCATATCAGATCTGAAAATTAAAGGAATATTCCATTCTTGATACTTATGTTTCCACTAATCCAACAAAAAAAGAAATCACTTCAGAAGAACAAATTCTGTTGTGCTCTTAGGTAGAATTAGTCTATAATGCCAAAATTCTACAAAATATGCCAGAAAACACATGGTAACTGATGGCAGAAGATTATTTGTATCCTTTCCTCTACCTCCATTAATGTTCTAGGCTACTGAAGAATAGAAGAAGGAAGCGTTCAACTTTTTAAAGAAAGTTAGTCGAATGGAAATTGATGCTCCATCAGAAGTAGCAATCTACCTCGATGAAATGTATGAAAAATTTGAAGCCAAAATGGAATTAGAAGCTGCACTCACAGCCGAAGATGCCCAAGCAGAACAAGATTATTAGAAAAATATGACTGAAGAGGAGTGGCATAATATTGAAAACATAATGGAAGTCTAACAAAAGTAATACCATCATGGAAGCACGGTGGACCAACCAGGAATACTACCAAAAGAAAAAGAATAAACTTTTTTAGAAGTGAGCTATGAATGACTGCACCCTTATCCAACACACAACAAAGCCCATATGAAGGCCGTGTGAAGGAATCTGCTTTATCCAAAAGCAATTCCATTATTATACTACTTTAATTTTTATCGGTTGTCATTTTCTTTTTAGACCTTATCTTTTATTTTGTATGTTTAAATTCTGAATTTGAAGTCCGAGTCTGAGGCCTATTTAAAAGGGTCCTAATGTAATGAAGGAGGACATGAAAAAATTAGAGTGCTCTTTCTCTGTGTAATATATGCTCTTGTGTTGCGTTATTAATAAAAGTTTGAGTGTTTTCTTATTTTCCTCAGTATTCTTATTTTCTTGACCTGAGCATCTAAGCGCTAATCTTACTGGTATCAGAGCCCAGACTGTCACGCCCCGGATTTCACAACCCGAGCATGCGAACAAAGGAAAACATAATGCAACATTAAATAACTTTCTCTGTCCCACATCAGAGCCATACCCACATATTATGGAGCTAATGAAAGAAAAATAGATAAAATTCATACTTTAAATTTAAATAAATGCCTTAGTCAAAACTAACTAGGCAACAAAGCTCCACAACTATGCCCAAACAATCTCTAAAATAAATAAATAAATAAATAGCCTTCACCTCACAAACAAAGGTGTATTACAATCTACGAACAATAAATTTTCAGGAGTCTAAAACAATTACATAAAAATAATAAATAAAACTTTAATTCCTATGCTCATAAGGTCCCGAACATGACTCAAATTTATTACCTGCATCACAAGCTGTAAGGGGTTTAGCACTAATACCACGTGTGCTCGGAACCCTAATAATAATAATAATATAAATGCAGTTTGTCCTAACATGCTACTATGTGAGACAATTATGCACAAGTAGCAATTTCAAACAAGAATTTAAATTTAATTATCAATCTCTTTTCGTTACAATTAATTGTGTTTCAGTACCACACAACGCATCAAAGAAAAACAATTTAATTTCAAGGTATTGCTGCTTGGTTGTCTCGTAGAAACAAGACCCAACCAATATACATCATTCATTGATGTCTGCTTGGTTGTCCTGTAGAAACAGGACCCAACCAATATACACCATCCTTCGGTGTCTGCTTCCTAGGTCGAAACCTTAGAAATATAATATGCCACCCTTAGGCATCTGCATCGTTCGTAGGTTACTAGCCTACTGGACTCGATTACCACCCCCGCGCGGGTTTCGGGACTCTCAACCCTTGGGTACGTATACCCAATATTTTCAATACCCCTCAATCCAAATCAAACATATTATTAAATTTCCCTTTATAATTCCACATTAAATAAATTTTTTGTTTAATGAAGGTTTAGAACCTTATAAATCCTCAATCCACCGGCGCATTAGATAGTGCAAAATTTCTAAACAAATAAAAAAAAAACAAAATAATCCAACAAATATGCCATTTAATCACATTAAAAGAACTTAATAAATAAAATAAATGATTCATTAAACAGTCACTATGAACCAAAGGCAATTCACGTTCTGGACAAGATATATATATTAGTATAGGTAACACAATTTTTCAATCAAGCATCATACTCTATCAAACGTCCAGACCAATTAATTGGTTTAGTAAAAATAATAATAATAATTATAATAATAATTATTATTATTATAATAATTATTATTATTATTTATGAACTAATGGCTAGTATACATTCTGTAGCAATCTGTTGCCTAGTGTAATCATTACACCCAATTAACATCAATCATAAAAGTTACTTTATGATAATTATTTATATGTATATGTGTAATTAATTAAATAATTTAATGTGAAACAACCCAAGTTAATGCTCCTGTACCGTCCAGTGTCCATATATATATATATATATATTTAACATTCAATTAATCACACGTAACCATTAATTCACATAAATACATATATACACATGTTCCAATCCATTCGGTTGAGACTTTAAAAAAAATATATATATATATATATATGTATATATATAAATCGCCGAAGCCATCATTGTACATTAAAGTAACCCCCTTGATCAATTTACTACTTTAGGAGCATTTATATAAATCAAATCCCTCCTACGCTAACCGGGCAGACCGTCAAAGTCAAGAGCAATTACTCATGCAAACCTATAAATATATATAACTAAGCATGTATATACATATGCACGCTAAATATTACAAGGTTCGTTCCCCTTACCTGGTTTGCTGCAACAGAAGAAATCTTAGCAATTGAAGAAAAAAGTGAGCCGCCAATCCCTTTCTTCTCCCCTCTTTCTCGATCTCTCTCTAAGGTTTTTAATATATTAAAATAAATACAAGTTTATATATTTATAATAACAGGATTTTAACTCTAACCAACTAATTACTTTTCTATTCCCCATAGGTTTCGGAAAATTACACATTCTTCCTAAAATTTAAAATCTTTTTAAATAAAACCCAAAATTAATATTTTTAAATAGAAATCCACAAATTTCAAACCATTAAATTTAAATAGCAAACTAAATTTATCAAATAACAATATCCAAATTAAAAAAAAAATCTGGGTTATTACATCCTACCCCCCTTACAAAAAATTTCGTCCTCGAAATTTAGGAGGTAAAGAAAAGAAGATTAAAGAAACAACTCTGGATGCCTACTCCGCATATCTGCCTCTCGCTCCCAAGTCGACTCTTCAATACCACGATGCTTCCATAACACTCTAACTAAAGGAATAGTCTTCCCTCGAAGCACTTGCTCCCTAGAGTCCAAAATTTCCACTGGTTTCGCCTCATATGTCACATCTGAGTCAACATCAAGCTCAGTCCAATCTAATACATGTGAAGGGTCTGGGTTATACTTCCTGAGCATAGACACGTGAAACACCTCCTGAACTCCTGAAAGCTGCGGTGGCAAAGCAAGACGGTATGCCACCTCTCCAACCCTCGCCAAAATCTCAAATGGCCCGATATATCTTGGGGATAACTTCCCCCTGCGCCCAAAACGAAACTGACCCTTTCGTGGTGAAACCTTTAGGAACACATGGTCCCCTACCTCAAACTCCAAGGGTCTTCGCCTCTTATCAGCATAACTCTTTTGGCGACTCTGTGCTGTCTCAAGTCTCTGTCGAATCACTTTGACCTTCTCAGTCGTCTCATGCACAAACTCAGGCCCAACAATTGCAGTTTCTCCAACCTCAGCCCAACAAATAGGAGATCTGCACGGTCTACCATACAAAGCTTCAAAAGGAGCCATCCTGATGCTCGACTGGTAGCTATTGTTATACGCAAATTCAATCAAAGGAAGATGGTTCTCCCAGCTGCCACGAAAATTAAGCACACATACCCTAAGCATATCTTCCAGGATCTAAATTGTACGTTCTGACTGTCCATCAGTCCGAGGATGAAAGGCAGTACTAAACAACAATTCTGTCCCCATGGCCACCTGGAGACTCTGCCAAAATCGAGAAGCAAAACGCGGGTCCCTGTCTGAGACAATGGATACAGGAGCTCCATGAAGCCTCACAATTTCCTTAACATACAATTTAGCCAAGACATCCATAGAGTCGGTCAGTCGAATCGGCAAGAAGTGAGCCGACTTCGTCAACCTATCCACTATCACCCAAATAGTATCATGGCCCTTCGGTGATCTCGGTAAGCCAGAAACAAAATCCATTGTAATGTTCTCCCACTTCCACTCTGACACTGGCAAAGGCTGCAAGAGACCCGCTGGTTTCTGATGCTCAGCCTTAACTTGCTGAGAAGTAAGGCATCTACTCACAAACTCTGCCACATCCTTCTTCATACCTGCCCAAAAGAACTGACGACGCAGGTCGTGATACATCTTAGTACCTCCAGGATGTACTGCAAATTTAGATTGGTGGAACTCCTTTAAAACTATATCTCGAGCAGAGATGGGCACGAAAAGTCTCCCCAAATACCTCAAACCGTTATCGTCACCAATCACCCATTCTGACATCTCATCAGGACTCGACAACTTAGCTCGAATCGCCTCACATTCAACATCAGTCCCCTGAGCTTCTATCACACGACTCAATAGAATTGGCTGAGTAGTCATGGCATACAAAATAGCATGACTTTCATCTTCCTGCAACTCCAGATCAAACTCACTAAGGCTTCTCATCATTTCCCACTCTTGCACGAAAAGACCTGCTAAAGTACCCCGAGTCTTTCGACTAAGTGCGTCAGCAACCACATTTGCCTTACCAGGGTGATACTGAAGCTCAAAATCGTAGTCCTCCATATACTCCATCCATCTTCTCTGCCTCAAATTCAGATCCTTCTGAGTGAAAAGATACTTCAAACTCTTGTGGTCAGAAAATACCTCAAACTTTTCACCATACAAATAGTGTCTCCAGCTTTTTAGAGCAAAGATAATTGCTGCCAACTCCAAATCATGTACTGGGTAGTTACGCTCGTGAGTCTTCAATTGCCTAGACCCATAAGCTACTACTCTGTCACCCTGCATCAGCACACAGCCTAAACCTTCCTTGGATGCGTCACAATAAACTAAATAACCCAATCCTCTCTCAGGAATCACAAGTACTGGTGCAGTAGTTAGCCTCTTCTTTAACTCCTGAAAAGACTGTTCACACTTCTCATCACAAATAAACTTGACCCCTTTTCGAGTCAGCCTAGTCATCGGCCCAGCTAACCTCGAGAAATCATGGACAAATCTTCGGTAATACCCTGCCAAACCCAGAAAACTCTGAATCTCAAAAACTGTCTTCGGTCTTTGCCAATCCATAACTGCCTCAACCTTTGATGGATCAACTGCAACTCCCTCCTCAGAAACAACATGCCCCAGAAATTTCACTTCTTTGAGCCGGAACTCACACTTGCTCAATTTGGCATAGAGCTGGTGATCTCTCAGGGTCTGAAGTACAACTCTTAGATGCTCCTCATGTTCACCTTCTGACCGAGAATAAACTAGAATGTCGTCAATAAACACGACAACAAACTTGTCTAAATATCTACTGAACACCCGGTTCATCAAGTCCATGAACACGGTAGGAGCATTGGTCAGCCCAAATGGCATTACCAAGAACTCGTAGTGCCCATATCGAGTCCTGAATGCCGTCTTAGAAATGTCCTCCTGCTTCACCCTCAACTGGTGGTAACCGGATCTCAAATCAATCTTTGAGAAAATGACCGAACCCTTTAGTTGGTCGAACAGATCGTCAATCCTCGGTAGAGGATACCGATTCTTGATCGTGACCCGATTCAACTTTCGGTAATCTATACACATCCTGAGAGTTCCATCCTTTTTAGCTGCAAATAGTGCTGGTGCACCCCAAGGTGAAGTGCTAGGGCGAATAAATCCCTTAGAGCTCAACTCCTCTATTTGGGATCTTAACTCCACCAACTCTGCAGGTGCCAATCTATACGGAGCTATAGAAATTGGTTCCGTGCCAGGTATCAGATCAATCCCAAATTCAACCTCCCGTTCAAGCGGTAATCCAGCTACTTCTGAAAACACTTCTGAAAATTCACAAACAACTCGTGGTAACTCAATTTTGTCACCCTCCTCGTCCTCTAAAGCCATACAAGCAAACAAACTGCACAAGTCTACTCGTCCCTGTCCATTGAGGGAAGGCAAGAGTTGAGGACTACAACGATCACCAGAAAATCGTATCTGATCTCCCTCTGTAGTAAATAAGGTCACTCGACTCTTAGCACAATCTATCATCGCTCGAAAGACTGACAGCCAGTTCATGCCAAGAATCACATCAAAGCTTCCCATGTCTATCACAATCAGGTCAAAAACTGACAAGTGCTCCCGTCCTGAAGTCTCGTCCCTAATAGTGATCTCACAATTCTTACAAACTCGATTCAACACAGAATGACCTCCTATCGGTGTTTCAACGTGCAATGGTGGAATTAGCTTGTTCACAGATAAATTCAATGTAGACATAAACGATGCAGCAATAAATGAATGAGATGCTCCTGTGTCTACAAGAACTGTGGATTTAGTAGCATAAATAAGAAAGGTACCTCTCGTAACTATAGGCTCTGCACGTCCATCATTCTGGGCCACAGTGAAAACTCGTCCCTGAACTGGTACCGTTTGTGGTCTACCTCCCTTTTGTCCTTGCTGGGATCCACCCTGAACTCCTTGATGCTGCTGAATACCACTTGGAACACCCATCTGATACTGCAGTGTCCCACCTTGAGTACCCCTCTGAAAACGAGTCTGCACTGATTGTGACCCTGCTGGCCTGCTACTCTGTACTGACTGAGCTAGCTGTGGAGGTCTCATAATACTTCCATTACCTTGCCTCTGCGGACAACGCCTCTACACATGACCTGGTAGGCCACACGTGTAACAAGTCTTTACCTCGGCCCTATTTTCAGATCCACCCGACACACCTTTGTAAGGACAATTAAACTGACGATGCCCAGGCTATCTACAATTATGACAAATAATAGGACTCTGTGTAGAAACTCTAGTTGCCGCTGACTTACTTGGAACCATACTCCCCTGCTGAAATTGCTGAGACTGTGCCCCATGTAAATTCTCTCTCTACCTTTTGGTGGGTCTGCTCTCCTAGTGCTGAGTCCTTCCTTGCCTGGCTTCATTCTGTGCCCTGGTATCTGCCAAATTCTTCTCCACTGCCATTGCTCAATCAACTAAGGTCTCATATTCATTAAGCCCCAAAGGCACTATCCGATCTCTGACAGCAGGCCTCAATCCCTTCTCAAACCGTCTACACTTGGTGCGTTCAGTGGACACCAACTCCTTAGCATATTTGGCCAACGAGGTAAATTTACGCCCATACTCCAGCACAGTCATTGGCCCTTGAGTCAAATTCAAAAATTCATCAAGTTTAGCATCTCTCAGAGACTGTGGGAAGAAGTAGTCTCTGAAACGCTCCTTAAAATCCTCCCAAGTAAGTACAGACGCCCCACGAGACCCCTTTACAGTACTCCACCAATCCGTTACAGCGCCCTCCAACTGAAAAGTAGCAAGTAAGACTCTGGTCTTATCTTCATTTAACTGCATCACCTCGAATATCTTCTCATTCTCGTGTAAGAATTTCTCAACCTCTTCAGTATCTGCTGCACCAGAGTATGTAGGGGGTTTCATCCTCCTGAACTTCTCATACGGAGCTGTAGGCTGACTTGCTTGCATTCCTCCAGCAAACATTGCAGCCATTTGTTGCATCCACATCTGTGGGTCCACCATTCCTGGCTGCGGTACACTTGGTGCTTCGGATTGCACCTCAGCCACGTGAGGCACCCCTAATGGAACCTCTGCTCCAACCCCAGCATATGACCCCTGCTCTTGTGACACTCCTACAGCAACGGGAACATCATCAACTGGAGCCTCATGGCCCCGCCCAGCCTGAATTCCTCGGCCTCGGCCCCTACCACGACCACGGCCATGGCCCCTGCCTCTACCTCTAGCACCTGGAGCTACACGTGGCGGCATTCTCTAAAAATCACAAAAATATACTAAGGTTAACGCCTTCTGAACAATCTAAGTCCAACAAAATATCAAATTCATGTATCAAAACTAAATAAACTAGCATGTAAGCACATAGCACTTAAAAAAATAATAATAGACCACTGTCCCTAGGTATTCTAAACCTAGGCTCTGATACCAAGTTGTCACGCCCCAGATTTCACAACCCGAGCATGTGAACAAAGGAAAACATAATGCAACATTAAATAACTTTCTCTGTCCTACATCAGAGCCATACCCACATATTATGGAGCTAATGAAAGAAAAATAGATAAAATTCATACTTTAAATTTAAATAAATGCCTTAGTCAAAACTAACTAGGCAATAAAGCTCCACAACTATGCCCAAACAATCTCTAAAATAAATAAATAAATAAATAGCCTTCACCTCACAAACAAAGGTGTATTACAATCTACGAACAATAAATTTTCAGGAGTCTAAAACAATTACATAAAAATAATAAATAAAACTTTAATTCCTATGCTCATAAGGTTCCGAACATGACTCAAATTCATTACCTGCATCACAAGCTGTAAGGGGTTTAGCACTAATACCACGTGTGCTCGGAACCCTAATAATAATAATAATATAAATGCAGTTTGTCCTAACATGCTACTATGTGAGACAATTATGCACAAGTAGCAATTTCAAACAAGAATTTAAATTTAATTATCAATCTCTTTTCGTTACAATTAATTGTGTTTCAGTACCACACAACGCATCAAAGAAAAACAATTTAATTTCAAGGTATTGCTGCTTGGTTGTCTCGTAGAAACAAGACCCAACCAATATACATCATTCATTGATGTCTGCTTGATTGTCCCGTAGAAACAGGACCCAACCAATATACACCATCATTCGGTGTCTGCTTCCTAGGTCGAAACCTTAGAAATATAATATGCCACCCTTAGGCATCTGCATCGTTCGTAGGTTACTAGCCTACTGGACTCGATTACCCCCCGCGCGGGTTTCGGGACTCTCAACCCTTGGGTACGTATACCCAATATTTTCAATACCCCTCAATCCAAATCAAACATATTATTAAATTTCCCTTTATAATTCCACATTAAATAAATTTTTTGTTTAATGAAGGTTTAGAACCTTATAAATCCTCAATCCACCGGCGCATTAGATAGTGCAAAATTTCTAAACAAATAAAAAAAAAACAAAATAATCCAACAAATATGCCATTTAATCACATTAAAAGAACTTAATAAATAAAATAAATGATTCATTAAACAGTCACTATGAACCAAAGGCAATTCACGTTCTGGACAAGATATATATATTAGTATAGGTAACACAATTTTTCAATCAAGCATCATACTCTATCAAACGTCCAGACCAATTAATTGGTTTAGTAAAAATAATAATAATAATTATAATAATTATTATTATTATTATAATAATTATTATTATTATTTATGAACTAATGGCTAGTATACATTCTGTAGCAATCTGTTGCCTAGTGTAATCATTACACCCAATTAACATCAATCATAAAAGTTACTTTATGATAATTATTTATATGTATATGTGTAATTAATTAAATAATTTAATGTGAAACAACCCAAGTTAATGCTCCTGTACCGTCCAGTGTCCATATATATATATATATATATTTAACATTCAATTAATCACACGTAACCATTAATTCACATAAATACATATATACACATGTTCCAATCCATTCGGTTGAGACTTTAAAAAATATATATATATATATATATATGTATATATATAAATCGCCGAAGCCATCATTGTACATTAAAGTAACCCCCTTGATCAATTTACTACTTTAGGAGCATTTATATAAATCAAATCCCTCCTACGCTAACCGGGCAGACCGTCAAAGTCAAGAGCAATTACTCATGCAAACCTATAAATATATATAACTAAGCATGTATATACATATGCACGCTAAATATTACAAGGTTCGCTCCCCTTACCTGGTTTGCTGCAACAGAAGAAATCTTAGCAATTGAAGAAAAAAGTGAGCCGCCAATCCCTTTCTTCTCCCCTCTTTCTCGATCTCTCTCTAGGGTTTTTAATATATTAAAATAAATACAAGTTTATATATTTATAATAACAGGATTTTAACTCTAACCAACTAATTACTTTTCTATTCCCCATAGGTTTCGAAAAATTACACATTCTTCCTAAAATTTAAAATCTCTTTAAATAAAACCCAAAATTAATATTTTTAAATAGAAATCCAAAAATTTCAAACCATTAAATTTAAATAGCAAACTAAATTTATCAAATAACAATATCCAAATTAAAAAAAATCTGGGTTATTACACAGACGATTCTGAGGTTATGAATATTATCTAATGAAGGTCAGTATCATATGAATTATGATACTAAAGTTTATGTTGTTTTTTTTGCTTATGTTGAATCTTTTTCTGCTTATGTATGTGATTATAAAACTTCAAGAAGCCCTTTAACTATTTTATATGATTTGTATATGATATTAATAGATTTATCTGTAGATCGTGGAGTAGACCAAGAAACAAAAAAGTTCATAAATCTAAAAATTAGAATATTAGGAAGTTTGTGCGGATTTTAAGGTGTGTTTTATAATTACTAAAACTATTGGGGTGTTTCTGTAAGATAGTTGTGTGGTCCAGAGTGGTCCCTAGGATTATTCTGTAATTTCTGAAAACTGTGGGGCTACAGGGGTGTAAGTGTAACAAGTTGAAAAGTTGAAGGAGTGTTAATGTAAGTTATTCTTTTGAAAATAAAGAAAACAGTTCAAAATATATTTACTCACTTGTATTTTCAAATTTTATTTTAGAAAACAAAAAATTGGTTTACACATGAAATGCAAAATAGTAAAAAGTTGTTTTAAGCATTTTCAACCCAAAATAAAAAAAAAATCTTAAAACACAGAAAATAGAAAATGTCTAATCAAATGCATTTTATCTTTTCTTTATTTTGAAAATTTCAAACCATAAAATACATAAAACAGCAAATGAAAAATAGAAATACAAACTAAATAGCCCCTTAATTTTTCATGCATGAAACACATGTTTACCAACATCTATAAGTAATTCTCATTTCTATTTCAATATAATTTAAAACTCTTTAATATTCTTTCTAAACTCTCTTTTCTTTGTTGGGCACAAAGGATGAGATAGATGTACAGAGAAACAAGAAGAAATTATGAATAAAAATATCAAATATATATATATATATATATATGTATAAAGGGGTAAAGAGAAAAATAAAAGAATGAAATGGAAGGTGGGTGAATTACCTTTACTTGATTCTCTTTATCTTTACTTATGTTGATTCTAATTTTTTTTTTTTAATATGACCATTGTTTGCTTACTTGTAGCATTTATAGGGGTGAAGGGTCGCTAAAGTTTGAGGGCTGAGAACCCAATTTGATGGGTTCATCATAACGTTTTTCTAAATCTTTTCTGTCCATAACCAATAATGAAAAAACACTAAATTTTTTTTGGGCATAGTGTGCAGGTATGCAGCTAACATTTTATTAAAATCAACAATCCATTAATTTCCTCAATTTTTACATATTAATACTCCTTTAGCACTAATAACTAATACTCATTATTTGAGTCGCCCCATGAATTTTTTGCATAAATTTTATGATTGTCATATAAATGACCAAATATAAGAAAAAAATAACAAGTAGAAAGATATTCACCTCAAATAAATAAAGAAAGATACAATTCAATAACTAAGCTACGTGAAATATATATATATATATATATTTTATTTTTTATTTTATTTTTTTAAGTGACAATTGCCTTATTAAAACATAACCACTCTATTTGAAATGGTAGATTAAATTGAATTTATTTTATTTAGTGATAATTTCCACCAATTTTTATGTTTAGAGTTAAAATAAGATAAGATTTTATGAACTGGATTTAATTTAATTTCTTAAATTAAATTTTAGGATTTCTACATCATTTGAAATTTAACTCAAAATGATAGAATTTAAGAAAATTTTATTTTTTTAAGCTATCTAAATAAGAAAAATTTATTCTTATATATCATATTTACTTTATTTTTTCTCTTTTAATTTCCGCTAACATATTCAATTTGATATTTCTCTTAAATTAATTCAATTCAATACCTAAATTTAAATATATGTTCTCAAATCAAAATTTCATTTAACAAATCAAATCAAATCAAATCAATTCTTTATTTTAAAATCAAATCAATGTTAAGATAAGAATGTTTCAAACGGAGTAAACAAGAATTTTTTTTTTCTGTAAAATTGTGAGCTAATCACTGTCAAAATAATTATCTATCAACTACCCCTCGATTACAAATTTACCATTATTACATCAATTTGGAGGGTTTTTTTGAATATATTAAATTTTCTTGTATAATATCATTTTTAATTTCTATTTCATTTATATGTAATAATCGTAAGTACTCTATTCAAGTTCTTCCAGTAATAATACAAGTTATTAATGCTAGCTTCTAAATTCAACTAATTGAAAATTATTTAAATTTAGTATAAACCATGAAATCAAAAAATCGGATAACTACTGAAACAAACAATCACTATTTGAGTTCACTAAAATGACTGCAAGGAATGTTATCAAAACAAGTTAATAGTATTATAAAAGGTTACAATATATAGTAAGAGCCTCCTTAAAGTTATTAGGAAGTTACGTGATCGTTAATTTTAAAATTTTATAAAATTAGTTATTATCATTCATTCTAAGTTTTTTTGAGGTTATTAGAAATGTAAGCAGTCTAATTTTAAAATTTCATAAATTAATTGTTATCATCGGTTCCAATCTCAATCTCGGCCATTAGAAATTTAGGCGGTCATTAAATTTAGAAGTCCTTAAATTAGTTAAAATATGCATAAGATACACTGAGCAGACGTATATTTAAACATGAACAATCCATCAACCCAATTGCCTCTTCAATCTCCATTGGTAATTTGATACAATGAAGAACCAGCAGCCCTATTCTCTCCTCGCCGTCCTCTCAATCTCAGCAGCCTTACTCTGCTGCAACTCTCCCACTGGCGCGGCGACTCCCCAGCCAAACGCCATCTCAGATTTCATCCAAACGGGCTGCAAATCAACTCAATACCCTGACCTTTGCCGCGCCTTGCTGTCCGGCTTTGCCAAGGAAATCCAGCATGACTACGCTAAGCTAGCCGTGGCCGCCGTCAGATTAACCCACTCCAACGTCAAGGAGTTGGCCGGGTACCTCGCCCACGTCAACAGCCGTCCCCAACCCCCCGCCACCGCCGGAGCCCTCCGTGACTGCGTCGATTCGTTCGGTGACGCCGGAGATCTGATCAAACAGTCGATGGACCAGATTGAGCATCTGAGCCCCGAGGCGGCTAAACGGCAATTCGAATTGAACAGCGTGCAGACGTGGATGAGCTCCGCCATGACCGGCCAAGACACTTGCGTTGAGGGATTCAAGAGCGTCAACGACAGCCCGGCGGTCAAGAAGGACGTCGAGGATCGCGTAGGGAAGGTGGAGCCCATCACTAGCATCGCGCTGGCCCTGGTCAATCTTTACACTTCCAAATTACCCGCAGCTTAGGCTGTGCTTTAATGGAGTTGTGGGAGGAGCAATTCAAATTTATTTAAATTAATAATTTCTTTATTGGAGGGTGTGTCACATATATGTATATTTTTTTTCATATTTTTTAATTACTCAAATAAATCACCATATCAAGCACACCTTTAAATTTTGACCGTGAGAAAGTGAATTAGGTTATCATACTTGAGCTGTCCACAGGGCATGATCACATTATTCTTGTAATACCTATTTTTGCTTTAAACTAATTTATTTTTATATTCTGTTTCGAATGGCGAATGTGATGTGATTTGACTTCATTTATTGAGAATTATCACTCGTTGTTATGTTTAATATTAGAATAAAATTTTATGAGTTGAATTTGATTTCATTTTATAATTTAAAATTTGAGATTTCTTTTTCATTTAAAATTTGAACTAATACAATAGAATTTTATTCATTTCTTAAACTATCTAACTAAATGGACAAATTTACCATCATATGTCATGAGTAAGTGGACAAATTTACCATCATATATCATATTTATCAGATTTTCAATTTTCTATTAATGTGGTCGAATTTGAAATTTATCTTGTTAAATCAATTAAATTCAATTTCTAAATTCAAATATGTGTTTCAAACATAAAATATTATTTTTAAATTAATTTTATTTTTTAAAATCAAATCAAATATAAGGGAGAAATATTTTTCAAACAGAGTGTTATTATTTTTGAAGTAAATTATGTAAATTTTCTTTCTCCTTTTATTTACATAATTATCCCTATTTAAATTTACACTCAATTTATCAAGAATTATAATTTTAAGAATCAAATAAAACAAATAAGTATGACTTGAAGCTCAACAAAATAAGGAATCCAAACAGAAAAACAAATTATAATAAAGAAATAAGTGTTACGGGTTTTGTGTGCAGAATATAAAGTCAATTTAAGTATAAATAAAAAACATAAAGATAAAATAGATACACAATAATCTTTTTTGACGTAAAAATATGTGCTTCATTTGCGAATAATCTTCAACTACACCATATTCCATATATAGATTTTTTTTTTTTTTTGACCATTGGGACCTGATAAAATATTTAACGTGATGATTGAAGAGTTTTAAAATTTTAATGTTTTTGTCTAAAACATAATGAGTTTTCTTATAATCAAAAATTTAATATGCATAAGTGTATTTAATTTATGAATAAATTATACTAACACTCTGTTAGTAGTGAATTTGATGGAATTTGATTTTAAGAATTTTTACCAATTCTTATGTCTGAAATCAAAATAAAATTTTATGTATTGAATTTAATTTAATTTCTTAACTTAAATTTTGGTATTTCAAATATCATTTGATATCCAAACTAAAACAATAAAATTTGATGAGAATTCATTATTTTCTTAAATCATTTAAGTAAGTGGACAAATTTACTCTTATATATCATATTATTTATTTTCTTTTATTTTTTTATTAACAAAGTCAAATTTAACATTTCTCTTAAATCAATTCAAATCTTAAATTTAAATATATGTTCTGAGTACAAAATTTCATTTAATAAATCAAATCAAGTTAACTCTTTATTTTAAAATCAAATCATTTACATAATAGAAATATTTTCAAATAAAGTGTAAAATTTCTTGAAGATTATCAAAAGTACACCCAACTCCCTCACGTATCGTAAAATTAACTAATACCCCTTACTTTCACTCCATTTGAAAATAATTCTCTCTTAGAATTGATTTGGTTTTAAAATAAAGAATTGATTTAATTTAATTTGATAAATGAAATTTTATGTTTGAAATACATACTTAAATTTAAAAAATTAAATTGATTGATTTACGAGAAATGTCAAATTTGGCCATAGTAATAGGAAACAAAAATATGATAAATATAATATATGAGGGTAAATTTATCTACTTACTTTAAGAAAATAATAAATTCTTATTAAATTTTATTATTTTGGGTTAGATTTCAAATGATATAAAAAAAAATTGAAATTACGAAATAAAATCAAATCAAACTCATAAAATCTTATTTTAATTCTAAATATAAAAATTAGTTATCAAATAAAATCAAATCCCATGAAATCTACTATTCCAAACATAGTGTAAAAGTTTATGTTTCAGATTCATTCCAAAGTTGAATAAAAGAAAAAAAAAAATATAACCGTCATACCCATAAAGACATGTCTACCAAGTAATAGGTAAAGGTGACACTTTTAACTAATAATTATTGACAAAAGTGATAAAAATTTATTGTAATAAAATAAAATAAATAAATAAAAATAATAATTAAATTTTGTTTCTTTCTTTATCTTTCTCTCATACAACTTTGTTTTATCTCTTTATATAATTTAAATTAGATTTCAAAAATTTTATTTTAATATTTATTTATTAATTTTAATTGATTTAATATTTTATAAAAATTATCAAAAATTACAATCACAGATCAATAAAAAAAATGTTATCAGATTAATGCTGAAACTAAATTTAACAAATAAATTTAAATAACTTAAATGTATAATCAATTTTTTTTAAAGTGAATATTTTGGAACAGTTTTTATAGTTTGTATGACTTACAACCAGGTGAATATTAAATATTTTAATATTTAATAATTGTTTAGCATATATTTAATATTTATTATGTTAAAAGCGACATTAGTTTATATTTTGCTGAGAGTGATAAAATTTTGAAAATAAAAATAATAAAAATTATTTATTTATTTAAGTAATCTCATTTCTTTATCTCTTTAGAACTTGTTTTCAAATATAGTCACCAAAACTATTTTTTTATTAAAAATAAATTCTTAAAATAGTTTTCAAAAATTTTGCTTTTAGCAATAATTTTCCAAAACTAAAAATAAATGTGGCTTAATTATTTTTAAAAATACAAATACAGAATAAAGAAAACTCTATTATAAGTAATGAGCCATAATATAATTAAATTAAAAATATGTATTAAATATGTGCTATACACAAGGATTAAAGGAATACAAAAAAGACTTAAAATTATTTTTAATTAAATACAATATTTATACACAAATTATTTACTAAATATTCGTATGATTCTATATATTGGTTATGACTTTAAATTATTAAAAAAATTAAAATAATTAAATAAAAATAATAAAATTTTTATCATTTTTAGCAACCAATTGGTAGCTAAAAGTGACACTTTTGGTGGCCAATTGGTCAACAAAAGTGATTAAAAAAGTTATTGTAAAAAAATTAAAATAATTAAATGAAAAAAAATTTTTATTATTTGTCTTGCCCAAAAGTTGACCACTTGATCACTAAAAGTCTACCAATTGGTTGCTAAAAGTAATAAAAATTATTACAAAAAAGTTAAAATATTTACATAAAAATAATAAAATCTTTATCACTTTCCCTAACAAATTGGTTGCCAAAGTGTCATTTTTAGCTACAAGTTGGTCGCCAAAAATGATAAAAATTTATTTACATATATAAATATATAAAATACATATACAGATAATAGTTTGGCCTAATAATCAACCACACTAACATCCAAAGTAATGGTATGAGTTCAACAACAAAAACAAATCTCAAAAATATGAATTTTTATTTTTTCTAATCAACTCAAATTTTTATCTTTTTAAATTAGCTTTTTTTGCCAACCAATTTGTTATTATAAACTAAACCCTTGCCAACCAAATTTTGGTCATTAGAGGGTACCTTTTTTTGACTAAATATATGTTGATCACTAATGGCCTACTTTTTAGTGACCAATTGCTCACTAAAAATCTACCCTTTAACGACCAAGATTTCGTTGGTGAAGATCATACTTCTGCTGACCAAACATATTCTCGGTTGCGAATACTTTCCGTCACTAACTTTTGTTAATCAATTGACGACCAAATTATGTTTGGTCAACAAAAATTTTAGTGGTTAAAAAGTAACTTTTGGCGATCAAATTTTGGGACGCTGAAAGTGTTGATTGTTGTAGTGACACCCAACGTCTATCAAGTATTAGAATTTAATTTTTATTTTTTCCTTCCATAAATACTCTTAGTTTTCTATTTATAAGATGGCAAATAGTCAGTAAATAAATAGCATTTAGAAGGACTTTAAATGAAATTTAATTCTATCTTAATATGAATTTTGAAAGGCAAATAATTGTCTTGTTAATTTAACAAATTATTAATGATATTCTTCATTTGTATACATGCATTTGAAAAAAATAAAAGTCATTTCATCACAAACCATATTTGTTAAGTCTAAATGAAAATCATTTTTGTCAACCTTTTAAATTAAAATTACTAATTTGAATATTATTAGCGAGCAATATTTTATATAAAAAGGTTCATAATTAATTACAAAAACGGATTCCTCCTATTTACATTAAAATCAACAGTATAATAATATCCTTTGTGATTACTCCTTTTATTTAAATAATTGATATTCCTTATTTAATTTGAATCACTCATAATTTTCTGTATAGATTTTTATAATTATTTAATTTATAGAGGACTAACAAGGTACACACACATAACAAAATAGTGGACAAATATTCATCTCAAATGGAAAAAAACAATTATATCTCCTTTTTATATATAAAATCACTATAAGTACTCTATTTATGTTATTCAAAACTATATTTGAGTAATTAATATTTCTAAATTTAGTTCAAATCAAAGTTAAAATTAATAAAAATTATGAAATCCAATAATATTAATTAGATAAATAACTAATGAAATATTTACCTTTCTAAATCTAACTTAAATGTATCAAAATCTAATAAAAAATTAGCGTGATACAGCTAGAAAATATTATCAAAATAAGGTAGAATAATTTTTGGCCTGTCATTTGGAATAATAAATCTATAAAAATATATTTTAATGATAGTTCTACCACTAAGCTATTGTTATTAAACATTTTTGTATATTTTTATGATTCACAAAAAGTTTTACAAGAATTAATTGTAGTTTGAAGGTAATGAGTAATGCTATAAAAGAAAAAGAAAACATCACACAAAAATAATTAAAATAATACATAATTTTTTATGGATAGTTTAACAAGTAAGACTTTGTGTTTCCTATTTAGTGGTTATTGAGCCTTTTTAGGATAATCAGAGGTTTATTTGGTTATCAAATCATCAGGATTAATTAGTTAAGATACGTACAAATTGATTTGAACGTCCTTCGTCATCAAACATATCACAAAAGTTTTACAAGAATTAATTGTAGTTTGAAAGTAATGAGTAATGCTATAAAAAAAAAAAGAAAAGAAAACATCACACAAAAATAATTAAAATAGTACATAATTTTTGATAAATAGTTTAACAGGTAAGATTTTGTGTTTCCTACCTAGTGATCATTAGTTCGAGCCTTTTTAGGATAATCAGAAACTTATTCAGTTATTAAATCACCAGAATTAATGAGTTAAGATGCGTACAAATTTATTTAAACATTCTACCCCATCAAATATATATATATAATTTTTGTAAACCCATCCCTTCGAAATACCGAACCCCTGCCACGTCCCTCCTCAATCTTCTGGTTAACATTGCAAATCCTACCTCACTAGCTCGTGAATTTCTATTTGACACCATGAAGAACCAACATTCTTATTCTCTCCTTCCCATCCTCTTTATCACAGTGGCCTTGCTCTTCTGCTCTCACTCCTTTGCATGTCCCGAACACAAAAAACTCAGATTCCATCCAAACAAGGTGCAAATCAACTCCATCCCCACACCTTTGCTAGGCCAAGGGAATCAAACAACAAGACTATGCAAACTGGCTCTCCTCGCAGTGAGAGACACCCTCCCCGCCGTCCAGAAATTTGAGTCGTACCTCGTCTACCTCTCCGGCCAGGAACATCCGCCAGACACCGCCGCCGCCCTACGTGGCTGCCTCTCGGCGTTCACAGTCGGAAACACCGTAGGAAATATCATCGTCTCCATCAACTTCATGCAGAATCTTAGCCCCAATACGTCCGAACGCCAGTTGCAGCTTAACACCGTGAGGGCGTCGATGAGCGCCGTCATCTCCAAAGAGAGCAGCTGCAAGAAGGGATTGGAGCAAATCACCTCCGATCCGGTGGTCAAGAAGAGCGTCAACAAACGTGTAGGGGTGGTGGAGAAGACCACTAGCATTGCCATTACGTTGGTTGATCTATGTGCTTCTGGGTCGAAGAAGCCTTGGCATACTTTACCTCTTAATTAGTTTGTGTTTAAATCCCAGATTTTATCGAGAGGTAAATGAAGGAGACGATTATTTAAATAATTTCACTTATTTGATTATGATGGTGCCAAAAGAAAAAGGAAAACACATTTAGTTCTCACCTTTATTTTATTTTATTTTATTTTTTTGAAACATAATTTGAAAATTTGACTGAATTTATACTTTGATCAAAATTTAAATCTAAAATATACCTTTTTTTTTTCGAAAAAGACAAGACTAATTTTATTATCAAATAAAATTTGATTTACAATAAACCTCAGGACTGTATTCTAAATGAGCAACACGACATACCGTAAAAACCTAAAACTTGGGCTGCGTTTTAATGGACTGAAAGGAGCAAGCCGAAATCATTTAAATTAGTAATTACTTTATTGGTGTATAACATATATTAATTTTTTCATATTTTTTAATTATTCAAGTAGTAATATTTATTTAAATCACCAAATCACACCCTTGGATTATGATTGCGAGAAACTGAATTAGGTAACCATTAGAGGTAAGTGTCAGTTGGTATGATTCAAATATTATAATTTTTATAACTGAACTGATTAATTTTGAAATGATAATTAAACTGATCAAATAATATGCACTAAAAGTGTGTATTTAATATTATAATGATTTGTTAATTTTCTATAACATTTGAAATTTCAAAGACAAAATCATTGATAGAAGCGAATATTTAGGTTAATTATAAAAATATATTTATATATAAATTAAATATTTAGTAAATTTAATTTAGTTATTTTGGTTTATTTGGTTTAGAATTTCAAAATCGTAATCAAAATTAATAACTGTTATTTTTACAAAAAATAATTGAACTAACCATTGTTATATGAACAAAGGAACCAAACTTTTAAAATTTAGTCGATACGATTTGAAAATCAAAATTCAACCAAGTGTGCATACCTCTAATAACCATATTTGAGCCTTCTAGAAGGCATGCCCACATTAGCCATGTAATACCTATTTTTCCTTTACACCAGTTTAGTTTAATTATCTTTGAACGAAATTCTGCAAATTCTCTCTCTCTTTTTACTTACATCACTGGTTGTTGTCTAAACCCCCTGTAAGATCCTTCATGATTTTCATGACCTTTTGGATAGGCCACCAATCACCTGACGCCAGATATCATTATGACTTTCGAATTTTTTGTGCTAGAAGAATGTTTCTTATGTTACAATAAAAATAAGTTTTTGATGTTCATTGAAGAGTCTTAAATTCTAAGATAATTCATATGGTTTGGTGAAGGTCTCAGACTCTTACACTGCTCCTTTCTATATTAGTGAATACTTGCTAGGATTAGAAAGGGAAGGGATAGGCTGGACGCATAAAAAATGGAGAAGTATGAAATACTAGAGCAGATTATTAGGAAAAATTCATTTGGTTCTACGCTATAATACAAGTTAGGCATATAAACCTAAAAATAAGCGAGAATTCGAACCATCCTTTTTCTTTCTAGAGACATGACAGACTTACGCATGTCTTTTAACATACATGGTCATTTGAGAAGACGGAACATGTTGAATGAGATTGTTAACTGACAATGTTTATATATTCTCCTTTCGGCATGTCCTGAAGAAAATTTGCCTTGCTTGTCAAACTGCTAGGACCTGCAAAGTCTGGCCACCAAGAGATCAGTGGTTTATTTGTAATTTATTATTTATATAAAACTAAGTTGAACGTTTAAGATCCTTGAAATCCATTTATATGCAGTATGTGCTTGTCTAATACTGAGTTAGAAGACTATGATTGCTTTGAAGTGAGAATTAGATCAAAATCAATCAAACTTCTTGTTCTAAACAATCCATGTGTACAAATAACTTTTATATGCCCGGATATTTGGAAGTTACTGCGGCTCCATTTGGAGCTCTATAAATTATGACAAATTTCTATAAATCTCTATAAAATTAATTTTTTTTACATAGCACGAATTACGAAGTTATTATTTTTATACTCCAAGCACTCTCAAGGTTGGTATTTACATGGTACAGCTAGTATGGATTATTAGAAGTTGTCCCCATATCGACTTATGAGAAAAGTTAATTTTTCCATGTAAAAGAAAGACTTCCCTTACCTTAACACTTGAATTTTAAGGTTGAGATTCCATACTCTCATGTATTGTTGGGCTTTTTTAATATAGCATCAGAGCATGTTTTTCACTATGTCTCACTGTAATTTATGCTATGCCTATATTTATGTTGGCCAGCATGAGGAAGGCTATTAGAAATTATTATCCTATATCGACTCATGAGAAAAGTTAATTCTCTTATATAAGAGGAGTTTCCTCACCTTAACACCTGAGTTTTAAGTTGAGACCCATGTTCTTGAGCTTCTTTAATATGGATTTAAGGGAGTGGTATATTTTTATATGTACCCTATCTTGTGCCTACTTCCCATTGAGTATCCCAATGTGTATCCTATGTGTGAGATTCCTTTCTTTCCTTATTTTTTCTGGTGCAGATGGAACTTACCTCCAAGATGTGAAATCCATACACTGTGGAGTATAAAGATTCCTAGGTAAAAAATGAAAGATTAAATCTCACTTGAAGTACTTTTCAGGATGATAATATAGACATTGGCTCACATAAGCATGCAAGAACACGTTGATTTTGCATAAAGCCATATATTCCTACTATAATTGGATGTAAAAGATTAACTACATTTTTGTAGTTGCCACCCTTCTCCTCACAAGCCAAATTGACTAGAGTCTAGACTAGTTTTTGAGTTCTCCTTATTTGGTGAAGCAACATAGGATTGGGATCAAAACTTGAATAAATGCCCCCATGTTCGGCTGAGTATATGCTATACATGAACAACCTACTAGTTCATTTGAATTGGCAGTCCTAATCTTGTGCTTTCAAATAAGCAATCTATTGTATATCATTATTTCTCTTCGAGTGCCATATATAAACTGCATAGAAATATAGGGACTGATTTAGTTCTTGCCTAAAATTTGATTGGGAAATACAATGTCAACAGAAAACTGTCATACTTCTGATTCAAGATCCGTTGTAGGAGCTTTTTGTGGTGGAATATGTGACTTGTATTACGTCTTTCTTTTTATTGGATGACTTTCTTTTTGGATATTGAATACTTGCAATATATATTGTATATGGACATACTCAATGATTTTTGAGCCATACAAATAGCCATTTGTAATTTTTATTTATTTATTATTTTTATGTTTGATAACTCGGAACTACCGCCGAATCGGAGTTGGACAGGTCAGCCATTTGCAGATTGATTTTGTTGTGTGATCGACCAAATATAATTAACTTCTCTTCTAGGGAGACTATGTCTGGATTGTCACATAGTATTGTGAAGGAGGAAATGGAAACTATTTTTGTCGCTTAAAAGGCTATTTTACAAAAGGTTGAATCGTATAATTTCAAATTAATGTTGAATACAATGCGTTCTTACTTGTAAACTGCTCTTTGTTGGCACTTGACAGAACCTACTAAAAGATTCAATGTTATCTATTTTCTTGAGGAGTTGCTTGATGTATATGGTTGTCCACTTTACATGCTTTTCCAATTTATAATTTCGCCAGAAGTAATTCTTAAGGTTACTTTCATTACATTTGTCAATATTGCAAATCTTTGACTCAATGCCAAATGCACCATAGAATCTTATACCCAATAATAATGCACATGAGAACACCTATTCTGTTATAGATTTAGGATTCGTTTGTTTATAAACAAATTTTTAACTTTTTTTTTTGGGTAATTTTTTTCACCTTATATTGTTTTTTTCACCAAATTTAAATTATTTAAAAGTTGTAATTTTTAAATGTGTTAATCACATGTATAAAAAAAAAAAATTCACGTTTGTTTAGGTAAAACTAGAAAAAATTAAAAAAAAAATAACTTTTTCATTGCTTTTTTTACACAAACAGATAACTTTTATTTGAACGTAAATAAATTTTTTTATTTTTTTCGAATGCGATTAACAAGCGTAAAAGTTACAACTTCTAAAAAAATTAAATTTTGATAAAAACAATATCATATAAGCCGAAAAAAATTACAAAAAAATTTCAACTTTTTGTAACCGAACGGAGCTCAACATCTAATGGTAATTGAGTTCAACATCTAATGATAATTTTTATTATTTTTTTTTTTCACTTGCAAATATGCCATCAAGCCCGTAACTTATTTCATGACTTATTTTAGCACTATTATACATTTGAAGTTTTGTGAAAAATGTGAAAACGGAGGAAGTTACAGAATCAAAAGAATTTTACATTGAGGAAATCAATCTCCTCCAAATAGCACCAACCATCTTTTTATGTATATATATATATTTCAATTCTCATTTAATAAGAAATGAACAAAATTGTAAACCAATTCAGCGTAAAAGGATATTATTTTTAAACATATTTAAAATAATCCTTTTGGACCAGTTGATAGGTTTAGGCTAGTATTTTCTTTGTCATGTTTATTTTTCTAATAGAAATCTTTCCATGTGAGTTAATATTTAAAACCAATGTCGGTACAAAGTCAAAATGCTGCTTTAACATGAGCAACTAAGGGCTCATTTGATTTATTTTTTTATTTTTTATTTTTTATTCTTGTTTTTAATTTTCTGTTTTAATCACATTTGTCATTTTTTCTTTTTGAAAACAAGGAAAACAGGTACAACGCATTTTCAGTTTAAAACAAAGAAAATCTCAAAAAAAAAAAAAAAAAAACAAATTAAGCATCTTTTATTTCTTTATTTTGAGTATAAAACAAAAAATAAAAAATTAAACCAACTGCCACCTAAAATTTCAATGGATATACTCTTTTAGGCGTTATAGGTTGACATATATAGCGTATATGATTCCAATAATGTCCGATTACTAAGATAAGCTTAAACATCGTACGGAAAATCTCTATAATGAAGTGACTAGTATATATAAAAATAATGAAACATTAAGATCGGCACGAAGATGGATCTTGATATTTGTTATATTGGTATGATATAAACTGAAATAAAATTTGTGATTTGATCTAAAATTTGATAAAAATTGAATTTTTACATCTTTAAATTTTAGTAGAAAATAAATTCGAAAGTAGAGCATGTATACCATTCCACTCCCCTTATAAGATGCTATGTCCCCAAGTCTGGGGAATTAATCATTCAGTTCCGATGATATGTTTGACCAGCCAAACATTGGGTACGAATAAACCCAATAAACAGCATTTCTAATCCTTTATTCTAAACCTACAATCAAACAATACCGTAATGGAGTTAATCATAATATTATGTCCCATAAAATGTTGGTTAGAGAAAATAGGCAAAATAGGTAATTCACAAAACTTTGATATTATGAGGTTTGAAAATAGAGGATCACATGTAAACTTTTATAAGTACAAATACTGATTTCAGAATTCGAACATGTGAATTTCAAGCCATAATTAATAAAACAACGTTGTCGTTACTCAAACCTTCATTTTTTGTCTATTGCTACCTTGACTAATTTCTATATTTGGGATATTACCAAATTAATATAGTTGTGCAACTTAACAAAATTTGACCAAATGGCTAAGAATATTTATATGATTTATTACTAATTATAAGAAACATCCTACTTAATCATCTGCCTCTCAAGGTGATCTTTCTAGCTCGCTAGCCTGGGTATGAAATAAGCTAGATTGGATTATTACTATCATTTAGCTACAAGATTCCTACTTAGCCGATCATCACATGCTTGGCGTTTGATTAAGAAAATTAGGCTCCGTTTGAAACTTAATAAAATACCATAAATCTCTATAAAATTTTAACTTTTTACATTATACGAATTATGAAACTGTAATTTTTATTAATTTATATTAACTTTTTGCACTCCAAACGCTCTCTTTGTACAATATCAATTATTGTGATTTGTTGGGGGGTTAGACTTTCTTCTGTATTTGATAAAATGTATTTCTAATGTTATCCTATCAATAGCCAAATTAAAAAGAAAAAAAATCAAAAATCCAAATGATGAGCACCAGCCATCTAACATGATTGATTCCCATTAAGAGTTTAATTATTTAATTGTCCACCAAGAAATAAATTATTTAAAATGTAATCTAACTAACAGAAATGTTGTGACAATGGAAAAGAACACTTTTGCCCTTTTGGCTTTAGAAATTGGATTTCATCCCTACCCCACCAAGGAAATTAAGAAGGAACGTAGGGTGTGCTTCAAAGCAACTGCAAGGATAATTGCTTCAAATGGTGCCTAATTATTTATTCCAATGCCTTAACCCAATGAGGAACAATAGCTTTCATGAGTGGCGTGTTATTAATTTTTACTTGTTAATATTTTCCCAGGGTCGTTGTCCTTAATTTGGAAAATGACATGCGCTATCATCTAGTAAATTCGAAGTTTGCAATATTAGGCAACGTTAACTTTTCATTTATTTTAATATAAAATACTTTTTAAAATATTTTACATTAAAACAAATAAAAACTAAATTAAATTATTATTCCATGTTCCTGTAGGGAGAATCTTGTTGAGCGCTCCATCAGTCAGGCCAGTCAAATTGAGTCATGAGACATCAGTACTGGCTTCGTAGCTCTAGAATAAGAGGTCCATTTGCCGGAGATACAACCTTCGACCTCGACCGGAAGCTTGAGCTCTACCTCTAGTTCTACCTCCGACATGTGAAAGACAATTATGGAGTTTCGCTGTTGCCGGTTTGTGGGGGCATCATTTTTATTTATTTATTTATTTTGGGTCCATTGGTTGGGGCTATTGACATATGTGTCATATGCTCTTAAGCTATCATCATAAACGAGAAAATTCTTATACAGAACAGTATCAGTGTGTTTGGATGGAATGAAATGAAAAAGAAAGGAAGAGAAAAGAAAAGATTTTAGAATCAACAATTTGTCTGTTAGTTTTTTTTAAGAGAGAAAAGAAAAGAAATGAGAAAAAATAGAAAGAAAAGTGAGTGTTTAAAAAAATTAAAATTTTCATCTTCTCAAAAGTGAAAAAAATTTGAGAAATAAGAAAAGTTAATTAATGAAACTTACAAAATGACATATTTGTCATAAAATTAAAAATAACAAAAAAATAAATTATAGTTATATTCTAAAACTAAATAAATTAATTACATTTCAATTTCTCAAAAGATTTAAATGATAAAATAACCATCTTTTTTTTTCCTTCTTTCTATTTCTTATCAACTCACAAATAAAGATAAAAAAAATTATTATTTTTCTTTCCTAAACTTACAAATAAATAGAAAAAAAATTATTATCATTTTTTTTATTTTCTCTTTTTTCTTAACTAATATTTTTTTTTTTTTGTCTCCTAAATTCACAAACGAAGCGTAGAGGAGAGTTAATTAGAGGCATAAACTATAAAAAGGAATAATACCTATCTCATAAAAAACAAAAAAAGAAAACAAAGTCCCAAACACTTAAAGCTCTAGGACAATCCACTGGTCCTTCGTCGATAGGCCCGCAAAAATATTTTTTTAATAGAATATTGCGTGCGTTAGTCACCATAGCCACTCCTTTGCCACCCTTTTATCTTAATTAACCACCTCCACAGCCACTCCAAAGTCCTATGCGTCAGCGCCAACCATACGGTCATGTCCTTGAAGCATATCCATTTGTCGAGGATGTCACCCACGTCAAGCTCGTCAACAAAACAGATGAGATCGATAAAGGGAGATAGCTAGAGAGATAGTAGAGAAAAGAAGTGGTGGCAATTACAGTACAAAGAAAATGAATGAGGGTGACGTAAAATAGAAACATCACATAAAATTTTGATTGACTGATTATGTTGCATCAAGATTTGATGATTAAGTGAAGTACATGATTATTATAAATATTTTAAAACAAGGGGTGTTAATGTAAATTTTGAATAATAAAAGTAATTATTTATTATTAGTCAAAACTTAGGGGAAAGTAAGTATAATTTACTTAAATATATATCGTAATCGTAATTATTATATAAAACAGAAACAATGAGCCGATGAAGTACCACGTAGCTTCTCTTTTCAGTATCCATTTATGGCCCAGGGAAACAAAGAGAGACATGAACAAGTGGTACGTTATAACAGGTTGCACTATTTTAAGGCACATTCGTGCTTTCCATTTCAGGCCGATTTGGTATTCTTAAAAAAACACAAAATCTCTAGACAATTTTAAAAATTTTTAACAAATTTTGTTACTTCGTGAATCTCTCTAAATTTTTATAAATTTCTACATATTCCAATAAATTTTTACAAACTCTAATAAAATTTTTACAAATCTTAATAACATATTTATAAATTCTAAAAATTTTCCAACAATTTTCAAAAAGTTATGATAGAAAAATTAAAAAATTTTTGCCAAAATCTGTTCGAATGGACGAAAATCCATTTGAACAGATTTATTTCAAAAAATTTTGACGCATAAATCAAAAAGTTTATGTTGAAATTTGTTCTAACAGACGAAAATCCATTCGAATGGAACTATTAATCTCTGAAAAACATATATAATTTGATAATTGGGCTCCAAACGCCAAAAAAATTACTCAAATCATATTTTTTTTGTTGTTTTTTTTGGAGCTCTAAACGTTCTCCTAATGAATTTTTTTAACCTTCAATCTCAATTTATATATGGTCCAGGAAAGCAAAATTACATGAACAAGTAGTACATTTACAATTCCCCTTCATACTCCAAGTGGTCTGGGGAAACTGTTAGAATTACTTTGACCACAAGTCTCAGAAAGCAAATCGACTTGCCAACTGATGGGGGGTCAAGTGAGATGTTGACAAACATCAAGGCGTCTTTCCATAGTTTTTTTTTTTTTTTTTTTTTTAATGTCATGTATATTTCAGTTACGCTAGTTTGGTTTTTAGCACCTTGATACAATTGCGTACAAAAGATTGATCCTTTCGAATGAAGTTTCATTAATTTATACTTTTGCTATTAACAACTGTCACATTTATATATATGACTAACCGTTTTTCTTATATTTATATAAATGTTATTTATTAGTCTTTTACATCATGAGAAATAATAAGATTTTAATGGTTCATCTCTCTGTCACTACTGTCATTATCATTTTGTTAAACAAGGTGTTTTGTGTTGAACTGACACTGCCTTTTATTAATTTTGTACTATTTACTTAATTTCTTCTTCATTGTAATTCCAAAATAAAATTTTTACACATTCTTACGAATCAACTTTAATCTTTCATATCGTATCTTATTACATAATTATTTTATTATAATTTTAATTAGCGTTCATCTTTCATAATATTTTACTTTCTTTTTATTTATTTGATAATTTATCGCTTCCATCTATAACCAATAGTATAAATTAATCGAAATCGCCTGAACAAATACGAGAATACAACAAGTGTGTGTATATATATATATATCAAACCGGTTATGATGAGACTTAATAACATACTGAGTAAGGATTGAAAGAGACCCCCATGGGTGGCTATAAGGAACTTGAGAAGTAGACAAACGCAGTGGTCCTGTCCTGTGTGTGCTTAAAAACAAGAGACATTGAAATCTCCTAATTCCCTCTTTCTTTCTTTCTTTCTTTCATTGTGTGTGTGTGTGTGTGTGTCACTGGCGGACCAGAGGGCTGGTTTAACTTTAGTTAGAATTTTTTAGGATGATGAATATTTATGATAAAATCTAGTCATTAACTGATTCAATATATGCTAGAAAATTTTGAATTGAACCCTTTCTTGTTAAGTGGTCCTGTCTGTACATGGAGGAAAACAATTTTAAGGGCTCTTGTAGAAATTTTACCTTGACTACTTGTTGGTGCGGAAAATAAATTTTACACGTGGCATAATCCCGATCTATTGTGACCTTTCCGATCCCAACATTTTGTTCTTGACCATGCAAACTTGCACTCTAATAAAGAAGTATATATGGTATGGTTCAATTATAACTGTACGGTTATAGATCAATTGTACTAGTGTTGAAAATATAAAAGATAAGATATAAAAATTAGAGAGAAGATATAAATTACATTTTGTCATATATCACAAGGGTTAAGAAGATATTTTTAAATAAGCTTACAATATTGGGTATATATGATCACGGTCTACATATCAAAATAAAGATAACTATTTACTAAATACTAAGATACAAAATGTTCTAATATAGGTATATATATATATATGTATAAATATCTCATGACCTAATATAGAATATTTCAATACACTCCCTCAAACTTAACATGGTAAACCAACTTGAGTATCAAAAATAAGAAAATTTCAAAAATAACTGACATAGATACACTACTAGAGATTAGCCAATCGGCGAATAGAAAACTCGGGCGACCACTTCTGGTGGTCGCGATAAGGGTATTACCGACCGCTTTGGGCGGTCGCTTTAATGGCCGTCGCTTTAATGGCCGTCGCTATTCCTGTGCGGCAAGGGATCGGCGACGGAAAAATTCGGGCGACCGCTAAAAGCGGTCACTAATACATTTTTGGTAACAGAATTAGCGACTGCTTTAAGTGGTTGCTAATACCTAACTTATATCGGGCAGAACGCCCCTCCCTCTTTTTCCTCTCCCTCCCTCCCTTTTTTTTCCTCTCCCTCCCGCGCGCTTTCTCCTCTCTCCCCTTGCCCCTCTCTCCTTCGTCTGCCGCCGCTGCCGTCGCCGAACGCCCGCCGCCGCCGCCACCGGTAAGGTAAGCTCCCTCTCTAGCTCTCTCACTTTCTCTCTTGCTCTCTCTTTCTTTTTGTTTCTCTTTCTCTCTCTCTCTTGCTCTCTTGCTAACACTTTTTTTTTTTGTGTATAAGAGTTTTTTGGAGGCCTCACCACCACACCACCAGGTTTGATTTTTTTTTTTTAGTTTGAATTATTTTTTTTATTTTTTGTTTTTTTCATGTTTATTATTGGATTAATGTAAATATTTTTTATTTAATTTTTTGGTTGGGGTTTTTGATGATTCATCCATGCATGCATGTATATATTATTGTTTGTTTTTTTTTTTTATTTTAGTTACTCATTAATCTGTTAATTTTGTATATATGCTGTTGGTTGTTAGATGTTGGATGTTGGATGTTGATGTTGATGTTGATGTTGGATAGCGGTTGTTGATGTTGATGTTGGATGTTGCTGTCAATTTTTTTTTTTTTTACTGTGTAATGTATTTTTTTTAATTTTTTTATTTTGCTGTTTTGTTTTGCTGTTTTTTTTAAATTTTTTTTATTTTGCTGTTTTTTAAATTTATTTTGCTGTTTTTAATTTTAATGAGGAATGTTTAATTTTTTTAAATTTAAAAAGTATTATTAGATTAGAAAATTAAAAATACCATTAATTAATGCGTAACAAGCAATATAATAAAATATAAATTTTTTGTCAATTTATATCTTTTATTATCATTTATTAAACTAACTATAAAAATAATTTTAATTAAGTATGAGTGAAAGGCGACAAAATATTGGTTAAAATAATTATGAACATAGTTTTAAAAAGATAAATGTAATTTTGGACTTTTTTTGTTTTTAATTTTGTTGAACTAAAAATTTGAAATCATAACGGAGTGAATGTTTTATTAAATTAAGCTTAAAATTATTTTTAAATTCAAATATGTAAAGTAGGTATTCAAAATAATAAAATTAAGTATTAAAAATCAGTATTAAAAAAAGAAAAAATATTTTGATTGAAATATAATTTTTTGAAATTATAAAAGAGTAAATGCTTATTTGTTTTAAATTTAAAAATATGAATTGAAATTAGCTCTTTGTAAGAAAATATAATTTATTAAATAATTTTACTTTAATAAATTATATATATTATTATCATTGAGTGGAATAATTATCATATTTAAAAATATAAAAACATGAAAAATAATATTTAATATGATTTGCTTTTGAAGTAATGATTAAACAATTAAGAAATTAATTTTAAATATGAACAATATTAAAGTAAAATATTTAGAATTATAAATATATAAATGTATAATTTTTAAAAATAAATTAATTAACTTACCTTAAGGAAATTAAATTATATTATGATATTTATAATGTTAGACAATAATATTAAAAATATGAAAATTAAGTAAATATTAATATTAAATTATAACTTGTAGGTTCATTAAATAAATAAATTAAAATTAAGTTATAATAAATTAACTTATCTTAAGGAAATTAAATTATATTATGATATTTATAATGTTAGACAATAATATTAAAAATATAAGAATTAATTAAATATTAATATTAAATTAAAACTTATTGGTTCATTAAAAATATAAATTAAAATTAAGTTCTAATAAGATAATATAATTTATTAAATAATTTGCATATATTACTATCATTTACTAAAACATTCATGAAAAATATTCATTAACGTTACCTTAATGAAATTAAAATATATTATAAATTTTTAAAATAAATTAATTATATTACGATATTAAAATTAATTAACATTAAGTTAAGGAGATTAATTAATGTTATTATCTTACGGAAATTAATTAAATTAATGAACGTTATTTTAGAAAAATTAAATTATATTATGATATTTATATTGTTAGACAATAGTATTAAAAATATTAAGATTAAGTAAATATTAATATTAAATTATAACTTGTAGGTTCATTACAAATATAAATTAAAATTAAGTTCTAATAAGATAATATAATTTTTTAAATAATTTAAATATATTATTATCATTTACTAAAACAATCATGAAAAATAATATTAATTAACGTGACCTTAATATTGAAATTAAATTATATTATAAAATTTTAAAATAAATTAATTATATTATGATATTAAAATTAATTAATATTACGTTAAGGAGATTAATTAATGTTATTACGTTACCGAAATTAATTAAATTAATGAACATTACCTTAGGAAAATTTAATTATATTATGATATTTATAATGTTAGACAATAGTATTAACAATATTAAGATTAAGTAAATATTAATATTAAATTATAACTTGTAGGTTCATTACAAATGTGAATTAAAATTAAGTTCTAATAAGATAATATAATTTTTTAAATAATTTAAATATATTATTATCATTTACTAAAACAATCATGAAAAATAATATTAATTAACGTGACCTTAATATTGAAATTAAATTATATTATAAAATTTTAAAATAAATTAATTATACTATGATATTAAAATTAATTAACATTATGTTAAGGAGATTAATTAATGTTATTACCTTATCGAAATTAATTAAATTAATGAACGTTACCTTAGAAAAAATTAATTATATTATGATGTTTATAATGTTAGACAATAGTATTAAAAATATTAAGATTACTTAAATATTAATGTTAAATAATGTTCACATTTACTGACAAATATAAATTAAAATTAAGTTCTAATAAGATAATGTTTACATTTATTTAAATTATTAAAAATAATTTTATTAGATAATTTATATATATTTTTGTCGTTCACTATTAATATTATGAAAAATATTAAATAAAAAGTAGCATAAATAGGAAACAATAATATTAAAAAATATTAATATCGTAATATTTGTTGTTTATTTATATATTTTGAATTAAACAATAATACTAAAAATAGTAAGATTAGGTAAATAATAATATTAAATTATAATTTTTAGGTTCATTAAATATTAATATTAGTTAAAATATTAAATAACGAATTAGAATATTGATAATATAATTAATTTAGGTCAAATTAGATTGTTTCAATTAATATTGTAATGGCTGGTTACTCAAATTATTGAAAATACTTTTATTATTTGAAATCATAATTTGATTTATGTTATAATGAGCAAATATTGAATTGTTCGTAATATCTATTGTTAATTTATTTAATTTGTATCATATTATTTTATTTGTTGTATATTTGATCTTCGGATAGTTTATTTAAGTGTTTTTTTTTTAAATAACAATAATTAACTCTAATCCTTGGGCCAATCCAAAACTAAATCCTTAATCTTGCCCGGGCCCAATCCAATATCTTTCTTGAGCCCAGTCCAATTCAATATGAATACGATAAGAAAATTAGGTCAAATAATAATATTATAATGTTATTTCTAGGTAATTTACGGAATAATATAGTAATTAATTAGATGGACAGCAGTAGTTAGTTAATAATATTTAATTAGTTTAATTACTAATTAAAAGTAAACCCCTAATCTTGCCTGGACCAAATCCAATATCTTTCTTGCGCCCAGTTCAATCCAATACGAATACGATAAGAAAATTAGGTTAAATAATAATATTATAATATTATTTCTAGGTAATTTACGGAATAATATAGTAATTAATTATACGAGCAGCAGTAGTTAATTAATAATATTTAATTAGTTCAATTACTAATTAAAAGTAAACCCCTAATCTTACCTAGGCCCAATCCAATATCTTAGGCCCAGTCCAATCCAATATGAATACGATAAGAAAATTAGATCAAATAATAATATTATAATATTATTTATAAGTAATTTACGTAATAATATAGTAATTAATTAAACAAGTAGCAGTAGTTAATTAATAATATTTAATTAGTTCAATTATTAATTAAAAGTAAACCCCTAATCTTGCCTGGGTCCAATCCAATATCCTGAGCCCAGTCCAATCCAATATGAATACGATAAGAAAAGTAGGTCAAATAATAATATTATAATATTGTTTCTAGGTAATTTACGCAATAATATAGTAATTAATTAGACAAGCAGCAGTAGTTAATTAATAATATTTAATTAGTTTAATTACTAATTAAAAGTAAACCTCTAATCTTGCCTGGGCCCAATCCAGAATGTATCTTATCCAACAACAGTAGTTATATTCTATATAGACTTATCGCGTAACAATTTGTTTGAAACATATTCTCCCACTTCGAGCAGGCTTTCAAGGTCCAGCAAAGGGCCCTCAAAGGGATTGCCGCAATGGAACTGCGGATCTTAGTGGATGACCGTTCAGTGGGATGACACGCCCCATTCGGTGGGGAAGGATGGACGGTCTCTGATTTCACAACTCGGACATTTGGTCTGAAATCCGATTAGATTCCCGTTGACCACCCTCGAGTGGGATCGTTTTCCAAATTCTACGTTCGAGGGTCTATGGACCGAGGTGTAGGTATGAAAATTTTATATTCTATTTGTACGTGGTTTATGCGCTGAAACTTGTAACATAAATAATATTCTACAATTTGTTATTTTTAAGCCAATGTAGTTTATGTTTATTCAGACTTCCGGGACGTTATGTTCGCCAAGTGTCGGAAGATGTGGAAGGATCATAAAAATAAGATTAAAAATAAATACTGGAAAGGTCATGAGAATGACCCTGACATCATCCAGCGGGTCCCACCGGGCGTTCTTCCCCACCAGTAGGCTGAGCTCGTCAGGTATTGGTCGAGTCCCGAGGCACAGGTGAGTAGATTGCGAGTTGATTTTTTTCCTTAAGTTTTGACGTTATAAAGCGTAAATTAGAAAAACTAATCGAGATAAACTTAAAACAGGCGGAGGCCTAGAGGAACTCGACACTTTTCTTAGGTTCGCCACGAGATAAAAATATTAGCTTACCACACCAATAGTGATTTTTTTTATTTTCATATTTAATGATAGTAAATTATTAACATATAATTTACCTTTCAACAGAGGATAGAGGAGGGCCTGAGGACAGATCGGACGTCCATGTGGTTGGCGACTCGACGTACTGATTTGCCGGAGGTTCAGGCCATACAGGTAACTAATTTTAATATTTTGTCTAATGAACATATAATTTAATTTTGCTTTAGATAATATAGTTACTTATCTTTGTTTTTCTATCTCAGCTTGTTTGCATTAGGTGCAGTTTAATGCACGTCTAGACGAACTGCCACCGGATGAGAGAGAGTCCGAGGAGAGGAGGGATGAGATATTTTTCTCCATTGTCGGATGCAATGGTCATGGATACACGCTTACTCGGGGTGCGGGTATTCCACGCCAATCCGTCGCATGAGCAGAGTCATCTTCTTAGACCAGACGTCGCGACCAGGATCTGCTCCAGACCCTTTGAGCTGAGATGGACGCACGAGAGGCATCACTTCGGGTTGAGATGATGGCTGAGATGGAGAGGCGCCTCTCTCAGAGTCAAAGCCATCCACCTCCTCTTCCTTAGGTTAAAAATTTTATTTTTCATTACTATTACTCATTAAAATTTTATAAATTTATATATTCATGTCTTTTTATCATGTTCTAATTTCATTATTATTCCATTATAGGACTCGGACAATGGCGGATGGCCCTCTTGGACTGGATTAGGACGATTAGGATCCATTTGTATATATTTTGATCAGTACATTTATATATATTTTAGTTTTTGTATTTTGAACATTTACATATAATAATTTTTTTTTTATTGTAATCTAATTTGATATTGTGTTTGTATATATAATCATAATTAGGAGCCATGTTTGTTTTTTTGATTGATTTTATGAAAAATTCTTTAGTTCCATGTGCAAATTAATAAAATATAATTAAATTAAATTAAATTTAATATAAATATTTATACATAAATAATAAAATATAATAGTTATTATAAATAATTAGCAACTATTAAATAAATAATTATTATAAATAAATAATAAATAATTATTTTAAATAAATAATAAATAATTATTAAATAGATAATTCAATTCGTAAAAAAAATTATTGACATTCTATTAAGATTCTATTATTAAAAAAAATATAAAACTATGTATTAGCGATTGCTTAAAGTAGTCGCTAATACACCAAAAAGGTCGCTAATTCCTTGGCGCCAAATGGTCTTGGTTTTCCCGGGTAAGTAATTACGACTGCATTATACTATTAGCGACCGCTACTTGCGGTCGCAAAACGTTCTCGCCACTTGGCGCCATCTGTAGGAATTTTCACGCCAAATAAACAGCGACCGCGACTAGCTATTAGAAGCGGTCGCTAATTGTCTGACGTTTTTCCCCAAGCGGTCGCAGCCGTCGTCATAAAAAACTTAGCGACTGCTTTGACGGTCGCAAAAAACTTAGCGACTGATACTTTTTAGCGACCTGCTTCAGGCGGTCGCTAAACCGTTGCTAATACTTTTAGCGACCACTTTTCTATTTTTAGCGACCGCTATTAGCGGTCGCTAATACTGCCCTTTCCATTAGTGATAGCAAAACAAGCCATCTGTGTAGAATCTAGAGTTTTGTGACTATTAGTAACGACAAAGCTTTGACGATAAGTTTTTGAAGAAAATTTTGTTTCCACTAGTATGATTATTTTTTGAATTGGAGATAAAAAAAAATAAACAAATAGAATATATGGTTTGCGAAGATGAAACAAAAAAGATAAAACAAAAAAGATAAAACAACAAAACGTCAAAGAAAAAAATAGTAGTACCTTACTCTCTGGAGTTTACTGCCAGTAAGAAAGCCTGACATATATTGATATATTATAATTAGTTCCATCAAGAATAGTGATGTCAATAGGACAATGATTACACTTAAAAAGTGTATTTACAAACTACAAATTAGAGCATAAATCATGAATTTGTTTAATTTATTTTAAAGTTTTTAGTTATTTTTATTATTTGTGGTGTTTTGTTTTTAAAATGCAGAGAAAAGACAAAAGTTATTGAAATTAGCAGTGGTGAAGATGATAAAGAAATCCCTGTATGCTGTTTGGACCCTCTAACATTTGGTCTAGACAACAGCAAAGAGACTGAAGGCAAAAAAAAGTAAAGACTAAAGCTAAACTTGAACCTTACTGGTGTCCAAACACCCTGGTCCAACAGTCTGAATACCAGTGACTGTTATGCATGGAAATTTTTAGGTTTAGGTTTTGAGTCGTCTATATAAATACCTTGTTTTTCAGCCACCAAGGGCAGATCTTTCAATATAGTTTTCCAGAATCCTAGAATGCAATTCAGAGATTTTTGTTTAGTGTTTGGAGTGTTTTCAATTTTCGTTATTCGTTGATTTGGGTACAACTTTGCATTGAAGTACAGTATTTTTGTTTATATTCTAATATAATGGTATTTATCTCATGCTTGTTTTACTGTTTTAATTTATTTTGTATGTGTTGAATCAATGTTAGGCTAAACTCTTTTAGTCTTGATTTAACGAATCAAGGAAGAATGGAACATTCGATCAATCCAATGTGTGTAGGGTTATACATGCAATGTAAAAACATCCATATATACTTCTACCTTTTCCTTCCAATCCTGATTTTATTTTTTATCAAAAGAATTTCGAAAACGAAAACCCTTGATCACATTCTCTGTAATGACTAATAAAGATTTTCGGATTTAAACGTTCTTATATATTTTTGAAATAAATAAATTAGGGTTGAGCTAAAAATAATATAAAAGAAAATCATCCGATTTTATAATCCTAAATATGAATATAAAACTACGTTTTGGAACTTAAGAACTTTCATGAAAATATTTTCCGATTTACTTTTTCGTTACATGAAAATTAGATCGTAGTTAGTTGCACATCGGATTGTGAAAAATGATTTCACCCGGAATTGATAATTGAGTCAGGAATTCATTCATTTGATTTCCAACTTGTTCTAAATTAATTCGCTATCCTAGTTTTGGTTATTGATAACTTTAGTATTTGAGTAGATTATTCATTGTTTTTAAGTGCTTAATTTATCTTAGTTTAATTTCATTTAATTGACTTAGTTTATTTGAGTAGTTAAATTTATTAGAGATTTTAGAGTATTCCCTCTCTCAAGCACTTGGGAGCTTTTCATTTTGAATCGAGTAATGAGTAACTTACACCCTTTTAAACCTAGAAACTATCATGTTAGGTTCCTTAAGGATTTAACATCGTTTTTACTAAGTAAAACTACACTGTATGCCCTTACACTTGGTGGTTATTCTAGATGTATTATTTAGATGCAGTCAAGTTTTTGGTGTCCTTGTTGAGGAACCAACTTTAGGTTTAAGTTTATTCATTGCTCTTTTGTTTAAAAAAAATGAGGGGGATTTTCTTTTAATTTTCTTTTAAATTGCCTAAAACTACTTACTACTGTTCAGACACCAGTACCTTTACAATGTTTTAAATATGAGTACTTGGAGTCGTGGAATCTTGGGGAAAACAATAGGTTAAGATGTCCTAGACCCATAGATCCTCTTTTCGAACCTCAGAACCTCTTTGTAGAACTTCAAATTCTAGTTCCTTGTACTCCTACATTAGAAATGGTAGATAACCAAGCTGTTGCTGCTAGACGTTTCATGAGGGACATATTACAGTACGATAGACACACTCCTAAATCCTGTACAGTGTGGCTAGAAAATCAAAGAGCATTCAACTTTAAACCTGATAAAATTCAATTGTTACCTAATTATCTAAAGCAAAATTAAGAAAGATAAGTAACTAAATTATCGAAAGCAAAATTAAACATGCTTATTGGCCAAAATATAAAAATTAATTACCTGTATGGCCTGAATCTCCGATGAATCGGTACGTCAAGTCGCCAACTACATGGCCATCGATCAGTCCTCATACCCCCTTCATTATCTGTTGAATGGCAAATTATATGTTAATAATTTATTATCGTATGACATGAAAATAAAAAAAAAAATTACGTGGTAGGCTAACGCTTTATCTCATGGCAAAACGGAGTAAAGTGCCGAGTCCCCTCCTTGTGGCCGGGGCCTTAAATCCATCGATTCTGCGAGCTCCTCTCAGCCTTCTCCTGTTTTAATTTCTTCTCAATTAGCTTTTGTAACTTATGCTTTAAAACTTAAAACTTAAGGAAAAAAATTCAAATCGTAATCTACTCACTTGTGTCTCGGGGCTTGACCAGCACCTAATGAGCTTAACCCACTAGTGGGGAAGTACGCTTGGCGGGGACCTGCTAGATGATGTCAAGGTCATTCTCATGACCCTTCCAATAGGTCTACTTGACCTTATTTTTATGGTCCTTCCACATCTTCTGGCACTTGCTATACATAATGTCCTGGAAGTCTGCAAGAACATCAATTACATTGGCCTGAAAAAAGAGAAATTACGTAATATTATTTAATATTGCAAGTTTCAACAAAGACACCACGTATAAATGAAAATAAGAAAATATGATACTTGCCCCTCAGCCCTAAGGCCCTTGAATGCAGTAAATGGGAAGCCGTCCCATTTGAGGGTGGTCAGCAGGAATCTGATTGGATTTTGGACTAAGTGTCTGAACTAGGAAATGAGGGACCGTCCGTCCTTCCCCACCAGGCAGGGCGTGTCATCCACTGGATGGACATCCACTGTGACTCGCATTTCCACACCGAAAATCCCCTCAAGGGCCCTCTACAGGACCTCGAAGGCCTACTTAGAGTGGGAGAATCTGTTGCAAACAAAATGTTAAGTTTAATGGGTCAAAAGAAAAAATTTTAACGGCTAAAAATATCTTAAATGAACAAACTTTACCTACCCCTGTGTAGTCAGACACTGAAGGTGTCTGACTGTGTGTCGAAGGATGCGTAGACATGGAAGGTGATGGCGGGACAACATCCGTTGAGTTGTTGCCCGCACAGGATAAGTCGAGGCGCTCGGCCATTGTCTTAGGACCAGACCTCCACCTAGAGCATCCAAACATATCTCCTTACATGTTCACAAGTTAAATTTATTATAATTTGAAAAAAAAATAAAGATTTACAATAAACTTTGTTTGGATAAAAACGTACACAACTCTTTATTAGGCATGTAAATCGATGGTATCTCCTTCGATGGTCTCCCTAACCCAATTAACATCTTCTTCCTTACCCAAATAAGATTAGGGGTTTGTGTATTATCTATTATAATATTATTACTTAATTTACCTAATTATGATATCATAATATTATTATTTTACCTAATTTCCTCATAGTATTAATCTTTGATTGGATTGAGCTTAAGAATGATATAGGCTTAAGCCCAAGTAAAATTAAGGGGGTTGTGTATTAGTTATGAATTTAACTAATCAAATATTATTAACTAGCTATTACTAATTAACTAATTATAATATTATGATAACATTATTTGACCTAATTTTCTAACTATTATTAATATTAGATTGGATTGGGTTCAAGAAAGACCTTGGAATGGGCCCAAGTAAGATTAGAGGTTGTGTATTACCTATTAATTTAACTAGTTAAATGTTATCAATTAACTATTATTAACAACCTAATTATAATATTATAATATACTTAATTGCCTAATTATAATATTACTATTTTACCTAAGTCCCTTATTGCATTAATATTGGATTGGAGTAGATCCAAGTAAGATTATGGGCCTGTGTATTACCTATTGATTTAACTAGTTAAATATTATCAATTAACTATTATTAGATACCTAATTATAACATTATAATATACTTAATTGCCTAATTATAATATTACTATTTTACCTAAGTCCCTTATTGTAGTAATATTGGATTAGAGTGGGCCCAAGTAAGATTAGGAGTTTGTGTATTACCTATTAATTTAACTAGTTAAATATTATGAATTAACTATTATTAAGAACCTAATTATAATATTATAATATACTTAATTGCCTAATTATAATATTACTATTTTACCTAAGTTCTTTATTGTATTAATATTGGATTGGAGTGGGCCCAACTAAGATTAGGGGTTTGTGTATTACCTATTGATTTAACTAGTTAAATATTATCAATTAACTATTATTAAGAACTTAATTATAATATTATAATATACTTAATTGCCTTATCCCCTTATTGTATTAATATTGGATTGGAGTGGGCCTAAGTAAGATTCGGGATTTATGGATTACCTATTAATTTAACTAGTTAAATATTATTAATTAACTATTATTAAGTACCTAGTTATAATATTATAATATACTTAATTACCTAATTATAATATTACTAGTTTACCCAATTCCCTTATTGATTGGGTCCAAGTAAAATATTGGATTGGGTCCAGGTAAGATATTGGATTAGGTCCAGGTAAGATTACGGAGTTTTTGTATTAATTAGTAATTTAACTAATTAAATATTATTAACTAATTACTATTAAGTATCTAATTATAATATTATTACTTAATTTACCTAATTATACTATTATTATATTATTATTTTACCTAATTTTCTTATAGGATTAATATTTGATTGGATTGGGTCCAAGAAATATATTTGATTGGGTCTAAGTAAGATCAGAGAGGTTGTGTATCAGTTATGAATTTAACAAATTAAATATTATTAATTAACCATTACTAATTAATTACTTATAATATTATACATTATTATTTTACCTAATTTTCTAATTATTATTAATATTACATTCGATTGGGCCCATGATTAATATTGGATTGTGTCTAAGTAAGATTATGAATTTGTGTATTATTATCAATTTAATTATTACTATTTAAAAAGTTAAAAAAATAAACACTCAAATAAACTATCTAAAAATAAAAATCTACAACATATAAAAATATACGATACAAAATAAATTAATTAACAACAAATAAATAAATTAACAACAAATAAATCACTATTTAATATTTAAATAATAATAATATTTTTAATAACTTAAGTAATTTAATATAACCATTATGATATTAATCTAACCAATTTAATTTAAAGTAAATTAATTATATTGTCAATATTATAATTCATTACCTAATATTTTAACTAATATTAATATTAGTAATTATTAATCTTGCAATTCATTATTTATAATTGTTTAATGAATACTTTGTCAAAAATTATAAATCACTTTGCTGTTATTTAATATTATTTTTATAATTGTTTTAATGAAAGACTTTTTTGATGATTAAGTATAATTTGAATTAAAGGGAGAAATAATAGTATACATCATCATGGGGTTATACTTTGTTTTAATGAATGATGATAATATAGATAAATTAACCAAAAAAAAGTATTTTTTTTGTTAGGAATTAATTTTCATTTCAATTTTTGAATTTAACAAGTTAAACGTTAACGTATTTATAATTTCAAATTTTTAGCTCAATAAAAAACATAATTTGTCGAAACTTGCTTCTTTTTATTTAATATTTTTTATAATTATTTTAGTGAATGATAATAATATATATAAATTATTTAATAAATTATATTTTCTTGTTAGGAGTTAATTTCAATTTAAATTTTTAAATTTAAAAAAAATTAAGCATTCGCTCCGATATAATTTCAAATTACTTTAGTTCAATAAAGTAACATACTTTATCCAAAATTACTTTTTAATACTTAAAATTATCTTTATAATTGTTTGAATAAATTCTTTGTCAAAAATTACTTTTTTCTTCTTAAAATTATTTTGATAGTTGAAAAATAATATATATTGGTCAGGACTTAATTTAAATTTAAGTTTTTTAATTTAAAAATAATTTTAAATTTAAATAAGTCACACATTCACTCTATTATAAATTCAAAATTTTAATTCAATAAAATAAAAAAATTGTCCAAAATTACTTTTTTCTATTTAAAATTATTTTCATAATTGTTTTAATGAATATTTTGTCAAAATTTACTTTTTTATTTAAAATTATTTTTATAGTTGTTTTATTGAATGATAATAAAATATATAAATTAATAAAAAATTATATTTTATTATATTTTTTGTTACGCGTTAATGTTATTCCAAATTTTTGAATTTAAAAATATTTTAGGATTTTAAAAAAATTAAACATTCCTTAACAAAATTACTAGAACTCATTATTTTAAATAGTTTTGAAATTGCTAAAAAAATTAAATAAAAGATAATTTTCACTCCTCAACACTGCCGTAACCCAAAAATTTTTTTATTTCTCTTTTGCTCAGTCTTTTCACTCTCATCAATTAACCAAAAAAAAAAAAACAAATAGAAAACAGTGCCTAAAAAAAACATATTTCTCAACTATACATTTCACATACAACAACAAAAATTAAATAAAAAATTAATAACAATACACGCCAACTAAATGCATTAACAATAACAAATATATCTACAACATCAAACTTTACCAGCAAAAAAAAAAAAAAATTAATAACATATATACAAAAAAAAAAACTAACAATATTTACAACAATATCAATATTTACAACAATAACATATTTTATTCAAGAAAAAAAAATGCAACAACAATAATATAAGCTAAAAGAACAGTTTACAAAAAAATAAAAAAAGTAGTTTACAAAAAATAAATAGCTTAAATAAAAAAATAGTTTACAAAAAATGAATAACTTAAATAAAAAATAGTATATTACAAAAAAATAGATAAATGCATATTTGATACAGAGAAGAAAAAAAAGATCGGGGCAAAATCAAGCTCCTAAACTAAAAACAGCTGTTCACACACACCAAAAAAAAAATAGTTAACAAAAAAAAACAAATAGCTTAAATAAAAAAATAATATAGTAGAAAAAATGATAAATAGATACCTAATGCAAAGAGGAAGAAAAGATCGGGCCAATATCAAGCTTCAATTGGAAAAAATGAAAAAAAATTTCACATTAACATATATACATATATGTATATATAACATTGTCACTTCTCGAATTTCATAACCCGAGCATGTGAATAAAAGATAAATAATACACATTTTAGCAACTTCTACTATCATTCGTCAGAGTCATACACACACTCTATGGAGTAATAAAAAAAAATAAAACTAAACTTTGAATTTAAATAAATGCTTTAGTCAAAACCAACTAGGCAATAAGTTCCAAAACTAAACCTAAACAATCTCTACAAAAATAAATAAATCAACAATTTATCTTCACCTCACAAATAGAAGTTTGTTACCATCCACTAAAAAATAATTTTTTCTAAAGTCTTACATAACTATATAACAATAAATAAAACTTCTAATTTCTATTCTTAGTAGGCCGCACGTGACTCAATCTCATTACCTGCATCACAAACTGTAAGGGGATGAGCACTAATACCACGTGTGCTCGGAACCCTAATAATAATATAAATGCAGTAATGTCCTAACATGCTACTAAGTGAAACAGTTATGCACAAGAAGCAAACTCAAACAACAAATTAAATCAATTTATCAATTTATCTTTGTTACAATTAATTGTGTTTTAGCACCACATCACACATCAAAGAAAATAATTCAATTTTGAGGTACTACTGCTTGGTTGTCCCGTAGAAACAGGACCCCACTAATATACATCATCCTTCGATGTCTGCTTGGTTGTCTCGTAGAAACAAGACCCAACCAATAAACACCATCCTTCAGTGTCTGCTTCTTAGACCGAAGTCTTAGGAATATAATATGCCACTCTTAGGCATCTGCTCGTTCGTAGGTTACTAGCCTACTGGAATCGATAACCAACCCTGCGCAGGTTTTGGGACTTTCAACCCTTGGGTACGTATATTCGATATTTTTTAGAACCCCTTAACCCAAAAAAATATAACATTATATTTTATTTTAAATCCAAATTAATTTCTTCCTTTATTCCAATTTCGTCCTCACATCAGTCAAGTCACACATATAAATCAAACAATTCGACACATTCCAAAATTTTTTTTTAAATGGTCTGCGCTTTAATTACACATATATGTATATATATATTAACAATCCAATTCAAACAATCAAATCACGGTTCTAATGGACATTCAATTACATATATTTACATATATATTAAATTTATTAAATGGAAAACTATAAAACGGATTGTTCCAGGGAAGGCAAATGTCAAGAAATTGATTAATAAAAGAAATCAACCGTGCCAAAGGATTTATTATTATAATAGAAATTACTGCAACAATTTTAAAGTTTTGGAAGTTGTTTGCTTTAAGAACATATGTATATGATATATATATATATATATATGAATAAGTTTCAAATTTAAAAATCAATGATTTGTTTGCTCATCTCAGATTTAAATAGTACATATATATACACACAAAAATATACACATATTTAATATTAAAGACTCTACCCCTTACCTCAAATTAAATCTGTAGAAAGAACACCCAAGTTGTAACGAAACCTAAAACTCAATCAGCAGATCAGACTATGATCACCACGGCCATCAAGAAGCTGGTAATCTCCACGGCATTCACATTAGATTTTTTTTTCTCCTTTGCCGCGACTAGCTCTTATCTTTTCTTTTCTCTCTCTCTTTTTTTTTAACCCTTTTCCTTCACTGTCGAAAAACACATGTTATATATATATATATATATATATATATACACGTATACCTAGGCTAGCTATTAGTTGGTAGAATCCTAATGGAATAAGCATTACAAATCAAATCAAACTATACTTCCAACTCCATGTACTCGCTATTAGTTGGTAGAATCCTAATGGAAAAAAACTAGAATCCAAATCAAACTAGACTTCCAACTTCACGTACTTATTAATCTAGACCGTCATAAGTTATATATATACTGATTAATATATATATTTGCATATAACAGGTGTGTAAATATATATATATATATACTTGTAAACATATTATCCATTTGTTGTTTAAAGAGTTCAAATAGGAATAGAATGCTTAATTCACATTACCTAATCTACACCCAAACTAATTCAGATTGCACATTAGAAACCAATAGAATTAAAATTTGAACTTTTACTTTTTAATCTATCATACATTAATCCAATTGACCTTCAGAAATATATAATATTATTACTTAACAAACAAATATATATATATATATATATGAATATATATGCACATAGCACCGTGAACTTCATAAAAAAATTATATTTCATTAAATTAACAATTTATCAAAATTAAACCATAATTTTGTAATTCTCAAAAATAATTAAATACTAAAAATTTCTCACACAATTTGTGCATCCACAATAAAAATTGAATTTAATTTATGTCTCAAAAATTTAAATCAATAAAAATTTTATTTTTACCAAATTAAATATTAATTAACAAATAACCAAAACATTAAAATTCTAGGTTATCACAAACAGACAACATTAGAGAAAGAGAGAGAGAGAGAGAGTTAGGGAGAGAAGGAGACCGGCGAGAGTGGTGGCAACGGAGAGCGTTGGTGCACAGGAAATAGAGAGGGAGTAGGGCGGGAGACGGGAAAAATAGAGAGAGAGGGAGGGGAAAAAGAGGGCTCTATGCCCGATTATAGTTGGAGACTTAGCGACCGCTTTTAGCGGTCACTAATATCATCGTGCATACTATTTTTACGACCTCCAAAAGCGGTTGCGCGAAAAAATTAGTTACTTTTACAGCATGTGCAATATATAGTGTCCACTATTTTAGCGACCGCTTTAAGCGTTCGCTAATAGATGAATTGCGACCGCTAGAAGCGATCGCCCGAATTTTTCCTCCGCCAATTCTCATTTCTCTAGTAGTGATTTAACTTATTAAACAAATATAAATGAGCTTTTAACGATCTTGTTCACTTGTGATCTGTCGAATATTTTATTTATTTGCAATCCTATGTTACCGTACATAAGCATTTTCTTTAGATTGTGTCAATTTTGGTTTCGTTGTATATCACTGATCTTGGTTTTCTATATGAGGTAAATAATTAGTAAATAAATAATATTTAAAATTCACTTCAAACAAAATGTATTTCTAACCTAGCATGATTTTTGAGAGGCAAATAATTATCTTCTTAATTTCTAAAATTATTAATAATAACCTCATATATAGCATGCATTTATAAGATATATAAAAATCATTTCATAATACACCAAATTTATTATGTTTAAATCTAAAAAACTTTTCTTAAACCTTTTCAATTACAATTGTTAATTTGTAAATTATTTTATAAAAAAATCATAACACAATAACAAATTCCTCTTATATCACTACAATAATATAAAACAAAATTCAACAGCATTATAAAATGTGACGTGACGTATACTCCTTTTATCATTTACCCAAAAAAATATTATTTAAACCTCTATTAATACATCATAAACAACTAATCATTCCCACACTTAAAAAGAACTAATTTATTGATATAATTGATTGCTATATTTTATATATATAATGGTTAATAAATGAAATATATGTGAAGTAATGAATTTTTTTTAGGATTTTAAAAATTTTTAGGTGTCGTTTGGTATATCTGTTATGAGCTCATTTTCCATTTTATAATTTTGAAAATAAGAAAAACAGTTCAAAATGTATTTGCTCACTTGTATGTTCAAAATTTGTTTTAGAAAATAAAAATAAGTTTACACATAAAACGCAAAATAGTAAAAAGTTTTTTTTTAGTGTTTTTAACCCAAAATAAAGAAAATTTCAAAATACAGAAAATAGAAAATGTCAAATCAAATGCATTTTATCTTTTTTTTATTTTGAAATTTTTAAAACATAAAATAGATAAAACAGAAAATGAAAAATAAAAATATAAACCCAATTAACACCTTAATTTTTCATTGCATCAATAAAAATATAAACCAAATAGCACCTTAATTTTTCATGCATGAAACACATGTTTACCAACTTCTATGTGTAATTCTCATTTCATGCATGAAACACTTGTTTAATTACCAACATCTATAAGTAATTCTCATTTCTATTTCTATATAATTTAAAACTCTTTAATATTTTTTCTAAGTTCTCTTTTCTTTGTTGGGTGCAAAGAATGAGATAGATGTACAGAGAAACAGGAAGAAATTTAAATAAAAATATCAAAATCTAGATATATATATATATATATATATATATATATATAAAGGGGTAAAGAGAGAAGTAAGAGAATGAAATAGAAGTGGATGAATTACCTTTACTTGATTCTCTTTATCTTTACTTATGTTGGTTCTATTTTTTTAATATGACCATTGTTTGCTTACTTGTAGCATATGTAGGGATCAAGAGTCGCTAAAGTTTGACGGCTCAAAAGCCAATTTGATGGGTTCATCATAATGTTTTTTTAAATCTTTTCTGTCCATAACCAATAATAAAGAAACACTAATTTTTTTTTTTTGGCATAGTGCACAGGTATGCAACCAACATTTTATTAAAATCAACAATCCATTAATTTCCTCAATTTTTACATATTAATACTCCTTTAGAACTAATAACTCATATTCATTATTTGAGTCGTGTTATGAAATTTTGCATAAATTTTATGATTGTCATATAAATGACCAAATATAACACATAAATACCAAGTAGAAGGATATTCACGTTAAATAAATAAAGAAATATGCAATTCAATAACTAAGCTACGTGAAATATACATGTATATATGCATATTATTTTTTTATTTTATTTTCTTAAGGTGACAATTGCCTTATTAAAACATAACCTTTCTATTTGGAATGGTAGATTAAATTGAATTTATTTTATTTAGTGAAAATTTCCACCAACTTTTATGTTTGGAGTTAAAATAAGATTAGGGATGTCAATGGGACGGATACACAAGAGTACCGGACTCGACCGAATATGATAAAAACCCATTGAAAAATACCCTAATGGGATTGGGACGAGTTTGAAATTAAAATTTAATACCTATGCGAATTTAGGATTTACATATAGGGTACCCAGTACCTGTTATACCTATTTATACTTATAGGGTACCCGATACCCGATAGCCTTATGGTACATGTTACGTGCCTATTTAATATTGTCACGCCCCGGATTTCACAACTTGAGTATGTGAACAAAAGAACACACAATACACCATTTAATAATTTTTCCTGTCCCACATCAAAGCCATACACACATACTATGGAGCAAGGAATATAACAATAAATAAAACTAAACTTTAAATTTAAATAAATGCCACAGTTAAAATCCACTAGGCAACTAAGCTCTAAAACTAAACCTAACCAATCTCCACAAAAATAAATAAATCAACAATTTATCTTCACCTCGCAAACAGAGGTTTGTCATAATCCACTAAAACTAATTTTCTAGAGTCTAAAACAATTATATAAAAATAATAAATAAAACTTTAATTCCTATACTCAGAAGGTCCAGCACGTGACTCAGATTCTTTACCTGCATCACAAGTTGTAAGGGGTTTAGCACTAATACCACGTGTGCTCGGAACCCTAATAATAATAATATAAATGCATTATGCCTCAGTATGCTACTAAGTGAAACTATTAAGCACAAGTAGCAATTTCAAACAGGAATTTAAATTTATTTATCAATCTATTTTCGTTGCAATTTAATTGTGTTTCAGCATCACACAACACATCAAAGAAAAACAATTTAATTTCAAGGTACCACTGCTTGGTTGTCTTGTAAAAACAAGACCCAACCAATATACATCATTCATTGATGTCTGCTTGGTTGTCCCGTAGAAACAGGACCTAACCAATACACACCATCCTTTGGTGTTTGCTTCATAGGCAGAAGCCTTAGGAATATAATATGCCACCCTTAGGCATCTGCATCGTTCGTAGGTTACTAGCCTACTGGATTCGATTACTAGCCTCGCGCAGGTTTCGGGACTTTTAACCCTTGAGTACGTATACCTGATATTTTTAGTACCCCTCGATCCAAACAAAACACATCAAATAATTTTTTCCTTTATTACAGAGTTTCACAAAAGAAAATTTAATAAATAATATACTCACATAAGTGCACTGTCAATCACGCTACATGCACAAATCAAATAATTTAATATCACATTCAAACAATCAATATATATTCCAAGATAATACACGTTCAATTGCATATATATATTTATATATTTTACTAATTCAATTTGAAACAACAATAACATCAATTCCATTTATATATATATATATATATATATTTAACTAATTTAATTTGAAAAGTAATGGATGTCAATTACACTTATATATATTATATATACACGCTAAATCAATTTGAAATATTTACTATTTAGAATAGGACAAACATATATATATATATATGTATTTACTCCCATAAATGAATATAAATATTTTTATTTACAATTAACTTTTATATATATATACATCCATTAAATTCAATCCTGCAGGTGCTAATCAATCAATTAAAAGCTTTTGAATAATAAAACAAAACATCACTATCAATCTAATGCTGGTGCATATTCAAGGTAAGTTCATATAAATATATATATATATATACAAATTTGATATTACACAGAACATGGCTTTAATCGTGATTTTACCCCTTTCAAACCGATTAACAATACGTATATATATAATTTAAGAAGGTTCGCCCCTTACCTCTTTAAATTGGACAACTCAGGTTGTTTTCTGCCGAATGGATTAGCCAAGCGCTGTTTCTTCCTTCCGTTTCTCTCTCACTCTCTCTATTTCTAGGGTTTTATATTTTACCAAAATAAATACAGCCTTATATATTTATACTAGCAGAGTCTTAACCCTAACCAATTTAATTATTTATCTACTCCCCATAGGTTTAGGAAAATTACACCTTTTTCCTAAAATAAAAAAAATCTTTTCAAATATAACCCAAAATTTAATCTTTTTAAATGCAATTCAAAAGCAACAAAAATTTCAAATTATTAAATTTTAAATAGCAAACTAAATTTATCAAGTAATAATTAACTAATTAAATTAAATAATAAAAAATATGGGTTATTACATTCTACCCCCTTACAAAAATTTTGTCCTCGAAATTTAGGAGGTAAATAAAAGAAAATTAAGGGAACAACTCTGGACAACTACTCCGCATATCTGCCTCTCGCTCTCAAGTCGACTCCTCAATACCATGATGCTTCCATAACACCCTAACCAAGGAAATAGTTTTCCCTCGTAGCACTTGCTCTCGAGAATCTAAAATTTTCATTGGTTTCACTTCATATGTCACATCTGAGTCAACATCTATCTCAGTCCAGTCTAATACATGCGAAGGATCCGGATTATACTTTCTGAGCATAGATACGTGAAACACCTCATGTACTCCTGAAAGCTACGGTGACAAAGCAAGACGATAAGCCACCTCTCCAACCCTAGCCAAAACTTTAAATGGCCCAATATATCTCGGGGACAACTTCCCTCTGCGCCCAAAACGAAACTGACCCTTCCATGGTGAAACCTTTAGGAACACATGGTCTCCTACCTCAAACTCCAATGGTCTTCGCCTCTTATCAGCATAACTCTTTTGGTGACTCCGTGCTGTCTCAAGTCTTTGTCGAATCACTTTGACCTTCTCAGTCGTCTCTTGCACAAACTCAGGCCCAACAATTGCAGTTTCTCTAACCTCAGCCCAACAAATAGGAGATCTGCACAGTCTACCATACAAAGCTTCAAAAGGAGCCATCTCGATGCTCGACTAGTCATTATTATTATACGCAAATTCAATCAAAGGAAGATGGTTCTCCCAGCTACCACAGAAATCAAGCACACACACCCTGAGCATATCCTCCAAATTTTGAATTGTACGTTCTAATTGTCCATCGGTTTGAGGATGAAAGGCAGTTGTAATAACCTGAATTTTTTTTCTTAATTAATTTGCTTAAGTGTGGTGGTAATATTTGTTATAGTAAAAATCTAGAAAATTGAGGGTTTGAAAATTTTTGGAATAATAAAATTAGTTGGAAAGATTTTCGGATTGAATTTCACCCTATGTGGGAGTTTAATGTAGAATTTCTAAAATTTTTATCCAAACACTTCCTATCCCAATTACCTATTTGGTTCAAACCAAGCCCATTAACTCATGGGTCAATCCTTTTCTTTGACTCACCTCAACTCACTTAAACTCACTTTATCACTCACTGAGTTGACTCATGAATAGTAGCTCTAAATTATTTCCCGATAAACTTTATTTCCATCCATCATTTCTTCCATGTACCTCTCACAATCTTACAAATTATTTGGCTAATTAGTCAAAAAAGAAGACCCTACATTGATCACCTTAAAGCATTCTTCCAAATAAATTAGCTAGCATGATTTAAAGCATTTTGTCAAAAAACTAGCATGATTTAAAGCATTTTGTTTAATTTGTCAAAAAGCTAGCATGATTCCCGGATCATGCCACCCATCTTCATCCATCCTCCAACACCTATCTTAAATTATGTGGCTAAATAGTCAAAAAGGCTAAGCTAGATTATACTACCTAATACATAATGCTACTTTAGTGGTTTTTAAGTCTAGGTAGTGGAGCTTACTTTTCTCTATCGACACTTTCTCTACACTCCCTATAAATTTGTGTGTCTTCAAAGAAAAGAAAATAAGAGAAAAAAAAATTAAAACATTATTTTAGTGTGGTTAGAGATTTGGTGTTGCTTAGAGGAAGAAGAAAGGCTTGGAACTTTTCAATTGGGTGGTGTTCAAAGCTCAACTCATTTTTTCTTCTCAGAATTGGTCATTAATATCTTCATTGAGGTAGGATGACGAACCTCCTAAAACATATTTGATAACTTTTCTGGTTTGAAGTATGAAACTTGAATGTGATAAAAATAAATACCCGTATATTGGGCGTAGGGAAGCCAAAATTTTGACTGATGTAACTCAGTATACTGACAGCTCTTTATTTGTAATTTCTAATGTGCTTCTGACCCCTAAAATGATGGAATTAGGCTTCGGCTAAAACATAAAAGTTGTATCCCTTTCAGTTTTCTTTCCAACCCAAAAAGAATTGCATCAATCCGATTTGTGACTCAAAAGTTATGCCCAAAATACTGAGCACCTGTAAAATTGTATTTTCTGAACAAACTGAATTCAAGGCTGTTTTTATACCTTTAGACCTTAGAATTTTAAAAAGTATAAAACATGAAAGTTGTAGGTCTTGAAGTCTAGTTTCTACAGATATAAAGTTTATAGATATTGGAGTTCTGCTCTATTTTATTTGAATTTTCTTTCAACCTGCTATTTTTGCTTAGCCTTTAATTGATGCTTATTTGGATTTTTTTTGAATATTATGTTTAAAGATTTATTTAAATTTCCAATTACCTTCTGTTAGTTATTGTCTTGTTAATAATTTCTATTGATATGAAATTATTTTAAACTGGATATTATGTATTATTTGACACTCTAATATTTATGATAATTGACTTAGATAATCAGTTTCATCAGGGATAGTTGGATGACTTATTCAAACTAAAATGCTAAGTATTTGATAAAATGCCCAAAAGAAACAATAGACTTGTTCTTTTCTCATTTGGTCTTCCTTAATTGAATTGATTCTTTTAGGCATTATTTTGTCAACCTAGCAAGTTATATAACTATATTTTTATGATTAGTGAATTTAATGAAACTTATTTAATACCTTTCTAAACATTGGAATTTTGTGGACATTTATGGGTATCTTGAAGCCGAAAACCTATGATAAGGGTTTGGTTATAAATTAGATGATGAGTGAAAATTTATTCAAATTATTTTGAATAATATTATTCTCCTACCAAATCTAAAGGATAGAATCTATTAGCTTTATAATCTCACTTTGACTTAATTATTCAAGTGATGAACTATACTTATCAAATTTTTTTTTTCTAAAATTAAATAAAAGTCCAAAAAGTTATTTATTATCTTTATATTCCATAAAATAATAAAATAAAAAAGGTAAAAGAGGCAAAAACCGAGATCGCAGCCAATGAGGTTTGAACTTGCGACTTTATATCGCAATTAGGGTCGCTCGCCCACTAAGCTGCCAATCTCAGCTTAATTAATATACCATTAGAAATAATTTTATTCTTATCAAAGGTAGTACGGAAAACTAGTCAAAGTAATTAACTAAAATACTAATTTGAATTCTAAATTATTTTTCTACTTGCTACTTGTTAATTTACATGTAGTACCTACCTTTGTGATAATGGTATTGGTGACTATGTTAAATCCTTGATTTATTGAGAATTATTATTAAATCATAGATTTAGATAAAGTACTTAAAAATATACTACATGTGACTGAATAATCCCACTTTTGATTCATCGCCCGGGAACATTGCTGGTTGTTATTAAAAATGTCTTATTTCCATACAAAGTACCATTGGAAATGTAAAATGGTGAGAAGAAATTAAGGCACTCGGTGCTAAAGTTATTTTTGGCAATGGGGTGATGGGTGGATAGAAATGGCCTTTCAGATGGAGATGGGAACATATGTATTTTATTTGGGAGATGCTCCCTTTTGACTTGGCCAGTTAGGCAGCTGGTTGCGATGGCTAGGTTTTTGGTGGGTGACACCGTCGGTATGCAATGGATGCTAAGCCCGTAAAATCACTGGTTCCTAAGGCTGGGGGTAGAGGAGGATAAGAGTATGATTATCTTAGGAGGATTTAGATTAAACTCCTTTACACAATTTTACTATAACTAGCAACCTCTCTTGTTTATGTATGAATGATGTGTTGGAATTATTTAATTATATTTAATTCCTCTTGATGAATATTTTATAAAATATATATATATATATATATGAAACCTGTATCACTATGGGGTTGATCCCGAGATCTTGAAGATCTAAATCTGAGATCCCTACCACTGCGACACAGACTTCATTGTGGTACACACATCAATATTTAACTATTTTTACATGTAAGTAAAATAGTAGTTACGGTGACGGTTTCATCGAACCGTTGTAAGTATAATTTACATTATTCAGTTGAGATCTATTGAATTAATTGTTGCATAAATAGTATGCCACCTAAACACATTCACTGTAGTGGGTCACTTAATACAGTGTAGCATTACAACCACTGCATATAGGCACCTAGGAGATTCTGATTATTGGGCTTTAGTAGCTCACCCCTTGTGGGAATATTTTTTTCAGGACATTAAGCACAAGGATACTGAAGATGAGCTAGAAAGAGATTAATTTCTCTTAAATATTCCATCAGAAGAGTTATCTATTTTTTCTTTTTTCCTGCACAGAGCTAAAGGACTTTATTTTTGTAGTCTGTAATAATTGTTGGATGATTGTAATTATTAAGCTTAGACCTAATTTGCTTTTATTTGGTATGTAATATTAATCGCATGGTTGGGACACTTAGATGGCTCTGTAATATTTTTCTCTATCTTTATTTTGTGCCCTGTAGTTGAAATCCCATCAAATGATTCAGTCCAATGACTTATAAATATTGTTTGGGATAAACAAGGGATTTTGAATATCTTAAATTTTTCTTGCAAGTCAACCTTAGTTTGGAGGAAAATTCTAGGGTGTGACAGTGTGTTATTATCATCTTATTTTTATACCCAATAAATAAATCCCAAGTCACCCCTGGGTATTCGGTTATGAAAATCCGGAGCGTGACAACAGTACTAAACAACAACTCTGTCCACATGGCCACCTGGAGACTGCCAAAATTGAGAAGCAAAACGCGAGTCCCTATCTGAGATAATGGATATAGGGGCTCCGTGCAGCCTCACGATTTCCTTAACATATAATTTAGCCAAGACATCCATAGAGTTGGTCAACCGAATTGGCAAAAAGTGAGCTGACTTCGTCAACCTATCCACTATCACCCAAATAGTGTCGTGACCCTTTGGAGATCTCGGCAAGCTAGAAACAAAATCCATTGTAATGTTCTACCACTTCCACTCCGACACTGGTAGAGATTGCAAAAGACTCACTGATTTTTTATGCTCAGCCTTAACTTGCTGACAAATAAGGCACCTACTTACAAACTATGCCACATCCTTCTTCATAGTTGCCCAAAAAAACTGGTGGCGCAAGTCGTGATACATCTTAGTACCTCCAGGATGTACTACAAATTTAGAGTGATGGAACTCTTTTAAAACTATATCTCGAGCAGAGATGGGCACAAAAGGTCTTCCTAAATACCTCAACCCGTTATCGTCACCAATCATCCATCTTGGCATCTCATCAGGATTCGACAACTTAGCTCGAATCGCCTCACATTCAACATCGGTCCCCTGAGCTTTTATCACATGACTCAATAGAATTGGCTGAGTAGCTATGGTACACAAAATAGTATGACCCTCATCTTCCTGAAACTCCAGATAAAACTCACTAAGGTTTTTCATCATTTCCCGTTCTCACACGAAAAGACCCGCTACAGTACCACGAGTCTTTCGGCTGAGTGCGTCAGTAACCACATTTACCTTACCAAGGTGATACTAGAGCTCAAAATCATAGTCCTCCATGTACTCCATCCATCTCATTTGCCTCAGATTCAGATTCTTCCGAGTGAAAAGATATTTCAAACCCTGGTAGTCAGAAAACACCTTAAACTTCTCACCATACAAATATTGTCTCCAACTTTTCAGAGCAAAGATAATTGCTGCCAACTCCAAATCGTGCACTGGGTAGTTACACTCATGAGTCTTCAATTGCCTAGACCCATAAGCTACTACTCTGTCAACTTGCGTCAGCACACAGCCTAAACCTTCCTTGGATGCGTCATAATAAACTGAATAACCCAATCCTCTCTCAAGAATCATAAGCACTGATGTAGTAGTTAGCCTCTTCTTTAGCTCCTGAAAAGACCACTCATACTTTTCATCCTAAGCAAACTTGACCCCTTTTCAAGTCAACCTAGTCATCGGCCTGACTAATCTCGAGAAGTCATGGACAAATACCTTGCCAAACCCAGAAAACTCCGAATCTCAAAAACTGTCTTCGATCTTTGCCAATCTATAACTGCCTCAACCTTAGACGAATCAACTGCAACTCCTTCCTCAAAAACAACATGCTCGAGAAATTTCACCTCTTTGAGCCAGAACTCACACTTGCTCAATTTAGCATAGAGCTGGTGGTCTCTCAAGGTCTGAAATACAATCCTCAGATACTCCTCATGTTCCTCTTCTGATCGGGAATAAACCAGAATGTCATCAATAAACACAACTACAAACCTGTCCAAATATCTTCTGAACACCTGGTTTATCAAGTCCATGAACACGGCAGGAGCATTGGTTAGTCCAAATAGCATCAGCAAGAACTCGTAGTGCCCATACTAAGTACTGAATGCCATCTTAGAAATGTCCTCCTACTTCACCCTCAATTGGTGGTAACCAGATCTCAAATCAATCTTTGAGAAAATGACCGAACCCTTCAGTTGGTCGAATAGATCGTCAATCCTCAATAAAGGATACCGATTCTTGATCGTGACCCAGTTCAACCTTTAGTAATCTATACACATCCTAAGAGTTCTATCTTTTTTAGCTGAAAATACGGCTGATACACCCTAAGTTGAAGTGCTAGGGCAGATAAATCCCTTAGAGCTCAACTCATCTATTTGGGATTTTAACTCCACCAACTCTATAGGTGCCAATCTATATGGGGCTATAGAATTTGGTTCTGTGCCAGGAATCAGATCAATCCCAAATTCGACCTCTCATTGAGGCGGTAATCCAGATACTTCTGAAAACACTTCTAAAAATTCATAAACGACTCGTGATGACTCAATCTTGTCACCATCCTCATCCTCCAAAGCCATACAAGCAAACAAACTGCACAAGTCTACTTGTCCTTGCCCATCGAGGGAAGGCAAGAGTTGAGGACTACAACGATCACCAGAAAATCGTATCCGATCTCCCTCTGTAGTAAATAAAGTCACCCAACTCTTAGAACAATCTATCATCGCCCGATAGACTGACAGCTAGTTCATGCCAAGAATCACATCAAAACTTCCCATGTCTAACACAATCAAATCAAAAACTAACCAGTGTTTATGACCCGAAACTTCATCCCTGATAGTGATCTCACAACCCTTACAAACACGGTTCAACATAGAATGACCCTCTATCGGTGTTTCAACACGTATTGGTGGAACCAACTCATTCATCGATAAATTCAATGCAGATGCAAATGATACAACAATAAGTGAGGAGGATGCTCCTGTGTCTACCAAGACTGTAGATTTAGTAGCATAGATAAGAAAGGTATCTCTCGTCACTATAAGCACTGCACGTCCATCATTCGGCACTACAGTGAAAACTCGTCCCTGAGCTAGTGCTGTTGGTGACCTACCCCCCTTGTGGCCCTGCTGAGATCCACCCTGAACTCTCTATTGTTGAACTCAACCTCGAACACCCATCTGATACTGCTGTGTCCCACCTTGAGTACCTCTCTGGAACTGAGTCTGCATTGATTGCAATCCTGTTGGCCTGTTACTCTGTACTGACTGAGCTGGGCTGTGAAGGCCTCATAACACTTCCATTACTTTGCTTTTGCGGACAATGCCTCTGCATATGACCCGGTTGGCCACACGTGTAACAAATCTTTACCTCGGCCCTATTTTCAGATCCACCTGAAACACCTTTATAAGGACAATGAAACTGACGATGCCCAGGATGTTTGCAGTTATGATAGATAACAGAGCTCTGTGCAGGAACCCCAGCTGCTACTAACTGACTTAGGGCTGTACTCCCCTGCTGAAACTGCTGAGTCTGTGCCCTATGCAAATTTTCTCTTTGTCTTTTAGTGGGTCTGTTCTCCTGGTGCTGAGTCTTTGCTTGCCTAGCTTCGTTTTGTGCCCTGTTATCTGCCAAATTCTTCTCCACTGCTATTGCTCGATCAACCAAAGTCTCATATTCATTAAGCCCCAAAGGCATTATCCGATCCCTGACAGTAGGCCTCAATCCCTTCTCAAATCGTCTACACTTGGTCCGTTCAGTGGACACCAGCTCCTTAGCATATTTGGCTAATGAGATAAATCTACCCCCATACTCCAACACAGTAATTGGCCCTTGAGTCAAATTCAGAAACTCGTCAAGCTTGGCATCTCTCAAAGACTGAGGGAAAAAGTAATAACTGAAACGCTCCCTAAAATCCTCCTAAGTAAGTGCAGACACCCTATGAGACCCCTTCACAGTACTCCACCAATTCGCTGCAGCACCTTCCAACTGAAAAGTAACAAGCAAGACTCTAGTCTTATCCTCATTTAACTGCATCACTTCGAATATTTTCTCATTCTCGTGCAAAAACTTCTCAACCTCTTTAGTATCTGCTGCACCAGAGTATATGGGGGGCTTCATTCTCCTAAATTTCTCATAAGGAGCTGTAGACTGACTCGCTTGCATTCCTCTAGCAAACATTGTAGCCATTTGTTGCATCCACATCTATGGGTCCACCATTCCTAGCTGTGGCACACTTGGTGCTTCGGATTGCACGTGAGGCACCCATAATAGAACCTCTGCTCCAACTCCAGCATATGACCTCTACTTCTGTGACACTCCCGTAGCAACGGGAACATCATCATAAATTTATTCTAGGGGTATGCTTCTGTGCATTTTGTACATTTATTTTTACTATTTGTAGTATATTTCTTTTACCTTAAAAAAAAAAACCTAGCGGTCCTTTGACTAATGAATTAGTTCAATTTAATAAATTTAATATTTTGTCACTTACTAATTTCTTTTTTATTTTTTATCTCAAATCGGGCATTCAATGGGTACTTAATGGGTAATTTGACGAATTAAACATAAATAGGTTTCGTGAGTTTGGGATAGGATGGGATAGGATGGGTTTGGAATTCTAACTAAAAAAATAAATAGGTTTGGAATGGTAATGGTAAGCAAAAAAATAAACAGGTATGATAATAAGATTAGCAAATTAGATGCGTACCTTGCCCGTTTACATCTCTAAATAAGATTTTATGAATTGGATCTGATTTGAGTTCATAAATTAAATTTTGGGATTCTACATCATTTGAAATCTAACTTAAAATAACAGAATTGGGGGAGAATTTTTTTAAGCTATCTAAAGAAGAAGACAAATTTATTGTCATATATCATATTTACTTTATTTTTTCTCTTTTCCACTAACATGTTCAAATTTGATATTTTTCTTAAATTAATTCCATTCAATCCTTAAATTTAAATATATGTTCTAAATATAAAATTTTATTTAATAAATTAAATCAAATCAAATCAAATCAATTCTTTACTTTGAAATCAAATTGATTTTAAAAGAAGAATGTTTCAAACAGGGTAAACAAGAATTTTTTTTTTGTAAAATTGTGAGCTAATCACTCTCAAAATAATTGTCTATCAACTACCCCTCGATTACAAATTTACCATTATTACATCAATTTGGAGGGTATTTTTAGTATATTAAAATTTCCTTGTATAATATCATTTTTCCATTTCATTTATATACAATAACCATAATCACTCTATTCAAGTTCTTCCAGTAATAATATAAGTTATTAATGCTAGCTTCTAAATTCAATTAATTGAAAATTATTTAAATTTAGTATAAACCATGAAATCAAAAAATCGGATAATTACGGAAACAAACAATCATCATTTAAAATTCACTAAAATGACTCTAAGGAATGTTATCAAAACAAATTAGTAGTATTGTAAAAAGATACAATAGTATTATCATAGGTTAGAGTCTTCTTAAAGTTATTGGGAGGTTGCCTACTCGTTAATTGTAGAATTCTATAAAATTAATTATTATCATTCATTGTAGTTACTTTAAAGTCATTAAAAATTTAGACAGTCTAATTTTAGAATTTCCTAAATTAATTGTTATTATGCATTCAGGTCGCGATTATTACAAATTTACGCGATCATTAAATTTAAAATGTCTTAAATTAGTTGAGATACGCGCAAAATATGCCAAGTTAAGTGTATATATAAACATTAACAATCCATCAACCCCATTGCCTCTTCAATTTCCATTGGTAATTTGATACAATGAAGAACCAGCAGCCCTATTCTCTCTTCGCCGTCCTCTCAATCTCGGCAGCCTTACTCTGCTGCAACTGTCCCACCGGCGCGGCGACTCCCCACCCAAACACCATCTCAGATTTCATCCAAACAGGCTGCAAATCAACTCAATACCCTGACCTTTGCCGCGCATTGCTGTCCGGCTTTGCCAAGGAAATCCAGCGTGACTACGCTAAGCTAGCCGTGGCCGCCGTCAGATTAACCCACTCCAACGTCAAGGAGTTGGCCGGGTACCTCGCCCACGTCAACAGCCGTCCCCAACCCCCCGCCACCGCCGGAGCCCTCCGTGACTGCGTCGATTCGTTCGGTGACGCCGGAGATCTGATCAAACAGTCGATGGACCAGATTGAGCATCTGAGCCCCGAGGCGGCTAAACGGCAATTCGAATTGAACAGCGTGCAGACGTGGATGAGCTCCGCCATGACCGGCCAAGACACTTGCGTTGAGGGATTCAAGAGCGTCAACGACAGCCCGGCGGTCAAGAAGGACGTCGAGGATCGCGTAGGGAAGGTGGAGCCCATCACTAGCATCGCGCTGGCCCTGGTCAATCTTTACACTTCCAAATTACCCGCAGCTTAGGCTGTGCTTTAATGGAGTTGTGGGAGGAGCAATTCAAATTTATTTAAATTAATAATTTCTTTATTGGAGGGTGTGTCACATATATGTATATTTTTTTTCATATTTTTTAATTACTCAAATAAATCACCATATCAAGCACACCTTTAAATTTTGACCGTGAGAAAGTGAATTAGGTTATCATACTTGAGCTGTCCACAGGGCATGATCACATTATTCTTGTAATACCTATTTTTGCTTTAAACTAATTTATTTTTATATTTTTTGGTAATTAATTTATTTATTTTTATATTCTGTTTGGAATAATGAACGTGACGTGATTTGACTTCATTTGTTGAGAATTATTACTCATTCTTATGTTTAAAATTAAAATAAGATTTTATGAGTTGAATTTGATTTCATTTTATAATTTAAAATTTGAACTAATATAATAAAATTTCATTCACTTCTTAAACTAATTAAGTAAATGGAGAAATTTACCATTATATATTATATTTATCAAATTTTTAATTTTTTATTAATGTGGTCAAATTTGATATTTAACTTGTTACATCAATTAAATTCAATTTCTAAATTTAAATATGTGTTTCAAACATAAAATATTATTTTTAAATTAATTTTATTTTTTTAAATCAAATCAATTCTAAGAGAGAAATATTTTTCAAATAGAGTGTTATTATTTTTGAAGTAAATTATGTGAATTTTCTTTCTCCTTTTATTTACATAATTATCCCTATTTAAATTTACACTCAATTTATCAAGAATTATAATTTTAAGAATCAAATAAAACAAATAAGTATGACTTGAAGCTCAACAAAATAAGGAATCCAAACAGAAAAACAAATTATAACAAAGAAATAAGTGTTACGGGTTTTATGTGCTGAATATAAAGTCAATTTAAGTATAAACAAAAAACATAAAGATAAAATAGATACATAATAATCTTTTTTCACGTAAAAATATATGCTTCATTTGTGAATAATCTTCAACTAACTCCATATTCCATATATAGATTATTTTTCTTTTCCTTTTTTTTTTTTTTTTTTGACCATTGAGACCTGACAAAATATTGAAGTGATGATTTACGAGTTTTAAAATTTTAATTTTTTTTGTCTAAAACATAATGAGTTTACTTATAATTAAAAATTTAATATGAAGTGTATTTAATTTATGAATAAATTATACTAACACTGTGTTTAAAATGGTGAATTTGATGGAATTGGACTTTAAGAATTTTCACCAATTCTTATGTTTGAAATCAAAATAAAATTTTATGTATTGAATTTAATTTAATTTCTTAACTTAAATTTTGATATTTCAAATATCATTTGAAATCCAAACTAAAATAATAAAATTTGATGAGAATTCATTATTTTCTTAAGTTATTTAAGTAAGTGAACAAATTTACTCTCATATATCATATTATTTATCCTATTTTATTTTTTTATTAACAAAGTCAAATTTAACCTCTCTCTTAAATCAATTCAATTCTTAAATTTAAATATATGTTCTAAATACAAAATTTCATTTAACAAATCAAATCAAGTTAACTCTTTATGTTAAAACCAAATCATTTATATAATAGAAATGTTTTTGAATAGAGTGTAAAATATCTTGAAGTTTATCGAAAGTACACCCAACTCCCTCATGCATCGTAAAATTAACTAATACCCCTTACTTTCACTCCATTTGAAAATATTTCTCTTTTAGAAATGATTTAGTTTTAAGATAGAGAATTGATTCAATTTGATTTGATAAATGAAATTTTGTGTTTGGAATATATATTTAAATTTAAAAAATTAAATCGATTGATTTACGAGAAATGTCAAATTTGACCATAGCAATAGGTAACAAAAAATATGATAGATATAATACATGAGGACAAATTTTTCTACTTATTTTAAGGAAATAATAAATTCTCATTAAATTTTATTATTTTGGGTTAAATTTCAAATGATAAAAAAATCTTAAAATTGAAATTATGAAATAAAGTTAAATCCAACTCATAAAATTTTATTTTAATTCTAAATATAAGAATTAGCTATTAAATGAAATAAAATCCCATCAAATCTAACATTTCAAACATAGTGTAAAAATTGATGTTTCAGATTCATTCCAAAGTTGAATAAAAGGAAAAAAAATATTAATGTCATACCCATAAAGACATGTCTACCAAGTGGCAGGTAATGGGGTCACTTTTGACTATCAATTGGTAAAAGTGATAAAAAATTATTGTAAAAAAGTAAAATAAATAAATAAAAATAATTAAATTTTATTTCTTTTTTTTATCTTTCTCTCATACAACTTTGTTTATCCTTTTATATAATTTAAATTAGATTTCATAAATTTTATTTTAATATTTATTTATTAATTTTAATTGATTTAATATTTTATTAAAATTATCAAAAATTACAATCATAGATCAATAAAAATGTTATCAGATTAACGCTAAAATTAAATTTAGCAAATCAAATTTAAATAACTTAAATGTATAATTAATTGTTTTTTTTAAAGTGAATATGTTTGAACAGCTTTTATGGTTTGTATGACTTATAACTTGGTGAAAATTAAATATTTAAATATTTCATAGTTGTTAAGTGAATATTTAATATTAATTATGTGAAAAGCGAAATTAGTTTATATTTCGCTGGAAGTGATAAAATTTTGAAAATAAAAATAATAGAAAATTATTTATTTATTTAAGTAATTTCATTTCTTTGCCTTTTCAGAACTTACTTTCAAATATAGTCACCAAAACTATTTGTATTAAAAATAAATTCATAAAATAGTTTTCAAAAATTTTGCTTTTAGCAATAATTTTTTAAAACTAAAAAATAAATGTAGCCTAATTATTTTTAAAAATATAAATACAGAATGAAGAAAAATATATTATAAATAGGGAGCTGTAATATAATTAAATTAAAAATATATATTAAATATGTGCTATACACAAGGATTAAAGCAAAATAAAAAAGATTTAAAATTATTTTCAATTAAATACAATATTTATATGCAAATTATTTACTAAATATTCGTATGGTTCTATATATTGGTTATGATTTCAAATTATTAAAAAATTAAAATAATTAAATAATAAATAATAATTTTTTTATCACTTTTAACAACCAATTGGTAGTTAAAAGTGATACTTTTGGTGACCAATTGGTTAATAAAAATGATTAAAAAAAGTTATTGTAAAATAATTAAATAAAAATAATAAATTTTTTTTTGACCAAAAGTCGATCAATTGCTCACTGAAAGTCTATCAATTGATTGCTAAAAGTGATAAAAATTATTACAAAAAAGTTAAAATAATTACCTAAAAAAATAAAATCTTTATCACTTTCCCTAACAAATTGGTCGCCAAAAGTGATAAATATGTAAAATACATGTACAAATAATAGTTTAGTTTAGTAGTCAACCACACTAACTTCCAAAATAATGGTATGAGTTCAACAACAAAAAAAATCTCAAAAATGAGAATTTTTATTTTTTCAAATTAACTCAAATTTATCTTTTTAAATTAACTCTTTTGTTGACCAATTGGTTATTATAAACTAAACCCTTGCCAACCAAATTTTGGTCGTTAAAGGCTAACTTTTCTCAACTAAATATATGTTGGTCGCTAATGGCCTACCTTTTAACAACTAATTATTTGCTAAAAATTTACCCTTTAGCGACCAAATTTTTGTCTGCGAAGATCATACTTTTGCCGGCCAAACATATTTTTGGTTGCAAAAACTTTATGCAATTAACTTTTGCTGACTAAGTGGCGACCAAATTATGTTTGGTCGAGAAAAGTTTTAGTAGTTACAAAGTAACTTTTAGTGGCCAAATTTTGGGTCGTTGAAAGTATTGATTGTTGTAGTGACACCCAATGTCTATCAAGTATTAGAATTTAATTTTTATTCTTTTCCTTTTGCAAAAACCTCTTAGTTTTCTATTTATAAGATGATTAATAGTTAGTAAATAAATAGCGTTTAGAAGAACTTTAAATGAAATTTAATTCTATCTTAATATGAACTTTGAAAGGCAAATAATTGTCTTCTTAATTTAAAAAATTATTAATGATATTCTTCATTTGTATACATGCATTTGAAAAAAAAAGTCATTTCATCACCAACCATATTTGTTAACTTTAAATGAAAATCAATTTTCTCAACCTTCTAAAGTAAAATTATTAATTTGAATATTATTATTGAGCAATATTTTATATAAAAAAGGTTCATAATTAATTACAATAACTGATTCCTCCTATTTATATCAAAATCAACACTATGATGATATCCTCCATTATTACTCCTTTTATTTAAATAATTGACATTCCTTATTTAATTTGAATCACTCATAATTTTCTGTATAGATTTTTATAATTATTTAATTATAGAGGACTAACAAGGCGCGCACACATAACAAAATAGTGGACAAATAATCATCTCAAATGAAAAAAACAATTATATTTCTTTTTTATATATAAAATCACTATAAGTACTCTATTTATGTTATTCAAAACTATATTTGAGTAATTAATATTTCCTAATATGGTGCAAACCAAAGTTAAAATTATAAAAATTATTAAATCAATTAATATTTAATTATATAAATAACTAATGAAACATTTACCTTTTTAAATCTCACTTAAATGTATCAAAATCTAATAAAAAAATTAGCGTGATACAACGGGAAAATATTATCAAAATAAGGCAGAATAATTTTTGGCCTCTCATTTGAAATAATAAATTTATAAAAATATATTTTAATCATAATTCAACCACTAAGTTATGGTTATTATATATTTTTGTATATTTTTATGATTTACAAAAGCTTTACAAGAATTAATTGTAATTTGAAGGCAATGAGTAATGCTACAAAAGAAAAAGAAAACATCACACAAAAATAATTAAAATAATACATAATTTTTTATGAGCAGTTTAATAGGTAAGACTTTATGTTTTTCTTTGGTGATCACTAATTCGAGTTTTTTAAGCATAATTGGAGGCTTATTTGGTTATTAAATCATTAGAATCAATTAGTAGAGCTGTACACAAATTGATGTAAACACCCTAAACCATCAAATATATATATATATAATTTTTGTAAACCCATCCCTTCGAAATACTGAACCCCTGCCATCTCCTTCCTCAATCTTCTGTTAACATAGCAAATCTTACCTCATTAGCTCATTAATTTCTAGTTGACACCATGAAGAACCAACATTCTTATTCTCTCCTCCCCGTCCTCTTTATCTCAGCAGCCTTGCTCTTCTGCTCTCACTGCTTTGCAAGTCCCAAAATCAAAAAACTAAGATTCGATCCAAACAAGGTGCAAAGCAACTCCATACCCAGACCCTTCCTACCCCAAGGGAATCAAACAACAAGACCATGCAATTTGGCTCTCTTCGCAGTGAGAGACACCCTCCCCGCCGTCCAGAAATTTGAGTCATACCTCGTCTACCTCTCCGGCCAGGAACATCCGCCAGACACCGCCGCGGCCCTACGTGGCTGTATCTCGGCATTCACAATCGGAAACACGGTAGGAAATACCATCAACTCCATCAACTTCATGGAGAATCTCAGCCCCAGTACGTCCGAACGCCAGTTGCAGCTTAACACCGTGAGGGCGTTGATGAGCGCCGTCCTCTCCCAAGAGAGCAGCTGCAAGAAGGGATTGGAGCAAATCACCTCTGATCCGGTGGTCAAGAAGAGCGTCAACAAACGTGTAGGGGTGGTGGAGAAGACCACTAGCATTGCCATTGCGTTGGTTGATCTATGTGCTTCTGGGTCGAAGAAGCCTTGACTTAATTTACCTCTTAATTAGTTTGTCTTTAAATCCCGGATTTTATCTAGAGGTAAATGAAGGAGACGATTATTTAAAATAATTTCACTTATTTGATTATTATGGCGCAAAAATAAAAAGGAAAACACATTTAGTTCTCACTTTTTTTTAATTTTATTTTTTTTGAAACATAATTTGAAATTTTGACTGAATTTATATTTTGATCAAAATTTAAATCTAAAATATACCTTTTTTTTTCGAAAAAGACATGACTAATTTTATTATCAAATAAAATTTGATCTACAATAAATCTCAGGATTGTACTCTAAGGATTCGTTTGACAACGCTGTCGTTTTTTTGTTGTTATTTTTCTGTTACCATTTTCTTTCTTTTTGTTTTCTGTTGCCGTTTATTTTTTCTAAAATAAACATTGAAACTGAGTTTGAAAATTCAAGTTTATTTATAATTATTAATTTTTTATATAAAAAATATTTAATTGTATTAGTTTTAAAAAATTAATAGAACCTAATAAAATATATTTAATATTAATTTAATTTAATTAATATAATTAATTAAATTAATACAGTAAATTATTTATTAAAATCATTTAATTCAATAAATATAGAATATATTAAATTATATTATTTATTAAAAATAATTTAATTAAATATATTTCATATTAAATAAATAATTAAATTACATTAATTACTAAATTAAATTATTTATTTTTAAATTAATTAAATTCATTTAATTATTTATTAAAATAATTTAATAAAATATATTTATAAAAATTAAATTAATTAAATCATAAATAATTTAATTTAATTATGATATTTATTTAAAATAATTTAATAATAATTATTAAATTAAATTAAATTAAAAATTAAAGTAATTTAATTATTTTATATAAATTAATTTAATTATTAAATTAAATAAATTAATTATGATATTTATTTCAGATACTTTAGCAATAATTAATTACTAAATTAAATTAATTAATTTAGTTTTATTATTTATTAAAAATAATTTATATTAATTTATATAATTAATTTAATTTATTGAATTTAATTATATTATTTATTAAAATAACTTATTTTAATAAAATATTTGAAGAAAATAATTTTTTTTTATATAATGTATAAAAAATAGACAAACTTTTAAAATTGACAAAATATTGGCAACAGAAAAAAATATCAGAGTGAAAATACATTTTTTCTATTTTTGTTTTTCTATTTATGTTTTTATTTTTTTTGGAAATAAAATAACATAAACAGGTTTATCAAACATATTTCTATTGCGAGTTTACAAAATTTTGAAAATATAAACAGAAAAACAGAAAGTAAAAACATTACCAAACGCGGCCTAAATGAGCAACATGACATACCCTAAAACTTAGGCTGTGTTTTAATGGATTGAAAGGAGCAAGTCAAAACCATTCAATTACTTTATTGGTGTATAACATATATTAATTTTTTAATATTTTTTAATTATTCAAGTGGTAATATTTATTTAAATCACCAAATCAAACACACCCTTGGATTATGATTATGAGAAACTGAATTAGGCAACCATTTGAGGTAACTATCGGTCGGTCTAATTCGAAAATTATAATTTTTATAACCAAACCGATTAATTTTAAAAATTAGAAATGATAACTAAATCGACCAAACAATATTTACTAAAAGTGTGTATTTAATATTATAATGATTTGTTAATTTTCTATAATCTTTGAGATTTCAAAAGACAAAATCATTGATAGGAACGAATACTTAGGTTAATTATAAAAATATATATATATATATATATATTAAATATATAAATTAAATATGTAAATTTAATTTGATTATTTCAATTTATTTGGTTTAGAATTTTAAAATCGAAATCAAAACTAATTACTGTTATTTTTATAAAAAAATAATTGAACTGACCATTTCTAAATAAATAACGAAACTAAACTTTTTAAATTTAATTGTTATCGTAAATCAAATCTTAATTAAACTATGCATACCCCTGGTAACCATATTTAAGCCATCTAGAAGGCATGCCTACATTAGCCATGTAATACCTATTTTTGCTTTAAACCAATTTAGTTTAATTATTTTTGACCGAAATTCTGTAATTCTCTCTCTTTTTACTTACATCACTGGTTGTTGTCTAAAGTCATTGTAAGATCCTTCATGATTTCCAAGACCGTTTGGATGAGTCACCAATCACCTGATGCCAGATATCATTATGACTTTCGAATTTTTTGTGATAGAAGAATAAGTTTTTGATGTTCATTGAAAAGTCTTAATTCTAAGATAATTCATACCGTTTGGTGAATGTCTCAGACTCTTAACACTGCTCTTTTCCATATTAGTGAATACTTGCTAGGATTAGATAGGGAAGGGACCGGCTGGAAGCATAAAAAATGTGGAAGTATGAAATACTGCAGTAGATTATTGGGAAAAGTTCATTTGGTTCCACGCTATAGTACAAGTGAGGCATAAACCTAAAAATAAGTGAGAATTCCAGCCATCCTTTTTCTTTCTAGAGAGATGACAGCCTTATGCGTGTCTTTTAACATACGTGGTCATTTGAGGGGACGGAACATGTTGAATGAGATTGTTAACTGACCATGTTTATATATTCTCCTTTAGGCGTGTCCTGAAGAAAATTTGCCTTGCTTGTCAAACTGATAGGACCTGCAAAATCTGTCCACCAAGAGATCAGTGGTTTATTTGTAATTTATTATTTATATAAACCTAAGTTGAACGTGAAGTTAAGATCCTTGAAATCCATTTATTTGCAGTATGTGCTTGTCTAATACTAAGTTAAAAGACTATGATTGCTTTGAAGTGAGAATTAGATCAAAATCAATCAAACTTGTTCTAAACAATCCATGTGTACAAATAACTTTGGGATTTTTGGAGGCAGGTCACTATTTATGAACTTATTATGAACTTATAAGGATTTAAGTCATACCCAAAAAATTTGTTTGTAAATAAGTCACACTTATAACAAAAAGACAAAAAAAGACATCACGCATTTTTCATTACATTTCAAAACTATCAGTTATATCCGAAAATAGTGCACGCTTCACTCATAACTTCCGCGACTTTCCATCTTCTTTACAAAGCAAATAAAACTGATTTTTGGAAACAAAATCAAAACTATCAGGAAAAAACCTAAATCGATCATCATTCCTAAGTATCTTTATTTTTTCAGATTTTGAAACAGTACCGGTACTGTTTTAAAAATAACTCAAAATGCTAATCAACCCCATGGATTCTCTCTTGCCTAAAACTTGTCATCTGCTTATAATTCATGGTGCTGTTTTGAAAACAGTACCGGTACTATTTTGAAAACAGTACCGATAAAACAGTACCAGTACTGTTTTAGACCGGTACTGTTTTCATACTGCCTAAAAAACATCAATCGATACATAACACAAACCAATCATATGAGCTAATATCATCATATTTTTTGAAACAGTACCGGTACTGTTTTGAAGATAGCTCAAAAAGTCTATCGGCCCCATGGATTTCTCTTGCCCTTAAAACTCATCATCTGCTTATAATTCATGGTGCTGTTTTGAAAACAGTACCGATAAAACAGTACCGATACTATTTTGGATCAGTACTGTTTTCATATTACCTAAAAAACATCAATCGATACATAACATAAACCAATCATACGAGCCAACATCATCATATTTTTTGAAATAGTACCGGTACTGTTTTGAAGATAGCTCAAAATATTTATTGGCCCAATAAATTTCTCTTGCCCTTAAAACTCGTCATCTGCTTATAATTCATGGTGCTGTTTTGAAAACAGTACCAGTACTGTTTTGGACCGGTACTGTTTTCATTCTGCCTAAAAAATATTAATCGATACATAACACAAACCAACCATACGAGCCAATATCATCATATTTTTGAGACGGTACCGGTACTATTTTGAAGATAGCTCAAAATGCGAATCGGCAAAATCAATCCATGAAGAAGATAGGCCAAATAAGCTCTATCTTCTTAATATCTTCACGACTAAAACTGTAAATAATAAAACTGAAAACAAGGAAAGAAAAAAAAAAAGGAAGAAGCGTGATTCTCGGTAAATCATATCTTCACGTGATTCTTGGAATTCCAGGAAATAACTTGTGCAACTTTGTTATAGAAATAAAAGATATTATCGGTATATTAGAAACTATATTTGAAACAAACTCGTGGGACCCACTCAAAAAGGTGACTTAAATACAAAACTTTTCACATTAATGTGACTTAAAAGCAATACTTTTTTTTGGATGTGACTAATAGCTTTAAAAGATTATAAAGTAGGACTTGGATACAATTTTCTGAATAACTTTTATATGCCCGGTGAGCGTGGTCTTAACTCAGTGGTTAAGAGCCTCTCCGCCCGCTCATTCGACTCGAGTTTGAGTCTCCCCCTAACCCTTCCCCCCGCTTACCTAACAAAAAAAAAAAAAAAAAAAAACTTTTATATGCCCGACGATTTGAAAGTTACAGTGGCTTCGTTTGGAGCTTTATAAATCATAACAAATCTCTATAAATTCCTATAAAATTTAAATTTTTTTATACACAGCACAAATTACGATATTATAATTTTTACCAATTTATATTAACTTTTTTCACTCCAAACACCCTCAGTATTGGTGTCTATGTAGTATAACTGGCAGAAATTATTATAAGTTGTCCCATATTGTCCTATGAGAAAAGTTAATTGTTCCATATAAGATAAGGACTTCTCTCATCTTAACAACTGGATTTTAAGGTTGAGACTCATATTCTTATATATGGTTGGGTTTCTTTAATATGGTATTAGAGTGTGCTTTCAACTGAGTCTCACTATAGTTCATGTACCTATTTTTATGCGGGTCAACATAAGGGAGGCTGTTAGAAGTTATCTCATATTAGCCCATGAGAAAAGTTAATTCTTTCATATAAGAGAAGGACTTCCCTCACCTTAATACTTAGGTTTTAAAGTTGAGACCCCCGTACTCCTATATGTTGTTGAGCTTCTTTAATGTGGACTCAACGGAGTGGTATATTTTTATATGTATGCTATCTCATGCCTACTCCCCATTAAGTATCCCAATGTGTATCCTGTGTGTGAGATTCCTTTCGTTCCTTATTTTTTCTGTTGCAGATGTAACTTACCTCCAAGGTTTGAAATCCAATTGTGGAGTATAAAGATTCCTATGATTAAATCTCACTTGAAGCACTTTTCAGGATGATAATATAGACATTGGATCACATAAGCATGCAAGAACTTGTTGATTTTGCATAAAGGTATATATTCTGACTAGAATTGGATGTAAAAGATTAATTAGGGATGGCCATCTCGCCTGACTCTTCCAAATCCGATCTGTTACCCAAGTCGAATGGATGTGAAATTTAGATCTTTTTAGGAGATCGGATCAAATTTGGATTTAGTTTTTTAAAAAAAAAATTAGATATTGAATCGAATATAGGGATGGAACTGCCTCCGCCCTGATTTGTCCCAAATCTAATATTCAATCTGAATTTACCCCAACCTGCCCCCAAAAATATCCGAACAACCCCGAATCATTTGGATCCATGATGACAACATCGTCACCATAACTTGACAAACAATATTCACATTCATCATGCTCTAAACTTATTGAACTTTACTATTATTTTCATTAAAATAAATATTGATAAACAAATTTAAAGCAAAAATTGTTATCGTTCTGTGTTAATTAGAGTGTTGTTTATACATTATTTTAGTTTTGGAGATGAATTATTTGGTAGTTATAAGTTACATATGCAGTCAAGTTATATATCAAGTTAGAGGTAGATTTGAAGGTAAACGGATGGTTCGGATTTTTGGATATCCGTGGATATATCCGTTTTTCATTTGAAGTGCGGATAGAGGTCTAAAAAAATATCTGTTTGAAATTCGGAGTAATAGGATTTGGAGTTTGGATTTGGATATTGTCATATCCGTCTCTGATCTGCTCCGTTGCCATCCCTAAGATTAATTACATTTTTGTAGTTGCCACTCTTTTCCTCACAAGCCAAATTGATTAGAGCCTAAACTAGTTTTGAGTTCTCCTTATTTGGTGAAGCAACATAGGATTGGGATCAAAACTTGAATAAATGCCCACATGTTCGGCTGAGTATATGCTGTACATGAACAACGTACTAGTTCATTTAAATTGGCAGTCCTAATCCTGTGCTTTCAAATAAGTAATCTATTGTATTTCATTATTTTTATTCGAGTGCCATATCTGAACTGCATAGAAATATAGGGTCTGATTTAGTTCTTACCTAAAATTTGATTGAGGAATACAATGTCAACAGAAAAAGTCATACTTCCGATTCAAGTCCGTTGTAGGGGCTTTTTGTGGTGGAATATGTGACTTGTATTACGTCTTTCTTTTTATTAGAGGACTTTCTTTTTGAAAAAAAAAATATTTTCTTCGTATTGAATACTTGCAATATATTTTGTATACGGACATACTATATGATTTTTGAACCATACAAATAACCATTTGTAGTTTTTAATTATTTATTTATTTATTTTTTGGTAACTCGAAGCCACCGCCCAAATTAGAGCTGGACGGGTAAGCCATTTACAGTTTGATTTTGTTGTGTGATTGACCAAATATAATTAGCTTCTCTTCTAGAGATACTATGTCTGGATTATCAGATAGTATTGTGAAGGAGGAGAAATGTAAATTATTTTTGTTGCTTAAAAGGCTATTTTACAAAGGTTGAATCGTATAATTTCAAATTAATGTTGAATACAATGCCTTCTTATTTGTAAACCGTTCTTTGTTGGTATTTGGCAGAAGTTATATACTAAAGGATCCAATGTTATCTATTTTCTTGAGGAGGTGCTTTATATACATGGTTATCCACTTTACATTCTTTTCCAAATTATAATTTCACAAGAAGTAATTCTTGAAGTTACTTTCATTACATTTTTCAGTATTGCAAATCTTTGACTCAATGCCAAGTGCATCATAGAATCTTATTACTAGGAGTGGCAAAATCGACCCAAAACCATCAACTCGCCCAATTAAACCCATAATAAATGGATTTGGGTCCTATTATTTTACTAATTGGTTTGTAATTGGGTTACTTATAAAATGCCCATTTATAAATAGGTGCAATTGGGTTGTGAAATGGGACCCGTTAAAATACCAATTTAAATTAAAAAAAAACTAGTTTAATCTCCTTCTTTACACTGCTATCTCTCTCACCTCTCTCTCTCCAGAGAGAATGAGCAAACACACAAACACATATGCGCGTGCGCACACACACGCCCACACACAAGCACTTGCGCGCGCCCCTACACGTGCGCTCCCACCCACATACACACCCACACACACTCGCTCGCGCACTCACACTCGCTCGTGCACTCACATGTATGCGCGCGCACACAAACGCGCACGCCCATACACCCACATACGCGCACACACGCACGCGTGCACACACACAAATACACACAAGCACACGCGTGCGTGCGTGCATGCGCGTGCACACACACACGCATACGCACACGCTAGCGCACACACACACACATGTACACGTGCGCACGTGCACAAACAAACGCGCACGCCCATACACCCACACACACGCACACGCGTGCGCGCGCAGATACAAATACACACAAGCACGCGCGCGTGCAAACACACACACATACGTATCCGCGTGCACATGCAAGCACACACGCACACATGTACACGCTTGCGCGCGCGCACACACACGTAAACACACACACACGCACACACACCCGCACACACACGTGCGCACGGGCGAACACGCACACTCACTTGCGCGTGCACACGTGTGCTCGCACACGCACATGCACTCACACACGTGCGGATGCGCACACGCACACGCGCATGCACACATACACACGAACGCGCATACGTGCGTGCGCGCACACAGATACACTCACATAGAGAGAGAGAGTTGTTGATTTAAAATTGAATAAAAAATAAATCGGTTCGTACAAATTCGAAATTAATTGAAAATTGTAAATATAATAAATAATATTATATAATATGTATAATATTATATTAATTAAAATAAATATTGATGTATTTATATATATACGCATTAATTGAAATAAATTTTTAATTTTTTTTAAAAGTAAGTTAGGCCATAAGTAAATGGGTTGTGATATGGGTTCATGGATTTGTAATAACCCGTATTTAACCCGTTCATATCTAACCCGCCTTTTAAATGGGTGAGTTTAGGTTGCACCCATTTAACTTCCAACCCATTTAAACCCATCACTAACTCGCCCAACCCGCCCATTTTGCCACCCCTACTTATAACCAATAACAATGCACATGAGAACATCTATTCTATTATAAATTTAGGCTTCATTTGTTTATAAAAAAACTTCTAACCTTTTTCTTAAACTTTTTTCATGTTGTATTGCTTTTTTCTTTTCACTAAAATTTAAATTCTTTAGAAGTTGTAACTTTAAGACATATTAATCAGGTGTAAACAGTAAAAATAAAAAATTTACGTTTGTTTGGGTAAAAGTTAGAAAAAATAAAAAATAACTTTTTCATCACTTTTTTATGCAAACAGATAACTTTATTCAAATAGGCATAAATTTTTTATTTTTTTTTTCAAATGTGAGTAACATGCATAAAAGTCACAATTTCTAAAAAAAATTAAATTTTTGTAAAAAATAGGATGTAAAACGAAAAAAATTACAAAAAAAAAAAAAAAAACTTCTAACTTTTTGTAACCGAACGGAGCTTAACATCGAATAGTAATTTTTTTTTTTTTTTTTTCACTAGCAAATGTGCCATCAAGCCTGTAGCTTATCAAGCCTGTAGCTTATATTTCATGAATTATTTTAGCACTATTATACATTTGAAGTTTTGTGAAAAATGTGAAAACGGCTGAAGTTACAGAATCAAGAAATTTTTGTATTGGGGAAATAACTCTCTTCTCCAAATAGCACCAACCATCTTTTTATGTGTATAGATATATACACATTTCAATTCTCATTTAATAAGATATGATCAAAACTGTAAACCAATTCAACGTAAAAGGATATAATCATATTGATTTAACCTATTTTTCAATTAATTTTACTCTCTATTTTTTACTTTTTTTTAATGTTAAATTTATAAAAAAATGATATATACGTGCCATGCACGTACAATTCACCTACTTTACCAAAATAAGTTGGCCTAATCCTTTTAAACTAGTTGATAGGTTTAGGCTAGTATTTTCCTTTGAACTAATGCTATACTTACACCCTTTTTCTTATACCTTACTGGTTATGACGGATCATAACCAGTTCATTCTGTTCAAAATCATCACAGCCGTTAGATGTAAACTTCTACGTGCGGCTGTAATGATTTTCAATTAGATTATACTGGTCATGACTCATCATAACTAGTGGGATGTAAGAAGAGTGTAAGAAGAGGACGTAAGTGTAACATTACTATTTTATTTGTCATGTTTATTTTTCTAATAGAAATCTTTTCATGTGAGTTGATATTCAAAACCAATCTCGGTACAAACGTCAAAATGCTGCTTTAACGCGAGCAACTAAAATTTCAATGGATATACTCTTTTTGGCGTTATAAGTTGACACACACATCATATATGATTCCAACAATGTCCGATTATTAAGATAAGCTTAAACATTATAAGGGAAATCTCTACGACAACCATAATATAAAATAATGAAGAAGCGACTAGTATATATAAAAATAATAAAACATTCAGATAGGCACGAAGATGAATCTTGATATTTGATATATTGGTATGATATAAACTGAAATAAAATTTATGATTTAACATAAAATTTGATAAAAATTTAATTTTGCATCTTCAAATTTTGGTAGAAAATAAGTTTGGAAGCAGGATATGTACCATTCCAGTCCTCTTATGAGATGTTATATCCCCAAGTTTGGGGAATTAATCATTCAATTCCAATGATATGTTTGACCAACCAAACATTGGGTACAAATAAACCCAATAAACAGTATGTCTAATCCTTTATTCTAATCCTGGATCAAATAATGCCGTAATGGATTTAATCGTAATATTATGTCCCGTAAAATGTTGGTTAGAGAAAATTGGCAAAATAGGTAATTCACAAAACTTTGATATTACGAGGTTTGAAAATAGATGATCACATGTAAACTTTTATTAGTATAAATACTGATTTCAGAATTTGAAGATGTGAATTTGAAGTCATAATAAAACAATGTTGTCGTTACTCAGTACTTTCATTTTCTGCCAATCGCTACCTTGACTAATTTCTATATTTGGGATATTACCAAATTAAATAGTTGTGCAACTTAACAAAATTTGACCAAATGGTTAAGAATATTTGATTTAGTACTAATTATAAGAAACATCCTACTTAATCATCTGCCTCTCAAGGTGATCTTTCAAGCTCGCTAGCCTGGGTATGAAATAAGCTAGATTGGATTATTACTATCATTTAGCTACGAGCTACGAGGTTACTAGTTAGCCGATCATCAGTTCATCACATGCTTGGTGTTAGAATATTTCTAGAATATTTCTACATATATCCTAAATTAATACATATCCTAAATTGATACATATTCTAAATTAGCTATCCTAAATTAGTTATAATCCTATTAAGTTTAGGTTTCTTATTTACCCTATAAATATAGGGTTTTCGTTGTACAATATTGATAATCAATATTAATATAAAATTCTTTTCTTCTTCTTTTATTCTAACATGGTATCAGAGCTCAAGGTTTTTTATCCTAGGTAGACTAGACATCCAACAACCACATCTTTGGCCGCCAGTGTTGCCCTTCCTGGCGTCACCTCTTCTCCGTGCCTCCTTCAACGCGCTTCTCCGTGCCTCCTTCAACGCGATTCTATGCGCCTTCGACCTTCAACACGCTTCTTCGCGCCCCTTTCAACGCGCTTCTTTGCACTCCCTTCAATGAGCTTCTCTGTGCCCCTTCAACGCTCTTCCATGCGCCTTCAACGCGCTGCTTCGTGCCCCCTTCAACGCGCTCCTCTGCGCCCCCTACAACGCGCTTCCATGCATCTTCAACGCGCTCCTCTGTGACTCCTTCAACGCGCTTCCGTACGCCTTCAACCTTTCAACGCACCTCATTCAACGCGTTTTCGTGGGCCTTCAACCTTTCAACACGCCTCTTCGCGCCTCCTTCAACGCTTTTTCGTGCCTCCTTCAACACGCTTTTTCGCACCTCCTTCAACGTGATTTTTCACGCCTCCTTAAACGTGCTTTTCTGTGCCTCCTTCAATTCGCTTTTTTGCGCCTCATTCAACGCGCTTTTTTTGCGCTTCTTTCAACGCGCTTCTTCAATGCGCTTTTTCGCACCTCATTCAACGCGCTTTTTCGCGCCTCTTTTAACGCGCTTTTTTTTGCGCCTCCTTCAACGCGCTTGAATACACCATTAACCTTTTAACGCGCTTCTCTGTGCCTCCTTCAACGCGTTTTCCATATGAACTCCGTTGCTCAGATTGCTAATTTATTTTTCAAACCTCACCCTCCTTGACGATTTCATGAATTGGTTTCCAAACTCAAGTTGGTCTCTCCTATATCTCTTTGAGTTTGTCGAGGGATGTTAGAATATTTCTAGAATATTCCTACATATATCCTAAATTAAAAAATATCCTAAATTGATACATATCCTAAATTAGCTATCCTAAATTAGTCATAATCCTATTAAGTTTAGATTTCTTATTCGCCCTATAAATATAGGGTTTTGTTGTACAATATTGATAATCAATATTAATACATAATTCTTTTCTTCTAACACTTGGCATCTGATTATGAGAATTAGGTTTCGTTTGAAACTCAATAAAATACCATAAATCTCTATAAAATTTTAATTTTTACATTTTATACAAATTACGAGATGCAATTTTTATTAATTTATATTAGTTTTTGCACTTCAAACGCTCCCTTAGTACAATATCAATTATTGTGATTTGTTTGGGGGTTAGACTTTCTTCTATATTTGATAAAATGTATTTCTAAAGATATCCTATCAATAGTCAAATTAAAAAGGAAAAAAATAAAAAATAAAAAAGATGAGTACCGGCCATCCAACATGATTGATTCCCATTAAGAGTTTAATTATTTAATTGTCCACCAAGAAATAAATTATCTCAAATGTAATCTAACTAACAGAAATGTTGTGACAATGGAAAAGAACCCTTTTGCCGTTTTTTGGCTTTAGAAATTGGATTTCATCTCTACCCCACCAAGGAAATTAAGAAAGAACATAGGGTGTGCTTCAAAGCAACTGCAAGGATAATTGCTTCAAATGGTACCTAATTATTTATTCCAATGCCTTAACCATTGAGGAACAATAGCTTTCCCTGTTATTAATTTCTATTTATTAATATTTTCCCAGGGTCGTTGTCCTTAATTTGGAAAATGACATGCGCTATCATCTAGTAAATTCGAAGTTTTCAAGATTAGGCAACGTTAACTTTTCATTTATTTTAATATAAAATACTTTTTAAAATATTTTAAATTAAAACAAATAAAAGCTAAATTAAATTATTATTCCATGTTCCTGTAGGGAGAATCTTGTTCAGCGCTCCATCAGTCAGGCAAGTCATATTGAGTCATGAGACATCAGTACTGGCTTCGTAGCTCTAGAATAAGAGCTCCATTTGCCGGAGATACAACCTTCGACCTCGACCGGAAGCTTGAGCTCTACCTCTAGTTCTACCTCCGACATGTGAAAGACAGTTATGGAGTTTCGCTGTTGCCGGTTTGTGGGGTCATCATTTTTATTTATTTATTTTGGGTCTATTGGTTGGGGCTATCGACATTTACGTCATATGCTCTTAAGCTGTCATCACAAGCCAGAAAATTCTTATGCGTTTGAAAGGAATGAAATGAAAAAGAAAAGAAAGGAAAAGAAAAGATTTTAGAATCAACCCCAAGGGGTTAGATGGGATGGTCTTGGACTGGGACTTAGGGGCTTACCACCCCAAGGTCTCAAGTTCAAGTCTCCTCTCTAGCAAAACTTGAGGCCAGCCTCCCGGGCGCAAAGCGTAGTAAAGGTTGGTAGGACGGGCCTCCTTGGCTGGACGAACCGTATCCAGTTCTTGGGTGTGGGTCCGACTCCCCGCCGCTACGCGAGTTCGCGATTGACCGCTATACATGTTGAGGGGCCGGTATGTGTGGCACAAACCAAAAGAGATTCACTCTCTAGGGGTTTGGCCTAGGGAGTGAATCTCTCGAGGTTAAATCCTTTTTTTAGAATCAACAATTTGTTTGTTAGTTTTTTTTTTTTTTTTAGAGGGAAGAAAAGAAACGAGAAAAAATGGAAGAAAAGTAAGTGTTAAAAAAATTAAAATTTTCATCTTCTCAAAAGTGAAAAAAATTTGAGACATGAGAAAAGTTAATTAATGAAACTTTCAAAATGACATATTTGTCATAAAATTAAAAATAAAAAAAAAATAAATTATAATTATATTTTAAAATTAAATAAATTGATTACATTTCAATTTCTCAAAAGATTTAATAGTAAAATAATCATCTATGTTTTTTTTCCCCTTTCTATTTCTTATCAACTCACAAATAAAGATAAAAAAAATTATTATTTTTTCTTTCCCAAACTTACAAATAAATAAAAAAAAATTATCATTTCTCTTATTTTCTTTTTTTTTTCTTAACTAATATTTTTTTTTATCCCCTAAATTCAAACCCGAAGCCTAGAGGAGAGTTAATTAGAGGCATAAACTATAAAAAGAAGTAATACCTATCTCATAAAAAAACATAAAAAGGAAAAAAAAATCACAAACCCTTAAAGCTCTAGGACAATCCACTGGTCCTTCATCGATAGGCCCACATAAAATTTTTTTTAGTAGAATATTGCGTGCGTTAGTCACCATAGCCAGTCCTTTGCCACCCTTTTTCCTTAAGTAACCACCTCCACAGCCACTCCAAACTCCTATGCGTCGGCGCCAACCATACGGTCATGTCCTTCCTTGAAGCATATCCATATGTCGAGGATGTCACTGACATCAAGCTCGTCAACAAAAGAGATGAGATCGATAGAGGGAGACAGCTGGAGAGAATAGGAGAAAGAAAGAAGTGAGGGCAATTACAGTACAAAGAAAATGAATGAGGGTGAAATATAATGGAAACATCACATAAAATTTTGGTTAGACTTTATTATCTTTCATCAAGATTTGATAATTAACTGAAGTACATAATTATTATAAATATTTTAAAATATGAGGTGTTAGTGTAAATTTTGAATAATCAAAGTAATTATTTACAATTAGTCAAAACTTAGGAGAAGTAAGTATAATTTACTTAAATATATCATTATCACAATTTTTATCTAAAACAGAAACAATGACCCAAGGAAGTACCACGTAGCTTCTCCTTTCAATATCCATTTATGGCCCAGGGAAACAAAGGGAGACATGAACAAGTGGTACATTATAACAGGTTGCACTATTTTAATGCAAATTCATGCTTTACATTTTAGGCCGGTTTGGTATTCTAAAAACCACAAAATATCTGAAAATTTTAAAAAATTTTAAAAAATGTCTAACAATTTTTTTTTATTTCGTACCCTATGAATCTCTATAAATTTTTATGTATTTCTACATGTCTTAATAATTTTTATAAACTTTAATAAAATTTTTACAAATCCTAATAACATTTTTACAAATTTTAAAAAAGTTATGATAAAAAAGTTAAAAAAATTTCTATCGAAATCTGTTCAAATGAACGAAAATCTATTTGAACGGATTTATTTAAAAAAAAAAATTGACGCATAAGTCAAAAGGTTTTTGTTGAAATCTGTTCGAACAGACAAAAATTCATTCAAATAAAATTATTCATCTTTGAAAAATATAATTTGATAGCTGAACTCCAAACATAAAAAAATTACTCAGACCACATTTTTTTTGTTATTTTTTTGAAGCTCCAAACATCACCCTAATGAATTTATTTAACCTTCAATCTCAATTTATATATGGTCCAGGAAAGCAAAGTTACATGAACAAGTGGTACGTTTACAATTGCCCCTCACACTCCAAGTGGTTTGGGCAAACTGTTAGAATTACTTTGACTACAAGTCTAAGAAAGCAAATCGACTTGCCAACTGATAGAGGGTCAAGTGACATGCTGACAAACATCAAGGGGCCTTTCCATAGTTTGTTTTAAAAAAAAAAAATTGTCATGTATATTTCAGTTACGCTAGTTTGGTTTTAACACTGACACAATTGCGTACAAAAGATTGATCCTTTCAAATGAAGTTTCATTAATTTATACTTTTGCTATTAACAACTGTCACATTTTTATATATGACTGTAACCGTTTTTCTTATATTTGTATAAATATTATTAGTCTTTTACATCATTAGAAATAATAAGATTTTAATGGTTCATCTCTCTATCACTACTATCATTATCATTTTGTTAAACAAGGTATCTTATGCTGAATTGACACTGCCTTTTATTAATTTTGTACTATTTACTTAATTTCTACTTCATTGTAATTCCAAAATAAAATTTTTACACATTCTTACGAATCAACATTAATCTTTCATATCGTATCTTATTACATAATTATTTTATTACAATTTTAATTAGTGTTCATCTTTCATAATATTTTATTTTATTTTTATTTATTTGATAATTTATCACTTCTATCTATAACCAATAGCATAAATTAATTGAAATCGCCTGAACAAATACGAGAATACAAGTGTGTGTATATATATATCAAACCGGTTTTGATGAGACTTAATAACATACTTAGTAACGTTTGAGAGAGACCCCCATGGGTGGTTATAAGGAACTTGAGAAGTAAACAAACGTAGTGGTTCCATGGTTTTTAAAAACAGTAACAGATGTCGTAATGGTAACAGCCGTAGTAACGCAGACGCGAGATGTAATAAATATTACGTAACGAAAATGAAAATTAGAAGCGTGATTTTTTTTTTCAAATTCACATTTTACTTAAACCGAGTAGTTTTTAATGTTTTAATAATTAAAATGTATAAATATAAATTATTAGTGTTGTTTAATGATTTTATATTAATCAATAATGTCATATATAAATATTACATTTTTTAAACATGTACATGAAATAAGTGTTACTTATATAATAATTAACACAATAATAAATGTTCAATTACTAAAGTAAAATAATATATCAATCTAGAAGAAAATAATCCATTGGTTAACAAATAACTAGTCATAGAAATAAAAACAATAATATAGTTCATTCTTATAAAAACTAAACAAAAAATAAAGTTAGAATAATAAGACTTACATAAATTAAATGAAACAAGTGATGTCATCACAAAAGTCACCACCAAAATGAATATCGTGCAGGCTCGGTGATTTTTTGAGAATCATCATCCCATTCCGTATTGTTAGACGTGATGTTATCATTGTAAAATTGATACTCGTCAGAAGAATGGAGAGATTGAGGAGGGTATTGAGAGGTATATTAAGGGAGATATTGAGGATATTGAGGAGGGTAGCCGTAAGGGTCAAAAGTACTATATTGATGTAGTGAATTATATGATGACTCACCACCACTACCTGTGAAAACTCATCAACTGAAACCCCTCCAAAATTTAAAAAAAAATGTCATTAGAAGAACTCTCTGACTCGTATTGTTATATCCTTCTACTTTGTTGTGATTGTTTTCTCCTTTCCTAAGACTCATTCGTATAAAATGGACACTGTGGAGGTATTGGTACAAGTTCTCCAACCTCTTCATCATCCCTAAAACTATATATTCCCATTTTTCTTTTATATTGTTCTAGGATCTCATGATCACCACCATCAGCACCACCACTATCATCGCGACCACTATCACCACCACCACTATCACCACTGGGAGGGCTCAAGTTACTGTCTTCATCACTAGGACCTGGACTAGAGCTTGCACCATGAATATCATGTGATGGAGGTCGACATCACTACTATCAATAAGTTGATGTATTCTTAACTGAATATCTTCATCTATGTCTAACAAGCGATCGTCTATCTCTTCTAATCATTGATTTAGTGGGTCATCTTTCTCAAAAATATAGTCCAAATTAATTAGATTGAGGCTAATGTCAATTTTTGATTGGTTTTTCCGTATTTTATGCCTCATCCTCAACCTTATATTATAGTGAACAAAAATCAATTTTTGAAGTTTGATATACTTTAACCTATTCCTTGTTTTATTATAGATTAGGCTAAATATACTCCAATTTCTTTCACACTATGAGGAAGATGTTGCTTGTCTCAAAACTTTAATAGCTATATGTTGTAATTCGGGAGTACTAGAACTATGAAGAATCCACCACTTCGCTGTAATATATAAATAAGTTTAAATTAGTACAAGATAAAAGTATAACAATAAATATATTAAATATACTAAAATAGCAGCTGAGTAAAATTTTAAATGTGTTTACCTAGTTTAGTCCTTATTATGAATCTTTAAGCTACAGGTTGACCAAACGAGTCTTGTTTATCTCTAAAGATAAGTAACTAAAAAATATTATAAGTTTAGTAAGTAATTTTCAATCATAAATATAAATTAATTATTTTTTTTGTGTAAATGAATAAAAATAATTGTTACCCACCTGATTCATGGCCAAATTTTAATTTTCTAATGCTGGTTCCAACTTTGTGATTACATTTTTTTGTTCCATTTAACACTTCTGTTAAAACATTAGGGGGGAATTGAGTCCCATATTGAAATTAGCGATTCAAGAAATATCTTGCCATGGATAAAAATGTAAAAAAAAAAAATTGTTACAATAAGAAAATAAATGAAGAATATGTGACTTAAGGAAAAAACAAAAAAGACACTTATAAAAAAAATATATTAGCTACATGTAAATTGTGATGTAACTATGAAGTCTAACGACTATTAATTATCTTCCAATATTCTTGATAGTAGTGACAATTATTTTTAATTGTCAATTTTGCTCTATCCATTACCTCGTATATGAAACTTATGATAGGTTTTTCGTTATCATCCACTAACCTTAATACTTTAACAAGGGGTTCATATACTTTTGTTGTATCATTGGACTTCTTCCAAAACTCAAAATCTATAATTATTTGTTTCACTTCAACCTCTGAACCACTTCTTGATCTGCTCCATTTTGATCTTCTCCACTCTTCTGATGTAAACATATTTCTTAACTCTTACTTATACTTCACTATACTTTCAATTGCAATGAAATTTGTTGCAAATCTAGTGATGGCAGGACGAAGTAATTCTCTTCCCGTAGTGAACTTCTTCATGATATGGTAGACAGTTGGATAATTATAAATAAAAGTTTTGATAAATTTTGATGTATCTAAGACTTTGTTACACTTTTCTTTCTTGAAATATCGTATGGCATCAAATCAATACAATGTGCAGCACATATAGTCCAATACAATGTGCAGCACATATAGTCCAATACAAGTGACGTCTTTTTTGCATCAACTTGTGGCCCGCAGCTTTTAAAGTTGCCTCATTATCAATCACAACTTGAACCACATTAGACTCACCAATATCCTCAACCACAGAATCTAACAACCCAAAATAGTATTCTGTTGTCCTACTGTTCACACGTGATGCATCAATAAACTTGTGAATTATTGTTTCTTTATTATAATACACAAAAAAATTAATTATGTGATCACATGTTGGTTTAGTCTATCCATCACACATGATTGTAATGCACCTCTCCTTCCAAATCCCTTCAAATGAGTGTATCCATTGTTTGATCTCTTCATACTCCTTAGACAAGTATATATCTGAAATCTTATATGTAATAGGAACTTTTACCCCTTTCCTTAACTCTGCAGCTATATCAAATATAGGCTGAGCATATTCTGACTCTATAGCCTGAAAAGGGATATTATTAAAGAACATAAATTTGGATATGGCTCTACTCAACTTTTCTCTTGCTATTTTCAATCCCTTAAAATTCAGCTTGGGTTGTTTTGAACTTTTACTTTTTGGGAGTAAAATATCCATTTCTCTCAACTTAGCTTCAGGTGACTCATGATCAATCCAATTCATCTGTTTACCATCAACATCATGTACACTTATTTCCCATGTCAATCCACGTCTAATTTCACCCCTGCTACCACTACTCCCCGCACCTCTCATTTTTTCTATCCAATCTTGATGATCTTGTCTACTTCCATATTTTGCATATGCCAGTTCTGAGTTAGAATCAGTAATAGAATTCTCATCTTCTCCCAAATTAATACTACAACTATCATCCCTCAACTGTGTTTCTAGTTCCTCTTTTTTTTTTTTGCTTATCATTCTTTTTTTTGTGCGACATCTTTCAAATATTTCATCATTTCCTCCCTTACTCCTTTAGATACACTCACACGGTGCTACATTTTTTTTTTGTTGCCAAATGTTCTTTCACACATGTAATACCCCTTTTAATAATTTTTCTACAAAATTTGCATTTCCCGTATATTTAGTGCCAATAGGTGTTACAAACCTCCAACCAATATCATCACTGGGATTAGGTCAAGAAGTGTCATCACCATTACCACTAGGAATAGCACCACTGCCATCATCCCTAATATTTGATTGAGGTGGCATTGTTACCCTATAAAATAAAATTTAATATTATATTATTTAATTATTTTGTATCATTAAAATATAAAATTTAAACATTTGGTGTTATATTTTTTTACAGCTAAAATTTTAAATTAAATTTAATTAATTACAATAATTAAATTTAATTATATTAATATAATGCTAATATTATAATAATATTTAATTAATATTTTTGTTAATATGTTAAAAAAAGATAGAAAAAAGTTCCTTCTAGCAGAACCATCTCGTCGCCCAAGAAACCCACAATTCTTTCTTCCAAAGTTTTAAAAAAAAAAAAATTCCTTCTTCTAGGCGCTTCATCTTCCACTTTTTTCTTATATATTAAAATTATATTAATATATTATAATTATATATATATATATGTATATACTTATTAACTTACCAGTAGAATCATCTCGCCGCCCAAGAAACCCACAATTTTTTTCCAAAGATAATAAATAAAAAAAAAAAATCCCTTCTCCAGACGCTTCATCTTCTACTTCCTTCTTATATATTATAATTATATTAATATGTTATAATTATATATATACTTATTAACTTACTGGCAAGCCGCCCAAGAAACCTATAATTCTTTTTTCCTTAGTTCTTTTTCTTCTTCCAGATGCTTTGTCTTCTCCACTGGTTCAAACACCCTCAACAATCCACTTCAATTTCTCTTTAAATTTTTTTTTCAAAATCACAAGTTTTGTAACAATTACCTATGGATCCGAAGAAGAGAGGAAAAAATTTAAGAAAGAAAAAAAAGATATTAAGATCTAAACCCTCTGGTACCTTTTTAGCTGCTAAAATCGAAGCTGGACGAAGATAAAACTAAGATCTGAGCCGATACAAGACAAATAGGTGAAGTTTTTTGGTTTGATCTGGAAGACTAGAATAGTAGAAGTAGACAATTTTTTTTGCATTCTCTCATAATTTTTTATTTAGCAAAAGACCAAGTATTTCTTTAATTTCAAATTTTGAATGAGAGCTCTGTTGATTTTTTTCGAATATGTGTTGAATAAAGCTTCTACTTTTCAATTTTTGTTGAATTTTCTTTTCAGATCTTTTGTTTATTGTTCTATTGTTGATTTTTTTTGTTTGACTAAGCTGTTACTCTGGCGTTACACTGCCGTAACGAGCATTACGCAGTCGTAACATGACATACGGCGTGATGGCTAACGTGCCGTTACGGTGTGATGGCTACTTCATTCCACGTAACGTGGTCTTAACGGGCTCGGAAGGAGCCGATTACCATTACGTAATGCCACTTTTTAGAACCATGAGTAATCTTGTCCTGTGTGTGCTTAAAAACAAGAGACATTAAAATCTCATAATTCCCTTTTTTTTTTCTTTTTTTTTTATCTGTCACTGGCGGACTAGAGGGCTAGTTTGATCCCAAAGTTGTAATTTTAGTTAGAATTTTTTAGATTATGAATATTTACGATAAAATCTAGTTACTAACTCATTTAATATATGCTAGAAAATTTTGAATTGTTCTCGTTAAGTTGTCTTGGTTTGTACATGGAGAAAAACAATTTTAAGGGCTGTTATAGAAATTTTACCTTAACTACTTGTTGGTGTGGAAAATAAATTTCACATGTAGCATAATCTCGATCTATTGTGACCTTTCTAACCCCAACACTTTGTTCTTGACCATGCAAACTTGCACACTAATAAAGAAGTATATGGTATGGTTCAGCTATAACTATACGGTTACAGATCAACTATATTAGTGTTGAAAATATAAAAGACAAGATATAAAAATTAGAGAAAAAATATAAATTTTACATCTTGTCATATGTCACAAAGGTTAAGAAGATACTTTTAAATAAACTTACAATATTGAGTACGTATGATAACGATCTACATACCAAAATAAAGGTAACTACTTACTAAATACATATGTACATATGTATATACATACATATGTACATATGTATATATGTATATATGTATAAATATCTCATAACTTAATATAGAATATTTTAACACACTCCTTCAAACTCAAGGTGGTAAATCAACTTGAGTTTGAAAATAAGAAAATTCTAAAAATAACTGAAGTGGATAGCAAAACAAGCTGTTTGTGTAAAATCTAGAGTTGTGAGACTGTTAGTAATGACGAAGCTCTGACGGTGAGTTTTTGAAAAAATTTTGTTTCCACTGGTATGATTATTTTCTAGATTAGATATCGAAAAATAGCCAAATAGAATATTCAATGTGCAAAGATGGAACAAAAGAGATAAAAATACAAAAAATCGAAGAAAAAAATAGCACCACCTTGCTCTTCAGAATATACTGCCAATAGGAAAGCTTGACATATGTTGGTATATTATAGTTAGTTCCATCAAGAACAGTGCTATCAATAGGATAAATAATATCATATTGAGACATCATCTTAAATAAAAAGTATATTGAAACGATGAAATATAAAGAAATAGAGGTCAAAATCGAGATCAAAAGGCTCAAAAAACTTAAGAACTAGTTCATAATATGAAAGAAAATAATTCTGCGATGATTGTAGTGACGTTATGGCAAAGTAAGGGTTTGAAAAGAAAAACATCAGAGAAGAAAAAAATTATAGAAATCTCTAATGTTGTTCAAAATGTGGAAGAAAATGATTCTGTAATGATTGTTGTGGTGTTATAGCATAATAGGCTCTGAAAAGAAAAAATAAAAAAAATACAGAAATCTCTAATGCTATGTTGAAATAAAAGATAAAAATTTTTTTTGTATATATTATAGTGGGGAAGAATAGTACAGTAGAATAATGGTACACCAGAGAAATAAAAAAAAAAAAAAAAAGAGAGAATATAGCTCTAATATCATGTTGAAAATATAAAAGACAGACTATAGAAATTGAAGAGACCTTTAGATAGGCTTATAATATTGGGTATGAATGATAAATATCTATATATCAAAATAAAATTAACTACTTATTAAATATTAAGTGATTATTTGGAAGAAAAAGTTGGTAGCTAAGTTACCAGCTACTAAGGGCTCATTTGATTTGTTTTTCCATTTTCTATTTTCTGTTTTTGTTTTTCATTTTCTGTTTTGAATTCACTTTTCATTTTGTACTTTTGAAAATAAAGGAAACAGGTCAAAACGCAATTGATTACTTGTGTTTTCAAAATTTATTTTCGAAAACAAAAAATAACTTTACACATGAAATGAAAAATGGCAAAAAGTTGTTTTGAGAGTTTTTAACAAAAAATGAGGAAAATCTTAAAACAAGAAAAACAGAGCATTTTTTGTTTCCTCATTTTGAGATTTTTAACACATAAAACAAAAATAGAAAACAGAAAATAAAAAAGTAAACCAAATACCACCTAACTTTTTGGCTTTTTCTAAAATAACCAAATTTACTCTCCCTCCTACATTTTGAATTTTTTTTTAAACATTAAAGGGTAAAAATATCAAATTAACAAAAAGTTAAAAAGTTAGCTATTAAAAATCTAGTTTTTTTCCCTTTTCCAAACTTAATCTAAGATGTAAAATATTTTAATATAAGTATATATATATAAAGAATATCTCATAACCTAATATAAAATATTTCGACGGCTAGTTTGATATCATAACTATAATTAAGAAGCATGATGGGAAAGCTATCTACTACAAAATTCTCACATCTCGCTTAACTCTCTGTAAAAGTATTACAAACGCATTAAATGCACTATGAATCAGAGATTACTAGAGAAAACGAAAAGTTTGTGGACTTAGTAGAGTATTATGGTTTAACTAGTCACTAACTCTTACTTTTCTATGCCTATATATGTTTAAGGGATATTAACAAGAAACGGATGCTCACCTCTAACCATTCAGACTCCCTCTCTGCATTCTTTCTTTTAAGTTATCATCTAACTAGATTGTTGAAGAGTTTTTGGTTGAGAATATCTTTTTAACCACTTTCCTTGACAATTTCCTTGTTTTCAGGTGCACTTTTTGAGAGGAAGGTCCAGATGGCAAGGCGAGCACATGCAAATTAAGTTTTTACCCCGTACACTAGTTTTGAAAATATTTCTTTAACTGATTCTTTTAGATAAGTTTTTAATGAGCTACTTACCAAAAAAAAAAAAAAAGTTTTTAATGAGCGTCAAGTAAGATTTTCCACAACAATTGGCACATTTCACATAAGCATCAAGTCATGATTCCTTCTTTAAAAAAAAAAAAAAAAAAAGAAAGAAAAAAGAGTTACTTCCCACCATTTATGTACTAGCCGCGGATGCGCTTGTCTTTCGTATATATGACATTTTTTAAGAAAAAAAAGGAGATATCGATGTAAATTCCATAACAATAAGTTTATGAATTATTAGACTAAAATTTAATAGTTCATATTCACTTAAGTAATTTTTAAATTAGAAATATGTGAATGAATCTGGATTATTTAAATCCAACAGTCCCAATCTCCTCGATATCAGCTCCCTTAAGTCCATTTTTTAAACAGTTGATTCATAAAATTACAATTTTGCCATTACAAAAATAAAATTACAATTTTGCCATTGCCTTTTGTATAGTAGTGTTTCGCGCAATCTAAGGTTTGTGGAATGTAACTTTGATTTATATGTATGTATATCTTATTTCATTGTTATTTACAATTCGAAGCTAGGATTGGGTTTATTTTAGTGTCATTTTTTTATTTATGTTCTTAAAAAACTATTTTTAAAAAAATATATTACTTATATTTTGTAAAAATATTTTAAAAAACTAAGTAAATAATAAAGTCGGGAGAATTACTACCCAATGGAGAAATTTCTCTGAAGATATTTCACACAGTTTTACCTAACCAACATGTCCACAAGTACTCTACCTCTTACGATTCATGCAGATGAAATTCATATAGCTGTAACAAAGTTTATGAATGGACGCAATGTGAGGCCCAGTGAAACAACTCAATGGGACATCTTATGATTATGATGATAATAATATATAACTAGCTATTATAACACAATATTAATTAGTAAGAAGTTTAACTAAACTTGGATTTTAAGTAAAATAGTTAAATGGTGTGCCTTTCTGTTTATTGCTACTTATGAAAAGTACACACACATATATATATATATATCTCTGGATGTAGTGTAGAAGCCACCACACCCATTTGTATTTTGATGAATGTCGTGGAATAGATAAAGAGGTCATGTAAATAGTATTTGGATTAAGAATTTTCCAAATAAAAAGAAAATAGAATTGTTCCTCATATTTTATATATGACGAAAAATGAAACGAAAAAATTTAAAATTTGAGAATTTAAAAATGATTAGTTTTTATATTTTTTAATATAATCAAATAAAAACATACAACTGTAATTTTTTTGTTTTGTTTCCTTTTTTTCATTTCTCCTATTTTTTTTTTCTCCTCCTATCCTCTCTAAATCTTCAATCAAATCACACCCGCAAGGTATTCAATTGGTTAGAATATACTTATCTTGTGTAATTAATGCAATCAAGGGCAAAGAACGAAATTAATGGGTTTGGAATTGGATAGTCAATTCGAGCCCCGAGAAGCAATCGAACTGGTGAGCAACCCCCACTGAATTAATTTTTACCCGGATCAGTTCGGGTCAAAAGTCCCAATCTAGAAGAAACCAAGCCAATTGATCAAACCAAAAAGGCAACGAGTTTGTATTTTTGTCACTGGGATGTTAACATCATGGTTGTGGCCAAATTTAAACGGAAAGCTTGTTCTCTTTTTTAAAATTTACTGAGATGAAAGATAATAACATGCAAACTTGAAAGATAGTCGAAAAGCAATGCATGTGTTAACTGTACATACAAACAATTAAAAGTTGCTATAATAACCCAACCATGGTAATTCCCATGAAAAAGATAACAAGAAAAAGAAAAATAAAAGTTCTTGTAAAATGCATAACATAATATTATAATTGTAATTATACAATCACAGTCGTTCATTTTAAAAGATTCCACTCTATTTGAGTATCACGAAATTAGCTATTATAATTATGCAAGAGAGATTACACGTTTTAATATATAATATTAAAATAATAAAAGAGGCTTTTTATAGCCTGACACTTGGACGCATTTAAGTGCTAGATAAGAACTAATGTGGACACGTTGCTAAACCTAATTATAAAATAAGTTAACGTGTAAACACGTGGCAGAGCAAGAACTAGAGAATACAAAATTCGTGCGCCAACCAGCACCACCATATCTTGGAGGCTTTAACTGTTCACCTCCTCTCCAATGAAAAGAGAGCTCAACAGCACTTCACGAGTCATTTCGTGTACAATTGGTAAATCCAGCTGCGTGGAAGTCGCAACCCCATTCACACTCCAACAATTAATTAAAGTCTACTAAGATTGTTATGCATTGTTACACTTTTTTGGAATTTTTTTTATTAAGGGCTTGTTTGGATATCTAAAACCTCACAAAACTCTATAAAAATTAATAAAATTTAAATTTTTTATTTACTTACATTGTAAAACTGTAACTTTTATAAATTTATATTAACTTTTATAATTCCAATTAACAGAGGTATTGTCATACTTTTTTCATTTAGGCCATATTGACATTTAACTAGTCATATTGACTTTTTTTTTTGGGTTTATATGATATTTTAATAAAATTTAATTTTTTATTTAATAGTTTTTTTATTTAATATTCATATCAATTAAAAGGATTAAAAAAATTACTTTTAAATCAAAAACTCACATGCGTAATAAAAAATTATTTTTTTAACTGTACATGAAGTTTCCAATAATAAAAAAATAAAAATAAAAATAAAAATGGGGAAGAGGTGATTGAACCTCAAGAGTACTTTTACTTAAAATCACAAGCTTGGCCGTGGCCCTTCTCCTCTTCCACCACCTTTCTATGTACGTTATAACTAAAGAATCGAACTCTTAACCCTTTGAAACATAAGACTATAGAGGAACTGATATTTTAGTAGGAAAACAATAATTGGAGAACTCTTCTTGAATCTTACTTATAAGACCCAATATACATGCTTTGTTTATCCAAGAATGAAAGTGGAAAATAAAGTGAAAGTAAATTTTTTGGTATTATTGTCACTTAAAAATTGTTGTAAGTTAGTTCGAGCCCTTTAGCTGACATAGATGTTTTAAGGTTGGAATTACTTTTAAATGTCTGATTTTTCAAGTTGCGTAAACGTCTATACACACACATATATACATATATATTTAGGCCACTCAAATATCACCATCAAAATTCTGAACCAAATCTAGAATGCATGCATAGTTACTAAAGAAACAGACCCGTTAGTTTGATAAATTCATCTAGATCGATCCACTGGAATGGTAAAAGTCTAGAGAGGATCAAACCCATACGAGCACAACTATATACATCAAATTAAATGATGAAACATTCCTTGATTTGTTCCTTTCCTTTTTGTTACTGTTTTTCGTAGTAATTGTCCAGAAACTGAAGCAAAAGGCAATTAAGCAAGAGTCTTTATATACCTGCGCGAGTCTAATCAATTTTAGGCGTGTCTCCAACTCTAATATAGAGAGAGAGAGAGAGAGACAGACAGAGAGAAAGAGGCATTTGGGGGTATTTTTCTATTTAATTAAATATGAAACTAATAAATGCAAACAACCAAAGACACTGACTTCAAAACCACTGGCCTATCCTTGCCGCAATATATATATATATATAGCTAGTTTATAAATTGACGTTCAAAAACGACCATATAAAATTAACCCTGAAAGATACCGTTTTTCTAAAAGCGCCACTTGCATGGGCCATTGCATGCATTTTCATGGACCACTAAAACGCTTTTACTTTTGAAAGCATGCACCCATCAAACCCTCGATTGTGGCCTATAAAAGGGCTCCCTCTCCTTTTGTATTTCATCATTCAAATAATTAAAGAGCGCTTTTTGGTCTGTTTAGAAACTTGGGGTCTCTCATGGATAACCTAGTTACTTTTGTGTTAATGTTTTTGGGTCTTCACATTGTATGGTTGCCATTTGGGGTGGTGCATGGTTCTACAACAATATCACTGTGTAGCCAAACCCCTCATCCTGAGCTATGCAAGGCTATTACTTTTGTTCCTAAACCTCTAGGGGCGCTAGAGGAAACTCAATTTGAGTTCCGTAAATCTGCCCTTAAGGTCACGTTAGATCATGCCCGACGAGCCCACAAGCTCGTCGTGGCAATGAACGTGAGTTCATATGATGAGCTAGCCATGTCTGCTTGGCTTGATTGTTTGGAACTCTACGAGGATGCGGTTAACCAACTTAATCGTTCTGTGAGCTCCAGCAATCTAGACAATGCTCAGACATGGCTGAGCGCTGCGATGACCAACCAACAAACGTGCCAAAATGGGTTCGTTGATTTCAACTTATCTTCTCATTTACAGTCCTTTCCCGTCGTGCTGAGTGACTTCTCAAATTTGCTTAGCAATTCACTGGCTATAAACAAGGCCGTGGCTTCCTCCTTGGCTGAATTATCTAGTAAACAGACTGGCAACCGACGACGACTGCTTGGCGACGGATTCCCAGAATGGATTTCAGTGAGTGATAGAAAGCTTCTTCAGTCATCGAGTGCGGTGGCGAAGGCTAATATTGTGGTGGCTAAAGATGGTTCCGGCAATTACAAGACCATCTCTGAGGCCGTGGCGGCGTCGGTTAAGCGACGGAGTGGGAATAAGAGATTTGTCATTTACGTGAAAGGTGGTGTTTACAGAGAGAATGTTGAGATCAAGAGGTCAATGAAGAACTTGATGTTCATTGGAGATGGAATTGGCTCTACCATTGTCAGTGGCAGTAAGAATTCTCAAGACGGCTCCACCACTTTTAGGTCAGCAACTTTTGGTAAGTTTCACTATTTTATCCAAACTTATTAAAAGTAACCCACCTTACATGAAATGTAAGTTATTAAATGATTGGATTAAAGGTCAAATTGTATTAAAATATAAGAGATATATAGTTATATAAGTTTTGTATTGATTTATGAAAAATTTTAATAATAATTATTAAAGTACTAAAACTACTGTTAGAGAGATTTTAGATATAGTTGCTAGTTTGTATTAATTTTAAATTTATCACAATTGATCATATTAAATTACTTAAATATATAATGAAATTTATATTAAAATAGTAAAATTATATTGGAATAATTTTTTTTAATAAATAACACCTAATATTTTATTTCAAATTCATAATTAATACAAACGCAACTTGGTCTATTACTAAAAGTTTAGAAGAAAAGTTAGTTGAGATAATGCTTTCAAACCTATGTAACTCTTGGAACTTTTAGACATGGAAGTGTGTGTACTAGCAAATATTTCTCAACAGACTTTCACATAAACAAAAGAAAACATTGCTTATCAGTAAATTTTAGATATCCGTATTTGGTATGCGTGGCTTAATAATCGAAATTCCCGACACAGCACCTAAATGTATCATTCTACTGGTCAAAGTCAAATTATATATATATATATATATGCAATATAATAAGGGTCAAACTATATGCAATCCAATAGGGTCAAACTTAGACGTTAAATAATTAGTACAAAATTTAGTACTTATAGGAAATAAGATAATTTTATTGTGAAAAACAATTAAAAAACACTATTCTACTAAAAAAGTATAGTTATTTATTTATAGAAAGAAGATTAGATTAGTGTACAGAATAGATCAATTACAAGTGTGTTCTACGATAACATTCTAGAAAGAATAATTATGCAACAAGGACTATGATACTTTTAATTTAATTGTCGGTGGATGCGTTTGGAATTAAAAAAGAAAAATTAAAAAAAATGAAAAGTTGGTATTGAAGTGAGGTAAGGTCAAACGTTTCCGAATTTTAATTAAAAAAAGTTAAAATTTTTTAAATTATTTAGGATTTTTTGGATCACATGGATATGCACTGGAAAAGCTAAAGTTTGTAAATAAAAGATTATGATTTAATTAGTATTTATTAATTCAGACAAATAATATTTATAAAATCAGTTAACAAATTAACAATATTTATTAATTTAATCAAATGTATTTTGATCAAATTATGGTGATTCATTTACGAACTTTAGCCTCTGTGGTGTGTTTTACACTATACTTCCCCTAGAACTTGAATTGTTTAGAAAAATTTAAAATTTTAAACGGAGCCTATATGTGTAGTTTTACATACATGAACACTCGAGATAAAAGATTAATTTTCCACAAACTTTTCTCCTTTAACAAATATGAAGGTGTTTGGTTTGCTAAATAAAAAATAAAAAAATATATAAAAATGATATATAATAAAATTTAATTGAAAAGAATTAAAAAATTACTCAAATTAAAAATTTTTAGTACCATTTTTTTATAAACCAAACAACCTCTGTATCAGTACGAAAACTTACATAAATTTACCTTCAAATTTATACGACCAGCGGTCTCTGGAGATGGATTCATTGCCAAGGACATGACATTCGAAAACACAGCCGGACCTCAGAAGCACCAGGCGGTGGCGCTGCGCTCAGGCTCAGACCTATCAGTGTTTTACAGCTGCAGCTTCAGAGGCTACCAAGACACTTTATACGTCTACTCTCAACGTCAATTCTACCGCAATTGCGACGTCTACGGAACCATAGACTTCATCTTCGGAAACGCCGCCGTAGTTCTTCAAAACTGCAATATATACGTGAGGAAACCAATGAGCGATCAGAGGAACACCGTCACGGCCCAAGGAAGAACCGATCCCGGCCAGAACTCGGGGATCGTGATACACAATTCCCGGGTCGAACCGGCGTCGGACTTGAAACCGGTTCAGGGTTCGTTCAAGACGTATCTGGGCCGGCCGTGGCAGAAGTACTCGAGGACGGTGTTCGTCAAGTGTTTTTTGGACGGTTTGATTGATCCGGCGGGTTGGCTTCCGTGGAGTGGGAATTTTGCTCTGAGTACGTTGTATTATGGTGAGTATATGAACACCGGAGCTGGGGCGAAGACTGTTGGCAGGGTACGGTGGCCGGGGTACCACCTCATAAGGAGTGCGGCGGAGGCCGGGAAATTCACCGTCGGGAACTTCTTGGCCGGAGATTCCTGGATTCCAGCCAGTGGAGTGCCTTTCACTTCTGGTCTTTGAAAATGACATAAATATATTATATATGTGTAGGTATAGAGTGCATGTGAGTTTGGTCAATTTAAGATAAAAGGTGTAATTTTGCATGAAGTTATTTGTAATTGTAACATACATATACATATATATATATATATGGTTAGTGTTGGCTTGTTGTTGTATGTAGATTTTTTAAATACTTATACACAGCAAAAATTTTTAAAATTATTCCAATAGTTTTCTCTCTAAGAGAGTACATATGATAAAAAATTACCTGAAATCAAAATAAATTTATGTTTGTTTGATGAAAGAGCGGAAGTATTAATAGACGAAGGTAGGCTATACCTTAGATAACATTTTAGCTCAAATTTTTTTTAGTACTAATATTTTATAACATTTTAACCTAGTTATCTATAATTTAGTTTAACATTTAATTCATAGCGTAGGGTGAAAAAAATTTTAACCCAATTTAATACCCAACTCAGGGTAAAAAAAAAAAAAAAAAAATTCTGCCTTCACGCTTGGTTTGATGGGACAAAAGTGAAGAAACTACGAGAACAATAATGAAATTTTTAGATAAATAGTTACAAATTAATGTCATAAAGTGTTAGTGTAGCTTCTCATTGCCTCAAACGGATCTTATCACTTGGCCTAGCTATTACTCTAATCCAGCATGGAAACTGAGGATAGCCCAAAATTATCATTTAGTTGTGCTTTCAAATGTATCTAATTTTGTCCAGTAATCAAAAGGAAATTTCTTGATGGAAGTACTGTATGAATGATGTGAACAACCCTCCAACTTCTTATAAACCATTCAATTTATCCTGGAAAAGACAGCTCGGCTTTAGCTTTTTATTCAGGCTTACTATCCTGGTGAATGTTGTGGCAGCATATGGATGGCCACGAAGGAAATCAAGATTCCTTAAAACAAAAACAAAAACAATAATAATAATAATAATAATAATAATAATTAAATAGTGTGTGTATATATATATATATGCGCCAGATCCGCTTAATCTACAAAACTTCCGTTCCTGCGGTTCCTAACAAGAATCAGTACACGTGCTATCAATCCGTTTACGGTCAAGGAGACTGGTAATGTGTCTCCCGATTTATTCTTTGATCCATTTCGATAAGATTCGGGATCACAAAAAAAAAATAATTACTAAAAAAAAAATTTAATTAGACACAACATTTTTGAGTATCGAATCCATAACTTTTAAATTGTAACAAAATAACCTTGTGGTTATGGTACATATATACATATTTATATCTTATCTCAACCCTAATCTAGAATTTAAACTTATCCCATACCTGACTAATTTTCTCCATACTTGTGCCAGTGGAGTCAGGACGAGTAAGAGCTTCCAATTCTTCATACCATTAGAAAGTGTTTCAGAGTAAACTAATAATGGTACTTTTGTAAGAAGGATAATGTACTCTAATTAATAAAAGTTTTCTTTTAAAATAATTGGCTCTCATAAGAGCTCACATAATTTTGGTGTTTAATCCTGATCAAAATCTAGAATGTGCATCTCAGAACCTTGGATTTGCCTCTACCTATGGTGACTAGAGATTGAAGATGATAAATAGAGTGGATGATTTCGAGGACACCCGAGCCTCTTGAAAGCAATTTGCTCTGAAATCTCTTCTTATTCTCTTTGTAATAGATTACATTCTATATTTATATGTGGCCTTGTAACTAATAACTAATCTTGGATTACCGTAACCATGGTTATCCCTAACTATAGTAAAGAACCCAACTAACAAACTAACTTGCAGCTGGCTTTAAAACTGAATGGGACCCAGTGATGACAGCCCTGTCACTAAGGAATGGCCTTATCAATTCTCAGCCACTCTCCTGACCCACTTAGTTTTTATTACAATTGTTTGGGTTTAAACAGCCCAACCCAAATTAAAATGGTTTTATCCCTTTTTACCCATTATCTAATCACTTCCTTGACTCGGTTGACCTATACCCTCTACATACACCTTCTTCTAGAAGCTTCCAATTGTCCATTCACAACTTTTCAAATACTTTTGCTTTTCACCCACCTCCACCAATGTTTCTTCTATCTGAGCAGTTGATTGTAATACACTTGTAGGGTCATGAGACTACAGAGATTTTGATCTGAGCCGTTCCTTTTGCATGCATTAATGGCATAGCTGAGGGTAGGGTTTCCTTTCATCCTTGTCTTGCCACTCTCCTCTGTATCAACTTCTTTCGTCATTTTCCTTTTCAATATAGCTTTGGGTTCATGACAACTATCCCCTGTCTCAAAAAGGACCTTGTCCTCAAGGTTAGATGTTGAAAGCTGCGAACGTATGAAGTTGGGATAGTGAGATCGAAGCTAGTAAAGCTTTTCCTATGTAGCATCTTGTTTCAGTTGGTCGTGCCACTTAATCAACATTTCAATGAATACTCGATGAACCCGCTACTACTGTCTGGTGTCCAATACTTTTTTCTAGTAGAGGTAACACATTCCCCAACTCATCTGTGACTAGTAAGTGAGGTATAGCACTGTTACTGCATTGAATCCCTGCTTTAAGTTGTGAAATATGAAAGATGGGGTGAATCTGTGTCGAGTCTGGTAACTTGAGTTTGTAAGCCACTACTCCAATTCTTTTAATAATCTGAAATGGGCCACAGAATTTAGGATATAACTTTACATTACTACAACGCTAGATAGTGTTTTGTCTGAATGGCTGTAGTCGAAGAATGTAAACCCAATCTCCAACAACAAATTCTTTGTGGACCTTTTTTTTATCTGCTTGCTGTTTCATGAACTGTTGAGCATGTACTAAGTTTTTCTTGAGTAACTGAAATACCCTCTGGTGAGACCTTAACAAATCATCCATAGTAGCATGTTTTGCTAGGCCCTGTATATAATGGGTGAGTTTAGGGGGCTTAACCCTATAAAGAGCCTCATACGGAGTCATTCTTATAGAACTGTGAAAGCTTATATTAAATCAATACTCAACCATATAAATCCATTGTGACCACAATTTTGGGGAATCCGAAACAAAGCACCTTGGGTAAGTCTCCACACATTTATTAGTCGCTTCTATTTGCCCATCTATCTAAGGATGGAAGCTAGTGCTGTAGTGTAGCTAGGAGCCCAACAATGTAAATAGCTCATTCCAAAATGCACTGGTAACAGTTAGGTCCCTGTCAAATACTATGGTAATAGGTAAGCCATGGATTTTAAAAATGTTTTGCATGAAAATTAGGGCTAGCTAAGGAGCAGTGTATGGATGGGTCAAGGGAATAAAATGGACAAATTTAGTGAGTCGATCAATAATGACTCATATGACTAAAAATCGGTTTGAATGAGGGAGACCCTCCATAAAATTCATGGATATGTCTATCTATGAACTCTAGGGAATAAGAAGTGGTTGTAGGAGGCCTTTTGGTAAAGAGTTTTCTGTCTTAGACTTTTGACACATTGCACATTGTTGGACCCATGTTCTGATGTCTTGCTTCATGTTAGACTAGTAAAAGTCATGTCTAACCTTGTGAAGTGTCTTCTGAAAACCACTATGACCTGTTGTTAGATTATCATGATAGTACTTTAAGACTTGCTGCTTTAGGACTTTATTAGCTGGAATATAGACCTTTTTTTTATAGAATAAAATGCCTTGTTGAATGCTGTATTTTTAAGCTGCTAGGACTTCTTGTCGAATTTGTTGGAACACTGTTTGAATTCTACTGTTAGTTTCATATGCTTGTATTGCTTGCTCAAACAATTATGGTATAGGACCTGTTATACACATAGGGCAACAAGTAGAGTGAGAATTAGAAACAATAGATTCTTTATGTGACCTGAACAAAGCATTAGCTACTTTGTTGTTGACTCCCTGCTTATACTCAATCAAGAAGTTAAATCCAAGTAACTTAGAAATCCATTTTTGTTAAGTTGGTGTTCCAATCCTTTGCTCCAATAGAAAATTTTGGCTATAATGGTTTGTCTCAATAATAAAGGTTTGGCCTAGTAAATAGGGCCTCCATTTCTTCACTAACTAAATGAGAGCATACAACTCCTTATCAGTAGACAACATCAGAGTCCTTCCTTCTAGAGCCTAACTAAAATAGGTAATTGGCCTCTTGTCTTACATAAGAACTGTTCCTATTCCAGAGCCTGAGGCATCACACTTAATGGTAAACACCTTTGTGAAGTCCGATAAAATTAGTACTAGTGGACTTGTGATTGCTTACTTTAGATCCAGGAAGGCCTTTTCAACTACTGTAGACCAATAAAAGGCATTTTTTTGAGTAAATCTATCAGTGGTTTGGCAAATTCTCCCATCATTTTTGATAAATCTTCCATAGCATCTCGTAAGGCCTAATAACCCCATAAGGACTTGAGAGTATTTGGGATAGGCCAATTCACTATAGCATCAATTTTATTAGGCCAGCCTTTACCTTTTCTCCTGAAATTATATACCCTAAATTATCAACTTCTGAATACCCAAATCTACATTTCGATTCTTTAGCAAAAAGTTATTGCTGTTTTAACAGCTGTAGAGTCAACTTCAAGTGTCTAACATGCTCAAGAATCAAAAAACACTAAAATGAATTTTCTAAAATGAGGTCTGAACATATCATTCATTAGGTGTTGAAATATGGCCAAGGCATTTGTGAGCCCAAATGGCATCACCAAAAACTCATAATGGCTCAAGTATGTTCTAAAGGCTGTTTTAGATATGTCATTCATCTGTATTTTGATCTGGTGATAACCAGACCTCAAATCTAGCTTGGAAAAAATTGTAGTACCACTTAATTCATCAAGTAACTCATCAACAATAGGAATGGGGTGCTTATCTTTGATAGTCGCTTAATTCAGAGCCCAATAATCAAAGCACATGCACCATAAGCCATTAGCCTTTCTCACTAAGATCACAGGAGAGGAAAAAGGAGATTGGCTGGGTCTAATGAGACCTAATACCAGTAACTCCATGACAATCTTCTCTATCTCCTCTTTTTGAAAATGAGGATATCTCTAGGGCCTGTTGGAAATGGGTTGGGTCCCATTTTATAGAACAATGGAATATTCATATCCTCTCATAGGTGGCAGATTCTTTGGCTCTTTAAATACCTCTTGATATTTCTATAAGACCTGCTGCATCTCAACTTTTGCTTCTTTGGATTTCTTTAGTAGCCTACTAGAACCATTTGACACATACAATAATTGCAACAATAACCCTTTTGCTCCTAAACTGCTGATCTATTCTATCTCCACTTGTTCAATTAGCTAATTATTCTCCTGTAATCCCCTCATGTTGATCTGTTTAGTTCCCTTAATGAAACTCATCACTAATGAGGAAAAATGAAAGTAATAGGTCCCAACGTTTGCAACTATTGCACTCCTAGAATCACATCACAGCCTGCCATTGGAAGTAGTAAAAAATCCACCATAAGAGCATGTCCCTGCATACTAATATTGACTTGATGACATTCTCTTTCACTAGATAATAAGCTCCATTAGCTACCTTGACAGATTTCACAGACCATTTTTGACTCCCAATTGACAGCTTTTGGCTACTTTTGGATCTAGAAAATTATAGGTGCTCCCTGTGTCCACCAAAACATTCTAGTTATTGCCTTTAATACTACCTTTTAACCTCAAAGTCTTAGGTTGTAGAGTCCCAGTTATAGCATGTAAAGTAATCTCAGGCTCACTATTAGCAATGACTTATTTTTTCCATTCTAATTCCTCATCTTCCTTACTGATCTCCTCCTATTCTTCCTTGTACATGACTGATTCTAGCAAAAAGAGCCTCGGATTCTTATAAACATGAGTTCCACTCCATTTTTCATCACAATTAAAACACAATCATTGGTTCATTCTTGGTTCAATTTCTACTATAGTTAACTTTTGGACAAGTAGTTTATTTACTATGGTTGGTTTTGGGATAGTTGCAGTACCTTAATTATTTGGAGTAAGTGAAGATTTCCCTAGAAAAAGCTTTCCCACAACAGAACTGCCCATTTTTTTGGCATTGATCAGAGAACAATTTCCATTGCCAGCTCTATTCTACACCTTTTTTATAGCCCCCAAACTTTCCTCCTATAGTTTTGCTAGGCCAAAAGCCCTAGTTAAACTTTTTGGATAAAACACTCTTACAGAAAATCTTATTTCCTCCTTCAACCTGATCATAAAAATGCTTAACTCATGTTGTTCACTCAACCTTTTAACCTTGTTTGAAATGGCTTCAAACTTAGTTTTACAATCTTTATCAGAAGAGTGCTATTTAAGTCTTACCAATTGATACAAGGGATCCTCATAAGCACATTCACCAAACCTGATTTGTAAAGAGTCAGAAAATGATTCCCAAGAGATTTTTAAATCATCCTTCAGCATTTCTTGGAACCAAATTAGAGATTTAACCTCCATTTGAAGAGATATAACATCTAATTTCTAATCTTCAGGCACATCATAGTGTTTAAAAAATTGATTGGCTTTGTAAAGCCACTCCAAGGGGTTTTCGCCATTAAAAATTGGAAACTTTAGTCTTAAGGATTTTACCTACATTCCTTGAAAAGAGTATGGAATCTGTTCTTCCACCTCCTCTTGCCTGCCATTTTCTCCTACTGTAGGTCTGTCATTATGGGAAGATCCAATTCTGGGTTCCTGCTTATGATGGAACCAATGGTGGATTCGGTGGAATCCAAGTCAGATTATCGGTATTCTTAGGAAAAAATCCATCTGAGTGGCTTTACAAGGCCAACCAGTTTTTTAAGCACCATGGAATTCCTGAGGCTCAAAACTGGAGGTTGTTATTACGCACATGAAAGGTAAGTCATTGATATGGTTCCAACATTTGATGAGTTCTATTGCAGGAATGAGTTGGGTAGAATTTTGTGGTGCTATACAGATTCGGTTTGGGGAGAGTGCATATGAAAATCTAGTGGATCAATTAATTAGGTTGAAACAAATCGTCACAGTTGAAGATTTTGAAACTAGATTTGAACGCATTTCCAATAGGGTGAAGGGATTAAGTGAAAAACACAAATTTAGTATTTTTTTAACTGGGTTAGGGGAGGAAATAAGGTACTCAGTTCATATGTCTAATCTTGAGAGTTTAACGAAGGCATTTGGCCTAGCCAGATTATAAGAAGAAAACCTTTTGTCTTTTAAAAGACAGTAAAACAAGACTGGAATAAGGACCTCTCTTAATTTTAGTGTGAAAAATAATCTTGGGTTAAATCCCAATAGAAACTCTGCTTGGAAGTCCCTCTGACTATTAATTTTCTGGATAAGGAGAAAATGCCAAAAGTTATAGTAATGCAAATGTGGTTAGTAAATTACCAATCCAGAAGCTTAGTCCTACAAATGTTGAAGATAGAAAGAAAAAAGAATTGTGTTTTACTTGTGATGAGAAATGGCAAAGGAACCATGAGTGTAAAAACCCTAAATTGTTTGTATTAGAATTAGTTCTTTTAGAAGAAGATAAAGGAGGGAATGGTGTAGAAATTGATGAAAAAAATGTGTTATGATAAGACCACAAAACCAGATATAACTCTTTATACAATCATTGGGACCCTTGGCCAAAAACCTTAAAATTGCTAGTAAGGGTGGAAAATGGGCAGGTTGGGTGGTTAATGATGGGTTTAAATCAGTTGAAGTTAAATGGGTGCAACCCAAATCCATTCATTTAAAAGGCGGGTTGAATATGGGTGGATTGGATACAGGTTAGTACAAATTTGTGAACCCGTATCTAACCTATTTATGTATGACCCAACATACTTTTTTTTAAACAAAAATTAAAATTTTATTTCAATTAATGCATGTGTATATATTTAAATAAATCATTATTATCCTGATCCAAAATAAAACAAGTTTACCATAAATTTAAGACAAGCACACAGAAAATCACTTACCAAGAAAAACAACAAAGACAATATACCATATTGACCAAAAAAAATTGATCAGAAAGAAATAAACAAGCATCTTTGTGCACACAACTTATATATATATGTATATATATCATGTCAAAATCTAGTGAAAACGATGGATCGTAAATTGCCCTAATTAAAAAAATCACAACATAATTCAATAACAATAAATAATAATTTAAAAGCAAGAGAGACGAATTGCAAGGGCCGAACCATTCTTCTAAGGATGACATGCTTGTCCTGGAGTATTTTATCAATCACAGAGAAGTCGTCGAATGTGACAAAACTGAACCCTTTACTATTGCCAAAAATCCTATCTCTAGTAATTTCAAACACTTTAACATCCCCTTACTTGCAGAAGTGCTCCTTTAAGATCTCTTCAGGTGCCTCCTTTAAAACCCCTCCCACGAAAAGCTTTCTATACTTGGATTCCATGGAAAATTCACAGAAAACAAAAACCCTCGCTCGCTACCGAGAACTCGAGAGAGGAGAGAGAGCGCTAAACAAAAATCCTAGGAGAAAGAGAGAGACAGAGAGAAAAAGTTCTAGAGAGAAAGAGTAGAAAGTAGTAGGAGAGATTGCTAGGGAGAGAGAAATGGGGGATTATACGAATGTAGATATCAATGATATACTATACACATTATTTTTTCTTTAATTTAGTTGTGTGTTTTAATGGTCCAGTTTAACAATCCAATTGCATTTGTTTATAAATTTGTGTTTTATAAATTACCTAATAACAGCCTAATTAGTAAAATAACAAAATCTAAACCCATTTATTATGGGTTTAATTGGGTAGGTTGATGGGTTTGGGTTGACTTTGCCACCCCTAACAGCTAGCATGTATCAAAGGGAAATAGTGGATTGTTTTTAGTTGATTTTGGGAGTACACACAGTCATTTAAGTGCTACAAACTACGAGTAAGGAAAGATTGTCCCTTAGCAATAAAGGTAGCTAATGGAGAAACACTTAAAAGTATAGGGGTATGCAATAAGGTTAAAGTCAGCATGCAAGGAAGTGTTTTCTTAATAAATTTTTTGTTACTTCCCTTGGTTGGGTGTGATTTAGTTTTGGGGGTGCAATGGTTTAAGACTTTAGGGCACATTGCTTTTGATTTTTCAGCCCTTCTTATAACTTTCCAAAAAGAAAATCAGTAATTTAGTATTAAAGGGTTACAGGAGAATGATCAATTTATTGAGAATGTTGAATTGCAACAGCTGAAAAGGTTATTGATTAAAGGTCTTTTTGTGCAATTATTTCAAATAACTACTGATCAGTCTATGAAAATACAGCTACCACAGTCAACTGAGGTAGTTTTAAGAATTCAGAAGGTGCTACAAAATTTCAAGCAAGTTTTTGATGAACCAAAAATTCTTCCACCAATAAAAGGCTACGAGCATTAAATTGTCTTACAAGAAGGTACACAACCCATTTCTACCAGACCATACAGGTATCCACATTTCCAAAAAGAGGAAATAGAAAAAATAGTAAAAGATTTACTGAAATCTGGGTTAATTCAACATGGCCTGTCCCCATTTTTTTCACCAATCATTTTGTTAAGAAAAGCTGACGAGAGTTAGAGGATGTGTGTGGATTATAGAGCTTTGAACCAAGACACTATTTAAGATAAATACCCAATTCCAGTGATGGATGAATTGCTAGATGAACCTAATGGTGCTTGTATTTTTTCTAAATTAGATCTAAGGTTTGGTTTCCTTAGATCAGGATGTCTCAAATGGATGTTCTTAAAACAGCCTTTAGAACACACTCAAGGCACTATGAGTTCCTAGTCATAACCTTTGGACTAACAAATGCCCCAACAACCTTTCATTAATTGATAAATGACATTTTTAGGCTATATTTGAGGAGATTTATTCTAGTAATTTTTTTTATCATATCTTGATTTACAGTAGATTTATTGATGAGCATGTAAAACATCTAGATCTGACTTTATAATTACTTCAGAAAATTAGCTATTTCTAAAAAGTCCAAATGTAGATGTGGATATTTAGAGGTAGATTACCTTAGCTACTTGATTTCTGGCCAAAGGGTAAGGGTTGATTCAAAAAGGATCCAAGCTACGTTGGAGTGCCCTATCCCTAAGAACCTTAAGTCCTTGAGGGGATTCTTGGCTGGGTCTTACTGTTATCATAGGAAGTTTATGCGAGTATAGCAAAACCACTCACTAATTTGCTCAGAAAGAATTCCTATAAATTGTCTACTATAGGAGTGCACAAAAAAAACTGAACAACTCGAAAACTGAACCAATTCAATCACTTTGGTTTGGATTAGTTTGGGTCTATACCATTTTTGATTCGGTTCTAGATAAAAAAATTAACAAATCGATATTTTTGGTTTGGTTTTCGGGTTAATAGGTATCAACCTAAACCCAATCGAACCCAAATTGAAAATAACTCAATCCGAACCAACTTAAAAAATATAATATGTAATATATTATATATAATTATATATAATGTAATATTATTGATTAGACTTGAAAAGTGTAATTACAAGTCCAAATTTATGATACTAATTCATGTATAAACTATGTCATTATGATAATTTTATTTATATTTATTTAAAAGTCTAAATCTTGTTTTAATGTGCAGTAAATATCTAGAACTCGTCATAATTAGTGATAGTGAAGCTGAAGATGAAGACTTTACCGTCCAGACACTCGAAGTTCTATCTGAATAGTAGAGCAATGATGGTTGGGGTTCTAAAGACTCATTTTTAATAGCTTTATTTCTTCCTTGCTATCTAGACACCTTGTCATGCCGTCTAGACAGTAGCGACTATCATTACACGTTAAAAATTAGACTTAGGTTTTAATTTTTTGCTTATTAATACATTTTTTCGATACTACAGCCGGATGCTTCTTCTATAATTTTTCCATAATCAATTTTTCATTAATATAGTTTAGTTTAGAGAGCTTTTCTAGTTCATTTTATGGATTCACGTTGGTGAATATTTCAATATGTTGCAGTTTCGTTCAATGCTTTATCAGTGGAGTTCGTGTTCTTTTCATTTTCTCTTTTAATTTATTGTTTTATTACTATCTTCATGCTAGGCTAAATTTTTATTCTTGATCTAAGTTAATAATGATGAGTAGATTGCTATGATCAATGAGATGTGCATAAATCCATGCATGCTATGTGAAAACTTGCATATATGGGTTTATATTTTACAGATTTGAAAATATTTATTTCCAAAAGCTTTCAAACATGAGTTTTCTTGATTATATTCTCCGTAATCATTGATAAATATTTTTCAATTAAATTTTTCTTTATGTTTTTGAAATAAATAAATTAAATTTGAACCAAGGATAAAATATCATATTCTTCGATTTTCTAAATCCTAAATGAGATTCGAAAACTATGTTTTGGTATTCAGAAAGGCTTTGAATAAGATACTTTTCGGTTTATTTTTCCTATACGTGAAATTTAAACTAAGATTAAAGTCACATCAAATTGTGAAAATAACAAATCTACCTGGAATTATATGTTAGGTCAAGATTCCTATTTATTACATTTACATATTCAAAACTTGTTCATTGCTTTAATTCATTGTTTGGAATTATGAAATTAAATTGAATGTTTAATTTATTAATTTATTATTATTTGTTTAATTTTTTTGTTTTTTTCAATTTAAATTTATTATTTGGCTTAATTAAAGTTTTAGCGTTCAATTGAAAACCCTTAATTCAAATTCCCTTTTTATTACTTGAATTAAAAACAGTAAATAATTGGATTTTAAAGCGACCTAGGACTTTCATTATCTGATTGCCTGAGGATACGATCTCGTTTTCATTGAGTTAAAAGTACACTGTACACCCTTACACTTGGGGTTTTTTTTCTAATTGTATAAAACTAAATAAGAAATATATAATATATAATATAATTATATATAATTGTTGTTACACATGCATAGATAAGATATATAAGCAATGCTGTAATGACAGTTTCTTAGCTAATACGAGGGCATTATTGATCTAGTTTAGCATTTTGGCTTCTTAGGTAGGATTATATTTGAGACCCAACCTAGTTAAGGGAATGAATTGTGCTATTTGAACCTAGGACTCATATTTGACTTGAATTTTCTAGTAAAAGGTTTTCTTGGTTTGGATTATTTTGACTAGTTTGCTTGCTGAATGTGATGTAGTGACCGACCCTAAAATGTGTTTGGGTTCTACTTCTCAAGTGCAAGAGGGTGGTCGTATTCTTACTCGGTGAGAACCGAGGTCATCTCCACAGGGAGGGTTGTGTTAAAAACTCTAGACTTGTTCTCTTAGTTAGTAGGTGAACCTAAGTTAATTTAAACTAATTTTAGATTTACAAGGTGTTTGAATATGGTTGGGTTGAAAATGATGGAGTGTAGGAATTGTGATTCTAAAATAAAAATACTACAAATAAAATAACGAAGACAACCTTGGCTTCGAACCAAATCCAGTAGTGGGTAGTGGTTTACTCAAATGCGTTTGTAACTCAACCTAACAAACGCACATACATTGGTAGATCGGAAGATATTTCATTAAAACCCATTTTATGGAACTCAAGGTAAGTGAAGGTTTTTAAAATTAGTTTCGAACTCATCGGGACATTGAATCGAACACCTAGTATGCACGAGTGTTAACTCGTAACCAGGCTTCGATTGTAACACGGATGAACCGATTTCTTAAGAAAACCTCAAGTTATGGTTTTATGAAAATAGGTTCCAAATCACCGGGCCATTGAACCAACCACTTGGTATACAGGAGTGGCCAATCGTAACCAAGCCTTGGTTTTAACACGAGTGATTGATTGTGTAAGAAAACCAAATTTGGGTTTTGGAAAATATATTTCTAACTCACCAGGACATTGAACCAAACACTTGGTGTGCACAAGTGAATACTTGTAACCAAATTATGGTTATAACACAGGTGAGTTGATTTCGAAAGGACCCTAGCTTACTACAAAATTCCAATCCGAATCAAAAATATGTTTCATTGAAAGAATCTTACATTTGAGTTCACCAAACAACCACACCACCTTCAATGGCTTGAAGCCAAGAACAAACCCTAGCCTAACATTGCGAAAGCATAAACAAAGCAATTCGAAAAGAAAAACATCTCTCTCATGTAACAAAACACAAGAACGAAATAGATTGAAAAGGTTTAAAACAATTTTGAAAGTAAATTCACCCAAAATAGTTCTACGAAATACTACAAAGCGAACAGAGAAGACCAAAGCAGAAAGAACATGAAATTCAGATTAAAACGAATTAACAAACAGAACTTACACGTAAATCTTATTGCGAAGACAAAATTAAGCTTGAACAATCCAAAGCTAAAAGCAAAAATCCCAATCCTTCGTGCAACAGTAATATATCTTTACCCAAAACTCTTAGAAAATAAAACCTAATCTTTTCCTAGGATTCCGACCCCTTATACATCAGATTCTCAACCTTTTATATCAACGTATATTACAAGGGCATAAAGGTAAAAACACAGCTCAAACTTATTCTAAACTTGTGTTGGAAGAGTCCTCATGGGTGCTTATGGCTGAGGTGGGGCGCCCATGGTACAAGTGTTTGATGAAGTCCTCAAAGAGATAGCCAAAAAACAGCAGTCAGAACTCCCTCTCTGTGGGCACCCACCTAATGAAGAGTGGGGTGCCCAAGGGTCCTCAGGGGTGCCCATGGGTATAAGTGGGGTGCCCATGCCACCTGTGGGGCACCCATGGTTGAGGTGGGGTGCCTGTCTGTAACTATAGTGAATAGTTCTTCTTTGACAGCTTTCTGTCCCTAACTTCTGGTGCGATTTGACCCTCAAGATGATTGATTTGGGCTTTGGCTAAAACACAAAAGTTGTAGCCCTTCAAGTCTTGTTTCTAGCCCAAAAAGAATGACACCATTTTGAGTTGTGACGAAAAAGTTATGGCTGGAAAACTAAGAGAGTGTTGAGCTAAAACTTCAACTGCACATCACTTCAACTAGTTTGAACTTCAAACCACTTCCTTCTCCTTGGCACCCATGGTAGTCAATCTTATGCCTTGGGATGGCTCTTGGGAAGTTGAAGAAGTCTTGAACCATTATGGCGCTTGTTGCACATTTTGATCTTGAGTTACATCAGATGGATGTTAAGACGGCATTTCTTAATGGTGACGTTAATGAAACGATCTATATAGTACAATCAGAAAATTTTGTGTCAGGAGACTCAAAGAATATGGTTTGCCAATTAAAGAAATCCATCTATGGACTCAAACAAGCTTCCCGTCAGTGGTACTACAAATTTCACCAAGTAATTATCTCGTTCAGCTTTGAGGTAAATGCTGTGGATGATTGTGTGTATCACAAGTTCAGTGGGAGTAAGTATATTTTACTGGTTTTATATGTTGATGACATATTGCTTGCCACAAATGATATAGGCATGTTGCATGAAACCAAGAGATTTCTATCAAAGAATTTTGAGATGAAAGATCTTGGTGATGCATCTTTTGTATTAGGGATTCAGATACATCGAGATCGCTCTCGGGGTATTCTTGGATTATCACAAAAGGTTTAGATCGATAAGGTACTTAAAAGGTTTGGCATGCAAGATTGTAAACCAGGTGACACCCCTGTCTCTAAGGGAGACAAATTTAGTCTCAATCAATGCCCTAAAAATGACCTTGAAGTTAAGGAGATGCATAAGATTCCCTACGCTTCAGTTGTTGGGAGTCTAATGTATGCTCAAGTTTGTACACGTCCAGACATAGCATTCATTGTTGGAATGTTAGGTAGATATTTAAGCAATCCTAGGATGGATCATTGGAAAGCAGCCAAACGAGTTTTGAGGTACTTACCGATAACAAATGATTACATGCTCACTTATAAGAAATCGGATTAGTTGGAGATCATTGGGTTTTCTGATTCCGATTTTGCTGGATGCTAAGATATTAGAAGATCCACATCAGATTACATCTACTTGCTGGCTGGAGGAGCTATATCCTGGAGGAGTGCCAAGCAGACACTCATAGCTTCTTCCACTATGGCAACAGAGTTCATAGCTTGTTATGAGGCATTTAATCATGGAATATGGCTGCGGAATTTTGTCACTGGGCTGTGAATTTTAGATAGTGTTAAAAGACCATTAAAGTTATTCTGTGATAATATGTCAGTTGTGCTATATTCTAATAACAATAGGAGCTCTTCGAAGTCCAAACACATAGACATTAAGTTCCTAGTTGTTAAAGAGAGAGTTCAGAGTAGTCAGGTGTCTATAGAGCATATTGGCACAAACTCCATGATTACAGATCTGCTCACTAAAGGCTTACCACCCAAGGTCTTTCATGACACTACAAGATATCACACCTTTGCCGACCAAAAAATTAGTCGGTGAATGTCAAAATTTGGTCGGAAAAACCTTTACCGACCAAACTAACTTGGTCGGCATTTGGTCGGCGAAGGTTAGTCGGGGAAACTTTTGCCGACCAAAAAAGCTACTTAGTCGCTAAATTGCGATATTTCCCGACAAGATTCTAGTCGGGTATAATGGAATCTTCGCCGACCAACTCGTCGGTAAATATCAAATATTTAACGACCAAAACAACTTGGTCGGGCAAAGAGTGACACATTTCCCGACTAATTGGTCGGCAAAGATTAACACTTTCCCCGACCAATTGGTCGGCAAAGATTAACACTTTCCCCGACCAATTGGTCGGCAAATGTCAGAACTAGGCAACTAAATGGAGACTTTTTCCCCGACTAATTGGTCGGCAAAGATTAACACTTTCCCCGACCAATTGGTCGGCAAATCTCAAAAAAAAAAAAAAAACTCGACTGGTTTTTTTCTGTTTTTTATTTTTTGAACTTTTTTCCTGTACAAAATTCAATTCCCTGTAATATTGCATACAAATCATTTACCATCAACAAACCAATAAAACATCCACCATCAAATTATATGCCATTAACACTTCCAAATTAAATATCCTACATTTTAAAATTAATACAACGTATGTCTTCAAAATTCACATACTAGCCAGAGAAAACAAGATGGTTCCAAAAATAGAAAAACAAACTAGCGAAAGAAAATGATTAGATCAACTAAAGAAAGTATTTAAGCTTGAATACATAAGAGAAATCGATTCCCGACCAAAGAAAGTTGCTTTAACTCTCTCTTCAAGCAAAAGTGTCATTAGATTTTGAGCCATCTTTGACGAAGAACTGTTTTCTTTTGAGCCATTTCCTTCAAATTTGACTAATGACCATTTCCTGCAATTAGAGGACATCTAGAATAAGTTATACACATCTTATACTTCATTTGAAGGAGTTTAATAAAATGCGTATAGATTCAAGACAATTATAGAGATCGTTCCTTCTTCAAATTCCAAACATCAAAAGCACGCAAGATGTAAGTAATAGGAATGTGTGCTCTTCTCTAACTTAATAAGAATACAAAAAACACAATCATTCATTGAAATGCATTAGACGTCATTAGGGATAAGGGACAAATGGATCTCATGCAAAATTGTGCAAATGAGCCATTTACTATAACTAGTGTTTATGAAATTTTTCTATTTGACTTTAAAGTAAGCGCATATATGTATGAAATGCTTAATCAAACTGACAATCTTTAAACATTTGTTTTCCTTTCTTTTTTGATGATAATATACAAATATAGAAAAAACCATAGACATCTAGAGAGTAAAGTTACTTACTAAATCAGGTAGATGTGCCCTTCGAACCACCTTCGCGAAATTTATCCTGCATCATCGCAAATATTTGCTGAAATTGTTTTTGTGTCTCCTCATCCTTCACCCTCCTATCTTCTTCCATCTTTCTTATATCCTCTTCCATTCTTCTCCTTTCCTCTTCCATCTTTCTTTTTTCCTCTTCATAATTTCTCCTATCCTCCTCATATTGTTGCATCCGCTCATTTTGTTCATCGATTTGCGCCTTCAACTTTTCAATCTCAGTGTAACATACTTTAGATGACGCTGAAGATCTTATTGAGGAGGATGGCTTTGGACCTTTCCCAAATCTGAGCAAATAACCTGATCTTTCTCCAAGCACCATCTGAGAGAGTTGCTCTGGTGTATAGCGTGGCTCACCTGACTCCGCTGCCTCAATCTCACATCTAACAATTTCATCCTGTACATTATTGAAACAAATAAAAATCAATTCATATAATATTAATGGGAAGTGGAATAAAAAAACATAATTGTAAAAAATTAAATACAACTCATACATAATTTTGTTGACATTGTGGATGGATGTAATCATTCTTTTTTTTACTCCAATGGGTGTCTTTGTAAAATGTTGAAAATGGAAGACCCTCATCTCCAAGTCTCTCAGTCTATTTAATAAGTAACAGTGAGAGAATGCAAATTTTAAGCTAAAAATAAAAATATAATGTTAGAAATAACTTAAAAACTAACATATTACCTGAAGGGATAATTTCGCTGGAAATGATTGGGATCCAGACGTATGATTATAAGGCAATTGAGCACGGTTATTCTTTGCTTGGGTTGATCGTTTCTTAAAAAAATAACTTCATTAGTAAATCGTGTACTTGTGTAAATGTCTTTTAGAATTCAAAATTGTGACTATTAAATTACCTGATGCTTATCAGAACTCCATACAACGTCTATCATATGCTTCCAATCTTCTTGTCTTCCTGGGTCAGGGGCATTAACATAAGGGTCCTTTTCCTCATTTAACAACTCTAAGTACCTTTTTTTCCAATAGAATCGCCAATCCTTATATAATGAGTAACATTTTTTTTCGATGGCCTCTTGAACATATTGCTCATGAAAGTCCTTAATGTCGAACATTAACTGTAATATATCATAGATAACATCCTTTGCATTAATTAGAAAGACAAAAACTTACATATAAACTTAATAAAGATACATAATTGAAATAATGCATTACCAACACATTTTGAATGATGGCGTCTTTACTGCCCCTATCAATTTGGGTCCAAGTATTAACACCCTGTAATAGCGCTGAAAGGCGGATCTGCACACCGAGTTGATTAGCAATCTTTGTGGCATTTTTCCCCACGAATGTGCATGCTATTGGGCAAACTTCTACTTGAAGTTTCTCTCCTTTATTTTTATCCACTTCTCGCTGCACACCTTTACCTTTTGTAGGGCCACGAGCCCGTGATCTTACCGGAGAAGCTGTCATTATGCCAAATAATTAATAATCAAATAAACATAATTGAACAATAAAATTTTAAAAAAAAAGAGATAGTAAAACAAAATTACTGCTGCCAACACAAGGTGATTCTCCCGATGTAGTTGCCTCTCCAGTCAGAGGTGATCCTAATGGTAACGATACATCAACAGCACTTGGTGACTCGATCGAATGCGTAGCATTAGTAGTCGACCGCTGACTCGATCCTACTCTCCTACCAGCCGGCATATCGACAACCTACACAACATTAGATGTAAAGAATATGTTAGTAAACACTCTTATTTAATCAAAATTATAATTATTCTAAAACAAAATAAAACATAATATAATAAGAAATTTTTCAGATAATAGAAGGAAGTTTGATTCAACCTTTTCCCACATTCATTAAAGTAAAATCCTATTTTACCTTGAAAAAAATGGGGGGAAAAGAAACAACTTACAATGAAAGGCTCCACATCATAATCATTGCTCGACTCAGAATCACTCTCGGACTCAGAATCATAATGGAACTCGTCTTCATCGACATTATGCTCCATTCCCACAAAATCCTCGTTCTCGTCACATATGAAATTATCATGCTCAAAACGTTCATCACGCGCCCGCCTCTCTATGTTAATAAAGTCATTTTGGATTATTTCAGCTTCAATATCATTTCTACATAACTCATCTCCAATTTGATCTTCAATAACAATAGGAGGAATATCAGTGGTTTCATCTTGTTGAAACATAACACTTATTTCTTCATTATGTATCTCCTCACTCATTATTTCTGGTATATTCCATATTCCACGTCGTTCAATATGCTGTACAACTTTCCAATTACCCCCTAATTTTGTATCATTGACATAAAAAACTTGTTTCACTTGATTTGGTAAAACAAATGGGTCATCTTTATACCATCGGCTTCCAGCATCTATGACAGTGCAATGTGCATCTGTGCATATAGTCTTACTATTTCCAGTATCAAACCATTCACACTGAAACAAAACTACATGATGATCAAACATATATCTCATTTCCCATACTTTACACAAAAAGCCATAGAAGTTATGAGCTTGCCCCTTATGGTCTCCTTCAACTGTCACCCCACTATTTTGACTTCTTCGACGATTTTCCAAGTCTTTTGTATGGAATCGAACACCATTAGATATGCAACCTGAATATAGACTTATTATTGGATTAGGGCCATTAGCTAATGACCATAATTCATCGGTGGCTTCTGGCGACCCCTTAGATCTCAAGTAATTCATCTATATAATGAAAAGTAGTGCACATTAATTGATGTGAGGTTAATTAGGTGAAAATGACATATTATAATTATATCTTACACGGCATTTAAACCAATTAGGGAACAGCGCCATATGCCTCTTCATGATGTCCCTTGTACTTTCAGTTTCCAAAATGCGTTTGTGCTCCCTATTTAAACAAATAAATTATGTAATAAAAATTATAATCAAGTGCTAATTTCTTAAATAAGAAAGACGTATATATGAAAACGTACTCCAAATATGGATCGATTTCAGAACTGTTGTAAAGGACAAACCAATGAGCCATTTCCCGTTCTTTAATGGAAATGTCATGAGGTCGATAAATAGGAAGAATAGGACGGACACTTTGAGTGAATATTGCCAACCCAGGGCCATGATCACCACCATCAACATTTCGCTTTTCTCTGTTATACACAGTTTCAGTCTCATTAAGATACATTGAGCAGAATGCAAGACATTCTTTTACAACATATGCCTCTGCAATTGAGCCTTCTGGACGAGCTCGATTTGTGACAAATTTTTTCAGTGTGCCAAGAAACCTTTAATATAAAAGAGATAAAACGAAATTAGGGTACAAGTCAAACATTTTATGATGACCTTTAACATGTAATTCTATAAGTAAAGTTAAGAAATATATTACCGTTCAATCGGGTACATCCATCGATATTGCACTGGCCCCCCAAGTTTAGCCTCATGGGGTAAATGAATAGGCAAATGTACCATGACGTCAAAGAATGCAGGGGGAAAGATTTTCTCTAACTTACAAAGGATCAAAACAATGCGTTCCTCTATTTTTTCAAATTGACTTATATTCAATGTTTTAGCACATAATTCTTGGAAAAAATTCCCTAGCTCAAACAATGGAGTGCAAATATCCTTGCTAAGGAATCCACGCATCCCAATTGGAAGAATTTTTTGTAATAGAACATGGCAGTCATGACTTTTAAGACCCAACAACCTTCCATCCTTTGTATTTACACATCTGGAAATGTTTGCTGCATATCCATCTGGATACTTGATAGACTGTAAAAAATCCAAGAACTTTTGTCTTTCCTGTGAAGACAATGTGTACAATGCAGGAGGTATTATGAGTTTACCATCAGGACGCTCCTTACAATGCAAGGTTTTTCTAATTTTCATGTCTTTTAAATCCATACGAGCTTTTGGGGTATCCTTGCTCTTTCCATTAATACTCAACAATGTGCCAATTAAACTATCACATATATTTTTTTCTATGTGCATGACATCAAGATTATGCCTGAGATTGAGCGTCTTCCAATAGGGTAGCTCGAACAGAATGCTTTGTTTGTTCCAATTCAGGTTGAATTTGTTAATACTACGTCTTTGAGAATTGCTAATCAATTTCTGCCTCTTAAGATTGCTTGGATGCTTCCCAAAGGGCTCATACGTACCTGCTGACACTTGCTCAAATATTTGCTCACCAGTTAAAACCCGTGGCCTTCGTCTATTCTCAACTTTACCATCGAATAGCTTGCTCCTTCGCCAAGAATGGTCCTCAGGAAGAAAACGACGAGCACCCATGTACCCAATCTTACCTCTTAATGATTGGGTTGAATGTTCTTCATTACAATTAGGGCAAGCCATATAGCCTTTCGTTGTCCACCCTAACAAATTACCATAAGCTGGAAAGTCATTAATAGTCCACATAATAACAGCACGCATTTGAAAGTTGTATCCCGACGATGCATCATAAGTGCACACACCATTTTCCCACAAGTCCTTCAACTCATCAATTAATGGGCGCATATAAACATCATTGTTTCGACTTGGCGCACTTGGTCCTGGAATAAGTAACGACATCATGCAAAATTGCTCTTTCATACATTTCCATGGTGGTAAATTATATGGTGTAACTATGATAGGCCACATGCTGTATGAAATGCTCATATTTCCAAAAGGATTAAACCCATCAGTGGCAAGGCCGAGCCTCACATTTCTCGAGTCTCTAGCAAATTCAGGATGTGTTCTATCAAAATTTTTCCACTCATCACCATCAGCGGGATGCCTCGATATTCCGTCATCAACTCGCTTCTCCTTATGCCATCTCATGTTTGCAGCCGTTTTCCTTGACATATACAATCTTTTCAACCTGGGTGTCAGTGGGAAATATCTTAATACTTTGTGTGCAATTTTCTTCTCATTTTGACCTCGTGGTTTGTATCTGGGTGTTTGACATACTGGGCATTTATCTAGGCTTGCATTCTCCTTCCAAAAAAGTGCACAATCAAATTTACAAGCATCAATACACTCATACCCCAGGCCTAAATCACGTAACAATTTCTTAGCCTCATAAACAGTCCAAGGAACCCTCTCATTACAATTGGGCAAAAGTTTCTTTAAGATCTTTAATAAATAATCTACAGATTTGTTGCTCCACTTAAACATAACCTTCGCATGCATAATAGTGATAACAAACGACAACACGGTATATTCTTTACAACCTGGGTATAACTCACGCCGAGCCTCTTGTAATAGCTTGTCGAAGTTTTGAACATCGTCCACTTCTATGCCATCAAGACTTGCTTCTGTATCATGATCATTCCTCAAATTTCCAAAATAAATATCTTCCAACATATCAGAAAACTCATCACCATTTTCCTGTAATTCAGCATTATGTTCGCTTTCATTGGCTGTCATTATGTCTTCAAAATCCTCCCTATTATCATCCATGAAATCAGTTTCTAGATTTGACGAATCCGCAACGACTTCACCATGATGTAACCAAGTTGTGTATGTCGGCGATATTCCTTTCAAAAATAAATGGTACTTCACTATATTAATGTCCATGTATGAAACATTCATGCAATTCACACATGGACAACGAATCTTCCCATTCAACCCAACATTTGTAGTAGCAAATTCAATGAATGCGTTAACCCCTACTCTGTACTCATCGCTGACTCGATCTCTAAGCTTCATCCAACTTTTATCCATTTTTAATGACCTACAATAAATAATCATAAGATACATATCCAATATTTTCTAGTAACAACCAATGAATAATAACAAATACATATCTAAGAAGTTTCAAAAATCCATGACATAATCATGGATACACCTAATATTTCCAACTTAGATTAGGTGTGCCATAAAAATTAAATTAATTAATAAAATTATATTGATTTAATTAATTTAATAATTAATTTCAATAATATAAAATGTAGTTTATTAAATTACTTTTAAAAAATGTAAAAAATAAAATTGATTTAATTTAACTTAAATTTAATAATTAATTTAATTTAATTAATATTAAAAATATTTTACTAAATTATTTTTAATAAATATAATAATTAATTTAATTAAATTTAATTAATTTAATTTATTGGATAATAAAAAATAAAAAGAATAAAAAGGAAAGTCTTTGCTTGATAATAATCTCTTTTACTTTTTTTTTTATTTAATTTGTTGTTATCTTCCTTGAATAAGAACACCCAGGTCAAGGGGTTATTTGTCTCTATGGGTTCCACGTGTTGATTCTTTGTAATGCATTTACTGTGCCAAACATAGTAAAAGCCATAAAAAAAAAAAAAAACAAAGGTCAATTCATTGTTTTCTGAATTTCCCCCATACATCACTTTTCAATAAAGTCCACACCTAATAAATCTAATCAGCTAGTTGTGTTTTAAGTAGTTTTTCTTAAGCTTAATTATGTGGTCTCTTATAAGATGTTTGCATCCAGAACCTTCATCAAATTATTTAACCGCCATTTGCATTAATTAAGCACTTAATTACTTTTTATTTCTTCTATAGTTTAGTTGCCAGTTGTCTAGCCTAGGTTGTGCCTCTTGTCCATCCTCATCTGCACAGATGGCTTATTCCTTTTATGTTCCTTTTATGTTCCCCCACACTTCTATACACCTCAGCAGGATAAGTTAGAAGAAGAAACATCATTGTTTTATATTTTATATTATATTATATTATATATATATATATATATATATATATATGTATCTGACAACATAAAATTACTTGAAAGTAAAAAAATTAATTATTAGAAACATACACCCTTAGTTCTAATCAAACTACAAGCAATCAACAACATGGATCTGGTTTAATATAGGCTGAATATAACAATAATAATTGATATTCAGAAAGATTTTTTTACCAATCCTTAGAAACTTAGCAAAGAGCAAGCCCGAGCACAATTGATTAAGAATTCACACCCTTCAGTTACCTGCCAAAGAGCAACAACAAAGCTTGGTCAACCATTCGCTACCCTTGCTTGTGATTCAGGGGAGCTCGGGATCTCCCCGCCTCAAATATAAATCATGTGAAAAAATAAATAAATAAATAAAAGATTTTAAAAAAAATGGCAAAGGATTGATCCATTCAAAGGAACCTGGGGTGTTTTTTTTTTTTTTTTTTTTTTTGTTGCAACATGAAATAATATAGATATATATATATGTATGTGTGCATAGAGATATATATGTGTGTGTGTGTATATAGACTATTTTTTTTTCTATTGCAACATGAAATAATATTGTAAGATGCATGTTGCTTGCCCAATGAATTTTGGACCACTCAATACAATCTCACTACCACTCTTTCATTTCACTAGCCTTCTGGGTGATAAAGAAATGTGGTAAATTGGATTGTCGTCGTGATACTATACTTTTGTTTTTAGTATCATTCGAAATATCTCTCAAGTAATTATCATTAGAAAAAAGGACATTTTTGAAATATTAAAAATTACCCATGCTTAAAGACATAAAAACATAATTTAACTTACAAAGAGTTAAAAAAAATAAATAAAAGTTAAAAGAAAAATTAGTACAAAATTCAAATATTAGGCTATTATAATTTTTTGATCACAAATAATGATTTGGATAACAGAACTCTTTCTCTCTAATAAATCTCAGCAATTACTGGTTATAAAACAAAATTTCAACTTTTAATTTAAAGATATATATCAAATCATTAAACTATACTGTCATATAGATGTCGATCATAGAGGTACCAAAAAGGACTAAACTGAAAATTGACCATCGCCACTAAATATAACTTGAAGAATTAATGTAGATTTTGAAATCTCATCATAAATAAATTTGAGGAAAAATTTAGAAAACACCATTTCAAAAATATTATATATTATTTTTAGAGTTGAAAATAAATCTAGTCAAGTTGAATTTGAACTTATTCAAACTCAACGTGAGGTATTTCTCAAGCTTGATCTCAAGATTCATTTGAATTTTTATATAAACTCAACTTTGATTGGGTAATAAAGAACTTAGAATCGAGATCAATTCGTAAATAACTCAATTAAATAACATGTATTTTTTTGAAATTAAGTTGAGAAAAAAACTATTTTATTTAAATTAAAAAAATTCTATATTTGTAGCTCTATTTTAGGAGGATGGGGCATTTTAGACTTTTACGAGGCCATAGAAATAGTTCTTCTCAATAATCACCCTTGGTTTGAAATCAATCATGAACAAAAAGAAAAATTTTTTGATCCTTCAAAATTGTGTCCCTATTTGGTCTTAAAATTACAATCATGCTTGGGTGAGTAGGGAGATAATTATTATTAATTAATTAATAATGACCTTTTTTTTTTTTGAAGCTATAGTTTCAACGATGAGTGCTAATTCTGTTTCTTAGTCAGTGATCTCAATTCCCTTTCTATATTTTGGATGGAGCCTTAACAAATTAATGATTGGGCATTATTCTCACTTTACAGGATGACCCTGCAAACATGGACAAGGATTACTCCTACTTTAATTGAGGACGGCCATGTATGGAGAAAGTATGGACAGAAAGTTATCCTCAATGCCACACACCCACGGTTAGATGACTAATTTCAATGTTCATTTTTTTTTTTTTTTGGTCGCTCCAAATACACCTTAATATATATTTAGATGATGAGTAATTCTGTCTAAGCTGGCCTCTTCAATTTTTACTGTTACAACAAGTACCCATCTCCCATCCCGCCCTACCCCACCGCACCCCACCCCGAGTTCCCAACCAAAAGAAAAGGTAAAATAATCAGTACATATACTGCAGAACAAAAAATTAGATTCTGGTTGGCGAACACTTTAAACATCACTTTTACTGCTAATAAAAAAATTCTGCACTATTTAATTAAAGAGAGTATGTTTTGAAGTGCCAAGATTCAAGAATCAAAACCAAGGGCCTGTTTGGCGCACAAAATTTTGGTAGAAATCTCTTAAAATTTTTGAAAATATACTTCCAAATCACTAGCAAAAAAAAGTCTTTTGGGTTTTTAAGAGACTGACCTTGCCTTCCTTTCTTAGTCTGTCCTTCGTTCTTGCAACTATTATCCCGCAAATGGGCTTCATATCTACCAATCCATCTATGTTTGGTACCATGTCAATTATCAAAAAAGGTTACCCATATCAAGAGCAGAAAACAAACACCAAAAGATAATTAAAAAAAAAAATCAAACTTTAAAAGATATCCACAGAGAAAGAAGAAGAGGAGTGAACTGACCTTGTAACACCTATATATTGGGAGGTTCTCTGTCCAAATGTGTCAATAGACTTCCTATGAACAGGTTGTGTGTGTATATAGATTGCTTTTTTTTTTTTTTCTGTTACTCCCGCTCAATCAATAGAAACTTTTTCACGGAATAAATCCCCAAAAAATCACAATCAAATAAATTAATCACATCCCTGGATTTCAGGTTCCTCTAATCCTTTAACAGAGAAAACATTAAAACAGAAAGGAAAAAGTGTAAAAATGGGGGAAAAGAGAATATACAGCTCCTGAAGAATACACCATCAGTAATCATGCTACAGGGAAGTTGGTCCCCAAAACAAATGAACACAAAAAAATAACATCAATAGAACTTTGGTCCCCAAAACACAAAACCTAGAAATTATAAGTCACAAAACCATAAAACCCATCTACAGATATATCAAATACATCAATAGGATCCAAAAACCTACTTTTTCAAGAATAGTTTGTGAGAAAAATAGCTGGGAATCAGAGCTCCACCCCCACTTTCACAGCATTTCTTGCTCACTGAAGAGAAATACTAACAAGGACCTATATATAAATACACATATATGTATGTATGAGCATGTATGTGTGTGTGTCTATATATATATATATATATAGAGAGAGAGAGAGAGAGAGAAAGAGAGCGAAACGCAAACAAAGCTGTTACCGGCGTGAATGTTACGGCGAACCAGTGGCAGAGCAGCATTCGGCCTTTTATGAACTACAAATAGCTGCAAACAAAGATGGGTATACCCACTGTGAACGGAAAAAAGGTTTCTTTTCTTTTTTTTTTTTTTTTTCTCTACAGCTTTCACCAATCGGACATGTAAGCGCGAAATAAAAAAAAAAATTACTTTTCAACCTTTCCCGACTAGCAAGTTGGTCGGTAAGGATATAAAATATTGGCGCCAACAGTTGGCGGGTTGGCTTTTACATTATTGCCGACCAATTGGTCGGGGAAAAAGGAAGAAATTTTATTTTAACATTTTTCGATTAAACTTTTGGTCGGCAAATAAAAATATTTAGTCGGCAAAGGTAATCTAACGGATTGGAAATTTTGTTTCACATTGCCGACCAATTAGTCGGGGAAAATAAAAAATTAGCGACTAAATTTTTTTTGGTCGGCAAAAGTGGTCGGCAAAAGTGTGCACTCTTGTAGTGTGAGCACGTAGCTCATATGGGTGTTGTATCATTTGATGATATGTTGGTTTAGTGGGAGTTTGTATTTGGATGCTTTTTTTAGTTGTAGACACATTTTATGGATTTATTTTCTGCAGAATAAAGTTTATGGTTTATTTGCACTCTGAATGTATTTATTATGATCTCACTAAAGAATAAAATTGGACCAGTTGGAAATAGGCATGTTTAGATCACATTACATGTAATTTCCATGCTACACATCCATACTTGATCTATGTCGTTGATTGTATTGATATATGTGACTATTGATGGGTTTAGTTATGATACATATAACGAAAGCCGCTTTAATCCTATATTGATATAATTGATGGACCAGATTGCATAGAGATATTTGATAATGATAGCAAATTTTGAGCTCTTAAGGTTACTTTTATAATGCATAAACTAACATATCTAGCACAAGTGGGAGATTGTTGGAAAAATAATCAATTGTGGGCCAAATATGTTATCTGTGTGTTATAGACTATCATAAAGGTTAAGCCCATTTAAAGTGGTCTGTTAAGATTTTAAGGTTTTGGGCTTTATAACATCTCAATTTTGTATGGGCCTTTAATGTGTAAATACCTAAGCCCATATTTCTATTTTATGATGGGCCGAATAGAAGTAGGATTTCTACAATTATTATAAATAGGTTATGGTCCCCAGGTCATACGGAAGAGTTTTCTAATCAATCTGAGATTCCATCGTCAGAGAGAATAAGGAAAAGAAACTTACGTATAAATTTGGAAGATTAAGAATCATGTGATTGCAACCATGGATTCAGGTACGCTTCCGCATTAATTTATTTTCTTGATGATTCAATATGAATTAAATTTTCAACAGCCAACGGATCTGGATATGAAGGTGAAGATGAGTTTTTTTTTTTTTTTTGAAAGGTAAAGTTTTTTTTTTTTATAAGGGGGAGGGGGAAGACTCGAACTCGAGTCATGAGTGGGCACGAAAGGCTCTTAACCACTGAGCTACAAGTCACGCTCGTGAAGATGAGTTTTTAGGTTTCATTTAAGGGTATATGTCTTTTTATGTAAAAAATTTTGTTGACTCAGTTGACTTTTAATTTTCTGTTAAAATTTAACGATTTATTTAACAGAATGAGGTATTTGTTACAAACATTTAAAAATAAGCGAAGTTAATGTAATTTTTAAATATCAATTGAATCCATGTGTAATTACACAAATATTTAGGGAGTCCAAGTGTAATTTACCCTAATTGTAATGCCTTATTTTCTTTTTTAAAATGAAACTACTCCATAGTAGAAACCAACCAACATGATTTGATTCTTAAGAATAGTATAATTTGTAATGCTTTATTTTTTTTTAAAGCAAACCTACTTCATAACAAAAACCAACACTAGCATATATGGACAAACAAGCGCTTGACACATGGCAAATAATCACCATGTCATCTAAGGGTGCTACATCATTACTCTGCCATGTAAATCATTTTATAAAATGACAATTTTACCCTCATCTTAACGGTAATTTGTAATAAACAATAGATGGATATACTTGATTATTACTTCACCGAAAGTATAAAAATTTGACTATCGCAATTGAAACCATTAAAATCAAAGTGAAACTAAGAGTAAAATGTAAGAATAATTTTTATACTTTATCCTTAAATTTTTAATTACTTACAATGAAATTTCCAATCCAATATATATATATATATATATATTTTAATTTTTTCCATCTTTGAAGGAAAGAATAACAAAAAAGCGAAAGCCCATATCAGAAGTTGTTCAGTATCACTTATTTTAACTTTTTTCAAGGGAGAGCAAGAGAGAATCACGGCCATTCTCACTTCACTTTTTTTTTTTCTCCTTCTGTTTTCTAGAGAGAAAGATAAGATAAAAGAGACTAAAAAGCCTCATCAGCCTCCGCATAAATTTACATCCAAATTACGGTAACAATAGTCCAACCTAAACCCAAATCAACCTAAACAATTAACCTTACAAACAGCATCCACACCCGGGTGAAAATATGTGAATAAAAGTAAATAAAAGGGCTAAATCATAAAAATAGCGAAGAAGAGTTGGCAACAGAAATTAGCACTAACAACCCTAAGTCTGTTATTTTCTTTCACTCAGCATCCTACTGTAGCAGCCACAGGTGGCTTCACCTTCGGTGGCCGTCCTCTACCTCTCGGCGCTCCACCTGCTGGCGCCGTCCCGACAGATTCCGTGGCCGTCGTCTTTGCCATCTTCGGCGGCCTCCCACGAGGACGCCCGCTACCGGGAGACGGCGCCTTCTTCTTGGGCGGAGCCAGCGGAGCAAAGGGGTCCCTGGGCTTCGGCGGTCGGCCTCTGGGCCTCGGCGGCGCCAGCACGGTACCAGGTGGGAGCGGCACCTTGGGCTTTGGCGGGCGGCCGCGGCCACGACGCGGCGGCGCGTTAGGATCGGGCTTCATGTAGTTATTCTTGACCATGACGAGCTGACCACCCTGCTTCAACCTGTTCAAATGATGAGAAAGCAGGGTGGAATGGGCCGCCGGGAGCTGGCCGTAGGTGGCCTCGATGTGCTTCGTGATCGCCGATTTGTTGGAGCCGTTCTTGTCGTCGAGAGCCTCGATCGCAGCCAAAATCACCTGCGAAACCAACAAAGAAAAAAAAAAACCAAAATCAGAACCCACCTCAAATCACGCTCGATTCCAGTGAAAAAAAACCAGCCAAAATTCGAGGAAAGCATATTATGTTTTTTACCTCTGGGTACGGAGGGAGAGTGGGAGGAGGAGCTTGAGGCTGAGCATTATTGGAGTCTTCAGCTGCCATATTTTAGAGAGAGAAACAGAGAGTTTCAGACAGAGTCAGATAGAGTGAGAGAGACTGTAGAGAAGGATCGACGCCGATGGGGAAAGTTAAAAGCGGGGAAGGGATTTAAAAGGCGTAGAGTTACAGTGGATCGGATCGAGGGGGAAAGAGAGGGGAGGAGTCTTTGAGGCATCATCCAACGGCTAGCGATTCTTATTTTACCTGATAATCTAACGGCTGAGGTTGCTTTTACTGTTGTCACACGGATCAATGACGTGGTCCTTCTTCTTCAATTTTCAAATTTTTTTTCTCTAGGTAAAATTACTCAACTGCCCCTTCACATACACACACAAGAGAGGGAAAAAAAAAAAGAATCGCGTGGGCTACCTTAACAAATTCTTTAAAATAAAATAAACATTGACATTTTTCATTTATTAATTCTCTAAGTAGCATTAATCTACGTTAAATTTTTAAATAATTTTAGAGAAAATTATAGTGACTTTTACATTTAAAAATCAACTTCAGCACTTCTAAACCATGTAAAAAAATGTTGATAAAAAATTATTTTCCGTTCTTCCTTTCGTATTTTACAAAATGAAAGCTGTATAAAAATGTTGATATCTAAAAATTATATTAATAATTTGAGTTAATGTGTAGTAATGGCATTTATATTTAAATATTTTAAAATTTAATAATGACAATAAATAATTACTTTATTCAATAATTGTGTCCATTTCAAGTTAATATGTTTAGGCTCCGTTTGGCATGCAAAAAAATACTGAAAATCTCTATAAATCTCTGTTAACTTTATATCACATCAACTTTTTCTTTCACTATACACATTACGAACTCTCAATTTATCTCAATTTATCTCACTTTTTCTTACTCCAAACACACCCTTAATTACCTTATCTCACACATAAAATTTCTTTCAATAATTATGCCGGATTATATTATCATTCATTTTAACGTATCATTTGGTAAAAATAATTGGCAGCTGAAACTACTAATTACTAATTTTTTGACTTTTTTAAAACTATCAAATTTATCCTTTCGCATTTTAAATATATTTTAAACTTTAGAAGAAAAAAGTATTAAATTAACAAAAAGTTAAACAGCTAAATACTAAAAAGTTAATTTTTTTTCCTTTGTCAAATGCAAAAAAATTAACTTTTTAATAATTAACTATAAAAAAAAGCTAACTCTTTTACTTTCCAAACCAAACCTAAATATTAGCAACCCCATCATAACTATGACTTGATTTGAGAATTAATAATCTATTTGATTGTTTCTTTTTTTAACTCTTTGTTATTTTGTGTGTTTTTTATTAAAATTATTTTTACTAATTTTAGACATAATTTTTATAATTATAAAAAAAATTACTTATAGATAATTTTTAACTTGTACAGTTGTTTGTGATTTTTTTTTTATTTTTAACTTTGTCTTGCAATTTTTTATAAATTAAAATAACATGTCTAAAAATTATTGAATAAAAAATTAAATTTTAATGAAAAAAAAAAAAGATGTTAGTTAACGGTGGGCAAAAGCCTAATTCTTAGGTCAGCTAGCATGTAATCCGGTTCAGTGTAGATCATAACGTGGCAGCATACAATTCGGCTACTTAGAGAATCTGTAATGATGCTGGCCAATCATGTTACGTAGAACTTGAATCCGAGGTTGAAATGTACCGCGCGTCGGATGATTTGAAATTCAGTGGCATCCAAGTGCGGGTCGTGGGACCCACAGTTCTGCAAGGAAAGAGAACTAGCGATGTTAGAGCGCTAGAGTTGAGCAGGTCACACCTAGGCGGACCATCGAATGGGTGGCCCATAGAGAGTGAATAGAATGTTGACTTTTTTTTTCTTCGACCCGGAGCATCACCGGACTTTACCGATGGTTAAACCGGATGCCACGTGACCGGTCTCTGTAGGATTCGTTTATGATTCGTTTGGAGTCTCAAATAAAATCAAAAAATTTTAAAAATTTTTAAATTTTTCCAACCACATTTTACCACCTATCATTTTTACATCACATCAATTCAATCCATTAATTTTTTTTTATTTTATTTGAGACTCCAAACGAACCCTTAATCACATATTTTAGTTAAGTCGTGTGACTAAAAATTTTCTCGATAATATAAAAATTACACCCATTTATCAATTTGACTATAGTCGGAGGATAAAATGTTCGACTTTGATGTTTGACTTTTGAACGAGGAAATGTACGAGTTGGCAATCAAAGGTTGCTCAAGCTTCGAAACATATTAACCGTACAAAAACTATTTGGATACGTGTGAGACCGCACAAGCGAGTTATGCCATAAAAACTTATCATGCCATAAATAACGTTAATTCAAACTCAATTTGATTAATTAAATGTATCATAATATTAAATTTTAAAACGACACCTGCCGTAAATTATTTAATATATATATATATATATATATCAAATTATACGATACCTATAATTCATTATTCAAGTAAAATGAATCATAATACATGACATGTATTGACATAATTAGTAATTAAAACTTTATATTTCTTATATAATAAATATATTTATTTGTTATTATAAATAATATCTTGAATATATTAATCATATGTAGTGGTGTAAAAGAGTTGGGATAGGTCGAGTCGAGTTTGACCTACCCCTAGTCTCGTGGCAGAACTCGGCTTACCCTTACTGCCCCTTCATCTCTTCGGGTCGGGCCAGGTCGAGTCAAGCCAGGGTCATCAATTCACAACCGTAACCCACCCTAGTCAATCCAAAAGATTTTTTAAATATTTTCTATTATTTTTTGTAAATTGAATAAAATATAAATAAAATTCATACAAACACATTAAAACATTTATTGATAAAAATTAAAATTTATTAAAAACCAAACAATTAAATTTGTATTAAAAATTTACAAATGTAAACTTGTAAATAAAAAAAAAAACAAAGATATAGTAAGTAAATAGATGCATCACTTCAAGTCATACACATTTTAATTAAGTTGGCACCTATAAGCCTGACTATTATTGGTAAATGTTACTCTATCTATACATCATTATCATTCATCACTACTATGTTCTTCTACTTCACCCAAATACATTGCTTCGAAGTCAAGAGCAAGTTCTTTTTTGTCAGCTTGTTGATTTCTTTTTTCGACAAGAAACCAATCTCACAAATACATTAAGGCCTCTATTGTATTTGGGGCCAGTCGACTCCTATGGTTATTAATAACACGCCAACTTGCACTTAATGTTTGCTTGGATGTTATGGTAGAAACTAAAAATGTAAGGATATCACGGGTAAAAGTTGAAAGGACTGGAAACTTAGAATGTTATTCCTTCCACCAGTCTAAAAAGTTGAAATTATTTTCATTTTGTATTGGAGATACACCCAAATAATGTTGCAGATCAGATGAAGAAGAGTCATAACTTGTTGATACATCTGTCCATCGATATTTCACTCGATTCTAAAAAGAAAGGTCCCCAAAATCAGGATAAAAGGATTACGTTGTGGTGGTTGTCGTCGGTTGGGCATGTGTACGATTAGTATCATACCGACCCAAAATAACTTCTGATTCCTCTTTAATATTTTTTGACACTTTTAGAACCATATATCAATTCTACGAATACAAAAAGATTATCTTTTTTTATATCTAGGGTCTAAAATAGTTGCAAAATCAAAATATATAGGAAGTGGTTTAAAATATTTATTAAATTTTTTCTATCATTCTAACATCCATATCATTATAATAGGGTTGGGTAATATATTTTTTCAAAACATCATCAATAGTAGCCAATTGATAAAGAACTGTAGAAGAGGTGGGAAAATAAACCCTACAATATACTTTAGTTGCAATATCAAAACCATGTAAAAAAATCTTTATAAAAAATTGTATTGACCCAATCACCGTCCAAAATAGCTTCTAAACCAATAGTTTGATTATTTAAAATAAATAAATCAATTGTTCTTTGATATTTAATAGTCACTTTTAACATAATATAAGTTCAATTCCATCTTATATTAATTTCAATAGGCAATTTCCTAGGTTTTAAATCTAATTGACTACGTATATTCTTGAATATGTGAACTCTTTTTGGAGAACTCATAATAAAAAGTACAACTGGTTTTATTTTCAAAATAGAAAAATCAAAGACACTCCATCTCTCTTTTACAATTAAATTAAGTATAGGGGCACAATAACGCCCTTGAAATAAAACACTCCTTGAAGACAAAGCATTATCTAAGTAATTAAAACAAACATTATTATATGTAGCATTATCTAAAGTAATAGAAAATATTTTCTATTTAATTCCCATAATGCAAGTTCATTAAAAATAATTTACCCAACACTCACTCCAGTGTAGAGTTGTTCAACTAATTTAAAAGAAATAATGCGTTTATTTAAATTTCAATTTTCATTGATGTAATGTGCAGTTATACAAATATATTCAATATTTTGACGAGAACTCCATATATCGGAAGTTAAACAAACATTGCCTTCAAAATTTTCAAAAAAACATCTTAATTGATCTTTTTTTGTTTCAAATTCTTGTAAAACATGATTTCTTGAAGCATTTCTTAAAAAACCATGAAATTGATGTGTAAAACTATCATGAATAAATTCTTCCAAATTTAGATTTTCACTCATTGTAGTAGGCTGTTCATCTTTAACACTAAGTCTAATTAAATTATTTTCTATTTTTGTAGAATTATAAGAAAAAATACTTAAATTACCCTCTTCACTACCTAATTGAGATTGCGTAGCACATGGAAAAAATTGATCAATTACAGAATTGATGCGGGAATATTGTGGGTGCTTTCTGTTTAAGTGTTTGTTTAAGTGCATAGTCCCAAAAGTTGTCTTACTATATAATCAATCTCTATAACTATTGCATTTTGCTTTAGGAACTCCATTTTTATAGAATCAGATTTAACAATAAATCTAATTAACTTATTTATTATTTTGTAGAATTAAAAGAAAAAATATTTAAATTACCCTCTTCACTACCTAATTGAGATTATGTAGCACGTGGAAAAAATTGATCAATTACAAAATTGGTGTGCAAATCTTGTGGGTGCTTTCTTTTTAAGTGCATAGTCCCAAAAGTTGTCTTACTATATAATAAATGTCCATAAATATTGCATTTTGATTTAGGAACTCCATTTTCATGTGTAATTCTAGTAAAAAAAACCCACACTTTTGAACTTGCATGTTATTGGGCGAGTCATGATGATGATGTAGTAGTAGCATTACTTGTGCTAAGGGTGTTAGTGTTATAAATTGCTCGTGGGTGAGAACTACATTGATGCATATATTTAAGGGGAGAACTATAACTAATTTTAACAATTTTTTCCTCTTAATATTATTTTTGATGATGTCAAATGGCGAGAAAGACAAGATATTGATGATTGATTGAACTTCTATGAATAGAAAATATTTTCATGATTTATGTCTTTTAAAAATTTTATCTTAAATCATGAATGGTTTGTCATCATCAAAAAGGGAGAGATTGTTGGCCCAAGGTTTATAAAATTAGTTTTATAATTGATTTTGATGATAACAAATATTGAATTAAATTTTCACAATTAATTTTCAAATAGACATTGTATGAAATGTTACAATTCATTTGATAGATTCAAGATAATAGAGTTGGAAGATATTGATATTATTTTTTAGATATTTTCACATAATTTAGATGAAGGAATAAAGGAATTTCAAAGTTGGGAGTAATAGAAATCTAAGTAAGATGAAGATTTAAACTAGAGGTTAACTCGGATAAACAGAGAAATCAGACACATGTCAGTATATAGATGATATCTTAAGATCCAACAGTTCAATTTTCATGAAATTTTAATATAGTAAACTAGACTTCCATATCTACAACTTTACTGAAGGGAAATGTTTGTGGATCTGAAGTTAAGATGTCAAAAAATGAGTTGGAATATTAGTCATTGCAGAAATGATTTTTATTCTGGATTCTGGAACTAGTCTTAGTTTTTGAGACATAACTCATACTCTACAGCTTTAAAAATTTTGATTTTTAGTGTGTGAAAAGAAGACTCAAAATGCTAAAACTTTTGTAGTTTAAGTTTCCTCTACTTCTAAAAGTATCATGGTGAAACATAAGCTTAAACTGGAAACACAGATTCAAAATGTCAGAAAAAGCTATCAGAAGCTGGTCTAGGTTCAGAGGCCTTATCTGACTATCTAACCGTTGGATGAAGCTCAAATTTTGATATGTGATATCTGACTTATATATCTACAAATTTTTTACTCCGAGACAATGTCATTTTATAAGGTTATGAGGGTTAAAAACGGTCACAAATGTATCTCAGAAAATCTAAATCTGAAAGACAGCATTGGAAGCGAGGAAATTCAATTTCTTTCAAGGGCAAAAGTGTCTTTTCACTTAGTAACAGCCATTTGGAGATTTTCATCTATAAATAGAGCCTCAAACTCAGATTCAACGGGATGAAAAAGGTAAGAAAGAAGTGCTTACAAAGAGATACAAGAAATTCCAAAACTTTGAAACATAGAGTGATTTCTTCCCACACTTGTGCTTCATCTTTCATATTCAACTTGTGAGAGTTTCTTTTTTATTTGATTGAGTTTTAAACTCATCATTGTTATTGTAAGAAAGGGAAATTTAAAGCCCTTTTAATTTGTGAGAGTTGGGTGAGCTCTTGTTGGTTTTGGTTCAAGTGTTAGAACCAAAACAAGAGACTTTCTTTGAGAGAGACTTGTGTGAGTGATTTAGGGATAAAATCACTTGGGAAAGGTTTCTAGCACCTTGGGAAGCTAGTGTATAATAAGCTCTTCAAAGAATAGTGGAGAAATCTCAAAGAAGGCCTTAGGGAGTGGACGTAAATAACATTGAAGCCGAACCACTATAAATCATTGCGTTTGCTTCTCTTCCCTTCTCTTTATATTTATTGCAAACACTAGCACTCACTCTTCATTTACAAATATTGAATAATTTTTTTTGGTGCATTTCATATTCAACTATCCTTTTCATCTTGACATATTTGTTTTAGGGTTGAAATTTTTATTTGCAAAATTTCTAAGCAACCCTATTCACCCCCCTCTAGTGTTATAATTTGGGACAACAATTTGTAAATAGATGAACGGCGAAAATTGTGTTACTGAAAACTTTTTACATCCCCTATGTGGTGGACGCTAAGTATAAGCAACTACTTACACATGGAATGACATAAATTGGGTTAGGAATACTTTTAGCGATTGCCACAAGGCATATGCAGACTAGTAGTGAACACTACTACGTGGAATTGATAAGACTTTTAGTGATAACTAGATAGGTATTTAGCGATAGCCTATCACAAGCAGAGCCACCATAGGCCCGGGAGGCCACGTGCCCACCCTGATCTTTTTAATTACTTACTATTTATTTATTTATATTTTTCTATTGATATTGTATTTAGTGCTTAATTGTGCCCACCCAAGAAAAGAAAAAAATTAACCTAATACCAATTGTGTTCACCCAATAAAGTAAACAAATTTTAGCTCCATATATACCAATATAATTGTACTCAACCCCACCTAATGTAATATTTAATTATCGACTTTTTGTCCTTTTTTATCAGTGAAAATTTTATATAGTATATAAGACTTTAACTAATTTTGTGTCTTATAATTAGTGCCCACGCTATGTAAATTTCTAGTTTCGCCCTGTAACCTAAGGTGGATGTTACTTCATTTATATTTTTTATTATTATATTTATTTTTCCTAATTTTGCCCGTGCAAATATATATACACTAGTAACCTATATAAATTCAACATTAAAGTTTGCGAAAACCTTTAAACTAATAAATCGAGGAGTCAATTATAATTAATATTAAGGTAAAGTATAAAAATAACCCCTATAGTTTAATCTATCATATTTTAATTACAATAGTCAAGAAGAGAGAAAAAATCACATGCCCTCTCCCGTGTAGACCCCCTCTCTCTGTCTTCTCTATCGAATCTATAGATAATACTGCAGAAAAAACAATGTTAGAGGTTCGATTGGCGGCAGTTAGTTGGAGGCCCTCCCATGCCCAAGTTAGTGTTGGTTTTTCTATCATAGATGAAAAGAAAGCGAGAGAGAAAACGAGAGAGTCCAGTCTTCATAATATACCTCATTTTCTTATATAACAAATATGGTACCCACCAATTTCTTCATGTCAGGAAGTGGAGATAGTGAGAGGGAAATGGTCAGAGTAGTAGAGGTTCCTTCCTCTTTAATTTTAGTAAACCAAGAGATGAGGGATTGCAACATGTAATGGTGGTCGCCCAACATAATTTTTGACCCTCTAATTGCCCCTCAGCTTCTGCTCTTAGCTCAACCTTGAGATGAGAGTTTAAGCTTAATAATAGAATATGAAACCTTGTGCTCTTGAGGTGTACTTGCCCCTTTTAGGCTATTTAAAACTATCTAGCAATCCATTAGTAGGCTAAAATATTTATCCAAACAAATGTATATATGAGTTAGAGTATGAAATAGTTTAACAATTGTGTGCTATTTGATATGAAAACAATTAGAAATTAAGTGAGCTGAAGTATGAAGATACTTAGCAATTTTAAAGTCTCAAGTTGGTTGAGCATTGAGCCAATACAGGAGCATGGAAGCAAATGTGCCGAATATATGAATCTTGATTGAGCCAAACAAGAAAATATGCTGAATATATGAATCTTGATTGAGCTGAGAAGCAAATATGTTGAATATATGAGTTAAGCTAGAGTGTTGGAGCATACTATTTGAGCTAAGGTACCAGAGTACACAAGGCAATCCCTTCTAGCTAACCCAAGTAGGTCAAGTGGCCAAGCCGTAGTTCTAGCAGATAGAAACCAAGGAATTGCTTTTGGTCGATCTAAGAAAGTTAGATGGCTGAGCTATGGTTTTGGCGAGTAGAGATCAAAGAATCGTGTGGGAGTAATGTCCGTGTACTACCCAGCAGGTGGGTCCACCTCGTTAGTGGTGAATGCAAGCTCCCATATAGCTGATAGAAAATCTTCTAGAGATTGGTTGATGTTCTTTAGTTTGAGTACTGCATAGATAAAACTTTAAATGGTTGTAACTTTACGCTTGAGTGTCCGATTTAGATAGTTAGATAATCTTTATATCAATTTCATGTATGTTTTTGAGATTTATGTGACCAAACTCCTACAACAATTTGAAACGACAAAATTTTAAAATAATATCATCTTCATGGCTTTTTTGGGACTTTTTTCCCTGAATACGCCTTGCTAGAGATAAAGAGATAGTAGAGAGCGGTTCTACCATAAAGAGATTCTTAGCTCATTAAAAGATTCTCAGCCATAGATAAATGCTCAACCGTACATAAAAAGATACTTAGCCCTTAGAGTGATCTGAATTATGGACCAATTAGGCTCTACTAGGAGCTACGAGTGCTAAACGGCAGTAGAGTTATAGGTGATTAAAGTTTTGGCCAGCTATGCTACTCATATGATGCTGTTGGGGGAAACCCAAATATACGATATGATCCAAGTTGCTTGAGACATTTATTATTCTCAGCTCTAACTTTTGTTTGGAGATGGTTTTGAACAAATGTGAAATAATGTGCATGCACTAATAAGCTGGTTAGGCCACATTTGAAGTTAATTGGCACTTATCACTCACCTTGAGCAAATCTTTGGTTGTTGGATCCTTTACCAAATGACTTGCTCAAGCTATTTATTTACATACTGGGTTGGTTGGTTGTCCCCTGCAATAAGATACACAGGTGGTTGTAGAAAGACTGGCTCTATAGTCGACTCTTAAAGCCTCGTGTCTCTATCCAATGAGTGATTTTAACTTCTAGTCTTGAGTCGAGCAAATGATTGAGGTAGCCGTGTTTGCTCAACATAATGCCTTGAGCTATTTCCAATGATCGGGGAAAATATGTTTGTTGGGTCAATACTATTCAATTTAGGAAGCTAATCCATCCACTTGATAAATTTAAAAAAAAAAAAAAAAACATAGTGATTTTGTTTAACTAGGATACCTTGTTACATTAGGCATATGTCTTGCATACTCTCGGGAATATAAATGACAATCAGCAATGGAAAATGTCTATATTTAGGGTAATAGTAGTTTGCCATAATAGATGCTGTTTAACGATGAAAATATCACTAGTAGATGCTTGGGTAGATATATACCAATCCGTTGTGATTCTTGGCAGATCTTAGTGACGTTAGGTTATGCATGACATACTATATCCATTAACATAACTTGTTGCTCAATGGTGTTACTTGATCTTAGGGGAGTTGGGTATCTTGGCTAATCTCCAAGTATTTGATGAGCCTCCAAAACTATCATTAAATGTAGTTAAGCTTCATATGTCTCACCGAACATAAGATTGCTTGAAAGTACAATTGACAGTGATAGTTTGGTTTAGCATTCCTTGTGTGGGGTCATTGCTTAGGCACTAGATTTATCTAGACTTATAGGATTGCTGTTCAGGAATAGAGCTGGTTAGTCAGGCATGAAGCCAGTTGGAAAGAAAGCTGATCACCCGAACAAACAAAAGCTTGATTTCATAAACTGCTCAGGCACATAGATGCTGCTTGAAAGCTTAGAATTATTGCTCAACAAGTGATGCTCGAACAAAACAAGAATCTAGTTGAACTCTTCCTCATGGTGCTCACCCAACAATCACTATAGCACAGCACACCTTTGGTGACTAAAAAATCTGGTCGCCAAAGGTTTCCACGACCAAATCGAACTTCATTGGCATTTGGTCAGGGAACATTGGTGGAGGAAGACTTGGTTTGGTCACTAAAACAGGTTTTTCCACGACCAAAAATTTAGTTGCCAATATTATACTTTTAACAATCAATTGGTTGCCAAATCCAAACAAAAATTAGTAGGACTTCACATCATTTCCCGACTACTTGATTGCGAAATATAAAACTTTTGGCAACCAATTGGTTGCCAAAAGGTCATACTTTTAGCAAATAATTGGTCGCCAAAAGGTCATACTTTTAGCAACTAATTGGTCGCCAAATCTAAAATATTTTGTCAAGTTTTCACATCATTCCCTGACCAACTAGTCATAAAATCCAAAAGTTTTAGCAACCAGTTACTCTCCATATAGTTACCAAGAATTGAAATTTCCTTTTCTTTCATTGACCAATTGATTACCAAATATGATATCTTTAGCAAGTAATTGGTTGCCAATTCTATCCAAAATTTAAATTGTTGATGCCATTTAGGACCAAGTGGTCGCCAATTCTTTACTTTTACCGACAAATTGGTTTCCAATAGGCTTAAAAAAAATACAGCCATTATTATTTTCATTTCCTAATTTATTTTCCTGTAACAATACACACAAAAAATATCCACTTGTAATAATCATACAAATTGACCGAAAATAGAAATAGCAGTTAAAGATCAATTATATCTTCCTAACCATAAAAATAAACCTTTAACAAAAGCACAACATACATATGTTCTCCAAAAGTTACATAGAACTATTATATATCAGTTCAATAACAACACTACTACAATGTTCTATACATATATACACTAGTTCTTGCATATGGAGTAAATAATTAATTTTTCAAACCAAAGCAAGTTCTCAATGAAACTTTCTTACGTCACTAGCAGCCATGAAAAGAAAAAAAAAAAAAACAACTTTTAGATGACACAATCCAAGCATAATGCGCACCTAACATTGAAAGAAACAAGTGTTTGGTCATGTGCCTGAAGTTATAAATAAGTTCCATTGCACAAAAGTATTCACTTTAGTAAAGAGGGTAATAAAATTTAAAATAATTATAGAAGAGAATTAAAATGAAAAGAAGTTTCAAACAAGACAAAATATTTGCCATTTTATTTATCAACCTCAAATATTTACTTCCTTTGGGAGATAAAAAAAGAAATATGCTTGAAGCCTATGCATTTGAGAGCTCGAGGTACTAATGCTTACGAAAGGAAAGTTCTTGGGTTTCTTTTTCCAAAACTCATTTCCTTTTTTGTTTGTTTCTTTATTCTTTCATTAAATCTAAAAGTGATCATATAAGAAACATGAAACAATTAGAATTATTCAACTATTGCATGCTAAAAAAAAATGAGTTCTATTCCTTGAAAAGAGAAAGATTACATTACAGAGGAATTATAGTCACAGTGATAATATCATCCAACAAAATTTATACATTTGATAAAGAGTTAAAATGCAAAATGTGTGAACACAACCTTTATGAGAAGCAGTTTCTCTTTGAACTTTAACGTTAGATTAGTCTTATAAATGAGTGTTGTTTTCTTGTTTCCTATTAAACAGGCAATCAACTTGGTATATGTACAACATTCTCGTATTACTATTATTTAAATTTTCTTTGTAATATTTGACATGTCATGGAAAAAAATGGGTACTATTGTTTCAATGCACATATAAGTATTCATCTTAGACTATATAACTTGGAAAGTATATGAAACTAAATAAGGATAACTACTAAAAATTATATCCAAATTCTGTTACTCAAAATGGTATATGCTAGCAATGCCTCAACTTTATTAGCAAACAAATTAAGCATAGATATAAAATCTTAGTGGCGATTCCTTACCTCACTTCTAAATTTAGCCAAAGCAGCACCTGAGAAATCCTGGTCTAAGAACTTTTTCACAGTAACTTCCTGCATCAAGAACACAATTGCTAGAGAATTATAAATTATAATATTTATTTTTAGCAGTACTAAATAAAAATAATAATAAGTTCATATCCTACCTGCTCAGGTCGATGCCACTCCCAAATCATCTCCTCCAAATTTATTTTGCATCATTGCAATAATTGATCAAATTATTTTTGATAACTCTCTTCTCGTGCCTTCATTTCTTCCTCATTTTTTTTATTATCCATTCATTTGGTTCGCTAATGGCTAGCTTTTGTTCATTAATTTGTGCCTTGAGCTTTTCAATCTCCTCATAACAAACTTT